>OZ010788.1:282965097-284206697 GCA_963932465.1 Maratus speciosus
TTCTATACATGATTGAAAAAAATTTCTATTTACGTTTGTTTACTTTTCATAAATTTTTCGCAGACAATTTTGGATTCTAATGATGTTTTTACTTTATGGAACAAATTTTTAAATTTGCATCATTTATTAATACATTAGAATGATATATTAATTTATTTATTTCTAGATGTGTTTCCTGACAGGTGTAAAAATTGTCCTTTAATATGCATCCACAACTTTAGTAAATGTGGAGTCAGTTTTTCTAGATAATCTGTTATCTTTGTGTGCCCACAACAAAGGGTCAAGTTTCCCCTCCAATCTTTATTCCTTTAACATATTCTTTTACTTATTTAATGTTTTCTAAACCAAAACTAATTTATTATCCCTGTATCATTTGTGGAAGATCATTAAAATGATAGTTACCAATGAATTGCATAAATTTAATTCTATTGCAATCGGTGAATTTTACACATTACGGAACAGTAGGACAAACAGAAATTTTTGACAAAAGGCAAAGTTTTCTATATACTTACCTCTTTAAGAATAATTCGAAAAGATTCAACAAAAACGTTTTCTATTGATTTCGGTGCAGCATGAAACATAAAATTCATGACTAGCATTTAATAAAATATATCTTTTCCTCCTTTATTTATGGCAGAATGATGAAAGTATGCTTTGGAAAATATAAGTTACATATAAAAATATTCTGCAACAACTATTTTTTACGGTTTAGGAAAAATATGATAATAAGTTGCTTTTATAATTATGATAAACTAAAATGGTATTTTAATTTAATTTTCCTAAGATTAGTAAAGCATAACAAGAATATGCAGTAATGACTATTTCCTATACTAAAAATATTATTTCTATTTTCATTTTTTTCATTTTTTTAAAAAAATAAATTGCCATGGTCGTAGACCAGGTGAAAGAAATACCCGAGTGGTTTCTACTCTCAACGATATATAAGTAAGTAAATATTCAGCATTTAAAAAATATAGGAATGCTTACTATTTCGTAAAATATATATTGTGGATGTCTGTTTTATATTTTCACTTTTTTCAGCAGTTTGAAATTATCATTCACTAAGACCAGATGATAAAGAAAACACCGGTATTTAAAAATTTATGTTAATTTACTGTTTACAGAAAATATTATCTGGGGATACTTTTTAGGTTTCCATTTTTGCTTCAGTTTGGAATTGCCATCCGCGTGTCCCTGATGAGAACACGAAAAAACAAAAAATACCTTCTTATACAGAAAAAAATTTTGATTTCAATCACACCTTTTATTTAATCATACATGAATATTTGCTATTTCAAAAAACATTTTTTTGAGATTATTTTCACATTTTACGTTTTCTCTTCAGTTTCAAATTGCTACTCGTTTGGTTTGGATGGAAATACAAAATAAATAAATAAAAAACTGCGTAGAATTTTTTTCTACTCCTAACGGTATTTTTCATTAAAAATTTAACATTTACTATTTCAATATAATAATAATAATCATAGTAATTCGGAAGTTCGTTTTCACTATTTAGGGAAATAAGGTTAATAAGATAACTAAGTAAACATTTTAGAAAATGCATAAAACAGTTG
The DNA here is from genome assembly GCA_963932465.1 of Maratus speciosus. Taxonomy (NCBI): domain Eukaryota; kingdom Metazoa; phylum Arthropoda; class Arachnida; order Araneae; family Salticidae; genus Maratus; species Maratus speciosus. Next base: position 282,966,672 of record OZ010788.1, read on the forward strand.
AAAAACTGATTTCAACAGATACCGCCCATATCCAAATATGTATTCCAATTCTTTTGAACAGCCCTGTATTTAATCTGTAGGCTGATATATATACTATTTAATGGAAAATTTTATTTTAGCAAGAAAATGCATAGCAGGTTGAAATTGCCATTTCAGCAATTTATATTAATAGATGGAAACATACTTGAATCCTTTTGTACGGCCCTGTACTTTACCTAGAAACTTTATTACACTCCACTATTTAGTTAAAATTTAATTCAAACTAAAACACTGTTAAAACTACTGAAATCACATTTCCAGATATTATCATCCATAGACGGGTATGTATCCAATTCTTTGTGTGGCCCTGTATATCATTTTATCTATATTCTACAAACATTTCTTAGTAAACTAAATTCAGTTCAGCGTAAAAATGCATAACTCATTTAAAAGCCACAATTAAGAAATTTATGCTCATCCTCAGTAACCATTACGAATTCTCTGCTGTAGCCCTGTATATGAACTATGGTAATATTATATAGTATGCATAAATTTAATGAAACTTAAAAGAGCATATCATAATTAAAAATGCATTTCCAACAATCAATCCTAATATACAGTAATTCGGATGCAATATAGTATCTGAAATCTCTTGTGTGTCTCTATAAGTGCTATGCACTTCTTATTATACATGAAATAAGTTATAGAAAAACCTCAACGACGTATATCAATTTCATTATATAGAAATAGTTTAACATAATTGAAATACCCCGCAAAAAATTCTCCCTCTATACCATTATGAAACGGAATTATTTTCTGTGGCCCTGTATCTGTAAATGATTAATAACTATTCTTTGCTCCGCGATATTCTACAGAATGCATATTTTAGCAACTTCATAAATGCATATCGGTTTTATTATATTTGAAAGCGTGCAACTCCATTAAAAATAACTTTAAACGATTTTTTCCTATTGGCCCTAATGTAACGGAATACTTTTGACTGTCCCTTTAAATGAACTAAACATGATACAAACGTCATTTGAAATAGGGATCCTGTTATGGTAGAGGTTAATAACATCCAAAATTTTCAGAACAATTCGAGTATATTTGCGAGAGCTAAAGCGTGGACAGACGGACAGACGGCCAGACAAACCGAAGTCATAAACACTTTTCAACTTTATTGGAAAGTGTTAAAAAGAATAATAATCATATGAATTTATGAATGAAAGCACTGAGCGATTTTTTAAAAATAAGTTGATTTAATTTTTTGTTTAATTTTTTTTCTTTGCATTATTAAAATTACTTCTTTATGAGTAATATACTACACAATATTCGCATGCTTTGCTATCAAATTTTACATAATACTAATACTTTAACACTATAAATGAGACCTTCAGGCTATAAATAGCAATCACATATAAAGTTATTTAATTAGGATAAATATTTTGAAAATAGTTCTACTCATGAATATCTACCTATTACAGAACTGCCAATCTTCCACTAAAATTCCGTAGAAACTAGGTAGCACCAAATGAAACACGTTTTCAATGACAATTTATTTAATGTTTAATAACTTATTTAATATAAATTTTATGTGAAACATATTTTACTTATTAAATATATTTTCCGATTAGAAACGTGTTAAACTCGGGTTAACATGGGTTTATGGATGAGAAAACTAACATAAGAGATGTCATGCAGAGTTTGAAAAGGGAAAAATAAATACATTGCACTAAAAAAAAAAAAAAATCGCAAATGCAAAATTTTTTTTTTAACTTTTTATGAATGCCTTCAACTTAGAGAAATCAATGCCGGTCATGATTTTACTGAAATGTAGTAAATTAAAAATAAAAATTACATTTTCTTTATATAAATAATAAAAATAATGAAATTTATGTTAATCTCTTTTACTTTTCTTGTGATGATTTATTTTATTCTAAGTTATTTTTTTTGTTATAATTTTAGAAATGAATAAAGATTCAGAACTCAATTTCACATTATTTTAATAAATTGTGTATAATTTCTTTCAATAACAATATTTTTCTTTTTGTTTTTTAAAAATCAATTTCTTACAGTGGTTGCAATAGCTAGCATTTTATATAAAATCTTCTCTGTATGTTAAATAAATTCTAAACGGTATTTTTTAAAGCAAAAATCTTACTTTCAGAAAAATTTTCTTCTGAAATTTCCATAATATCAGTTCAAAGCAGATTTCATACGAAGCATGTAAAAATCCTTATTCATAAAATTCAACGTTTCTGTGCACATATTTCAAATCCCTTCATAGAAAGTAACAAAATATTATTTTAAAACAGATTTTACTTTAACCCATTTATGCCTAACGTCCCATTTTTGGGAAGATTCGAATTTTAATAATTTACATTTCTTTGAAATAAGTATTTTTTAAATTGCGAAATTATATGTTCAAGCCTATTTTTTATGCATGTTTGTAACGTACAAAATATAGAGTGCTAAACGCAAATGGGTACATATTTCTATTACCCATTTAGGCGACAGTTACTGATGTAAAGTCCTTTTCAAGATGTTCTGAAATAAATTTGTTTTTTAGCCTCGAATGCGATTATTTTTAATTTATTGTTAATTATAATGTTATTAGTATTTGTAAAGAAATAAAGAAAATTTTTTAATAGGTCATAAAAATACTAATTATAGTGTATAATATACAATCTAAAAGCTTAATTTATATAAATTTAGACAAAACATGTAATTATGCATTTTTCAACATATGGATATTCCCAAATTTAGTACGTTTACACTGTAAAAAAAAACAAAAAAAAACGACATTTTTACAACACAAAGTACTGTTCATCTCGCGCTCAAACTCGATCACAGTCGAATGTGCTTTGCTTTCTTTACTATATAAACATGAAAAATAACAGTACTTGCGTAAAATTAACAGCACAATGTGCTGGCAATTCGCACGCCAGCAGTTTGTGCTGGCAAATCTACAGTGATTTTTTTTTTTTACATTATGGACAAGGATACTTGCTATGATTTTCTCCTGAACATTTCCTCTTTTCCAGGAATATACGATTTTCCTTAATCAGGAATATACGCTGGAATTCGAATTTTTGCTGCTATTGAGTGATATAAATCATTTCTCAACATAATTATCATAACATCAATTATAGCATAAATGTTACTATAATTTAGGAAAAATCCTGTTTCATTTGTTTATTAAAATAATTCTTTGTATTAAATATATCTTTCATCTGTTTATTGTAATGTCAAGAGTAATTCAAGGTTACTTCCTCATTGAGCTTCAGTGCAGCTGCATGAGAGAAGATCAGATGCAAATAAAACATTGTACTGAACTGACACACCCGCAACAATATTTGTATTGCTGAGAAAAATGTACAACCGCAACATGGTATCTCAACCATGAACCCTGTTTATATTTAAGTTTAATTGAGGCACCAATTTAGAATATTGTAATGTAGAATTTTTATATTCATTCTTGTGCTCGTTTTTACTTCTTACTTCAACATTACCTACATTGAAACAGATAATAAACACGTAATCAGTGGTATCTAGGTACATAGCTGGTTTTTTCCGTGTTGCCAGTGGAGGTACTGTTTTTAAAAATCTAGATTACTTGATTGCTACCACTTTTTTAAAACAGAAATATTAGCCTTATTTAATGACAGATTAAATAGATGGATAAAACACATCAAATATTACAGTTTCAGAAAAGTGGCAGAATTCAATTAATCTGATTAAAATAAAGTAACCCAACTGGCAACACTACGTTCATTGCGCTAAAATGTGTTATATAAGTGACTCATATTCAGTCGCATCTTATAGTACAGTCACAATATGAAAGTAAAACAGCCCCGTACAATACAAATTGGACACCTAAAAGGGTTAAAAATGGCAAGTTGGTGAATGGAAATTATAGGCACCTCACACTGCTATACACATCTCACACTTGCAACCAAGAATCTGAAGGATGGCTACACCTTGCGTTCTAACTAATGCAAAAACAAACGAAAATCTCCGTTTTAATTCGTATGAAGTTCTGTATAATTGTATGGGTCTGGAATCTGAAAATATCGAATTAATTTCGTTTGAATATGTTTTACAAAGGTTTCGAGCTACTAAGTTTAACTGTTTGAATTGGAATTTCGTCATCTACTGTTTCCTGTGTTAATTTATAGATTATTATTATTATTATTATTATGCCGCAGACTAGGCCCCTGCCTGCCGGGAAATACGCCTAACTTAACGTGTTTAGTCCCTAGACGCGGTGCGAAAGTCGCCTGATCGCCTCATGATGAAGATCTGCCTGATAATACATTGGCTTTTGTGGCTGCATCGGTATATATTTTATTTTATCACTATTTTTACTGTGTTGGCCGGTTCTAGAATGCTGTTAATTATGTTGTTTTTCATTTGTTTGTATGTTGTTGAAAATGGAAGGGGCCAAAAATATACGGGGTCGCTCACTCTTCTAAAGAACTCATATGAGCCTACTATAAAGGGCGGCCATCGCTACTCGGGTTTGATCTCGTAATTTAGAACTTAGTTCAGGTGACGAGATCTTTATCTGACTAGGCAACTTCAGGGGTATAATTTATAGGAACTTAGAAGACTTTGCACCCAAGACGGATTTTTCATGCACCAGGTGCTATCAGTAAACATGGCGGATTTTATAGCTGATTGTGTGCCTCTATCCCGCGACCTTTCGGCAATTAGTACGACACTGGGCATTAGTACCACTTAGGACACATTAGTACCAACTGGGCAACCGCTGCCCGGATATGTTTTATTGTCATCCATTGATGTTGGCGTAAAGTTCGTCAATTTCGCTTGATTTTTGGTCACGTTTCTTAGTTTGTTCTCACTAAAGTTTTTTTTTTTTTTTTTTGCCTTTTGTTGATAGCGGGTTCACTGGTCATGGTTAATTGCAAAGTATGGTGATGGTTGTCATGAATCTTGGTTGCTGTGTTTTCTTCTGTGATCACAATTTGGTCTAGTTGCCATTTTTCTGAAATGACTTGTGTATTATTTTCACATATCTTGGTTGTTTTTGTTACAAACGGGTAATGTTATAACTTTCTCTAGATATCTTGATTACTCGTGGATTGTTGTTTTCTTGGTGCGCTACAGGATGCGAACCTGCTGGTTCGTTTTTAGTTCGTCTATTCTTTTTAGAGATGTCTCTTATCATATAAGGTAACATTTACATTTTTATTTATTGACTTTTTTCTCCTGTAATTTTAAGCTCGAGAGCTATCAGTTCATATGTTTAATTTGTTATGATGGCTGTAATTACTTCGTTTGTACTCGTGAATGGACTCGTGGGCCATCAGTTTATCTCTAATACACTCCCACTCTACTATAGCGCAATTAAATCGATTTTTTGGTGCATCTAGATACTGGCTTTTTATATATTTTATGTTTTTGTGCACAAGGTGCTTTTTTGTACAGAAAAAGTAAAGTACTGTTAATGCCTTTTTTTTAAGTAATAGATGGTTCTATTTAAAGCTTTTTATTTTTCGTTGTGCCGTGCGCTAGATTACTATTGATGTTGGGGTAATGGTGTGTGGAGGAAAGGACTTGTTTAGTTTTGCCTCAAGTTGGTGTGAAGTCAGGTCTGTGTTATCAATAAGACATCTTAGCACTGCTTTGCCTTTTGCCTGAAGGTTTTTGTTTTGAGCTACCTGTTTCTTCCAAAGTTGCTCATTTTATGGAGTTAAGTTGGCCAGATGGACTGCTTGTGTGAGTGGACGGGCTGTAAGGTAATGTTTTGAAATTTCTATTAGCCGGAACCCCCACTCTGTGGTTTTCACGAGTGCAAATCTGTGCAGGTATGCTAGAAAGGCGACATGGGCTGTGTAGATTTGAGAAAGTAGTTTGCAGTTTACTATTTTGTATCCAATTTTATGGAAGTATCTGTGTGTCAGCCTCACTGTGACCCCGTAGTCCCATTCGAACTGCCATTGCTTAACTGTAAGTATTATCTTTAGTGTTGCTATTGGTGACTCTATATCATAAAGGATTGCATTATACGGGTATAGTGCTGCGTGTTTGCCCAATTTGTCAAATTCTTTGTTTCTTTGGATGAATATGTGAGCCTTGACCTAGCTGATTGTAACTTTATTATTTGAAATTTTTATTGTTTCTTCTATTGCATCTATTATTTTAGTTATGTTAACTGGTTTACTTAATGCTTGTATGGCTGACATGCATTCCGAGCGTATTCTGTAATCTTGCCCTGTGGTATTACGCCATTCTGCTGATTTATATAACTTATAGATTCTTTTGCAACATGAAATTTATCTACAATCAAAGTTTGTTTATCACCGTCTTCATATAAAATAAATAACCTAAATCGAAGTCTTAAGTATGATAGTAGTATTACTTTTATATTAAGATTGTGAATATTTTATCTGACAACATTATGTAAAACCTTTAAAAACGACATTTTGGTACTTTTCCAGTATAGGGGCCTTGGCGAAATCGTGAAAATGGGCTTGACGAGAAAAGGAAATTTGGTAACCTATTTTCTGCTAACCTATTCATTGATTCATATATACAAGAAATTTTTCGCAATATATATACAATTCATTTAATATAAAGTCATTTATCTAATTTTATATACAAACAGAAGTAAATTGTATATAAAAATCACTAACAGCATACATATTAATAAAATGTTTACAAATGTATATACAGAAACAAGCATAAAAGCTTATCAGGTTTGTTTTCATAGCTTTTATATCATATAGCAACAACTCTCACTTTCTGAAGTCCAAATTACGATAAGCTGTTTAAAAAATACCAATGCACCTACACCGGAAAAGTACCGATCTTTTTAACTCAGCAAATACAGAAATAAAGTTTTTTGTAATACAATGAAGACTTTTATCTAGTGTTGCATTATAAACATATTTTAAACATTTTGAAACGAAAAAAAATTATATTTTACAATTTCTATACAATGTTACTGTCCCTCATATAAATATATATTCCCCGTATCCTGTTTTACATATAACTTTCAGGGTTACCCAATACTTTCACGACTACGCAATTTATTTCGCAAGAGCTTCTAGACAAGAGAGGTGGTAAATGAAATATTTCAGTGACATATTCTAGAAAATCTCATTTAAAGTTAAATAACGGAGATTAAACAATAAAAGTGACCTACGAAGTCTTTTAAAAATCCTTAATATTTTCAATTACAAAAAAAAAAAAAAAAAAAAAAGAAAAAAAAAAGAAAAAAGAAAAAGAAGAAGAAATTGGAAAAGATTCGTCAGGAATTAAAACAATTGAAAAATAAATATATTCTGCCTTTGTATAAATTTGAAAAAGTAATTATTTTTACAGCGAAAGTCAAAAATAGGTTACGAAAACTCTCACAATATCTGATTTCCATGAAAAATTAATTATGCAAACATAGGTAATATGTACAAATTATCGCAATTCGTGTCATTATTAAAAAATTATTTTTTTTCTCATTTTTGATTTGAATACCTTACACTGTGTTAACTGATATCTACTAAAAAACAACTTTTCAAAAGTAAAAAAAAAAGCCAAGCAAAAAAAAAAAAAAAAAGAAAAAAAAAAGAAAAAAGGGGAAAGTTGTGGCTAAAAAATAGTGTGATATCAAATTTCCAAGCTAATATTATGGTACTTATTTAACATTTTTTATTAAAAATTTACCATATGTAAGTCGAGTACCTAAGTATGCGTTGATAGAAAGCCTTTTCTCCTTTACTAAATACATCATAACGTGTTTCTGAAAATTATTTTTTTTTAATTATGCATGATGGGCTTGGCGGCCATCTTTCCATATTTTACACAATTTTCTAAGCACACAAGTACATTGTTAAGATCGGAAATTCGAAATTGTTGCTAAAGCAAACATTTTATGCTTTTAATTTATGGAAATGAGTGCTTAGAAATTTGTGTCTTAAAATAAAGTTGAAGTAACTTCAGGTTTTACCTTATGATTCTCTTTTTTCGGAGGGGGTTAATTAATTAGTTAAAGCAGTAAAAATCAATTTGTTTTTTTTTCTTCAAAATAAAAGACTTTCTTAATTTATCTGTCTGTAGCCAAAACTAGAAGTTCAAAATTCTTAATAATGCAAACATATTACGAGCTTGTCTGCTTAGAAATTTGTGTAAAATATGGAAAGATGGCCGCCAAGCCCATCATGCATAATTAAAAAAAAAATAATTTTCAGAAACACGTTATGATGTATTTAGTAAAGGAGAAAAGGCTTTCTATCAACGCATACTTAGGTACTCGACTTACATATGGTAAATTTTTAATAAAAAATGTTAAATAAGTACCATAATATTAGCTTGGAAATTTGATATCACACTATTTTTTAGCCACAACTTTCCCCTTTTTTCTTTTTTTTTCTTTTTTTTTTTTTTGCTTGGCTTTTTTTTTTACTTTTGAAAAGTTGTTTTTTAGTAGATATCAGTTCTTTTTTTTAAACAGATTATATATAATTGAAATAATTCTACTCGCTAAAATTAGTCCTTGTATAGCCTTTATAAGTAGGGAACAAACACAATAGTATACACTTTGTTTACTTATCATTCATTTTTTAGAGTAATTAATAATTTAAAAGTAAGGAAAGTCAATTTCTTCTTTCAAAGTATCAGTCTTTCTCAATTTATATCGCCTTAAAATTTTCTATGAAGGATGAAAATTTAGTAAAAATCAAATAGAGTCAAAATAAAATATATATTTACAGTTAGTCTGTCAGTTAATTGTTTGTTCTAACTTTTTTTTGCTAACGGTTTTGCAAAATAAATTTATCTTTACAAATACCTACGGAAAATCCGAGAATGAAGCCCCGCAGGCATCTAAAGACTCGAAGATCTGTCTAAAGAAGTAAATCTAGCAATTCTAGACATGATGATGAAACATTTTTGATAAAAAAAATCTAAAAATTTAAAGGTATAAACTGTACATATAACTTCCTCTTCATTTAGATCGTGTTATAGAGAAGAAAGAATAAATATGTAATTTTACTCAAGTCTGTTTATCCATACCTATTTGCATAAATGTGAGAATATAATTTCGTATAAAAATTCCCGTAAATTGATTATATTTAATAGTCTATTATTAAAGCCGCATAAACATTAGAATAAAATTTTTTTGCAGTTAAAAATTGCCTGAAATCTATAGTCTTATCGTTCGTCAAATTTGTTATATGTTTTTTTTAATACCCAGACACCTTTTCTAAACTCTGACCAAAGATCACAGAAATACTGAAATTATCCAAATACTTATACCTTTCTATCGTATTTCTTTTTTTGAGTGGGGGGAGGGGTGAGGAAGGGCGCTTAAGAACTTCGTTTTGTTCTTAGAATTCTGAATTAATCATTGAAAAGATCTGCCTACGTAAGTCTTGTTGCAGAATTTTCATTAGGTAAGAGTTGCATCAACTTATACATCATGTGAATATATTAAATTACTTTTGTAAAATACTAGATGGGAGCCATTGATATTTTCAGAGCATTTGCCTACATTTTAAACTTAAATTATTTACAACTATTCATTTATTTTCTATACGAATTAAAGAAGTCGTTGTTTCCATGGCAACTGTACCTTTCACTATTGCTTGTTTGTTTGTTTGTTTTATTGAACACATATATATCAGATCACGTGAGGATCACGGCGGGATTTGAACCCGCCCCCACCTACGTTCTCAAGCGATTAGCGGCGTGGTGTCTTATCCACTCAGCCACGGTGGGCCACTATTGCTTTATCTAATACCCAGATACTCAAATTTAACCAATGCTCATAACAGAGTACATTTATATGTAAGAGTGGTGACACATATGCACAAGTCGTGTACTCATATTCAAGTTTTTGTCCAAAGTACAGTAACTCAGTTTTCATTAATAGACGTGGAAGATTTCGATTAAACTAACCAAAAAAGTTTAAAAACATTGGCTTTCTGATTTGATTTTATTCAAAATCGTCTTAACCAACCAAAGTTAATGTCCGGGATCCAGAGTGTTTACTGCAAACATAAAAAAAGTTTTCAAAAATGCAGGCTTCTGATTGATCAATCTCATCGCGCTAATAGCGTGAAATCTATCTTGACCCCGGTCTATTCAACGTCCTTTAAATATTCGAGAAAGCCTTGACAAGTCAGGAAAATATCACACAAAGCAGGCAAAACAAAGAAGAAAAATCATTCATTGGCTCGTTCATATCCACGAGCCAATGAATGATTTTGTTCCTTTGCTTTGCCTGCTTTGTGTGATGTTTTTGTGACGCGTGTCAAGACTTTCTCAAATATTTAAGGGGCGTTTGTTTATTTCACCACCATGAAGCTATGAAAGGAGAGGAGCAGACATGTCAATCTTCCCGTGTGAAAAACTACATAAAGAAAACGAGTTCTTTCCCCCTCTTCTGCCCTTTTCTCTCTTGATTTTGACTGATAGCAGCCCATTTAGCAGTCTCCATAGCAAGATGCAGCTATATATGGCGGACGCAAGGGGGAGGGTGTTAGCGTGACCAATGACATAATAGGCCAGTTTATGACGTTTAAAAGTCACACGGAGTTGGATCATCTTTACACGATGATTAGTACAAAGCGGTGCGCCGATTTTTTTTTGTGTCCATTGCCGTGTACAGATAATCAACTCCACACTTAGGAACAGCTTCAAATGACGTCATCTACTTCGAGGCAAACGAAAAAGGACAGGCTACCGCGGCGCTACAGCGTCTAGAATATATAGTGTGGAAATCCAATCAGTCGATCACAGCGATATCTGCAGGATATTTCCCAAAACTCCAAGACAATTTGGTCTACACGCTGTAACATTTTTTTAAACGTTTTATTAACTTACATTTGACCTGTGTGCTTGGCGTCAAACCCGCTGTAATAATACGATGTTTACTTTGAAATTTGAAAATATATAGCAGATGTCGCTGCGATAATCTACCTGGATTTCAGCGTCAGTGCACATTTAAGGGATACACTTTTTAGCGGTTCTTGGATAGCAAATTTCCACATTATGTATTCTAGACGCTGTAGCGGTGCATTACACATGTCTCTTTCTTCTTTAAAAAATATCCTGCAGATGTCGATGCAAATGACTGTTTGGAATTCGACACCGTTGTACATTTAAGGGATTCAATACTTTCGCGCTTTTTTAAGTATTGCTGGGATAGTCGATTTCTACAACATATAATCTAGACGCTATAACGGAGCTATAGTTTCTAGAAGATATAGTTTAAAAATCGGCTTATTAAAAAAGTGCTAAAAATTGTATCCCATAAATGTTGAACGAGGCTGAACGACGAATGTCGATTACAGCGACATATGGTAATTCCAACATAACTATTTCAAAAGAAAATGTTTCGCTCAGAGAAGATCTAGAAAATGTTGCTCCTATCGACATTTGTCATTCAGTATTTTTCAATATTTATGGGATTCAATTTTTAGCACTTTTTAAAGAATTACTGGAATAGCCGGTTTCCACACTGTGACCGTGATCTAGGTAGATTTTTCTGTGTTATCGTAACGAGATTGACCAATCAGAAGCCAGAATTTTTGCTAACTTTTCACTGTTTGCAAAATTGTACCTGGATACCGGCCTATATTTCTAGACGCTATAACTGAGCTCAGGAATAGTACAGAAAGCAAACTCTGTATTTTGATACATTAAGGCCGGGATCTAATTAGGAACAAGTGTGTCTCTATAACAAAGTAGCGACATACGGCCAATAAATGTTTATTGGTAAAAGTGATAAAAACAAATCGTTAAAGTTCTTTACGAGCATGCCATTATCGCCAGGTCAATGCATGCTGAATTATTTCCCTAGTCTAATAGAGATCGTCCATGCGCGTATCTTCTAATGGAGGATATTCCAAATATGGGTTCGAGGCTGAAAAAGTCACGTGGTACCGGTAATTTACCCAAAGAATTTCTAACTGATAGAAGGGAAACAGGAAACTACACTGTTAAAAATATCGTGAAAAATTACCTCGGTTCTTACAGGTTCTCTATTTTCTGACCAATGAGAACGCTACATAAACGCCTATGAAGCGTTCTCATTGGTCAGAATACAGATAGCCTTTAAAAACAGAGGTAATTTTTCACGATATTTTTAACAGTGTACTACTGCTTTCTCCCATGAACTATTTCCTTGGCTAGCGGGGATTTACATTACGTAGACGGAGCCTTCCCTTCTTTACGCTAGACGTTCTTGCCTTGACCATGTGATCATAACGTAGATTGAATATCCTCTATTCAAGAAAGCGGATTGCCGTACTTTCGACAAAAGCTTGAAATGAGCATGTCTCCTGTGCATATATCACCACTCTTATGTATAAAGGCTCTATGTTATGGTGTTGTTTCTGATACAGCGCCTAGAATACCTAGTGTGGAAATATGCTATCCAAACAGTTCTAAAAATTTGTATCCCTTAAATGTGCGACGATACTGCTAAAATTTCAAGTGTCGATCGCAGCGACATCTGTGGGATTTTCGTATTACTATTATTACATTGTATAGACTAGCAATTTCTTGCAGTTGTAGAAAATATCCTGCAGATGCCGCTGCGATCTGCATATTACAGCAGTATCATTGCACATTTAAGGGATACAATATTTTAGCGCTTTTTTAAGTATTACAGGGTTAGCCGATTTCAACACTATATATTCTAGGCGCTATAGTTTCTGAGCGCTGTTGGTTAAATTTCGATATTCGTGTTTTAGAGTGAGCAATAGAGAAAAGTACTAAAACTATTGAAACAACAACTTCTTTAATATTGAAATGTATAGCAAAGGAGTTCAGAATCAATGCCTTAAATAGTTTCGAATACGCACTGTTGTTATGACATCAATACCCTTCCTGGATGTGGAAATGCAAAATTGTGTTCAACATAATTGGCCGCAATCTAGATAGATTTTTCGCTGTTAGCGAAACGAGATTCATTAATCAGAAGCTTGCACTTTTGCGAACTTTTCGCTGTTTGCAGCAATGCAGGCTATTGATTGGTGAATCTCGTTTCGCTAACAGCGAAAAATCCATCTGGATCCCAGCCTAAATTTCTGTAAACATTGCACTTCATCCATGGCACTAAGAAAATGACTCAAAACTTTTATGACATAGGCCGGGATCCAGAAGCAGCAAAAATTCTCAAACATTCTGGCTTCTGATTGGTCAAACTCATTTCGCTAACAGCGAAAAATCTATCTGGATCTCGGCCATAGTTTTCTTCGATGAAATCAATGCAAAAGGATAATACAAAAAATTTCAAAAGACTTCTAAAATGATTTGGCGGGTTTATCGCTGTTTGGCATAATTTATAAACTTTAAAATTAATTAACAGTTTTTCGCTAATTAAGAATAGAAAATTTGTGTTTTTAAAGCTGAATTTTACAAAAGCACGTAGATTGAGTAAATATCTGTCCAAAAATGCAATCCTTACTTTTTTATGTCCATTACTTAAGTCTCTACCTTGATTGAACCATAAATTGTGACGAAGAAAATAAATCGATCATTTTCAGTATCTCGACGTTATTTAAAAAAATCTATATCTCTGTTTATAATTAATTTATGAGGATGCATTTGGTCTCAAATTGAAGATATTTTCCATTAGGTCCTTCTGGTTTTGGTTTTATTTTTCTGCGATGATTGGTTCTTTTGATATGGGAAATTTTACGCTGGCATGTTTGGTTGATTTTACATGGAGAAGTTGTCATCAGTATAATAAGCAGTTACGGTGTCTTGCGTTTTATTCTTGGCGTTTGTTTGTTTGGCGAGGTTAGCAATTTTTTTTTCAGCTTGGCTTGGCAGAACGACCGTCCTGCTTGATATGTTTACATATATATGAGTGACAAAAGTAAATGGGAACTGCATTCAATAAAAATCATGTTTAGTATTATATATATATATATATATATATATACACAGACCATCATTTACTTGACAGAAAGTTCTGACAAAGTTTTTTTTCTTCGGATGCAGATGCATAAGAATAAATTATTCAGAATTCAATTATTTTCTATTGTTTCTTTTTTGTCTAACAGTTTTTACTTTTTTTTCTAAAGAGGAATGTATTGTAATCCAGATTTTTTCGACTTCCGGTTTTTGACTTATTTACACGTTTTAGAGGTAAGAGATACCCAAAAGCTTATTTAAAATGTCTGCTTTCCGTCCGTATGTGCCTATGTGGGTATGGACCGCTTTATATCATCGAAAATTGTGGGAATTTATGCATAGAATTGAACCAAATTTTTTGTCTAAGTTTTTGGCTATAGACAGCAGGTTCTCCTTGACTTTGGAAATATTCCACGGGAAGGGTGCGCTGTCATAACGATTTTTTCGGCCATTTTCATTATTGTACCATCGTAAAATGTATGAAGTTAGCATAGACTTGAACCAAATATTTTGTGTAAAATTTCGGCTATGGCCAGCAAGTCTTCCTTGAATTTGGAAATATTCCGCCGGAAGAGGACGCTGTAATAGCGATTTTTCATAGTTCTATTGTACATCGGCTGTTCAAGCAGCAACGGGCAATCCGTATCCAGCTAACAGGCAATTTTCAAGCAGCTGATGTACAACAGAATAACGAACAATAGTGATTTTAATAAATATCGTGACCGAGATTAACTCGCTTTTACCCCGATTAGTAAAATAATGCAGAAACTTAAGATGAAAATCAAAGTTGGAGTAATATTGAAGGAACACTGACGGATTGACATGTGTAACAACTTTTTGAAGTATTGGATAGATATATTTTTATTCTTTGTATAGTGTTTTTCAAATAATGCGATTTTTTAATTTTTCTTGGTTCAATAATAATAATAATATAAGAATAATAATAAAACCTTCAACCAATGTACTCTTTATTGTGTTCCTGAATAAATAAAAAAATGTAATTGAATTTTGCATTACGTTATTTCATTAAAACTCTGATAAAGAATGATAACTTTGTAAGAATAAATAAGAAAAAATTATCTATAAAAAGAAATATTGCCATAAAACGTACTTTTTTTAAGAGGAACCCACTGTATTATTCTTTTACATAAAACAGCGTTGAAATGAAATGGTTCGATCCGTTTCCGTTCTCTGTTGTCACAATACAGTTGTAATTATAGATAAAAATTCTTTACCTATAAATATTCGTCCAAATCTGTCTATTCCCCCAGTTATGTAATAATAAAGCTTCATAAATTTATGTAGTTCGTAAATTTGGAAATTTAAGTGCTAATTCTGAATTTTAAAAACAATATAAAATGCGAAATAAATCTATGTAAACGTATACATATAACAAGCGTAAAAATATTTAATAAAATTCGGGTACTTTTCTACATGCAAACTAATTTGTCTAAAGATTATTGTTTATTTTTAAATAATGATTTCAGTGTAAGAACTTCATCCAATGTCACCTTTATAGTATTTGGGAATAATAGAAAAATAGTTTTTAAAAATGTTCAAGACATCATTTTCTTGAAACACTCTCAAAAGAATTAAATCCCTGAAAGTTTAAAAACTCAATGTAGAAAATGATTTATAGAGGAGAAAACTGATTTCAATAAATGGATAAAAGTTTATCTATCCCTTACACAAAACAATAATTGTGGATACGTTTTACTTCACAGGTTTCGCACTTCTTACTTTTACAATAAAATAAAATAATTTTTCTACAAATACTCCTAATATTTTTCAATTTATACATCATGAAATAATAATGCGTTACATTTTAATGTTCTGAATTTTATTTCCAATCAATATGGTTTAAAATATGCCCTTTTTAAAACCTTAAATGAGCGTTTAATGTTTTGTAGAAAGATTTAAAAAAAAAAAAAACCTATTAAACTATAATAAAGTGCAAATTTTTTCTCATAAAAGTAATAAATATGGCTTTTAAACTATTCATCTACACTTTTTAATCGAAAGTGATTTTTCTAAAACTCATTATTATTCATTTTTAATATAATTTCTTTCATTAATTACACAAGCCTGCGATGGTTGCGTTTTTTAAATTTTGATAATTGATTTTTATGTATCTTTTAGCTCTAAAATGAAAATAACCTTCATTTTCAACCATCAAGTCAGTATTTTTCGCAAATAATAAATTTCCAAGTTAAAATGTCCAAAAATAATGAAAATCTGATACTATAAAACAGATGTGACGATTGGGAACCACCTTAGACGTAACTATGGTCTTTTAGAGATTGTTTAGGTGATTCCATTAAATCGGTGATAATGATGGTGGACTACTGCATAGATTAAAATACAAGATGGGACATTTGCGACAAAAACTGTAATGGCAACAGTACTAGCGTTACTACCGATCAAAGCGATATAAGTAAGCGTACTATCTTAAATGGGAGGAAGTAACCGCAAGATTAAAAGCGAGGTCACATCAATCAAGGTCATGCGCCACGTAGCGGATGGAGTGTGAACTACAGGTAGATGCCTAACAGTTTTCTTACTGACACCACTATAATTATAAAGTTTTTTTCACCTTGATTAATAACTAAAGTGCTTCTGATAAGGCGACGAAAACTTCGTGGTGTCAAGTGCGTCTGGATGCCCCTCTCGCTACGCCATTATTTTGCAATAAATGTGGCAAACAAAATTCATTTCCATGAGCGACTGAAGATTTAGGAAATACACGCCACATTAAAAGCCCGCGTATGTGAATTATCACTCCGTCCACAAGGTGGCGCAACTGTGTTATTTTACGCCTGATTCCAGCATTAAGTTTGTTCGCTTACTTATAACGCTTTGCTACCGATAAGGGGGAAGAATTAACGCGTCTCCGAATTTTACCTATGTTGATGAAATATGTTTACGCTTACGTTTTGAATATCTATTCTTTCCTAAATGCAGAAGACGCAGACGATATTTTATTTATGTTTGATTTATTTAGCTGTTTTTTTTTATTGTACTTGTTCGTTCTGCTTTAACTTACAAAATGATAATAATAATATAAAAGAAAAATTACCGGAAATATGAAACGTAAATATGTAACGTTGAAAACGTATTTACGTTTTCAAACGTCACGTTACGTCAGTAAGTGAATGAGATAAAATTATAAGAAATTAAATTCGAGTATTGTGTTAATTTATTCACATCGAATGATCGAATACAATTTTATCAAGCGTAATATCAGTATCTCTATGTTTTGCTTTTTTTTTTTTTTTTTTTTTTTTTTTTTTACTTTTAGATTTACATAATTATAAAAATTTGTAAAGGAATTTTTCTCTATCTGTCATTTTATTGCTATTTTTTATATGTTAATATCATAAATATTATTGAACTGATTGTACATTATTTACATTAAAAATAATCTTTTTATTTTATCATGAAGAAAGTGAAAATGCGTAAATTTTAAAATATTATTGTAACGCTTGTTTAATACATTAAACTTCATAAATTAATAAAACATTGGCTGTAAAAAATTTTCTACCAAATGGGAATATTTATGAAATTTTCTGGGACTTGTAGAGTGCAATATTTCGTATATTTTTTACATTACACCATCGCTTATGTAGCTTTAAATCCAATTGTATCATATTTACTTGACGTATAATATTCAAGACAAAATTTTTAGCTTATTTTTTGTTGCCCTTAAATCGTTCAATCATCTTGTAAAAAAAAGCATATGTCCGTGCATGAACATAAAATAGATATTAGATATATAAAATGCAATATCTATTCTATGTTCATGTATCGGTGTACCATTCTATTGAAAACGTAAACATGCAACATTAATAAAAGAAATATCACAATAAGGTAGACGCTCAATAAGAAAAATATTACAAGGATGGGAAGTTTCTTCCCCATTGTTACCAAAGGCACTGCAATCGCAATCGCGTTACCATAACGCTTTATGGAAAAGCCCTATCTTGACTACAGTTGGATATCTCACATCGAGATGAGCCCTATAGAGGACGTAAAAGGAAAAGCACGAGGCAGAACATGAGAGTTTCAAAGAAACTTCCACACATGGAATAAAATTCTAAGGATTTAAATACACAACATTTTACATGTTAAGCTGTAAAAATGCGTAGCATAAGATACAAAATGAATAAATTATTATGAAAAAAAGTTGTTTAGCGTCTGTTTATTGCATCAGATTATCTTAATATTTCAACTTTTTAAAAGTGATAAAATTTGCGATTTCCAAAAAATTCTGACGTGATGGTAAAAAATGAAGATCATTTTCGTATTCAGCGCTACAAAATATATAAGAATCATTTATCAAAAATTAAAAAAACACAACCATCATATTTATTTTATTGTAACAGATTTTCGCTATTAGGTAGCTTTCTTTACAAAAAGCTACCTATTGCAGCCGTTCGGAGGAAAGCGATTTCAAAAAATTTTGGTATATTTTCATCGATCATGACCCCCAGACCCCGAAACCACCCTCCGTTCAAAATTGATATATATATATATCAATATATATATATATATATATATATATATATATATCTGACCTATGTCACACTGTAACTCTCGTATTTATGAACCGATTTGGATGTAATTCGGTGTGTACATAGTACATACCAATGTCTCAACCGAGTTCGGTGACCAGCTTCATCCGCCATTTTGTTTCAAAATGGCGGCCATTTAAAAATTTAAAAAAAATTTAAAATTTAAAATGTGGTACCAAAAAATTAAAAATGGAAAAATATTTTTTTCTTATGTATTAGACCTTTATACAAAGACTCCGTAGCAGTTTTTGTTTTGTCTATATCTTAAAAAATGGCTGAGTTATATCATTTTGAATTTCTAGCGAAGCTGACATTTTGAAACGTCCTGAATTTTGTCAAGCGATAAAAGGCGTATTTATGAACCGATTTGAATGTAACTTCGTTTATACATAGTACAGACCAATGTCTCGACCGAGTTCGTTGGCCAGCTTCATCCGCCATTTTGTTTAAAAATGGTGGCCATTTAAAATTTTAAGAAGAATTTAAATTTGAAATGTGGTACCAAAAAATTGAAAATTGGAAAAATATTTTTTTCTTATGTGTTTGACCTCGATAAAAAGATTCGGAAGCAGTTTTTGTTTCGTCTATATCTTAAAAAATGGCTGAGTTATAGCATTTTGAATTTCTAGCGTGGCTGACATTTTGAAACGCCCTGATTTTTGTCACGCGATAGCAGGCGTATTTATGAACCGATTTGAATGTAATTTGGTCTGTACATAGTACATACCAATGTTTCGACCGAGTTTGTTGGCCAGCTTCATTCGCCATCTTGTTTCAAAAGGGTTGCCATTTTTTTTAATGTAATTTAAAATTTAAAATGAGGTATTAAAAATTTGGAAAATGAAAAAGATTTTTTTTTATGTGTTTGGCCTTGATACAAAGATTCTGGAGCAGTTTTTGTTTCTGAAAATTTGTTCTTTTGTTTATATCTTAAAAAGTGGTTGAATTATAGCACTTTGAATTTCTATCATGGCTAACACTTTGAAACGATCTTGTATTTGTCTCACGATACCACACGTATTCGCCTATTTCGATGGAGGAGGGCATGTGGATAGTATACATCAATATCTCGACCAAGTTCGCTGGCCAGCTTCATCAGCCATCTTGTTTCAAAATGGCGGCCATTAAATTAAAAAAGTATATATTTTAAGTGAGGTGCAAAAAAATTAGAAATTGAAAAAGGTTTCTTTCTTAAGTATTTGACCTTGATATAAGGATTCAGGAGCATTTTTTGTTTGTCTTTATCTTAAAAAATGGCTCAGATATAGCAGTTTCAATTTCTAACGTGGGTGACATTTTGAAAAATCTGATTTTTTGCCTGCGACAGCACTCGTATGTATCAACCGATTCCGATGTGAGTGATCATGTGCACAGCAATTACTAAGGTCTCGACCAAGTTCACTGGTTAGCCTCATCCACCATGTTATCTTAAAATGGCAGGCACTTTAAGAAATCGCCGAATTTGGCAGCGAAGTATAAGTTACTTTAAATAAAAGCAGCTTGGATAAAGCTGACTAATTTTGCGAATTTCTCATTCATAATGATTTAGTATTGATAAAAATTAGTATTGAATCTCCTACATTTGGTTTTCCACTTAATTGAGCTTCGTGTGTTTGAATAATATAAGTTGGCTTTTTTAAAATAAGGAATATGAAAGCTACCTCTTCCTCCCGGCACTGGCCGGAAGGACTTTTTTTTGACTTTTTAAATTTGAAATTTACGATTTGAGAAAAATACTGATATGATGGATAAAATAAAAGTCATAAAATACAGAAGAATATATTAAGAACTAAAAAGCATGACAAGAAACCAAATTTTCCAGGCGAGTGTTATTTTAAAAAAATCATTAGTCGAATCGTTCAGTATATGTGGACTATATATTTTAAAATAGTCAGGACATATTTCTTTTAAACACACTGAAAGAATAAAAAAAGTGATATAAACTGTATATTATTTCTAAAAGAATAGAAATAAAAAAGACATAAAATTATACAGGAATCTACTAAAAGTACTGAATATAATTCCTCAATACCTCCTATATTCTGTTTTATCTAGAGTGATTTTTATGAATAGTATAACTACTTTTCAATAAGTTCTTTCAATAACAAAAAACATTCAACATCTTTCTTTATAACATACAATTTATTTAAAAATATTTAGGACACTAATTCATTCAAACATTCTGAAAGAGTAAAATCTTTACAAAATTAAAATCCCTATGGGGAAAATTATTCGTAAAGAAGACGGCTGATCCATAATAAAGTTTCAATAAATGGAAGCAAGTGGGTATTTTCTTCTATATAAAACTGTCTTAAAAAGAAACGTTTGTTTTCTTTTTACCTTTATAAATACTTTTAAGAGTTTCACAATTTTTATATTTCTGAAACAAAAAGATACTGTATTTTTATTTTTGGAAACATTTATTTCAGGCAATACGTTCACAACGGCTTTTTTATTCCATAACTTCGAGGATCGGTCATTGTTTATAAAATATTTTTCGGAAAATATTTGTCTTTTAAGAATTATTTTATAATGTAAACAAAACTATACAAATCGCAATGCATATGTTAAGTATTTAAAAAAAAGTGGTCAGTTTAAAAAAAAATGTTGAAGATTTCATGCGCTGAATGAAATATTTTCAATATTTAAATACAGTAGATTTCCGTTACCACCATTTACATTGCAATGAAAAATACTGTAGCAACGAAAGTTGACAGTTGACACTTTTCAAATCACATTAACCTTAATGTATCAAAAATTCCGATTTAACGAAGTGCATTGTTTTAGGAATTCCGTTACAACGAAAAATCTTCATGAAGTTATTTTTTTCTTTTTTGAAAGGATCTCTGGTTCGTGGCAAGAAATTAGCCAGACAACAATTTCTAACTGTTGGAAACTCGCCTGATTAACTTAGACCGAAGAAAATGAATCATAAATTTTAGATTTCGATGAATCCTCTGAGTTAAACTTAATTTAGAGTGCTGCCAAAAAATTAACACCAGTCCCTAATCAGGTGGATTTGCAGGATTTCTTATCTGTAGATGACAATATTCAAATATTCTCTGAAGTGTCTGGTCAAGATATCATTTTGTCCCTTAAAAGTACATTAGACTGACAAAATTACGAAAGCAGTGATGACGATGATTATGTCATTACCCACGATTCAAAAGTTACCGCTTCGGGAGCTCTTTCATGCATGGGGAAAATGCGTGCTTTTGTTTCTCATCAAAATAATGTTCCAGAGGATGTATTTTCTCAGATTCATTTGTTGCATACGTTTTTGTTATCAACCTTTGTACGAACTAAATCACAGATTTTTTCAATAATATTCTACTAAATAAAGATTAGTACGTAATTTTGTATTTTTAATATTGGATTTTATTTTACTAATTTTTTCTATGTTAATTTAACTAGTCTTTCATTAAAATCTTCTATAACGAAAGGTAAATTTATCTTGCATAATTAATTTGCGTGTACATGTAACTCATTAGATAAATAGGAGTAATTCCGTTACAACGAAATATTTTAGCGGTCTTCGTATTTGGATTTCGTTGTAACGGAAATCTACTGTATATAGTATATGCAGATCTAATTTTAGATGAAAGGTCTGATTCATATTATAAATCAAAATATAATTTATTTAAGAAAATTCCCATCAAATGGATGATAGTGTATTTGTCTCTAACTAAGCAGTTTTAAAAAGAAAAAAAAATTGACCACTCTTATGTCAAACATTTCACAGTAATTAGAGATAATACTTGACTTATAAATTTATTAAAAATGTTTTAAAATGTTATATTACTGAAGCAATAAGATTTTATATTTTTATATATTTCTCAATGAAAATTATATTAAACCCTATAAAAGAAATATAAATTTAATAAAAATATTGAATATCATTACCGATTTCTGTAAATATTCTCTCCCATTTAATTATTTCGTAAAAAACTTCAACCGATTCATTCGTTTATATTAGTTCTATATTATGAAAAAGTTGCTTTAAAAAAAATCAGGCTATAATTTCCTCGAAGCACTTTAATAGTATTAAATCTGTGCAAGAACCCTATGGAAAAAATTATATACAAAATAAAAGATTGTCTATAATGGAAAATCGTCATATGCAATAAATGGAAAATCGTGTACCTAACTTAAATTAGTTTTAAGCAGAAATATTTGAATCTCTTTCCTGTTACACATGCCACAAAACGGATGGAAATGGAGATACCTTTCCTATGAATCCTCAAAAAAAAATTGCCGAAGTAATGAAGGTTTATTAGCCATCGATATGCTATTTCTTTCGGGCAACAATTAAAATGTCGTCCCTAAAAAATAAAGTTCCGTTACATAAGCCAACCGTAAAACAACGCAGATCTATTATTGTAAGGTTAAATACTGATAATATCTACTGCATGCCGTCGTATAGGAAAAAAAGTACTTTTAAATGCAATTTGTTTGAAAACTATTATATATATATATTTTTTTTTACTTTTTAAGGTATCCGTACACCTTCGGGAGTGATTTTTTGAAATTTTTGAAATTTTCTCTTGTTATCCATTTTTTATAATGACATTTACTTTAAAACTTTGAAAATAATATAAAAATTTTAGCAATTAGCCAGAAATAATTTTTTTAAAGAGAAAAATAGTCAAAATTATGTCAAAAATTGACATTTCCGCAAAACGTGATAACTCAAAACTGAAACGATGTATTGACATTTTGTAAATTGCATAACAAACAGAATACCTTTCTCTAGGACTTAGACTACGCACATTATAATCGCATCTCTATCTCAGATGATATGGCAGTTAAAGTACTAATGTAACGAAAATTTCTCAAAATTTGTCTCAAGTTTGTCATTTATACCAGTGTAAATATAAAACTATTTAATATATTATCATGAGTGTAGTCTATTCCCTCAAAAGACAATTGTAAAAGAAGTACAACAAATTTCGTAGCATTTCATGCATAATTTTTTGTTTTAGGATGTTTTGCGTATAGTAAAAATCTGAAAAACTTCATTTTGAGAAAAAGCTAAAAATAACTTTTAAACACAATTCATATATTTTTAAGTACATACGTGTGACTTTTTTTCCGGAATTTACTTCATTAGTATCAAAAGGCTGAAAAATGTAATTTTATTAATCCGTGTGTAATGACATTTTCCGAATTTTGAAAAAAAAAAATAAATGAATGATTTCTGATAAAACATAGAACTATTATAAACTATATTTAAATTTAAATATCCATACTATACCCATAGTAATGTAACAAACAAATGAAGGCTTATGAATAATTAGATATCCGATTTTTTTGTCGAGTTTCTTTAATGAAGGCATCGTTTTTTGCTGGATTTGTGTATTATTCCGCGTTAGCAACGGCATATGCATACGTTTCCATAGACTTTGTTTAAGACTTTATCGTAAATGTGGAATTCTTAAGCTGATTCAAATGACGTCATTTTATATAAAATAAAAGCGTGTATTTTAAATCTCAAAACTGAAATATGTTTTGTACTAGCTGTGCTTATATGTCTAATTTTTTTTCTTTGAGGACGACACTAAATTTTGAAAATGCAGACGTCCTGTTTTCTCGTATTTTTATTCCATTAGGTCATAAAATATATAAAACTATATAGGACTGTGCTCAAAACACACAAAAATATTGAACATAATTTTTGACTTCTTGATATGTTCTACTCTATGTAATGTTATTCTCCGAAAGGAGAATATTTATTTAGAAAGAATTTATTTATCAAGAATTTATTTCAATAACAAATCATCTAATCAACTTTTTTTCTGTGTTCTGTATAATGCACAAATTGTTTCAGAATTTCAGAATATTACATCTTTGAAATATTTTGAGGTTTAGAACATTATGATGAAAATGATTTATAAAATAAAAAGCTGATCCAAAATACTTTTTCAATAAATAGACGCCCATATATCTGTCTCTCAAATAAAAAACTGCTAAAGAAATAGAATTGGACCAGTTTTATATTACTCATGCAAAAATAATAAGACATAGAAATAATTCTTCAGTGAATACTCGTATAACATTTTAAACTTCCTTACTACTGAAATAATAAAACTTTATACTTCTATATTTATTGCAGTAAAATGATATAAAGCTACATAAATCCATACATAAAACTCATAAAAGTATTGAATATAATTTTCTATTTCTTCATTTTTTCCTCTGAATCATTTGAAATGGGAACAATATTAAAATTTCATAATATATTTTCAACAGTTGGGCGCCTGTGTATGTGTCACTTTAATAAAATAGTGTTAAAGTGAAAGGCTTCAATAGGTTTTATTTCATAGATGTCACAATGCTTAGAAATCAAACATCTTTTTTATGTGAATAGTCATAAACGCTTCAGCTTTTCATATTGATAATAAAACTTTATGTTTTTAATTTGTATAGTAAAAAGAAAATTTAAGTTAAACCGCAGGAAAATGATATAAAGTTATATATATATACTCTAAAACAAAAATTGAACATAATTTTCTGTTCCTTATTGTCTTTTTATTTGATGTCCTGCGTGATCTGTATATATTGATGGGGCTTTATTATGATGCTATGATTTGATTTGATGTGTATATAGTATTTTCATTTGATAAAGTTAATTATTTATTTTTTAATCCTTTATTTCGATAACACATGAACAAACATCACCAAATCCATTCATTTATTGTATTTCTGTGTAACATAAAACATTTTATTAAAAGTATCTAGCACATTAATTATTTGAAGAACTCTGAAGTTATACTATCTTTAAAAGGTTTAAATTTCTATCAGTAAATTATATTTTAAAAGATATTTCTGATAAATAATGTATTTTCAAGAAGTAGAAGCCTTTGTATCCCGACCTTATATAATACGGTTTTAAAAACGGTTGAACGGTTGAAGCGTTTAGTTTTGTTTCATACATGTCACTATACTTAGAGATTAAAATTATGAAAACACGTAAATGTTCATTTTATATATACTTCAAAATTAATAAATATTTATATTACTATCATGTTTGTACAGTTGAAAATGCGACATTACATCGAAGTTAAAAAATATTAAAAGCATTTAAAATTTTACAAGACTATATAAAGCTCTAAATAACATTAATTAAAGTGAAGAACATGACCTTTAAATTAATAACACACTCTTCTATATCAACTTCAATATTTGTACAGATTATTACTTACTGTTTAATCATTTTTTTAATGAAGCAAAGAAACAAAAAATGAGTTTCATCTAGTTCACTTGTTTACAATGTTTAGTTATGTATAATACAGAATTTCTTATTAAGAATATTTATTTATTAAGAATACTATATTTTCTTAAAAAACCGACAAAGAATTTTTGTTAAATGGGGAAAATGATTCACGAAAGAAAAGGGTGATCCATAATGTGTTTTCAATAAATGGACGCCAGTGCATCTGCCTCTGACATAAAAGAGTTCTAAAGTGAAAGCTTGGGATATGTTTTGCTCCACAGATGTCAAAACACTTAGAAATAGAAATCCTTTACCTATAAATACTGGCACAAATGTCACAAATTTGACACTGCGGCAATAATAAAGGTTTTTTTTCCTAAGTGCTATTTCCAAATAATACTTTAGTAATTTTTTCTTCAAAGGTTCAAACATTATTTACAGTTTTATCAAAGTATATATTTCTTTATAACTGAAGCGTTATTTCCAATCAAAAAGTGTCTTCAAATGTATTTTATCAACTAATTTTTTTCTGTCAAATTAGTTAATTTTTAAATCTTAGGAGCTTAATCTTTTATCTTGTTATTCTCTCGATATCATACATCTCCACGATATATCCAAAAAGTGGGGAATATTTAAGAACATATTTATACCAGTTTTTTTTAGATCATCTTGGTGTCACTTACGATATTCAATACATAGCGAGGTTTAAAAAAAAACTTTTTTGTGTCTAAAATTTTAATGTATAAATAATACAAATTACATTATGTATACAATAGATGCCGCTTAATGTGCTCGCGGATAATATTATCTGCCGCTTAATATTACCAAAATCCTACGAGGCCGACCTTCCATAATCCATTTCACTATAAAATCAGTCTTTTTACGCGATCAGTTTTTCGTTTAAATTTGGCACTTTTCCACAAATTACTTCCTGAAAAGTGTGCAACTGAAAGCGAAGTACTCTTATACTCAATCAAAGCATGGGATAGAACATACCGGATGCAATTAAAAAATTATTTGTTAGAGCAGAATTTTGTGAAATTGAAAAATATGACGAACTTAAAACTTTACAAATTTCGGAAAGCATCCGCGATAAACGAAAAAAGTTTGGGGCTTGAATGGCGATCGGCGACGTTCTGATTATCTAGAGCTCGCTAAAACTAAAGTTTACGGAGGATAATTAAATAACGATGATGATTAGGGTATCGACGATACTATTTTTCAAAAATAATACCATCTAGAAACTCAGAAATGAGAAATGTACTGGAAAATATGTGGACAACATCGCTTGACCAATTTTCAAGAAAAATACGAAACTCAACAATTCATAATATCTTAATAGAGAACTGTAAACTTTAAAAAAAAAATACTGAATTCTTCTATAACTAATTTTTACCCTCCCCCCCCCCCTCTTAATTCTTCATTCAGCGTAAATTAGCATTTTCTAAGCAATACTGGACATTATTATTATTTTTCTAAATAGTTTATTGTTATCAGTTGGATATTGTTATTAAAAACTCGTGGTCCCAAGGTGATTAGAATAAGCGCCATCTACAGTATATGAAATTCTATATTGTAAGAAAGACAAATTTTAATTGAAAAAAAATCACTTACGAAAGGTTAACGTATGTTAATGTTAAATTTTTAAAAAGAATATTTTAATAAACGTTGCCTTTAACAATGTAAATGTTCCCCTTATGTAATATTAAAACAAATATTAACATTATTATCAAAATAAAGTTATCTACATCTTTAAAACTACAGATAATTAAACATAAGTTTTAAATTACAGCATATTTATAATTATGTACATTTTAAATGAAAAAAATATTAATTTTACTTTCTCGTTTAATTAAACCTTTTATGATTACATTACATCAAAGCTGTATATACGTTGTATACACGTAACTGAACCAGAACTACTATTACTCGATATCACGAGTAGTCTCAATAATTCAGATTTCATATGAATCTTCACAAAATTTTGTTGATTATCCAATATGTGGACGAAGATTTTCTAAATTCTGGATTAATTATACACCTGGAATAACAGAACGTACTCTTGCTAAATTATTTCTTAATTAATTTTCTTGCATGAAATAATAGACAGACACACACCTATATATCTACCCTATATATCTACTACCCTATATATATATATATATATATATATATATATATATAATCCTAATGAAACAACTGATTATGTTTCACAACTAAAACATTTTTATTTTAAATTAATTTTTCAATTAATTTTCAGCAGTGAATAGCACTTGGAGCGCTATTTCAAGGGTTCCGGGATCGATTCCCGACTTGAACATTTTTCTCTCTGTTGGTTCCACGCTTGGTTAGCAAAGTGATAAATCACGTATTAAATATTCAATTTCACAGTTATTTCTCCAGCAATATGGAATGTTTGGCGGTTAAATTAACACAAATTACCCCTATTGATCCACAGATGTCAAAAGTCGTATTAGAATTTTAAAATTTGAATTAGTTTTCGATATATTCTTTTTTTCTAAGTTTAAAGACATTTGTGCAACGATGGCAACTAAATTACTTCATTTTTATGGAAAAAACGGAAAACTATACAGCTTATTATATTTCTTCTTTTTTATCATTTTCAAATTGAAACTGAAATTATGTTTTATTTCAATCGATAGTGAAACAATATTGTGATTGATTTGAAATTGGAAAGTGAAATTATTAAAAACAGAAAGAAAATTTAATATAATAATGAAATTATCACGTGTTAAAAGCAGAAACTAGGGAAATTATGTCAAACTATTTACATGTAAATATTAAAAATGTACTAAAACTTTAAAATAATAAAATTATTACTCACGAATCGCATTTAAAGGTGTCAATTACGTCATATGTAAAATTTCCAAATATTAAATACGTTCGTATTTAAAGTGCCTAAAATAATTAAATTATTTCGCGTGAATAGCTTTTAATGGTGACCATTACGTCATATTTAAAAAGTTCAAATTATAATGATTTCAAACACTTTTAAACTAAATACTATATGTATTCGTGAATCTAAAAAGAGAGAAAAAAAAATTAAACAAAAAAGAAAGGCTACCGCGGTAATTTACGCCTGTCTTTCTTGGTCAGGAGCACGTATCTAATTTTACAGACCGCTGTAATCATATGATGTTTGAATGCACCAATGCAGGTGTACGATAATAGCATGACATCACTCTAGCGGTCTGCAAAAGCAGATATGAGAAATGCACTGCAGTAACCTGTCTTTTTTTTAACCCCAGTATAAAAGTAGTGTGGCTAGCAAATTTATTTATGTATGACATCACTTGATGCAACATAAGTACAGGTAAATGTATGCGCTAAATACTTTCTATATATTTTTACGAATTGCTATTCGATAAATACATATAAAAAATTCGGATTTTCTTACTAATTAATATAAACAATATACATGGGAAAAATAACATGAAAATATACATTATGGTGAATTAAAATAGCAAAAAAAAAAATCATGAATAAGTTATACCTGTATGCTATTATTTTAACAGAATCAAGTTGATTGGTAAATTCATCATACGAATTGAATAATTTGAACGGAGCGAAATAATGCACAAGCCGGGAATCGAACCCAGATCCTTGGATTGCATTGCCAATGCTCCACCGTTTAAGCTACCTGGGAAAACAACCGGCGAGCATATTTCTCTCAAATAACCTTATTGGTAATAATATCTGGTCTGTCATGTAGAGAGCTCAACAGAATAAAACGCAGGTAAAGGAACTCCATATAAACGATGAGTACGTACAGATGGGTGACAAAATAATACGAACACCTATGACACCAACGGCGTACGAATTGACACAATTTCATAAATGTTTGAAGCATGAAGTTCCCTTTGGACAGTTCTTGCTGAAATGGATTCTGGAGATGACTTTATATATGACGCTAACTGGGATAAAGATTGCATGCGCTTTCTGACCTCTATGGGGGTCAACTCTCTTTTATACCTCTCAGAAAACTTTCTTTTCCGCCCACTGTTGTACTTCGTAGACGACACTTTACCGCATTTCGTGTACGCTGTCATAACGGTTGGCACAGTACTCCTTGCACGTTTCAAATAATTGGCTGTTTCCGTCACGGAGCAACCAGCGCACCGCATTTCGACAATCATTCCTTTTTCGAACGCTGACATGTCAGTCATTACTGAGTTTTTCAGATCGTATGGTAAGCGCATACAACACTTATGACTGATGTTGAGTGGCTGATACCTTACCTTTCATAACCACTAGGTGGCAGAATTGAGTGCAAAGTAACATACTCATTCTGGTCCTTTGAAATGGACCATACGTTTTTCATGGGTGTTCGTATTATTTTGTCACTCATATGTAGATATACTATTATTTTAACACAATTATTTTAACTGTTCGGAATTTTTTTGCTCATTTGGAATTATTCAATTCGTATGATAAATTTACCAATCAATCTGATTGTGTTAAAATAATAGTATATCTTGGTTACGTTTTATATGGAGTTCCTCTACCTGCAGTTTATTCTGTTGAGCTGTCTACCTGAAAGAGCAGATGTTATTACCAATAAGGTTATCTGAGCGAAATATGCACGCCGGTTGTCAGCCCAGGTAGCTTAAAAGGTAGAGCATAGGCGATGTAAACCAAGTATCTGGGTTCGATTTCCGGCTTGGGCATTTTTTACCTCAGTTGGAATTATTCTATTCGTAAGTTATACCTGTTCCTGAAAAAATCTAAAACTCGATCAAAACATAAAATATAAGCATAAAAATTTCAAAACAGAATGTTTTTCAATACCCTGGTTGAAAGCTATTTCCAAGGAGAGGGGTTTTTTAACCTCGAAGCTAAAGGAATAATATTGTCCATGGCGTCGTTATAAAAGTCGGAAAAATAACGATATTTTTAACGTACCTATTTTAGACTAGTTGGTTTTCAAATGTGTACTTATCAGTCCCGAACACAATCCTCAGTTGTTACGACAGAGAGATGATGGTAAACAAAAAAAATGCCTCTTTGAAACGGAAAAGCATGGCAACCAGATTACTGAAGATAACCTCCATTATAGTGACAATATAATACAATCTTCCGTAACCTGGTAATATTTTTTTAGCAGACCACATTACTATGTTTTTAGAGACTCTGAAGCCTGAACCTGTTCAGGCTCGTACGCGTATCTGCTAGGCGTAGCTATATACATACACACACACACACACACACATATCTATATTTGAAAAATTAAAAAAAAATAACTTGTTTCAGGTTTGTTATGCACTTTATTAATTCAATAATATAATTATTATGCACTTTATCAGATTTATTCGAAATGTAAATGTTCGTCATGTCAGAAATGCAAATCTGAGAATTCGATATTTATTAATCAGAAAAAAATTTTAAAACATTGATCTCGAAATGTACGAATACCATAAAATCTGATTTCTATTCTCCAGAAAGTAATTTATCTTTCTAAGGTTTCAGAAAACTTGATTTTGGAATTTTAAGCTGAAAGTATTACAATATTTAATAATCTTATGACAAAATATAAATTATTTTTAAAAATGGGAAAAATATTGATCGATATGCAATATTGTATTTTACAAGGTTTTAAAAATAGCTTACACCTAGTCATGCAGCAAAAAAATGATCTTTTCATCTATATGTATACTTTTATTAACCGCTTTTTTATAGTTTATTACTTAAAAAGTAAAAACTGAACCATAATATGATCACTCCTGTGTCTGTCTGTCCGTCTGTCACAGCCATTTTATTCGTAAACTATGGAACGTGGAATGAAGAAATTGGCTGGAATGTGGAATTAGCTGAAATGTGGAATTGGCTGAAGTAATAAAAGCTATTGATCCATATATATGTATATATATATATATTATTATTATTATTATTAACCAATCACTGTTATATTTAGGAAAGTGTAGAGGGGCTAATTAAGTTACTTGAAAAACAAAGTATTTTCTTTGACTATCATATGGGGTATCGTGTGAAGCTTTCGTAACGTCGAACTCAAAAGTACCAATTATAGGTAATATATTTTTAGAGATATCATCAGAAGTGCAAAGCAAAAATTTGCCCCCTCCCCCCCCCCTCTTTCTCTATTTTCGAATATACTGAAACTAAAATTATAAAAAAATGGGGGTGGTAGAAGCTAATTTTAACCTTGTAGGAAAACAATAGTGATTACCTTAAGTCACATAGTTTTTGAGGAAATTGCATTTTTCCACTACACACAAATTTTGATTTGCAGGCGTTCAGTAAAGGAGTTGAGAAGCGTTGTAGGTAACTATCATTGCAGAAATATAAAAGGATTGTTGATAATGATTTTCGAAAAAAATTGTCGGTAATTAGCCGAAATAGGAACACTCAAAGAGACGGACGGTTTGGACATACATAAAGACACGGGCGGTGTACTCTATGCGCCATCCTCTTTTTAAGCCTAGATAACAACTTTTAATGATATATTTGTGTAATGCAATGCCCAGTTTGTAATTCATACACTAGTGTGCGAAATCTAAGCAACAGTCACAAAATGCTAATATCTGAACACGTGAGTACTCAAAAGAAAATTCTACAAACAACAAGTGTAGGAAATAGGTACTACCTATAAAAGCACAGCCTGTCCATGTGAACTCACCTTGACGTCACAAATGGTCACAAGCGTCACAGTCACTGCAATGAACTGAAATGTGACATCTTTTATTCATCTCATTCTTACTCTCAATTGGTCACTCTACTGAGAAGTAACTATGATTGCTGTTTTAGGACGAGTCAACAAGTGACTTTACAATGAAGTCACCTAGTGACTCTCATGTGACCATCATTTTGAGACTCCATTGTAAAGTCATCATAACAGCTGTTTTGTGACAAGTTCCCAAGTAGCAGAAATTGAAATTATCTGGTGACTTTTCACAAAGGAGCGCAATGGTGACTTCACAGAAGAGTCTCGCTCACCTGAAAGTCATCACGTGACTTCACTGTGACATTATATCGTAACTCATTATAATGCAATGCTCACGATTACTTCAAAATTGAGTCTTCAAATGTTAGTCACATGAGAATCACAAGGTGACTCCATTGTAATTTTATCTGGTGACTCATAAAAAACAACAGTCACAGTGACTTCTCAGTGGAGTCATCATATGGCGATTATTTGAGGCTAATAATGAAACGGATGAAAGATCCCACATTTCGGTTTATCGTAGAAACTACGACACATGTGACTATGTGTGACTTGAAGGAGATGTCACATCAACTAGCTGTGCTGTAGGAATAGTACATATTTGAATTATATTATTTTCTTTTGAGTAATCGCGCGCTCAAAAATTAGCATTATATAACTGTTGCTTAAGTTTTGCACATCAGTGTATATTTATTGTACGGAACCTTCTGTGCGTCAGTAATACTCGCACTTAACCTGTTATTTTTCTTTGAGTTTACTTTTATTTTATAATACAATAAAAAAAATGTATATACTAAAAATAAGTTAATATATGTATATATATTTAAAGTTATCGCCGTTGTTCTGATGAGTCTTTTTGTACCATGTGGTGATTATTGTAGCTTAAATTTGGCTTATATGAAATCAAAATGTCGTAATTAACTAATTAAGTTTATTCTAGAGACTAAAAGAAATAATTTAAAAAAATCTAAAAGCGTTTTAATGCAGAATATGTAAAATCTTTATCCTGAAAAAACAACTGTTTTATATGAATTTAAAAAAATAGAAAAAAGAATGAAAAGAATCTTTCGTTCAGTCTATTCATAATAAATACAAGAAAAGAGCCAACAGAATTAGATGTGAGTCGATTCAATAAAGTATGAGTAATCTTGTTCAGCGATTTCAAAACTGCACTTTTCATAAAAACAATTTAAAATTTTTCTCTTTTAATTACAGTACTTACATAGAATCAACTATCCCAAAAACATTAAGTAGCTTCTCTTCAGTTGATATAACCTCAAAAACTGAAAAATGCTCTAGTCTGTGACGCATTCCATTTATGATAAGGTGCAACCCTTAGATTCATTTGTCTATACGAAATAAAGTTATTTCGTAGAAAATGGTAGTTATGTTTGTAAAGCAATTTCGAAAATAAGAATATTATTTCTATCAAACCATCATATTCTAATTTTGCCTCATCAGAATGGGAATGAGTTTAGATCCTCAAGGTTCCAAAATGCAAACTTCAATTTGGACTTTTATGCACTGTGTAAAAGAATATGTCTTGCTCTTTCGGTTAAAAAAGATTATTTTAAAGATTTGGGAACGATTGCAAAAAATATTGAAATGTTGTAAATGTTTTAACAGAATTTGTTAATTAATTCTATGTACTTCGCTAATTAGTTCAAAATACAATTCCATTTTTTTTTTCTTGTAGCAAGAGATCACAGGAACTCGATAGAGTTTCTTGCCAAGCACAAAAAACAACAACTCAGGCAATAAAAAAATGAATTTCCGCTACTTGTTGACGGACGATTTTTAAATATACACTTAAAGTATTTAAATTACACTTAGATTTTTAAAGTACACTGTCTAGTTTATTTTTTATGGACTTGGCAAAATGAGATTTTCACACCCTATATCTCGAGTTCTATTTATCATTTAAAAAAAAAATTCTTATTTCTGTGGAATGCGCATGCAAAGAAACTTGGTAACCAAGAGTAAGTTGTAAACCAGCGAATACGTTTTTAATAAATGCAATTTCGAAAGTGCATTTTTTCCCACTTTTAACTTTTTCTGCTTCGAATTCAGGTCAAATTTTTTGACGGGCAACACATACATCTAATTACCGAATTTTTACGTGGTTTATTGCATTTTATTTGATTTTATGAAAAGTGTCTACAGTTAAAGTTTCATAGAAAAACATTAATTAGCTTTTAATTTATACAGGTTTAAATTATTGGAGTGCTTTAGTTACAATAAAGAAAAAAAAACTCAAAATAGCTTCATGTTTGTCAAAATCATCACAAACACACAATATGTATTATTTCAATTTACCTCAGTAATCTGCCTAACGACGTTGTAGCATCTACGTTTCGTTTGTAGATTTCTCAAAATATATTGAATACAATGCAGCTTATAGTTTTTTTACTGAGTGAAATGTATTTTAATGATTCTATAATATTTAAGTTTTATTATATTACTAAAAAAATTAAGATGAATTCACTTTTTTAGAGTGATAGCTTGTCTATCCAGGCTTTAACTTTAATAAAAATTCGCCTATTTATATCAGCGCACTCCGTTTTGAAAATCTATTATTTTAGTAGTTTTTGGACACAAAAGTTAGATAACAATAAATGGAATTGCATTTCATATACAAACGTAATGTAACAGCGCACTATATACGCCCAATAAGAGTATTTTCAGCATTTTTAGTGAATGCTAGGCCACTTACATGTAGACAAACAATTGGAATAATTGGTTCGAAATTGTCTCATATCTGAAACATACAATATGATTTGTATAATATTCTATCAAATCGCCAGTTTTTAACGTAAATTATAACATGGAACTTATTAAAGTGATTTCCCATGCATTTGAAAGATGAGATAAAAACAATCATCAACATACACACACACATGTATCTGCATATCTATATACATATAAAACATTTACAATCTATTTGTATATATATATATACAGGGTTTACACTGACATTGATCATTCCTAACAGTTTGTCTAATCAGTAAGGATAAAATCTAGCGAATGAAAAATAAATGTTACCAATATAGATTTATCGTGAAATATTGTTTCTAAGATCGTTTCTTTATACCGTTTTTTAGCGAAGCTTGGCTTTTTTAATATCTGGGTGAGTGATTTACATGAAGGATTATTCATTGTTACAATAAAATAAAACAATACAACTGAAAGGTTAAAAAACTTGAAATGTTTTAAATTTGCACAATTTTGTATGCAGTCATTGTATCTAGTTTTGCATCCAGTTGACAAAAAGAGAAAGAAAATTTTTGGCATGATTTATGTAATTTCTTTAAAGAAACAGAAATACATTAAAATGCATAAAAGTGTGACCAGAAATAGAAGGATGTAAATAGCACGGTGATATTAAATGCGATAAGCAACATCATTGATTAAGCAAGGTAAATGAAAGTGTCAGCTATACACACGCACACACACACATACACACAATGAAAAAAAGCCCTTCGGCCAGTGCCGGGAGTAGGAGGTAGCTTTCATATTTCTTGGTTTTGAAATTTTGCAAGTTTTATTCGAAGCCAATTTTACTCAAATTTTAAGAAGCAAAAATGCGACGAACCCGATATGAGAATATTCGTCAATACTGAATTTCAATGAGAATTGCGTCAAATTAGTAAGCTATAGCCAAGTTGGCATCATTTATGGTTACTTATTTTTAATCACCAAATTTGGCGATATCTTTCCAAGTGTCGCCAAGCACGGCGAGAATTTGAATCTAAAGCATATTAATAACATTTAAGCATTGCGTGGCGGTGGAAATGGCCGCCATTTTGAAACAAGATGGCGGATGAAGCTTGCTAACGAACTCTGTTGAGGCACTTATATGTACTATGCACATGTTTAATCTTATCCAAATCGGTTTATAAATACGAGAGTTACAGCATGACAAAAATCAGATAGTTTTGAAAATATCATCCACCCTAGAAATTCAAACTGCTATATCTCAACCATTTTTTAAGATAAAGACGAAACAAAACATCCTTCGGAATACATGTATTAACCATTTAACAGTGGCATTTGTTTTCTTACAAAAAAATTAAAAATGGGGCCGGACACCACTTTTTCCATACTAAAATATTTACCTTGCTTAATCGAAAAATATCTGACAATCAATAAAGATAAATTTACAGTTACAAATTAGTGGTATCAAAATGCTTTTAATAACGAAACAAGCAAAGTGTTCTTGCCCGAATCCAGTTCGGGCCACAATGTTAAGGGGTTAAGGTCAAAATCTTAAAATATTTTTCAGTTTTTAATTTATTTGCATCGCTTTTTAAATTTTTATATTTTTTAATTTTTCAAATGGCCGCCATTTGAAACAAGATGGCGGATGAAGCTGGCCGACGAACTATAATCGAGACATTGGTATGTACTATGCATACAATTAATTTCATCCAAATACGTTTATAAATAAGATACTTGTACTAAATAGGGACAGCGCTCTTAATATGGACACCCCTAATATCTTTAAAAGTAGCAATTTTTATCGAGAGATCGCGCTACAAGTCCGTGAAGAAAAGCAGTTGAAAAGATAACTAAGCCTGAAAAGTGCAAAAAAGCGCGCTGTTCGCCATTTGGAAGGAAAGTTGTTGTTTCGTGGTGTGCTGATCGTAAATACAGGTAAGTTTAAATTCTTATTAGATATGGTAAAATTACTTTAAATATTGAAAAGTGGAGTGTTTTAAAAAGCTGATAAAACATATTTTCGATTGCTATTGCATATATTGCTTAAAAATGTCTTCTTTGTTTATTTATTACAATATTTAGTAAAACCATGCCCGATTCCCAATATTGACACCTTATGTCCACATTGGAAATACAGCAAGTGAATCTTCAGATTCACAAATTTGTAAAATATCTGTTCAATGACATCTGAAAAATCCTCCAAAAAGCCCTTGCAGAAAAATCAAAAGAAGCCTCCCCTCAGTAGGGTATCTGTCGGCGAAATCGCAGGTAACAGCGGTATGACTTTCTCAACAAAGGAGACCTGGTACTGCTTCTTATGCAGTATTGATTATAGGGACAGTCAAAATTTTCCCTTTACATTACGGCCGATGGGAAAAATATTGCAAGTGCATTTTAATGATGTTACATCCTTCTCAATGGCCTGGAATTTTAAATATATAATTGTTACAACATTTTGTCGGCTAATTTCAAATTTTATGAAAATCAGATGTATAGTTTAATTACAGGGACAGTCAAAAGTTTTCCGTTAGATTAAGACCATTGGGAAAAATATTTCAAGTGCATTTTAATGATGTTACAGCCTTTCGAAGAGAATGAAATTGATATGCACTTATGAAGTGAACTAAAATAGGCAATTAGTACAATATGCGGTGCAAAAAATTATTATAAAACTAGTTATAGTACGATCGCACCTCATTTGCCACGTTTGACGAGCAATTCCAACTTGATGTTTTAGCAATAGTCATCATATAGAATAGTTTTTTTAGATGCACATCCATATTTGATTCTTGATTACGTATCTAAATGAGGCTCCTTAGGCTCAATCAAATAAAAAATTACAGATTAAAAATGTATTTGAACTACAATAAAGGACTGCCTCAATTAACTGAAACCATTCTGCCTATATTATACCACACGGAATGGAATAAATATTATATAAAAGTAATAAATTTAAGACCAATTATTCGAAGTTTTATTTTCTCTTAAAAATTACTGTTTAAAGCTTTCCGCCATTGTTAAAAAGTGTTTATGAATTCAATTTGTCTGGCTGTTTATATGTTTCTATGCATTTTATCTCGCGTAAATATACTAGGATTGTCATGTAATTGATAGATGTTATTCAAGTTTAACATGGCGTGTTCCGTATTTCATTGTCCGTATTATATCGTATAGACAGGTAAACATCATTCAGACAAAATCAACGCATTTTGCTACTAAATATATTTATTTTAATCTAGAAAGAATGACATTTTCGTATAGTTTTATCAATTTCTACAAAAATACACATAAAAACTATAGTATGTGATTAAACATTTCTCAGAAAGTCAAGAATATAATTTTATTAGCAGAGTAGATTTCCTGGAAGCTCTTATATTTTAGAATATAGACCAGCTTAATCTTTATAGTTTGAGGTGTAAACACTGTTTTACTGTAAGCAACATATTGTAAATTTTAATTTAAGTTAAAATTATGCTTTATCGTAATATTGCAAGTATCAAAAAATTGCTTGAAGTAAATAGAAAAACAACTTGATACAAGTAATTTTCTTAAAGTAATTGATATTTATTACTAAAATGTAGAAAATGAAGAAAACATTTTTATAAAACAAATTTCTATTAAAATAAACTAAATAAATAATGAACTAAAAGCAAAAATATTTTACAAAGTAGTTTAATAGAATGAGGAAGCTAGATAATTCTGTTGAAAAGAATTTATTTTCAATTTTACATCTAGATTAACAAACGCTTAATAAAAGTTAGTAAATCTGCTTAAAAATGAAAACTAATAAACGAACTACACTTTAAAAAGTATAATATACTACCTAAAAAATGTGCATATAGCTCTCCATTTTTTTTCAAATTCTTGAAATAATTATACTAGACATAACTATTTTAATCTTAAGTGAATGTTTAGTGAAACTTAAAAAACCAGAGTATATTTCTGGTCCATGACACACTCGATAAAAATTAATTCATTTTGACAAGAATTTTTAAATTTGTTTTGATAAATCTCCTACCAAATCCTCGCTCAATTAGACGTTGTCAAAAAAACTAACGTAAGCAATATAATGTATTTGACTGGTCAACCTTCTTAAAATAACTTCCAACTATTCAATATACATGAAATATACTGTTAAATGTAACAGTAATTAGAAATTATTTATACATTACCATCAAGAGCGCCTCACACTTGTATTATTTATTCTCAATGGAATGTTCTTGATGAATTTTCTCAACAATATTATTCTATTACCGCTTAAACTAAATATTTTTCTCTTTTCAAGCAATTTATTTAATGCATTTCTTTTAAAATATAATATAAAAAGAAAAACTGTTCCTTTTTATTTATTTCTATTTTATTTACTACAATGGAATACGATCCACAAATAGATTATCTTTTAAAAAGTGATGGCGAGATATCACCAAAAAACAGCTCGTTGTAAACGGCCTGTGACCATATCATAAATTTTAAAAAATCAGCCACAAAAAAAGGCATCATTCATTTCCGTGCCGAGGGAAAAGCTATCACTATTCTTAGTTGCTACAAGTGCCGCGGATTGTGATGCAGTATATAAAAACTGCTTAATGACCTGTATGTGTAAGATGTAAAAGTTTTTAGATAATGATTTAGACATTC
Organism: Maratus speciosus; assembly: GCA_963932465.1. NCBI lineage: Eukaryota > Metazoa > Arthropoda > Arachnida > Araneae > Salticidae > Maratus > Maratus speciosus. The sequence goes on from OZ010788.1 coordinate 283,006,378, forward strand.
TGGTACTTTCTTTAAAGAACCAGAATTTTCTTAGAATCGGTTCGGGTCTAGCGTTCTGTTAATGGCATAAGTCTTTAAATTGACTACTATTTTGTCTTAACATTAATTTTGGTTATTATCTGCATGAAATAATGATACTATATGTCTATGCAATTCTTTTATTATGGCATCATTTATGTTTCAGAATGTAGTAATAAAGCGAAAAAAGGGAGGGTTTTTTTTTTCAGAGTTCATGATTTTTTAATTTAAAACATATGTTTCAACCTTTAAACTTTAAAATACTGGCTTCATTTCCAAACGAATAAATATGATAAAACGGTCAAGTGTGAGTATTAATCGCGCACAGAGGGTTCTGTACAATAATATATGAATTAGTAAGTGTATTATTAAAAAAATACCGTTGCTAAAAGGATACTAAGACTTTGTAAAAACTATACAACATAGGGTTGGGTATAACTGCATAGTATACAGGGTGCAAAGGAAAATCCCTTTAACCTGAAAATACTTGCAAACGGAGAGAGCTATAGCTATAGAAGTGAGGTAACGGTAGAGTAAAGCGACTACGCCCGACCTAATGCAAACGATAGCAGCACCCCTAGTGGTGAAATTTGGAAGATAGCCATTGCAAATCGAAAACGAAAAGAGGGAGAGCAAATTTTCCAGTTAGAAAGTTTTAGAGCATCAATTAATTAGTACGAAATAACATTTGGTTCACACGGATAAGACAAATCGACGCCTGCATACCCAAAAATGTCCGAAATCGATAAGCGACGATTCTACTTTGCCTATTCACATTCCGGAAATGTAGCAGTGCACAATTGCAGAATGTAACGTTGTACTGTGTTGTAATGTCTGTAAAGATTCAATTTTCAATGCATTTAAAATTTTAGAATAACCGTTTCAGGGCCAGAAGAATTCTGTTCGTAAACTTGATGAAATAATTGACTGACACCAGAATATTCAAACGAATTTCTCTGAAAACATAAACTCGCTAATTTGCACTTTCATTACAAAAGCAAAATTTTATTAAAATATTCTTGGTGCCATTTGTCAGTTTTAGAATTAAAATTATGTGGCTAGACCGTCTAGCCACCGCCCATGAAACGGGTAAATCTATGTCGTCGTATTGAAGAGGCTTGCAATAGACGTTCCATGCTGAGAAATGTGCATGGAGAATTACTCTCAGGAATACAAATGTGTATCGTGAGCAATGGCGAACTTTTCGAACATACTGAATATTAACTTTTTATCACTGCGAGACAGTTTGTCTTTTTTCTGTGTGTGTGATGTTATCAAAATGTATTAAGTACGTATTTATAGCATAAATTGTGTGTATTTCTTCATAGTTCTGACTATTCCATTCAAACGTTTACACAAACTGGAGTGCATCGATTTCGGACATTTTGGGGTAAACAGGCGAAGATTTATCTTATCCTTGTAAACCAAATGTCGTATTCTATTAATTAATTGATGCCTTAAAACTTTCTAACTGGAAATTTTACTCTATCTCTTTTCGTTTTCGATGTGCAGTGTCTATCTTCCAAATTTCGCCACGAGGGGGCGCAGTTGTCGTTTTCGTTAAATCGGGCTTAGTGGCTTTACTATACCGTTACCTCACTTGCATAGCTGTTGCTCTCTCCGTTCACAAGTATTTTCAGGTTAAAGGGACATTCCTTTGCACCCTGTATACTAGAAAAGTATAAATGGATATACCACGAAAGTTCAAAGATATATGGAACCTAAATAATAGCAAATATAGTTGTACTGTATATTTGTTATTCCATATAGGTTTTTAGTTAACCTTTGTATTGAGAGAGCCACTTAATGGAAACTAGTCGCGAATCTCATGGTATTTATGTGATTAATTCTCATTAAATTAGTCTGTTTTTAACAATTTGACGTTTATTGCTTTTATACTGCTACTGGGCATTACATTACATAAATATATCCTTAAAATTTGTTATCTAGGCTTTAAAAGCCGATGGAGCATAGAGTACGGCTTCCTGTAGTTATGTATGTCCAAACCGTCCGTGTCTTTAGGGGTTAATATCTCGGCTAATTACCGACGATTTTTTACGAAATTCATTATCAATAATGCTTTTATAATTCTGCTACGATAGGTGCCTCCAGCTCTGCTCAACGCTTTTGCTGAATCCCGGAAATCGAAATTTGAGTGTAACGGAAAAATGCGATTTTCTCAAAAACTATGTGACCTAGGGTAATCGCTGTAATTTTCCTGCAAGATTTAAATTAATGTCTACTACCTCTAATTTTTTCATAATTTTAGTTTCAATAGAGTCGGAGTTAGCTGGGGAGGGGCATAATTTTGCACTACATTTTCCACCATAACTTTCAAAATATAGTACATATAAAATTAAATGAAATATATTTTTGATTTCAGCGTTACGAAAGCTTTCGCACGATACCCCACACGATATATAAAGAAAAGATTTTTTTTTCAAGTAACTTAATTAGCCCCTCTACATTTTTCCTAAATATATTTATGAATATTTATTAATGTGTAAATATGTGGGTCAGTAGTCTTTATTACGTCCACGAATTTGAACTTTCTACTTTGCATAGTTTACGAGTAAAAGGGCTGTGATAGACAGACAGACCGACACAGGAGTGATCTTATAATGGTTCCGTTTTTACTTTTTAAGTACGGAACCCTAAAAATATTAAATAATTATTCGATTCTGTTGTAAAAGACATTTTCCTCTTCATATATTCTTCCTTATCTATTGTCATATTAATTTCACGCAAAATTACTATATTCGTTGGATTTCAGTTGGATTGGTAAGTGACATATTCGATATATCGCACTGAACGTTAATTTGTATTTGGATATCTACTTTTAATTTTTTTAACGTAGATGTAGCCCCCCCCCCCCTTCCCCATAAAATAAAACAAATTCGACGTAAGATTTAGATGATTTTTTTTAAGTGGCTAGCTGAGGTCGATTTGTATGGAGAACGATTTCTACTTTTACAATTTCATTTACAAGTATTTTTAATCAGGACACTTTCATTTTCAGAACCGGTTCCTAAAATGAAAGCATCCTCATGAAAAAAATCCCCAATGAAAACCAAAAAAGTAAAAAACGGCCTTTTTACAGATCGACCTCAGCTAGCCACTGCAAAAAAATCATCTAAAAATATTGAAATGCGACCGAGATATCTTTATAAATTTCTTCCATAGGAATAGCATTAGCGAACGGGTCTTTTCGCGTGACTGAAGTAGGCCGTTAAAGTTAAACCTATAGCAAGCGATCGGTGGGTAAATGGTTAAGATACTCGACACGAAGAAATCCGTCCTAGGTTCAACTCCAAGGTCAGCCACAGAATAATGAGAGAGAATTTTTTTTAATACCGTTTCTTCAAATACGTGAAAAAATCGTTCCTAGTACAGAGAAAAAAACTACGATCGATTGTCGGATATTTTCTCTCTTGAAAAAGGGAAAATGAAACGGACATTCTTCAAATAAAGGAAATATTCCGGTAGCTCTGCTGCTAAGAATATTTCCATGAACTGAAAAAAATCATTTCTGAGAGTGTATATCTCTTTCAGTTTATCTGCCCAATATATAGTCCAGAAAGTAGCCACACATTTTTACAACCAATTTTTGCGTCGAGGATTTTGGTGTATATGACAGATCAGATTGTGCAGATAAAGAAACTGCAATTCAACTGTTGCAAGCGGAGGGATGCTGCCATAGTAACTTCGTTTAGCCCCCTGTAATATTAACAAATGTTGCCGTGATTCAAAGGCTTTCTAGAACAATCAGCCTGTCATTCATTCGCACTTTACCTGAATCATTTAATCTGTCATATAGACCAAAATCAGTAACGCTAAAATTGCTTCCAAAAATGCATCCTAGACCTTATATCCTATTCATACAAAGAATAGATTTCTGTCGTAATTATAATTCAACTTTGAGAATTGTGTATAAATAAATCAAGATAAATTATTAATAATATCTGTCGCCAAAACATATTGTATGTACATAATGTATTATATGTACATAATGTATGTATAACATATGTAAAAAATGTATTATAATTTCATTTTTGAGTTTGGGAATAAATTTATTTTTTCAAGGGGAAGATCAATCTTAAATTTAAAACTTTACATCCTGAGTAATAAAACATCTATTGCTGTTCTGAAAAGTAAAGCTATGTTAGAAAATGTGAAATTAAATAATTTTAGGCAATGTTGTAAATCTACATTATACTATAAAATCCTAATCAAATGGATTTATAAAAAGAATTTGAGAAAGGATTTTATGAAGCGTCTGATTATGTTCACAGCTATTTCTCCTAAAATATGAAACGTTTGGCGGTGAAATTAACACTAATTTTCCGTATTGATCTGCATATGTGAAAAGTAATCTTACAATTGCGAAATTTGAATAAGTTTTCAAGTTTTTTTTTTTTTTTTTTTTTTCAAATTTTAATGACATTCCTGTATTGATAGCAACTAAATTACTCCACTTTTGTGGAAAAAAGGGAAAATGAAAACTTTTTTATCATTGTTTAATTGAAATTATCTTTTATTTCAATCGATAGCGAAGACAATATTATTGGGATTCAATTATATTTTCATGAAAATTTGAAAAAAAAAAATGATAAAGTTTTTTCATGTTTCGATCGTCAGGAATCAGTTTTTGAAGAAACCAAAAATCTTCTGTATCTCGAACATTTTCTCTCTTATCCACAGCAATTAAAAAATAAAAATGTTGCTGTTATTAGAGAAATGCCATTAAAATTAAAAAAAAAATTATATTTCAATAATAGGGTAGATTGGGTGAAGATGACATATTTTTTGGCTTAATTGTTTTAAAATTCGCCTGTTTTTATATTTGTTATTAATTTATTTCTTGTTCAAGTTTAGACTCTTATGTATGATTTGAAAACATATCATTTTACAGATGTTATAAATCGTCATCGAAAATTTTGTTTTTGTAAACACTTGCATTTCGGCATCATACCCATAGTTATGGGTAATATGCCGAAATGCAAGTGTTTACAAAAATGTTATGTTAATATATTTGGTTGTGTAATATTTAATATATTATGTTCTACTTAACATTTAAAAGAATTTCGTCTCTTGTGTATGCCTATTTTTAAACATTATAACAAGTTTAATTACGGTAAAACCACTGTGATAAAATGCTTTAGAGTCAAGTTTTTTTGCTAATATTTTTCATATGTACCTTTGTTCTTTTTATCAATATATCAGGTCTGCCACAAACTGCACATTTGTTTAGGAACTTTGAGCAGATTTTTTATATAACCAACAGTTTCACTGAATGTACTTAATCGCATCACAATTTCCCGAGATTTTATTGCACTCTGCTAGACACCCTGAACAATCATTCGCATTCATTAAAAAAAAAAAAAAAAAAAAAAAAAAAAATCCTCGTGTTCTGAATCTTGGGAGGGAATTTAATCATCATCCATATCATCGTCGATTGAATATTCTGTCTTTCTATCCTTTGACTTCTTATATAATTCTTTTTTAGAAAGGCTTGAGACACTTGGAAATTCGCAGTTGCTATGATTACACCGATTTAGTTTGGCTTATATAGGCCTTTAAAATTATTTTTACTTGAATATTAAAAGGAGAAAAAAAAATACTTTGGTGAAAATTACATCATATTTAAAACGATACATTTAAAATGTCTAATTTAAAATAAAATTTTTATAGCGTCTTTATAAAATTGTTTACTTAGCCATTTGATACAAGCTAATTTTAAATTGTTGGGTTGATTTTATTTAATCAATTACGAAAGTAGCAGTTAAGTGTCTTGGCAGCAATTGATTCTGTCTTAAAATCTCTCAGCGAAAGGAAATGAATAGAAACCTGATTACAAGAGATTGCCACTAGTCGTTTAATTACGATTTAATATTCCGTAATCTTTTCAAAGCTGATCAAATTTGCATGTTTTTAGAGTCTGGATGGAAGTTGGTGAGTATAGCTTGTAGGGAGCAGAAACACCTAGTTATCTAAAACTATATTATACACTATATCCTATACACTGTACTATATCCTATACACTATACTCGATATTTATATACATTAAAATTATTTATAACTGCATTTACCATAAATTTTTTAACAATGATTAAAATTAATAATTATTAAACAATTATTTATAAGGCCAATAAAGTTTATTTATAAGGCAGAATACATATGGAAACCTTTCGAATTATGTTCACCTTAGATTTTAATATTTCTTTATGTCATTTTAAACATTTAGAAAATTTATAATTTTAATCATTTTTTTTTTACTCAGTTGATTAAAATTACGCTTTTATCATTGATTTAAATTATCTGATTAATATTGTTGACAAGTTAGTTAATAGCCAAGAGCCCGGTAGCAGAAAGTTCCGAACGGGTGACGTGCGTCGCAGATTTTCTTTTCCCTTTTGCAGATTTTTTTTTTTCCATTGGGTCTTTTTCCAACTTTATATTATGTTTAGTTCTTTATTATTTATTGCTAAAACTTAAGATTATTATTAATAAAAATGAGTAAAATGCTTAAAAACATTAAAAATAAATGATTAATTAATTAAAGGTTCATTTGTAACATTTTACCTGCAGATTATTTTCAGTCCCTGAAAGACCTGTCGCAGACACTTGGAGAATTTTCTGCTATTGGGTCCAAGAGTAATTTAAACAATCAAGAAACGACCAGGGATTCGACCGCAACGGAAAATAACCGGCATCTTACCCCATGGGAAAACACCGGCATCTTACCTCCAAAAAGTTTCGTTGATCCACCCCAAAGTATTGGGCAAGACGTCGGTGGCCCCCCACTGGCGTGAAGAAGCGGGAACTAGCCACAATTTATCCTTTGCAGAAAGGGCAGGTACCAGTACTCTCTAAAAACTTCAGATTCATTTCTCTGGTGTTTAAGTAAGGCATATATATGCAAATAAAGAAGTCACGTAAAAGATTTTGGGCACTTATCAGAAATGTTAAGACGAAATAGCAATAAAAATGTACCACTTAAAAAATTTAAAAAAGAATGCAAATGAAAATTGAAGTATCACTGGGGAACACTCTTTCTTACAACTCAGCAGCGTTTCCCTACATCGCCTGCACATATGAAAACTACGTAATACGACATCTTGTACAGCACGTCACCTCACCTCAAGTTATTATATTACTTTTTTTAATATTTTACATTTATAAATTTTAAGAGTTATAAATAGATCTTTGAACCTTAAGGATATTTGAATTTAATGAAATAATAGTAATGTCTCAATTGAATGTAAAAGGATAACATTTTTTCCTTGGTTTTCTTTTCACTTTTAGTGGGAAAATGACATCAGTAATGCGAAAATGACATTATTTATTCTTTTCTCTCTTTTATTCGCAGAAAAAAATAAATATTGCAGCCATTAGAGAAATGCTATTGAAATTCTAAACAACTTAATACATAGCTGTCAACTCTCACGCTTTTTTTTGTACTATAAAAATCTAATAGAAATTTTTGTTTTATTTAATCGGCAGATTGCAGAAATTTAAAAAAGTGAAATTTACTATTGAATTTTTGTATTACAAAAAGCATAGGAGTCAGAAGTTATGCTTAACATTTCAAAAACCGTACATTTTTAACATTTTAAATTTAGAAATTTTAAGAGTTATTAGAAAAACTATGGGAATACGTCGTCATAGACGTCACAGTAGATATAAAAGTAGAGATAACGTCAGCTGGAACGCAAATAAAAGGTAAATTTACAGGTGGCTTAAAATAATAATTAAATGATCACGTGTCAGACGCAGGAAATAGGGAAAATTATATCATAAAACATAAATTTACATGTGAATATAAAAAAATAAGAGAACTTAAAATAAATTATTACACATGAAGCGCATTAAATGGTGACAAATACGTCATATGTAAATTGTCCAAACTATTTAATATCGTCATATGTAAAATGCTCAAAATAAATAAATTATTCTGCTTGAAATACTTTCAATGAAAAAAAAAGTTCATATTTAAAAAAGCTCAATTTTTTTTTTTATCTCAGCTTTTGATGCCCACATTTGCAGCAAAACTTAGTAACTAATTAACAATTATTTTCATAATCGTAGTTACTTAGCCAACAGACTGAAGAATAATTTACTCCTGAATATAAAGGAAATAGCAAGCCTATTTGTTTGTCCGTGTTTTATGCTCATTAGAAAAATGTAAAGAAAATCTTCTGTTCAAGTATTCACCAAAAAGCAAAATGCCAAACATTTTGTATAACTAATTTTATTTATCATTCTCTGTTCAATTTAAGGTTTGCAGTTTTGTTGATCAAAGATCTATAATTGAATTAGCAACAGTTTGACATTATTTCATGGAATGTAGCTTGGCGAGTAATTAACCTCTTTTGTAAATAACTTTGGTGCATTTTGTAACAATATCGCTGCAAGCACTTCTAATGTTTGACATAAATCCTCATAATTTAGCAAATTAGGGAAGATTAGAAAGGTATTATTGATTGCAAGCTAAAATTTCATTTTTATACAAGATTAAGTCATCGAGATTACTTCCGTGTTAACGGCTACATGATTGCACTTGGTGTATAAAATAAAAAGTCAGTGTAAAGGACGTCATTTTCATTTCCTTCAAACAATTCAACTTTAAAAACCCACTATTTTACTTTATCCTTTATTTTAAACATGAAATTAAACATTCTTTTTCTAAAAGCAATTTATTACATTTCTGACTGTATTTACTCGGCTGGAGTCCTAAGATGGAAAACAACAGTAGACCTGCCAGAAAAGGACGCTTATTACGAAATATAACATTCAGTGAAATTGTATTTAAAATAGTAAAGGTATAGATATAGATCATTCTAACAGGCAGGGAGATCAAATACTAAGAAACGAAAATGAACCAACCGAGCATTATTAAATTTCAGTAGTCAATTTCTGCATTCATTGTAATGATCTTCAATTTAGCAATATGGTGATTACAGAACATTTTGATTTCTGTGGTCATAATGATCTCATTTCCCTACCCAATTCTTCTATAAATTATCAAATAAAACAGTTGTTTCTTAATAGCCCAAATTTTGGCCAATGCGTAAGATAATGTACAGTCGTGGAAAAAAAGTACCCCCCCCCCCTAACAAATTCCTCAACAAATTACCGTAGAAGGAAGTTACTGGTACCGAACGATTGGAAATAAAGTCTACTTTTAAATGATGTATATAAAATTTGCTTAGGAGGCCATCTACTTATTAAAACAAACCATAAATTTATTTTTTTTTCAATAGCAGTACACAATTCTGACAGCATAAATGAATTCTACACCATTTAATTAGCCTAAAAACAAATTTTTATGCAATTCGTACCATAAGTTTCGGAGAAATTATTTTAAAACGAGCGTATTTTAAGGTCTGTATCCAAATTGAAGTTCCGTACTCGATTGTTAACCGAGAGAGTCCCCTTCTTGATCAAGGCACATTAAACGTCACTCAAGCAGTCAATGAAGTCTGTTAGATTACAGGACAGCATAAGAAATTTCAAAATATCTAGTCAGTTCTATCATAGACGGCCCCTTAAACCATCATTTTGACGTTTTTTAAGTATAATTTGAAAACTACTTGGAAGAAAAATGTGAAATTTTGTATTTCCATAAAGCAAGACTTAATAAATCAAAATCCACCAAAAAAATTGTAGGCTGCAATTCATATTTTTTTCGAATATTAATTTCATAATTCTTAATTCATATCATAAAATTATAAAAATTGCAAATACAACGTATATATGTTTGGGTATTTTAGTTTTATTGCTACACAAAAAGTTAGCACATTAAGAGCATAATTTCAGGAGTTATAAATAAAAATGTGGAAATGTAATTTAACATTAGAAGCACTAAATTTTAAATGTTTATAATTCAAAAACTTGAAATTTGCTGTCTAGGCATACTTTGAACCAAAGATTTGAAATATCTCGTTAAAATTGGGTATTGCCATCGAAAAAAATGAAGTTTGGATTCGTTTTAATATGTAGATGGCCTACTGGGCAAATTTTATATACATCATTTAAAAGTAGACTTTATTTCCAATCGTTCGGTACCAGTCAATTTCGTCTCCGATAATTTGTTGACTAGTTAGTAGGGGGTGTTTACTTTTTGTTTTCTAGGATTGTACTATCGGGATGGTGTTAGCATTGGTTTCAGCAATGTGGAAGGATATTATAGGTGAAAGTCCATATTGCTTTAAAATACTTGATGAAATTTGCCGTTTCGTTTAATTGAAGGTTTGTTTGGAAAAATGGATCAGCACAGTGGGCATTGCCAGCTAGTACTATTATTATTAATTTCATAATTAATTTACTTTATCTATACAAATCTATAAAGAAGTAAAGTTTGTTTGTTTGCTTCTTTATACGAAATAATCTCTGGAACTACAGAAGCTATTTCAAAAGTAATGGTACCAACATGATGATGTTGGTACAAACATATGACCCTGTTCAAACATACGATATATCTTATGTACCTGCCACTACCCCAAAGGGGGTGCAGAAGAAAATAACGTTCTAAAATTACGATTTTCGTGTTACTGAAGGGCCTAGAAACATAAAATGTGTAATGGTAGTTACTTATAAGATGTAAATGATCGCTAAAGACATTTCTTAAAATATTCGAAATTTAAAAGGAGTGCAAATGCGCAAAAATCGTTCTAAGAAACGTTCTAAATGGCGATTTCCACGCAATCTCAGGAAATAGCGAAACAATTTAAAAAAATAACGGTGTCAAAACGAAGGTGATAGCCCTTGCTCAAACATAAGCCATGTTTTATGTCAGTGTTCTGCACCCAAAGATGTGTGCTGGACCAAAAAACATTCTAAAAATGCGATTTTGGGGTTACTGAAAGACTTAGAAACACGAAATTTGGCATGGTAGTTACTTATTTGATATAAATGACCTCTAAGAATATTTCTTAAAAAATTCGAAATGTAAACGGGGTTATAATGCGCCCAGAAAATTTTCTAAAAATGTTCTAAATGGTGATTTCTACGCAATCTCAAAAAGTATCAAACCGATTTCAAAAGTATTGGTTGGAAATTGATGTTGCTCCAACATAGCTCTATTTTATTTCGGTGTCACTACCACCGGGGGCTTGCAGGAGTAAAAAGACGTTCTAAATTGCAATTTTTTTTTTTGTTACTGAAGGGCCTAGAAACATGAAATTTGGCACGGTAGTTACTTGTTAGATAAAATCATCCCTAAGAACATTTGCTAAAAAATTCGAAATTTAAAAGGGGCGGAAATGGACAAAAGCGTTCAAAAAACGTTCTAAATTACGATTTCTACGCAGTCTCAGGAAGTACCAAACATATTTCAAAAGTAACGGTTGGAAATTGATGGTGACAGCCCTTGCTCCAAGATAAGCTACATTTTATGTCGGTATCACTACCCAAAGGGGGTGCAGGAGCAAAAAGCGTTCTAAAAATTCGATACAATTTGGCATGGTACTTACTTATTAGATATACACGATCTCTAAGAACATTTTTTTTTTAAATCGAAATTTAAAAGAGTTGATAATACGCGAAACGCGTTCTAAAAAACGTTCTAAATTGCGATTTCTACGCAATCTCAGGAAGTATCAAATCGATTTAAAAAATATTGGCAGGAAGTTGATGGTGACAGCCCTTGCTCTAACACAGGCTCTACTTTATGTCGGTGTCACTACCACTTGGCGGTTGCAGTAGCATGAAGCGTTCTAAATTGCATTTTTGTGATACTGAGGGTCTGATTTTTGAAATTTGGCACTTCAGAGATGCAAATGCTCTCTAAGAACCGTCGAAAGAAATTTTTAAATTTAACAGATGAAGTGAGCAAAAAGCGTTTTAAAAACGTTCTAAATTACTATTTTTATGCAATCTTATGAAATACTAAACCGATTCAAAAAATGATGGTTGCAAATTTGTGGTGATAGAATCTGCTTAAACATAAGCTACATTTTATGTGGGTGCCACAACCACCAGAGGATTGCAGAAGTAAAAAACTTTCTAAATTGCGATTTCTGTGATACTGAAAAGGATAGAAACTTTTAATATTGCATGGTAATTTCTTATACTATATAAATATCCTCTAAGAACTATAAAAAATAAATTTGAAATTTGAAAGAGATGAATCGAAAGGAAGGATCGAAAAGCATTCGAAAAACGTCCTAAATTACAATTTTTCAGCAATTTCAGAAAATAATAAACCGATAACAAAAGTAATGGTTGTGAATCAATAGTGACAGTCTCTGATCTTACACAGGCTATATTTTATGCCAGTGCCACTACCACCTGGGGTTGTCAGGACCAACAAACGTTCTAAGAAAGCCTTTAAAAACTTTCTAAATTACGTTTTCTATGGAATATTAAAAAATACCAAACCGATTTCAAAATTAATGGTAGAAAATCAATGGTGATTGTTTTTGTTTCAACGTAGGCATTTTATGTTAGTGCCACTATATCACCAGAGAGGTGATAGAATGTTAGACAAGAAGCTTGGAATCGGACATGATGGTTATTTTTAAGATCTAAATGCATGCTAAGAACGGTTTCTAAAAATTTCCAAACTTCAAATGAATACTGATATGAGCATTTGATATCAGCATTTAAGCTTCAAAATACTATCTAAATTATGATTTATTCAGAATTAGTTTTAGTTTTAGTTCTTGTTATTAATATAATTCTTTTTTCTGCCTAATGCACTGTAATAATGAAGTTTAGTCAAACTGTGGCTTAATTAGTAATTTTTGAATTATTCCTAAAAGTAGAATTTCTTCTAATAAAACTTAGGCATACAAATATCGTTTGGCATATTTAAACTATTACGCGAGCAAAGCCGTGTGTTTTGCCAACTTTCAATAAACGTATTGAATATTCTTTGTGTAAAAATTATTGCTCTGTAACTAGTTTTCCAAAATTTAATTTATGACTAGGTTTCAAATTTATTGTAAGGCAGTATTTATACCATATTTGTAATTTAACTTTGAGGCCTCTATATTAAGTAATAAGATAAAAGTTAGATAAATATTTGTCATCGAACGTACAACATAGTCAGGTTTATTTCAATTTTCTCGGAATGGAACTTAATTTAGTTTATCTTGGATGCAAAGAATTTAAATTGGGAAGTTGTTTGAAATGTAGAATATTTATTGCACTCTGAACAAATAAGATCATTTTAAAGAATATAAAAATTGCAAAATATCATTTGTGAAATTATAGAATTAATTAAAAGAGCTTCTATTTATTTTGTTATTGTACATTAAATAAATGTCAATTCATATCGTTATTGTGAAAATCATTCGTAAATAATTTGTTTTCAGAAATTTCTATTTACATTATATTTCATGGACGAAATTCAACGCATCCGGAGCGAACTCATCCAGATCCCGATAATCTTTCGTTAAAATCAGCCATTTTGTTTTAGTTTTCAGAGATTTCCTTTTTTCAATAAAACTCCATAGGATTAACCTTTTTATAAAGATTGTGAAAAACAAAGTAAACCTGGGCAATCAGCTACATCGAAATATGCAGATTTTTCTATACATCTTGCTTTGAAAATCGTATCACCCAGCAATCAGCGATGGTAAACAATACGCGATTCAGTCCTTTGAGATTCATTAAAATATAGACCATGGATGCAATATTTTTTCTCAATGGCAATATAAAACATACAAAACTAAAAACATTTTTCTGAATGTATCAATAATTTCAGTATTTCAAAAACAATTTTTAATTATGAATGTTTCCGATTAAAATATAGACCATGGGGCTCATTGGCAATATAGCGATCTTTCTTAAAAAGGGACAATTTAAAGCAAGCAAAGGTATGTATTAAATGCAATATTGTTAGAATTTTTATATTCGGGCTGTTTTAATTTTTTGTTCACAACCGTGAATGACTCTTGGGAATTAGCCTATTGTTATTCCTAAAAAATATATTATTTCAAGTGGCATCGCGGGTGAATGTTTACAGTTTATATTTGATTTTTCAAATGTGTTTTTCAAATGATTTTGCAACGTGTGTTCTTTGTTACTATTAGCTAACAAAATTATTAGGAATTGCAATGAACGAAGATGAAAGTTCCATATGAAGAAGACGGCGAAGGAATAAAGGGCGTCAAGCAATAATTTTCTTGCAAATTAAGTTTAATGAAAAATGGGCTGTTTTTACCCCCCCCCCCCTCCCCTGACCCTATTAGTCACATAAGATAAAATTTGTTCTATACAAATATAATGTTCTTAGAATAGAAATATAAAAATATTTCCGAATTGAAAAATTCCCCTTTCCTCTAACGGTAAGAAAGCTGAAAAGATGCAAAGGCAAAATAAATCATCCTTTTAAAAATATTTTTGTTGTGTGTAACCAATAATGCTTTTGAAACAAGATAAAGTAATGCATCTATAACCCATTCTAAACTGTATTACTACTAATCGATCTATTAAATGGATTTTATAACAATTTATTTTAATGGTACTTATAAGCACCGTCAGTAGATATAGGGTTAAGTAAGCTTTCATGTGTTTTTCTGAATATTGCATGTGTCAATAATAACATTTCCACATATTCTTTGTTTTACATACAATACGTAGTTATATGAAAAAACTCTCTTGATTTACTTAAGATAGGAAAAGTACAAAAGAAAAGGATAAGTACAAAAATAGAACACACACAGAATTTAGCAGCATAAAAATAGTTGAAAATTATCGGGTTTAAATCATATTTAGTCTAGTTTAAGGTAAATCCAGTAAAATTTAACAAACGCATAATTAATTAATCGTGGATTACTGTTGCCTTTTAATTTAATTTAATTATTATAAATTTTACTGACTATCAAAATCCACCTTTATTTGAAGTACTCATTTTCTGGATAACCGCATAAGGCTTAAACCGTGTTTGATATATTTTTTTATCATTGAACTATACATTTATCTTCCAATGTATGCAGTAATTAACCATATTATTATCTTACATTAGTAATAGGAACTTTGAAAGTTAAGTCTAAATAACCATACTAAGTTTAGACGAGTATCTAACGAGAAACGTACAAGACAGCGATATTAGTTTTTTTTGTGTTCTTAGAATATAAATTAATTGAGTTTCTTAAACTTACTTCAAACTTAAACTGACATTTTATGCTTAAAGTTTCAGAATAGCTCAATCTTGGATGATAAAATAATTTTATTAAATAAATATTAATGAGCAAACGTTGGAAAAGTTTATTCCTGTGAAGTGGTATGACTTTTCTAATGAGAAAAGTCACGGTTCGTCGGTATTTCAAACGAAAAAAATTATTTTAAAAAGTACTTATGTGGACAACAATCTTTTACATTTTACACGTTTTTATCTCATAAAAGTAAAATTATTACGCTGAATACATCTTCAAAATTAATTAAAAATTCTAAAGCAAATGTAGTAAATAAATACGTGACAGAAAGTGACTCATTTTCTTTTACTACTGTATTATAACTAGTTAGGTAGTGCTGGAAACATGATGTGCTGCTTTTGTATTTCATGTGATCATTCCATTCTTTTTGCGAAAATGAAATCTAATTTTACAGTAAATTTAGAAAGCAATTATTGTATTAATTTTATTAAATACAATATTTACAATAATAAATTATATTTACAATATAATTCAAAAACTTTCCCACTTAAAATGCATATATTTTGTACCTTTATTTGTGAAAAACTTTTCGTTCCTCCAAGATTTGACTTTTAATTTGGGAACTGGTAGAAATGACGTTATTTAGGTGAGGGTATAGAAATATGACTTGGAAAATTTATTCAAAAGCTTTTTATGTTTATGAATTAAAATAAATACTTAGAAAAATGTAATTTTTGTCGCTACAACATTTTGTTTTTAAAAGTCTTGTAAGATGTTTTAATCACCATCTTAAGGAAATAGTTGAAAATACCTTTTTCTACTATAAATTAAATAAAAAAAGATACCATGGATTTTTTTCATTTTACGTCAATGGAATTTATCTTAATGTCGCAGTCAACAGGCAATTTATTTTTATTACACAAAATATACTCATTCCTGAAACTCGAATACGCAAAAATAAGTTGGTATTTTTTTTTTTTTTTTTTTTTTTTTTTGACAAATACAATTCAATTACAATATTATTTTTACTATCAATTCAAATACAAGTTAATTTGTAGTTGAACATAATGTCAAACACAGCAATCTAATAATTCCTACCACTTTCCATTTTCTCCGTTTTATCTACAAAAATGGACCGATTTACTTGCCATTATTACAGATATGTCATCAACAATTACGAAAAAATTAATAGCTTGAAAACTTTTAAATTTTAAGATTCTAAGATAACTTTTGACATCCTGAGATCCATGCGGAAAACTGTCGTAAATTTGATCGTCCAACGTTCCATCTTCTAAGAGAAGTAGCTATGAAATACAAACGGACAGTCACGTTTTAATATAATAGATTGATGAAGTTTTTATTTCGTTATGAAAAATTAGCTAGAGACAAATGCTGAACATTTTACATTATTTTAAGTACAAATGAGTTATATCATAATGGAGCTTTCACACGATAGAAATAGATTAAAAACAATCATGTTTTAAAATTATTTTAAAAGCCATAATAAATCAGCCACTGAACATATAGTTTTCAAGCAAATTGCATTTGAAAGTAAATTTTTTTTCCTATGTCACGACATAAAAATTGAAAATGTGCGATGCATAGAAATTTTAAAAATTGCAGTAGCAAAAATTGCAAAATTGAAATTTCATCTGCAAGTATTGCCTATTGCCATTCGCAAAATGATGTAGCGTTACGTACGGGCACGTTTTTCCTTTATAATATCGATATAAAAATATTAATTCAAACATGATGTTAAATACAAGAAGTTAGTGACAAATTTCGATGCATTTTTATTGATATATTTGTATGAGAAAAAATAAATCATTTTTCTTCAGGTGATATGTCGCTAAACTTTTTTATAGTTGTTAAAAATATAAATAAATGTTAAAATTTTAAAAATATCTTAAATTTATCAACGTTATCATTGAATTAAGTGTTTGCTTAAAGCTTAGACATTCTTACCTTTGTAGATTACACTTCTTGGCTTAGATGCCGTATATTCCATTTTCCGCCTTCTTGAATGTTTTGAGACTTCTTGGTGATTTTATGTTGGCGATCTTTATTGATATGGAACCCGTGTGACGTGTGTTTTCTGGCGTGACGTGTTTTGGCAACCCCGTTTTTCAGCGAGATCATGCTTGAGGTTTCGCTTGTGATTTTGTGCATGTGCTTTGATATCGTGTTGTATCTTTCAGTGTTTTTATTTTTATGTTAAATTTATTTGATGTATTGGATTGACTAAGGGTTTTGTAGTCCGTTTAAACGCTCTTGCTGATGTAATTAAGAAATATGAGGAAACTTTAAATGATAAAGGAGGTTTGTCTACAAGGCGCAATCATAAGACTATTTTGGGAAATGAAGGTGATGCTAGGAGCTATCTCGTGCTTGAGCTTTCAAGAAAGGAAATGTCTGCTAAGGCGTGTTGATAATTATGTATATTTTGTAGTTTTATTTTATAGTAACTTTTTCTATTAGTCGTTTATTGTATATTTCTCATGCATTTCGGACATTGGGCACAGCAACATACGTGCATTTAATAACTGCGGCTTTAACGAGTTTTGAGCTTTTTTGTGATTGCTTCTGAAGAAGTTAGCTGAATCCAGTGATGTTTTTTTCGGTTAATGAACGCATAGCGTTCATACGACGTTTAGTGATTGCCGCTTTCACGAGTTTCGTGCATTTTCCAGACTGCTGCCGAAGGAGTTTGATGAATCCAGTGATGTCTTTTTTCATTTTATGAATGCGCAGCGTTCATAAGACGTTTAGTGATTACCGCTTTAACGAGTTTTGTTTATTATTTACATTTTTTTTGTTAAGCCTAACATACGTGTAAATCGGTGCTTGGCGACATTTACTACTTGGCGGAAAAGGGGTTTTCACACCAATAAAAATTCCAAGATGGCGGCCCTGGGAATTTATGACATCTGTTCCCACTTCTCGTTAAACACTGTATCATATTCTCATGAATCATGGTGTTCCTAAAAAATTGTCTTTTTTTTTGTTTTTGTATTTTTAATAGTTGTATTTAAAAATATTTCGGCTTACATACATTTTAAAGCTGGAAATATTTTCTTTACTATTGGAAAGAAAATGTTTCTTTATTCCGTAAATATATATATAATTTGATTTTCAAAGGTATTATATTTTTATATACACATATATATACCGGGTTTTCTAAAAAGGACTGACTGATTTTAAAATTCAATAACTCGCAAACGGTGGTAGATATTTAAAAAATTCTTGCAGGAGGGTTATATATGATGTCAGGAGTTTGTTTTTTTTAGTCGTGATTCTGGAATTTAGTTCAAATTACAAACAATAGATGGCGCTGCAAGCAATAGGCGGTAAATTCAAGATGGATTTTTTAAGCCTTTGTCTTCTCTCATGCCAAAAAATGGAGATTAAAATGCACTGAGTGGGTCAAAAATCGCGCCTGGATTTCGCGCATATTGATCGCAGCACCATCTACTGTTTGTAATTCGAACTAAATTCGAGAATCACAGTAAAAAACTTCCTGGCATCATACAAATCGCTCCTGCAATATTTTTTAAATATCTGTCACCGTTTGCAAGTTATTGAATTTTAAAATTAGTCAGTCCTTTTTAGGACACCCCGTATATATATAGTGTTAGAAAGAGTATATATAAATTTAAACGTTATAAATTATCTTTATTACATAGTTTAAAGAATTTCCCCCACATTAATAGCTTGGATTGCTGAGTGTTTTTTGTACAATTACCTAGTAAAAGGTAAAAGCATTAAAAGCAAAGGTAAAAGCAAGTTTCTCGATTTTCGATTATCTCTTTTTCTGTACATAAATATTAATAGTCCTGCCGCTTGATCCATTTCTTGAATACCACTATTTTCAAAGAAAAATATTCTTTTTACATTTCTCTTAAAAATTTTGTAGAAACCTACCTTGTACGTTATTTTTCTTGCAAATATTGTCAAAGCCTACCACGAATACAATTCTACATAAATTCTGGTATTAAAAAAAACGATCATTGAGAGCCCTGTATTTTCTAATTTCAGCGTTTAAATTATGCGAAATTTTCTATTGCAAACAAGTGGAAGTCAAAAATCCCGATGTTTGGTATTTATGCAGTTAAAACGAGGTGACAAAACTCTACAGAAATTTGAATTCTTCCTCTAATTTGGGGACTATAATTCACGCAGAGCTCGCATATTGTGATTTAATACATTGTTTTTAATTTTAGAACGGAAATAACTTCATGGGACAAAATAAATAAATAAGTAAAAATTTTAAAAAAAAAATTAAAAAATTATAAATTTTCATATTATAAAAGTTTTAAAGAAATTGTTTGCATAAAATCGTTCTAAAATTTGGCCCCCTAATTAAGAATAAAAAAAAAAAAACTAAAAGACATAATTTCTTCATAAGATTTTCTTAAAATATGCGTCCATTAATTTTAGGCTTACATGACAAGTTTTAAGCTAAAATGAAACTATATGTATGACTTTTTATATTTGTAAGAAAAATAAGTATAATTTTCATGAGTTTTCACAAGTGTTTAAGGTTTAGCCTGCACACTCCAATAAAGATTTTTCTAAGGAAAATTTTCGAGTTAATCAGAGTTATCAAGAGCTCTTCACTTAATTACTTTATAATAAATTTGGGTTTTTTTTGTTTGTCACTTTTATTTAATAATCAATAAAGACATTTTTAGAGAAATTTTATAAGACAACTTTCTTAATTTTTATTTTTAAGTCACTATTGTAAGCATGGAATAGAACTCAAATTACTGTGCTGGATGTAAGTGTTGAGCGTGATGTTGACTTGGAAGTGAGATGTCTCTTCCGCAAGGTGAATCCGCCAACTGTAGGACGTGTGCTCAATAATCATGTTAGGGAACTGAATGATAATAAAATGTTCATGTTTCAGGTGAAGAATGTTGCTTTTAGTGTAATCATATTTGGTTTTTGTTGATTCTCGACGAGTTTCAAAGATAACAAGATCACTTAATATTTTGTCTTGTTTTAAAATAATTGGTATTTACAAATATTTTAACCCTTAAATGCCTGATTTTTCAAAAATCATTGTAATAATGTTTTTCGGCTTTCATTTTTTAAATAAATCATGGGAAAAATACTTAAAAAAATCATATTTTGTTTTAAGTATGGTTTACGGCTAAAAAAAACATTTTGTTACTAATCGGCTATACTGGTCTTTAATTGAAAAAATAATTTTCCTTGATAAAATTCTATAATATTAAACACACAAGAATTTTAGGAACCATAATAAGAAATAAATTTTACTAGCTCACTGCAGAACAAACTAGGGTATTTCGCAAGCTTCCAAACAAAACAAAACGAACAAGTAGAAACAATTGAAAAAAATAAATCTATCTTTATTCTTAAACAGCACAAGTGTTGCTAAAAATCGTGTACGTAACATACGTGCAATCGTAACATATGTGCTAAAAATCGATTTAATATTTTTTTCAAAATGTATTTTATTGGCAACATTAGGCATTATAGCTTCAATATTATTCTAATAATATTTTAGAGCCTAAATTGGGTATGTTGCCGAAAAGCAACACCCGGCATTTAAGGGTTAAACAAACGACGCCTATTTGATAACTGAATTTGTCTAAAGATATCAAAAATTATAGAAAGAGAACATTTATACATAATTATCTCTATTAGCCAACTGCTGAAAATGATTCTCATTTTATTCAAAATCATAGGTGAGGCGTTTTAATGTAAATATTTGCAGTAATAAGTTTAAAAGTTCCTCTTTATCTACAAGTCATTTACTTATTTCTATTGATCTCATGATGGCACTCGCTGTTGCTCCATTTTATTTTTCAATAAGATTTTGGCAATGTTCATTTTCATAATTTATAACATTACAGTCAGTTGATTGTTTTCTGCTATTTCTAAAGTTGTAATAGGATCTGTTTATCCCAAGCAATTTCCGTTAATTCTGTTATTTTTTAATGATTTTAAAGGAAAATATTTTAGGTATTGCAAAGTTTATTCATTTTCCTACAATCATAACTTCACTTTTTTTTCACATTCCTGAAAAAATAGTGATAACCATATCAAACTTCACACAAATGTTGCTGTTTTCAATCGATCAGTAATAGCATCTACTAATTAATTCTATACTTAAATTTTGCTTAGAAGTTGCCTACAAATAGATATTGTACCAAACGTTTAAATTTTTAATAGCTAACAACTAATGTCGGCATCATATTTGGATTCTTCGGGAAAATTCATCTTTGTAAGCATATGACCTTTATAAGCATTACCTTTGTAAGCCCCATTCATTCGGTTAAGTAGTTTAGAAATTATGTGTATTTAAAATTTTGTAAGTTTAACTCAAAAACACTTGGCGGAAATGCGTTGTAATTACGAATTCGCATATTTAAAAATTCTAGAAATCGAGTTCTGTTAAAGATGTAAATTACGCATGCTTATTCATAATTGTTTCTGAATTAATCCAAATAAATATGTATGTTGCATTATGGCAACATTGGATTACTTTATCGTTGAAAATGCAGTACTGGCTGTCTCGATAGCAGTTGAGGATCACATCCAACAAAAATAGCGTAATAGAAGTGGTCAGAACAGGTAATTCTATCCTGTTAAACTAGTATAACAAATTGATGAACAGCTGTCGTCGAGTGAAGGATATGGAATACATGTTTCTGTGAAGTTTCCCCAGAATAAATTGAAACAACACATAATATCAACTCAGCACTTTATTAGAACATCTTTCGGTGGCGCAGTTTCCACCAAGATTATTAGCCATCTCTCCGTAGTAGTAATTAGAGCTAAACAAAGTTGTAGATAATCGAATAAAGGGACGGTGACTAGGGAATGGTATGTAAACTCGAAATACGACTCGAATCTGCTGAAACACAGCGAGCATCGACTTTTTGTTCCTCAAGTGTAAGAATATAAATATGACGTAGATCGCGCTCTCAACCAATGAATAATTAAGAATATCACGTCATGAAAAAAGTGCGGACAGAGCAAGCGGATGAATTTGAAGGGAAAAAGGATAACCTCAGAAATGCGCGGGAAAGTAAAAATGGAAGCTACAAGAACATTCTAGAAAGAAAAAAGCGCGGAAATGGAACATTTAAATTAAGAATACTAAAAGCGTAATATTTAAGCAATTTAGACAAGTGAGACATTAAATTAAAGGGAATTTAACAGAGTTAACGATAGAGATTATTTAAGAATAAGGATTTAGTGAATATAAAGTAGTAATTTAGAATAAGACAAGGAATCGCAGAAATCGCGAATTAGATCTAATAATGTAACATGTATTTTAGAGAATAATTTAAGAAAACAGTATTTTTTACGTAAATTTTACAATCTTTAGCAAAAACCTATTTCTAAAATCTTCAATTGTGCGAATCTAAAATTAGAACTCGTTCCGCCAAGTAAGTTTTGAATTATCCTTATAAAATATACCCGCTTTGTAATCTGTTTTGCAACTGATAAAAATGTATATGACATTAAGAAAATTTAAAGCATTAGAAACATTTTAAGCATTTAAGAGTTTTTAACATGTATAATGCCTAAACTACTTGACTTCCCCATTTGTTTCCAAAAAAATATTTCACCGACTAATCCAAATATGATAGCGCTGAATCTTTTTGCAAAGATTTTTTAAGTAGCTTCCTGCGATTACAGCAACATTATTAATTAGTAAAGCTCATTCGTAATAAAACAACGTATAGTAGCATATTTAAGCTTAAAACCTTAACTCGCAATAACATACTAGTGACAAAATGAAGACGCTGTCTCGGGATCGAAACCATGGCAATCTGGGCGCGGCGATTGTGGTTTTTAGAGTCTTCCTTGTGCATGAATGATTATTGACATCACTTTCCTTGCAGACAAGTCCTTCCTAAATACAACATTCCTATAACACTATGCTGAAAGTGGCCAATACTTAAGGAGAGGCGGTAACCTATAGAAGGTGAAAAAAAGGTGTTTTTTAACATTTTTTTTTCTGGAATAGGAATGAAAATATTAAATCCGGGCTTTTTGCGTGTTATTTATTATCATATGAAGCACATTTATTTTTTTTTAAATAAAAACTTTATGATGTGGTTCAAGTTGCGTGGGTGGATAGCCTGCCGTGCGCGCCATGCACTTCATAACGGACGGGATCCGATAGATCCCCAGA
The DNA here is from genome assembly GCA_963932465.1 of Maratus speciosus. Lineage (NCBI taxonomy): Eukaryota > Metazoa > Arthropoda > Arachnida > Araneae > Salticidae > Maratus > Maratus speciosus. Next base: position 283,029,673 of record OZ010788.1, read on the forward strand.
GTCGTTTGCAATCAATTTCCGTTAAGGAATTTGTAGTAGATACTATTTATTAATACATAAATATTTTGGTATATTAATATGTTGAAATTATTGAATAAAAAGTACATACAGTTGTCTGGAGCTTCAACCACTTTGAGATAAAAAAGTTGAAAATCAACAAATTAGTAGTGGTTGGAGAAAAAGATCTATTTCTGACCCTCTTTTTTCTCTCTTTGGTGAGCTTCTAAAAAAAGTTTATTTTTTATAAAAAAATTGCTGAAAGTGGTCCAAGCTCCAAATAATTATATCACCTTTAATTAAAAAAATAGCAAAATCAAATAATTAATAATTTTTGCGTTCTGATATCGCCCAGTTTGAGAAAAGTTATTTTGCGAAAAATGCATTTATAATGCTCCAAAACAGTGTAAATCTACGCACGCTGTGCGATAAAGCACTAAATAACAACGAAAGGACTTCGAATTCGGCCAAATCGTTGTACACAGATAATCTACCGGCTGTAGGGAATAGAAAGAATGAAAAATCGATTTTTTTCGTCCAAAAAAAGGCAAATCCCCTCTTTACCAATAATTCTTAAATTCTTTAAAACACTGATTTTGCAACAAATCATCGTAAAGGCATCATGTTAATTCTATTCAACAACGCACAACGTGCACATTTAAGTGGTATGTATAAATTGTAATATGGAGAGGTATAATTAATTTAACAAGTAAAAAAAAATCATGCATTAAGCATAGATTATGAAACACTTTCCAACACTTCCTGTATGCTTTAACAAAACTTCGTTATTTAGGGAAATAATGTATATAAAAGAACTAAGTAAACATTTTAGAAAACGCATAAAACATTTGAAAAACTGATTTCAGCAGTTACCATCCATATCAAAGATGTATTCCAATACTTTTGAACAGCTCTGTATTTGATCTGTAGGTTGATATATATGCTATATAATGGGGGAAATTTAGTTTAGCAAGAAAACAAATAACAGGTTGAAATTTCTCTTTCAGCAATTTATACTAATTAGATGGAAACATACTTGTACACTGTTGTACCACACTGTTGTTAACCTAGTACATTTATTACACGCCACTATTTAGCTAAAGTTTAATTCAAAGTAAAACACTCTTAAAACTACTGGAATCACATTTACAGAAATTATCATTTATAGACGGCCATGTATCCTATTCTTTTAGTGACGCTGTATATAATTTTATCTATGTTTTTTAATTTTATCTGCAAATATTTCTTAGTAAACAAAATGCAGTTAGGCATAAAAATGCATAATTCATTTAAAAACCACCTTTATGCAATTTACAATCATACTCAGTAACCATTACGAATTCTTTTGTGTAGCTCTGTATATGAATTACAGCATTTTTACACATCATATACAATGCACAAATGTAGTGAAACATAAAAGCGCATAAGATAATTAAAAATGCATTTCCAGCAAACATCCCTACCGTACAATACTTCGGATACAATATAGTATCTGAAATCTTTTGTGTGTCCCTGTAAATGCTATGCACTTCGTATTATACATGAAATAAGTTATAGTAAACCTCAGCGAGGTATATCAATTCCATTATACATGAAATAATTTAACATAATGAAAATACGCCGGAAAAAATTCCCTCCACCCGTATATCATTATGCAACGGAAATCTTTCGTGTTGCCCTGTAAATGAATAATATTTATTCTTTGCAACGCATATTCTACCTAATGCATATAGCGAATATGCACTTGATAAATGCATATCACTTTTATTGTGTTTGAAAGCGTGTAATATCATTAAAAATCATTTGAAACGATTATTTCCCATAGGCCGTATTGTAACGGAAAACTTTAGACTGCTCCTGTAAATGAACTAAATATGCTACAACCTTCATTTGCCATAGGGGTCGTGCTATGGTAGAGGTTACTAACATCCAAAAATTTCAGAACGATCCGAGTATATTTACGGGAGTTAGAGCGTGGACAGACGGACAGACAAACCGAATGCATAAACACTTTTCAACTTCGTTGGAAAGTGTTAAAAATGTATGCAAATTGTTGACCGACGAAAATAATACTAGTGTTTATAAAAGGAACATATCATGCACAGACGTGTCGCGTCACGAATTCTCAGTCCCCCTATACAATTTTCCTTGCATAAATTTTCCTTGTTTCTATCGCCAAAGTTAAGTTGCTATAACAAATATTTGGACACTAAAAATTCATTTTAAATTTATATACCATAAGATATTCACTGATTCATTCACTTGAAAATACGTTCTAATCAACCAATATACCAAAAACCTTCAGAAAAGGGTGGGGCTTCTATCGTTTCAAAATCCATATTTCATATTAAATTGACTGTCAAAAATGTGTTGAAGTTTCATATTTAACAATCATATCTCATAGAATAAATCTGTTCTGGGATTATATTTATCCCAGATACCACATTTTAATTAATTGTTTTGGATAGCAAGTTTATGAATTATAAATATTTATAAAGTTCGATCTAATAATTTAAAATTACATTTACGTACTTTCTGTCAGTTTTTAAAAATAATAATGTATTTGTATTAATAATTAATTGGCTATTCTCCTGAAAAACATTCAAACAAAATATAAAATACACCCCAGCAAAATATAACGATGTCATAATAAATAAGGACTGTACGTTCTATGCTCAAATGAATGTAAAAACAAAACGATAAATTTATATCCTATATACTCATTATTCCGAGATTTTGAACAAAGATGTAAAAATTAAAATAAAAAAAGTAAAAATTATACTGGACGTTTCGGTTTTTCTTTGAAACTATCCCTATGAGTTAATTTTCTTAAATACAAAACGACAATCTATTATTTACATGTTACATGATAGAAATTATTTTCAGCCTGAATATAGTTTTGTTTTCACAAATTTGTTGTCTTTTTATTTTCCTTAATTTTAGAATATAATGACTCTTGAATAATGAAATAAATATAAATACAAATTAAATACACACCGTAATAATTATCATCGTACTTGACTGATACATGCTTCCTGTACTACCGATATATACGTGTATGTACATATATATATATATATGTATGTATTTTTTGGCTTCTCCGAATATGATTTTCTTATGTTTAAAAGTGTATAATATCACACAAGTAAAAAAGTTTATCAATATTTAAAATTAAAAAGTTCTAATTTAATTATACTAATTCCCACCCTCAATGGATCTTATGGACCCATATCTATAATTTATTTTATGGTAGCTCTCATAGATTTTAATTACGACATCATATATTTTCAGTATTCCTCGGATATATAAATTTGTTTAGTTCATAACTTTTTCAGACTTTAAGAATTTTTTCTTTAAAAAAAATTTAAAAAAAAAACCTGACATTTTACCTGACTGAGCCTAATCGACCCATATCACTAACATGCTTAGAAATACATAAAAATAAATGTTGTACTCTTGGATGGTCTGTATTTTCAATAATGATTAACAGATGGTATGACGATACTTATATATAAAGTGATATATTCTGCAAGTTTGATGTGTTTAGCAATTTTATTGTGCAGTATGGTGACTAGCTACCTAGGTTTTACAGAAGAAGAGATCAGAAAGCTTTTGCAAGAATTTAGTGATTAATCTGAATAATGAAGTGATAATGATTTGAAAGAAATATATGAATTTGATCACTTATAAATCAAGAGGATAATGAGAAAACAGATAATTCCGATACAGGAGTGGAGTCACCCTCTTCCTTCGTTAGTCGTAACAAAACGAATGGAGTAAATTACGCCCATCTACTTCAAAAGAACGGTATGTGCTAGTAAATAATTCCGAATCATTATTATTTCATATTTATTTTATTTTATTTATCCTTCTTTATTTTAATTTATCTTATATTTACTGACTTCTGTTCTTACTTTAGAGACAACATAACATTATGAAATTAACCTCTGGTCATATCAATTTTTCAATTAAGTGGATAACTGAACACTCCGAGTCAGCAATGAAGCGCTTCTTGACAAGTGGCTTGATGTAATTAATTCTAGAAGAAACTAATCAAAAAACGCAGAGAGTATGCTCAGAACAGAATAAAAAATACACATTGGTTTCTGTTAAGGAACTTGAAGCTTATATTGGTAAAAAAAAGCTGAAAGTTTTTTCACAACAATTTATAAATAAATTAAAATAAAATGTAAATAATTGTACGACTTTAAAACTCATTTGATTTTTTTTTTAATTTTTGAAGCTCATTTTCATTTATTTTTGGCAGGTTTGCAATTTTACCTTGAGTCTATAAGTCAGCAGAAGAATCTCCGAAACAATTATGGCGCAAAGAAGAAGGACGGGATATTTTCCGTGTAACGAAATATGTGCATCGTTTTGAAATTATTAGAGAGTTTTAAGTTTGAGAACAAATACACTACAGTAAATTGATGCCATTTAGATACAGTAGACGCAACATGATCACAGCTATACACAATATAATTTCACCTAAACGAGGAAGGTGCGGAGAATGCGGTCCAATGAGAGATCTAAAAGCGCAAAAGAAATGTGCTCCATGCATAGTTTTTCTTAGCCATGAGCATGGAAATGTGTACTGTAAATATTGTTTGTCATAAAAAAATATCAAGAGTAACGAAAATAAAACGTATTCGGAATTAAAAAAGGAAATTAAATCCTTAACACCGTTTATGGAAACGAATGGATTGGAAGCGCCGTAGGGAAGCAAGAAAAGGGGGAGAGGGACAGTATAAAAGATAAAATTTGTCTCTATTTAGAAACACAAAACTATGTAGAGTAAGGTTATATAAAAATTGTTATGAACTAGAATAAATGTAAAGCAAATGAGTCTAATAGACGTATACAAGCAAAACGTAACTTTTTTTCTTTCAACAGAGTAGGAAGGTTAATATTGTTTTCAAATACTATAAGTCGAATTTGTTTTTCAACTGTGAAGAAAATACTTTTTCAAATATATTGACATTGGCATAGCTACAAACATTCCGTAATTTTTGAGGTTAAATAAACAAGCTTTCGACTATAAAAGAATGTTTCATATGTTTATGTTGTACTTACCTTTTTGAATTCATTATGTACGATTTTCGTTTAAAATATGCTTATTTGACTTAGATCATATTAGCAATATGATTCATCAAAAATATGTTTACAAATTTTGAAATCTTTATAAAAAATTAAAAGAAACGAGTAGAGTTTCTCTATTTCGGTAAATTAATAATTTAAAAGCTTAATGAAGTTATTTAGAGATTCATTTGTAATTCAAGATTAAGTAATTTTGAAAAAACAATGTTTCTTTATTTTGTTTTGTTTTGTTTTGTTTTAGATATACTTTGGCATAATTTGTCTGACCTTGAAACCCAAAATTTCTAAAATTTTTTATTTCTAAATAAAACAAATTTTAATAGGAAGAAAACTTTATATGACTCCAAATCGTAATACTTTGAGAATATTATAAATTAAATGCATTTTCTAATATAAAAACAAAAAAGTGTTACATTTTATTATTAAAACGAATTTTTATTTTTTTTAATGGCAATACAGTTATAGCGGTATAAAGATTCTGCGGTCATAGATTAAATCTGAGTAATGTAATATTATAATACTGCTAAAGATACGGTTGTAGTGTTAGATCATAACCGTGATTAATTTAAATTTTTTCACAACAATAATTTTAAACAAATACAGAGATAACCGCCCCGGGAAACCAGCTTTAGTTTTAGAGTTGTAGTTCAATTCCGGTGGGAATACATTTGAGCCTTACAGAAGACATAATACCAATATACAACAAAATTCAACATACTTATATACTGTAATAAGTTATTTGCCGCAGCAATAAAGACATATTTACAAATAAATGCTAAACTGCAAAGCTCAAGACTAGAAACCAGGCCGAGGTTCAAGTCAAGGCCAAACCATGGCGTACTGAGCGAGGTGACTCAGAAAGGAATTTTACAAATAATCCATCCCTTACGATTACTGTTATTCAATCGGATATCGATATGAAGAAAGATAAAAGCCATAATTGAGATTTGTCTCGATAAATGTGCTTTGTTTGTGACATCTGTGTATACTGGTTTCTTTCCTTTTCCTATTGTTTTATTTTAATGCGAAATGTAAAATATAAATGAATAGATACAGTTCGTTTGATCTAAACTGTTTTATGCTGCATTTTTTAATAAATATATTTACATGTTTTTATATCGGAAATGGATGCTTCCCTTTTCGTTTTGTTAACCCATTCGCGACCATAGATTCATATAAATGCATATTCGAAAAGTGCATACAGAATTTGTTTTTTGAACCAGTAAAAATAAAAGTAATATTTGCTTTCTTTAATTACAGTATTTTCGTGATTATTTAAGTAAATATGACTTTTTTTTTAAAGTGGTGCCAACAGGATAAAATTTATGTATGGCCGCTGGTTCCGAAGGGTTTAATTAACAGTCTATGTATTATTAACATTACGTACATTTGTCTACGTTTAATAATTATTAGGTTACTATATTCTTTATTAGGATATTGTGTTTTCTGAAAGCAACATAAAAAGAGATAGGCATATTTGAAAGCGCGCATAAGTATACTTTCATATACTTAATCATAACATTTGCGTACATTTATTTATCCTTTAATGTCATGGAGCAAGCATTCTATAAGGATCTGTGTTTATTCTATTAGGGTCCGGAAGTAGCGCTACAATTTTCTGTGCCTGTAGGAACTTCGAAAAAATTAAGTAATGATTAAATTAATATGCATGTCATTGAAATTCATAATAGCTTATGTACGACATATTTAAATCGTAGCACTTAAATTCAAAGATAAGGAATAAATGATGTAATAGTTATTGATCTAGACTTTTTGATATTATATCAACAACACTAACTAAAAATTAATAATTACAAATGATTTATTTCTAGAAATTGAAATAATCAATCGGACATCGATAAAAAAATCTCAAAATCGATAATGAAATTAATTTTTTTAAAGTGAAAAAGTGAAAAAAAAATCATTAGAAGCATCTGTGTAAAATTACTTCCTTCATTTTCGAATTGATTTCCTTGAAGAAAAAAATTCTAATTGAGTTGATTGAATTCACGTGATCGTTATATTCCATTCCTTCATTCGAATATTTCGATTAGCTGAAAATTAATTTAAAGGTCTTCTTTTTTTGTTAATTAACGGCATATCTTTTTGTATTATCTTTTTCTCGAGATAATCTTCTTGAGAAAATTTGACTGCCTTTAAAACCTTTTCTTAAAAAGAAAATTACCATTACACCACACATCGTTCTTTATGCATAGTTCCATAACTGCCGAAATGCGACGAATTTTCCCGAAAATGGATCAAAATTTCGCTTTTTAAACTTTGAACATCAAATAACTGTATCAACATCGAGGGCCTGAACGTATGTTACATTTACCTGAAGTGGAAGATCATTGAAAGGCGACAAGTTTTAGAATTATCGTTCTACATTAATCTGCGCATTTTGGCGCCTTATTTTTTTTTTTCCAGAAATCTATTAGCGACGAACTGACACCTTCAAATGTATAGAAACGTTTACGAGATTTACTAGGGTAAGATTATGTGGGTTTTTTTTAATTGTATTAAAATTATGTTTAAAACAAAAAATAGTATGTCATTCAATTTTGTTGAATTAATTAATTAAAAATTTCAACATAATCATGCACTAGCATCAATCAATTCTTTGACAGGGTACTTAAATATGTGTTTCAGAGAGGCTATATCTAAAATTTACTGTATTAAAATCCTTGAAAATATTCGAAATATCTAAATGAAGTACTACCAATGTTATATCAATAATATTTACTGTATGCAACCGAATTTAACTTGTTATCCTTGAACTCAGAATATAATTGTAATTTTTTTCGATTGGTAGGGTAACTCCGGGATAGACGCCGCATGCGAGATAGATGCCGCACCCCTTGTATTTTTTGTAATTATCGATAGATGGCCGTCAAACGCACAGTATAGGTGCGCAATGAGATTATTTTAACCAATATATAGCGTGAATCCAATGTCGATGTTTACTTGTAGATGTACAACTCTTATTTTGACGTAAGTGCATGATTTCACTGTCCAAACTTTTAAACCCGTTATGCTTAAATACTTTTCATACACTAATTACTAAATGCATGCATGATTTCGAAGTCAAAACTAAATGTAGAGTTTGTATAGAGTACTGTGTGTATGGTTACGCCATTTTCCTTAGCGATGGCAGGTAACTATGATGTACGACGTCTGTACCATGCAAAATGGAATACTTGCCGCATTGTAATTCCGGTATAGATGCCGCAGTTTCAGTAAGGGATGATTAAGTGTTATTAACTTTTCCTTTTCCTTTTTGCACAAACTAACCAAGTTAGGCATGTTATCAAGTTTACTACAACCAAAGGAGAAAAAGTCAAAAATAAAAAGTAAGAAGGCCAAGAAAGATGCAAGTCAAGATGATAAGAATGAAAAATTGGATTATGCGTAACGCAGACGTTCTTTGCTCTTTGTTTAGAAAGCAACTCAAAAAAAGAGGAAGTGTAATTTGGTTAATTGCATCATGTGTCAAATGTAATTACATTAAGACTGTACTTTTTCGTTACTTTTTGTGTAGATTGTGGTCAAGAAAACAGGTCTATTAACCCATTCGGGACCATGGGTGCATATAAGCACCTTCAAAAAGAGCGTACAGAATTTGTTTCTGGCACCAGTAAAAAAGAAAAATAATATTTGCTTTCTTTAATTAGATCATTTTCATGATTATTTAAGTAAAGGTAACTTCTTTTAAAAAAAGTGGTGCCAACCGAATACAATTTGTGTAAAAGCCACCGGTTCCGAAAGAGTTAACAAATAAATTATGTAAACACAATTTTACTTTTTTTCTTTTCTCTCTCTAATACAATGATGTTAAGTTGTTGAAATAACAATTAAAATTTAATGTAAAAATTAACTCGATAATTTTAATAGTGAAAGTAGGCAAACAATTATTAATTTGAATCTACTAATACGCTTCATTGTACTCATTTAGTTTCATTTTGTTATTACATCGTTAATTATAGCCCAGATATGAATATTTTTGTGAATATTTTTATTTATAATTTCATTCTGTTCTTATTACAAGCGCGGCATAACTACCGCACAAGTGCGGCGTCTCAGCCTGAATGTACGGGTGACGCGCCGCCGTATAATGTTTTAGGAAAAAATTGTTAAAAAATATTAATTATTTGTTTTGAATTTTTTTGTTGCACTACACGTGTTGTATATTTAACATTAAATTGCACAGCATGATTTTTTAAATTTTATGTCCACCGTGGGACTTTATACATGAATTTAAAAAAATATGCGGCATAAATCCCGGAATTACCCTACCCTAAAATTGTTTGCAAGTTTCCAGAGCTACTGATTATGCTGCCCCTCGTCGGATTATTGGCAGCCTGGCGTCGGCCACAGTTTGTAAATTAATTTTAACTTGAATAAGATTTTTTTTTTATTATGTTTTGTAAAATATAGGTGCCATCCCCTTTACACTGGCCTGCGAGCCCCTGCTTGTCGGGAAGACCGCTGGAAGGAGCGTAAATGAGTCTTAGCTGAATCTCTGAGCAGGTGATCTTGCTCCACTTAGGCCGTCAATAATATTCCGAAAGGACATTACAAAAGGTAGTGGGTAAAATACATTTTGCTTTGGTAAAAGTACCATACACAGAAGATAAGTATGCATTATGACATAAATTTAAAAAAAAAACAGTTAGAAATAACAGAGAAGGGAAAATCTGTAATAGAGAAATGTATCTTTAAGTGAAAGAAAATTAACTAATTAAAATTGATAATGATGATATCCCAAAAATGCTTCTTGTATATTATTGTTTTTCACAGACAGATCTTTTTATACAAATTTTTTTCACTTGTTCTTAGTGAAGTACTATATAATGAATCAAAAAGTGTACCAGATGCCTATTTTTAAATAATAAGAATAACATGTCATATCGAGACGGATAATCAAAATGTACAGATGTTTAGATGGGGCATGGTTAAAAAAATTTTGGTAACCGCTGATATAGATCCATACCTTCCGGAAACAAAATGAAAAGAGCTCTATACGGAAGACAAAAATAAGAAATGAGTTGATAATAAACCTGAAAATAAAAATGTTTGCTTAAAATATGCATCAATAAACACTGCTTTGTTAACCTTCATGTTGTATTGATCATTTATTGTTACTTCTTCTTTCATACATAATTAAAGTTAAAGGTCTTGAAAGTATAAATATTGAAATATTCATTATTTAATTATAGCATCTTCAATATTCAGCATCACAAATATTTTCCTATATAATTTAAGTTATTACTAAATTAACTTATTAACATATTAAGTAGTTCAATATTAAGTGTTTCAACTTTTGTTTTGATTTATTTCAGCTCTTAATTAACTATTTAAAAAATTGATAACAATTAAATAGGCATATTAAGATGAACTGGCATGCTTAGAATGGATTGTCACATTTAGGTAGTTTGAGTTTTTCTTTTCATTGACTTCATTTAAGTTTTTCCATATACAGTGGTGGTCAAAATTATAAGTACAAGAGAAAAATCGCCAAATCTTGGCTACATTTGGCCGGAAACTTATGCAAATTTAATGGATGGAAACTAAAAGAAAAATTAAGCTTTTATGGAAATATGTGGAAAATTCATATTCATAAAATGTATTATGGATTTATACAGCCGTCTGATATGGACAAAATTATAAGAACAACTGTATTTGTGTGTTCTAAAAAGTAAAATTTACATGTTTTTTGCTCTGCACACGGAACTCAGGAACGATATAAATGCTTAGTAATCGTTTGGGATCTCATATTTTGTTTTTCAGTCATGCCGCTATGTACAAAGCTTTCGGAGTTTGAGAAAGGGAATGTGGATGCATTTAAAAGTTCAGGACTTTCTGTACGCCAAATTGCGACAAAGATTAATAGATCAAGAAGTGATATTTACAATTATCTTAAAAATCCCGGTAAATATGGACGGCAAAGACATACAGTTAGGCCATCTTCTGTTTCTGTACGGGAGAAAATAATGATAATAAGGCGAGTTTGCTCCAAAAAACAAACGTCAACAGAAATAAAACGTGAATTGAACTTAGAATGCAGTGCTCGAACTGTTCGACGTGTTTTACAAAAAGAAAAATGGGTCCGCTATGGTAAACATATGTCACGACCACCGCCTCTTACAAAAGTTCATAAGAGACTGGCGATGGAGTTTGCCAAAAATGCATTGCTATGGGAAAAAAGTGGGATGATGTTGTCTTTTCAGATGAGAAAAAGTTTAATTTGGATGGACCAGATGGTTTTCGCTACTTCTGGCATGATCTCCGTAGAGAAAAAGATATTTTTTCAAAGCGTGCATTTGGAGGTGGCTCAATAATGGTTTGGGGAGGTTTCGCAACTGGTGCAACTACTCCAATAGTTTTTGTGCAGGGTAGAATGAATTTTGCGAGTTATGGTGATGTATTGGGCGATAATCTTTTACCAGAAGCTCCGTTAATAACGAGTGAAGACTATTTTTTCCAGCAGGACAATGCCTCAGTACATGTTTCCCTAACTTCAAAATCGTGGTTTGATGCTAATTTTGTGAAACTACTTCATTGGCCGGCCAGAAGCCGTGATCTGAATCCAATGAAAATCTGTGGGGTACTTTGTCACACGAAGTATGCAAAAATGGTATACAATATGAAAACACGCAAGAACTCATGTCCTCCATCGGAAAAGCCTGGTCAAAAATTTCCAAGAACGTTCTTAAGGAACTGTCAAACTCCATGACGTCAAGACTGATCAAAGTGATTGAGAAGAAGGGAGAGATATTAATTATTAGTGTGTTTCAGGCAAAAACATTCATTGTCCTTATAATTTTGTCCAATTTTTACAATGACGTATTTTGTTGATTATGGAAAACCATTCATATTTTGCATTTTCCAATGTTTTGCATTCTATAATGATTTCTAGCATAAAAAAGCTTTTTATGTATAAATTTCATTTTATTAGTTCAGAAATAAATTTTTTCTATGCAATTTTCAATTGTTCTTATAATTCTGACCACCACTGTAGGTTATTTATGCAAAACATTAAGACAAATTTGAAAAATTTGCAATATGTTAAGGTAATTGGAATTCATGAAAATGCCTACTGTAAATTAAGATAACTTTCTATTGAATTAAATATTTTTCGTAAAATTCAGGACATAATCTATTTATATAAAATCTAAGTCTCTGTGTGTCCCTCACTATTCCGGCAGGACCGCCTCATTGAAATGAGTATTTTTTTAAAAATATTAATGCAGGGTTACTACAGTAGCACCAAATGTTAGCCAAATTGGCGATAGCTGGCTAATTTGGTGAAATTCCCATTTAAAACCATTAATCTTTCATAATGGAGGTCACCGAAATTTAATTTAAACTCCACTCTTTTAAGATATTTTTTCGAAATCTATGGGTGAGAATTTAAAGTACATCTTTATATCTTCCTCCCGATGCTACTAATAAAATAACCGCCAATAGACAACGGTGTACTGTGTGAGCTCCTAACTAACCTTTTAATGTGCTTTAGGTACTTTTCCAGTAAAGGTGCCTTGGCGAAAAAGGAAATTTGGTAACATATTTTTCGGGAACCTATTCACTGTTTCATTTTATATACACACGCATTTTTTTCGATATTTATGCGACTTATTTAACATAAAAAAGCCGTTTCTCTAATTTTATAGAGAAACAGATGAAATTTGTACATAAAAATATCAATAATATACATATAAAACAAACAAAAACGCTCATCGAATTTGTTTTCATAGCTGTTTATATGATTTGACAACAAATCTCGATATTTTTCCGTTATACGGACACCATGCCAAAATGTATGCTAATGCGCCAATTATTTCAAAATGCTAAAAGATATTTGTAATTTTATGCCAGCAGTTTAATATGAGTTTTATTTTATTGCTTTATTTTATAGAAGTTATTTGTTCACTTATTTTAGGTATATATTTGTGATTTGATGAAATAGTTCGTAAAAATCTGGAATTTTCAAATGTTATATTTTTTAAATGCTCACTTTAGTATCGACAATGGTTTTTTTTTTTTTTTTCAAATGCTTCAATTCACGATTTTGCGCCAACTATTACGCTTGGCGACAATGGTGTCCGCATAACGGAAAAGTACCGAAATCTCACTTTCTGATGCCCAAATTACACCAAGCTTTTTTTAAAAAATGCCAAAGCCCCTACAGTGGAAAAGTACCAAACTGTCTATTATTTTGCGCTATCCGTGTTATAGTTTGTACTATATGCAAGGGGAGTGGAGCGAAGAGTTTAAACATTAAATATTAAAGTTTCGGCACAGATGTCACGCCCCATATTGGCGCGATTTTTTTCTGACGCCAATGTCATATACACAACGGGTAGTTAACTGGCACCAAAGTGTCGTAATTTTGCTTGATATGGTAATCCAGATGTTGTTGTTTATGCTGTTGATGTTTTCGCCAAATTGGCGTCGGAAAAAAATCGCGCCAATATATGATAACGTATATGACATCTGTGCCAAAGTTTCTATAAAGCAGTATAAGACTAAAAAATTAAGAATAAAATAAATGCAAACTAAGACTAAAGAAGAAATAAAAATCATGCGTTAAGCATAGAATATGGAACACTTTCCAACACATCCTGAATGCTTTAACAAAACTTCGTTATTTAGGGAAATAAGGTAAATAAGATAACGTTACTTCTTAGATATCCCGTCGACCAATTTCGCCAAATTATATAAATCGCCAAATCAATAGTAAAACATTAACAAAAATACAAATAAAACGTCGAATTAATGATTTTATTGGCCATTATTGGCATTTATTCTTACAATTAATTAATTAATGGTAACCATTATTGGCAATTAATCTTACAATTTGGCGACAGTAATTTGGTCGACGGGATAACTAAGAAGTACCAAGATAACAAATTAAACATTTTAGAAAACGCATAAAAAAATTTAAAAATTGATTTCAGCAGTTACCGTCCATAGCCAATAGTACCGTTATTACATGCCACTATTTAGCTAAAATTTAATTTAAACTACTCTTAAAAGTACTGAAATCACATTTCCAGATATTATCATCCATAGACTGTTATGTATCCAATTCTTTGCATGAAAATGTATATCATTTTATCTATATTCTACAAACATTTCTTAGGAACCAAATGCAGTTCAGCGTAAAAATCCATAACTCCTTTGAAAACCACCTTTAAGTAATTTACTCTCATACTCAGTAACCCTTACGAATTCTTTTGTGTAGCTCTGCATATGAACTGTAGCATTTATACACACAGTATAGTATGCATAAATGTAGTGAAATATAAAAGCGCATATCATAATTAAAAATGCATTTCTAGCAATCATTGTTTATGTCCAATACTTCGGAAAAAAGTTTCTTGGCGAGAAAGAAGTTTGCCAACGTATTTTCTGGCAACCTATTTACTGCTTCATACTCACAAGTAATTTTTCCCATTTGTATACAATTTGGCACAGATGTCATATACGCCCCATATTGGCGCGATTTTTTTTCGACGGCAATTTGGCGAAAACATCAACAGCATAAACAACATTCGGGTTACCATTACAAGCAAAATAACGACACTTTGGCGCCAGTTAAGTACCGGTGCGAATATGACATCGGCGTCAAAAAAAAAGTCGCGCCAATATGGGCGTATATGACATCTGTGCCGACAATTTAATATAAAAAAAGCTATTTACCCATTCTTATAAAGAAACAGAAGTAATTTTTTGCACAGATGTCATATACGCATGGTTGTTGGCGTTATTTTTCTATGATGCCAATTTGGCAGAAATGTCGCTTTCGAATACCAGTTACTTATATATTTTTCAATTATTTGCTATCATTTTGAAAAGGAAATAACTATAAATAAATAAAAGTTTGAATAATAACTATAGAACAAAGCAGTTTATATAATTAAAAAACAGAAAATAAAAGTAAATAAACAATTTATTAATAAATAAAAAGCAATAGCCGGGTTATCATAGCAGGCAAAATAACACCATTTTGGCGCCAGTTAGGTATCCCGGTTCATATCTGAAATCTGTGCCGTAATTTGTATATAAAAAAATGGAACAGATGTCATATTCGCCCCATATTGGCGCGATTTTTTTCTGTCGCCAATATCATATAGGCAACAGGTACATAACTTGCGTCAAAGTGTCGTTATTTTGTTTGATGTGGTAACCCGGATAATGTTGTTTATGCTGTTGATGTTTTCGCCAAATTGGCAACCGAAAAAAATTGCGCCAATATGGGGCGAATATGACATCTGTACCAAAAATATATATATATATATTTAGAAACGATTTTTTTATGTATATAAGTGCATATATAAACAAAGATAAAAGTTCATTAGATTTGTTTTCATAGCTGTTTATATATTTTCGCAACATATCTCACTTTCTGATGCCCGAATCGCGCCAAGCTTTTTTTAAAAATGCGCTATAATGGAAAAGTACTTAAATAAATAATTAACAGAAATAACAAATTATACAAACTAAAACTTTTTATTTCGAGATCAAAGCATTGTTTTTAGTTTCGATTAATAATACATATATCCTTGGATAACTTCAATTTAAATTAGGTTCACAGCTTAATATCTCATTCCATAAACCTAAACAAACACAAGTGATTCATTCATCGTGAAACGTCAAAAATATTAAATCATTGAGGTAATCATTCACAAAGTACGTTCTTCAACAACAAATGGGAAATATTCTAATGACGTCATAGTAGGTAAAATGGTGGCGGTATCGTTTGTTTATGGTTTGTAATCACAAAGATTTAATTTTGCAATGTCTCTTAGTTACATTATTTTATTGTCATATTTATGATCTCAGAACAAAAGCCTATTTTTTCATTATTTAGTTATTAAAGACGGAAAAAAATCATAAATGCATGATTTGAAAATTTTAAATAATTTTCTTACTTAATACTAAAAAATAACATCGGGAAGTAACAGCGGGTTTAAGTTAAATAAGTTTAACTGTTTAATTCTGTTGTAATATTCAAAATAACTGTATTTATTAGATTTCAGTACTCAACATCAGGGCCCGATTAAACTTTGAATTTAGAGGAATTACAATGTCATTTCAGGACCTTTCTTTTGGAGAAGCTTTTCTAAATTCCATATATACATGGAAAATCTTCAGTGTTAGAAATATTATTCCTTGGACTGACATAACTCGAGAACGTCCTGCAATTTTACACAAGTTTCTAACAAACTTTATATCAGAAATTTTACTAAAAACTGGTTACTTTTTTGTTATAGCGGCCCACACTATTAGGATTATGACAAGTTGCAGCTAATTTCGCAAACGTCGTAACCAAGATCGTGAAGCACACACATATAATACCATATAATTCCATTTCATGAAATCGTATACGATAATTTAATAGTTTTCAACCTTACTTCAAGTGGGTTATTTATTTATTTTTAAAGCTCAATAATCTAAATTGTCCAAAATATGAATTAAAAAAAAAATGTAAACAAAGATTGAATAGACATGACCGCAAAAAGCCTCAAATCTGCATAACACTTGGAACCAAACTGTGCAGATTAGTGGTCTTCTGCTGTACACAGTTTTACATAAATGTGTTTCGTTCTTAAAATGTGTTATTTTCATCTATCACTGCGGAACAAGCGAGAAGACTCATATTCTTGCACATGAGTTGTATATATCTATATATCTAAATTTCCGTCATTTTTGACGGGCTACCTTTCTAGTATATATATATACTCTAAATGCAACAATGATATATTCATTGCTTACATTACAGAGAATACTTCAATTTCTACAATACAAGTTAATTTTGAACTAAAGGTTTCAATGATTTTTTTAATAAGAATTTATTTATTTAAAAAAATGTCAAATACTTCCTAAATGTGACAAAAATATGGGGAATCGCGTCTCATTTAGGCACAATAACCTTACGTTAAAATCCAGTGATGCCCAGTGAAAAAACCAATGTGATAAAGAACAATATTCTATTTCTAAAAGGCCCCACCAGTGGCCGAAAGGTTCTGCTCTCGAAGCTGGTAGATGCTGGATTCGAACCCAATCGCGCCCGTCGGCCAAATCGTTCGGAGTTTCCAGTGGTTATCTTCGAACCTTGGATTTTCTTCATTAATACGGGTTAGGTTTCCTTAAAAATACCCCCCCCCCACGGTTGGCACCCCCCTTCTGACCCATATCCCTCATGTTGATAATTGGCCGTCATAAAATAACACAACACAAACATTATTTCAAAAAGACTCACGCCTATATTATTAAATGACATTAAGACATTATTTTGAAAATCAGACAAGTGCGATAGTTGTATTTTTTGTTTTGCTTGATTTTTTTTTATGTTAAAGTAGATCACATTTAATGAATAGTGTGCAATTTTGAAGCCCTGAAAAAATTTTCCCTTCCCTGTAGAAAATGTCAAAGTTCAAGGTTGTGACCTTCATTTTTCATGAAAAGTGAAATGCGAGTATGTTTGCAGTGCTAAAGCTTGGGAAAGCAACGACATCCCAAAATTCTTTTGTGATGAAATATTAGTATAACACTACCTGCTTAGTAAACTGTATTCGTTTCCATGGGGCATTGTTATTTTACATTGTTATGTTGCCTCAAAATGCAATGAAAATGACGTTTTCGCCCGTTTTCCGATCGTATTTTATTATTTAAGCAATAGCACCACAAACTTTTTCTTATAGAATATCGAAGTGTAGTACGAGGACAATCTAAATCATATAATACTTTACCGGGATTTAACCGGGACAATCTAAATCATATAATACTTTACCGGGACTATTTCTGCTGTTAGCAGAAATAGTCTGTTAAATATTCAAAAATTTCAAAATCGGCAACATTTCAATTAGTCTTTTCTCAAAACAGCGTCACAGTTCAATAAAACAAAATGTATCACGTGGTAGTTGAAAATATGTACAAACACATGGAAAAGAAAAAAAACGTGGGCCTCGTCATGTTTTTAGAAAAAAAATAACAAAATTTACAAAAATTCATAGTCAAAATATCCCGTTTAAATTTCCCTTTTTTCCATTTAGAACAAGGAAAAGGAAAGAAAAAGGGATATTTCATTTTCTCATAGGGAAAAAACATAGCTAGCGGAATGAGAAACGGGATGTTTCGTTTTCTGATAGGGAAAAAGTATGATAAAGACAGTCTTTTTTGTGACATTTGGCATTTTTTTTTTCTAAAAATATGACGAGGCCCCACTTTTTTTTCTTTTCCATGTGTTTGCACATACTTCCAACTACTACGCGATATATATTTTTTTTTATTGAACCGTGACGCTGTTTTGATAAAAGACCAATTGAAATGCTGCCCATCTTTGAAATTTTTGAATATTTAATAGACTATTCCTGCTAACAGCAGCAATATTACGGTAAAGTTTTATGTTATTTAGCTTGTCCTAGTAGTACATTTTGATATTCTATAAGAAAAAGTTTGGCGCACTATTGCTTAAATAAGAAAATAACATGCGGAAAACGGACAAAAACGTCATTTTCATTGCATTTTGAGGCAACATAATAATGTAAAATAACAATGCCCAATGGAAATGAATACAGTTTACTAAGCAGGTTGTGTTATACTAACATATCACCACAAAAGAATTTTGGGATGTCGTTGCTTTCCCAAACTTTAGCACTGAAAACATACTCGCATTCCACTTTTCATGAAAAATGGCGGTCACAATCTTGAACTTCGACATTTTTTACAGGGAAGGGAAAATTTTTTCAGGGCTTCAAAATTGCACATTATTCATTAAATGTGATCTACTTCCACATAAAAAAAATATCAAGCAAATCGAAAAATACAACTATCACACTTGTCTGATTTTCAAAATAATGCCTCTTAAGCATATAGGCTTGCATCGTTATTAATTCTCTGAACTATTCTTCTCACTTCAGTGTTCTTTGACATATTAAATACTTATTGATTGGAATTTCGAACCTTGGATTTTCTTCCGTAAATACGGGTTAGGTTTCCTTAAAAATACCCCCCCCCCACGTAGGGTACCCCTTCTGACCCATATCCCTCATGTTGATAATTGGCAATCATAAAATAACACAACACAAACATTATTTCTAAAAGACGCACGCATATATTATTATATGACATTAAGCATATGGGCTTGCATCGTTATTAATTCTCTGAACTATTTGTCTCACTTCAGTGTTCTTTGACATATTAAATACTTATCGATTGGAATTTTACTTTCGATATTTGTTGTTGAAAATAAAATTTCTTGTTCTAACAAACTTCAGTAATTTAATTAATTTACTAATAATTTCTCAAAATACCGGTAGTAGCCAAGCTTAATTTTAATTAAACGCAATTCCAAGCAAAGAATTAAAAAAACAAAATAAGTATTAGTTTCTCGTAATGTATTCTTTCTCATACTCACAAAGTGTTTTGGTTTTTTTTTTTATTATTTAGTTATTTTAATTGCATTAATCCATATGTAAGTTTTCTAATATATTTTCAGTGATTACGGAGTTTTTTCCATATAGGTTATTTATGCAAAACATTAAGACAAATTTGAAAATGTTGCCGACATAAAATGTTAAGGTAATAGAAAATGAAAATGCCTACTCTAAATTAAGATAACTTTCTATTAAATTAAATATTTTCCGTAAAAGTCATGAAACATTCGCCTTAGAATTTAGTTAAATGAAATAATATATATATAAAATGTATTTTTGTCAGTTTGTTAATGTCATTTTATTCATAAATTCACAGTTTTTGTTGGTGGTAACTAAATTCAAGCAATTTTCGTACAGTGTATACGAAAGTCACTGTCAACATTTTCTGTCAAAAACAAAATTCTGTTAACACGGAATTTTCGTTCATACGTTTACAATTAATAAATATATTAAGAGTATATATAAATACTATACAGACGTACATGCAAAAATTGCAGACCCAGGGTATCGGCCGGGGTAGTTCAGTTGTTAGAGCGACATCATGAAATGCTGTGGTCCAGGGTTAGATTCCTAGCCCTGGCTAATTTTTCACTCCAGTTGGTTTTATTGTGTTTATTGTATGTATGTCTATATAATATTTATATATACTGGTCACTGTTGAATGTAGGCGTTATTTGTGTGTGTGTGCTATATTATATATTGTAGTATGTGTGATTTACTGTATATCGTAAATCGATGTAACAGTAAAATCTATTCATCGTTGTCTGGTCATCCGAGGCTATCGTATCGAGGCTGGTGACTTCCCAACATGGTTTATTAAAGAAAAATTGCAGATCCAGGTATCGGCCGGAGTCGCTCAGTGGTAAGAGTGACATCCTGGAATGCTGTGGTCTCGGGTTCGATTCCTGGCTCTGGCTAATTTTTCAATCCAGTTGGGTTTATTATATTAATTGTATGTAGGTCTGTATAATATTTATATATACTGTTAACAGTTGAATGCAGAGTTATTTGTGTGTGTGTTGTATTATATACTGTAGTATGTGTGTTTTATTATAATAAATATATTTTACAAACGTTTCAACAGGCACTCTGTGTTTAGTCCAATTGTGCTATCTTAACAAGTACTGAAAATGGAAACCGTCCTTACAGAAATATAACTGAGCTGATGCTCCATACATAAAATGTGTCTCACTGTCTATACGTTTGGTGTGACTGGTCTAATAACACAAGCCTATGATGGTTGTGTTTCTTAAGTTTTGATAATTGATACACGTATTTTTTTAGCGCTGAATCGGCAAATGAGCTTCTCTTTTAACCATGACATCAGAATTTTCCCCAAATTGTAAATTTCAAAGTTGAAATGTAAAAAAAAATAGCGAAAAATTGTCAAAACAATTTCTCAAAGCATAACCAAAAGAAGTCAAATATTTAAATACATCTGCGACAAATATGTAGCCTTATGAACCGCCAAAACAAAAGAGGACACCAAATTGAACTTTAAAGAGAATATAAAAGGAAAATAGCGCGGCAACACAAGAGAGGTTCAAAGAAAATAAAATTGTACAAGGAATAAAATTGTAATTGTAACTAGGAATAAAATTGTAAGGATTTTAAATACTCAATATTTTACATGTTCAACTGTAAAAATGCAGAGTATAAGGCAAAAGATGAATAAATTACTATAAAAAAAAGACTTTTTGGGTCTAGTTTGTGGTATTAGAATTTTATTTCGACAATAAAAAAAATTAAATTTGAGATTTGCGAAAAATACCGACTTGATGGTAAAGAAAAGGTCATTTTCGGGTTTAGCGCTGCAAAATACATAAGAATAAGTTATCCAAAACTAAAAAACACAACCATTGCATGTATTTCATGGTTTTGGATCTTCGCTATATGTTAACTTTTTAACTTTGAAATTCACGTTTTGCGAAAAAAACCTGACGTGGTGATTAAAAATTAATGTTATTTTTGAATTCAGTGTCACAAAATTCATATGAATCAATTATCAAAAGCTAAAAAACATGACAGAACCCAAAATTTATGGGTTAGTGTAATTGTGCATTTCCATCTCGTATTTTAATGGCATTTAATACATGCGTAAAAGAAAGTTTTTTGTATTTGTGTGTCTGTTTGTTTGTTTGCTATGGCTAGCGAAATCTATCATACGTGCAGGTATGAAAATTTAGATGAGGTTTGAGGAAAATACGTCCGAATGCACTTCGATTTGAAATTTAGGTAAGTTATTACTTAAAAGCAAATTAAAATAATAAAATTGCGATGCCACCAATCATGTCTGCACCTGTCCGGACATTTCTCGACGAAAGAAAAGCGTTTTGTTTTTCTGCATATTTTCTTATTATTATTTCCATTAAAATATTATTACTTACAATTTCAAAAACATTTCTTTTAGTTTTTTTACCTGTTAATTTTTAATTTTTAATTTTTTTCCTTTGCAGCTTTTAACTGCGATATGCAAATTCATTTTAAAAATACAAAAAGTCCAGAAAATTACATACTTAATCTGAGTATGAAATATAAGAAAGATAATTTTAGATAAAGGTAAAGACTTTAAGAAATATAATAATATTTACCATTTAAAATAATATTTTCTTTAGTTCGATTTCATGCTGATCTTCCGGTTAGTTTTCATGATTTCTTTTTTTCTAAATTTTGAAATTGCCATACTGGTATCTCAGACGGAAATATAACAGAAAATACTTACTTATTCAAAATGTTTTTCCGGATCGAAATATATCTATGGTTTAACAAAAATAATCTTTACTATTTCAAAATAATATTTTTCTTGGACTTCAATTTTAAATTCGTCTACATCTTCTCCCTTTTTCTGCAGTTCAAAAATGCCATTCCGTTTTCTTAGACAGGAATTCAACAAATCAAAAATAAGCACTTTTTCACTATTCTTTTGCAGTTATAAAGGTAATTGTGGTTTTAAAAAATACTAATATTTACTATCTCAAATAAATTATTTTCTTGAAGTCGTTGCACGAATTCACCACAGACGTTTGCTTTTATCTCAGTGCTTTCCCATATGTCATTTCTCTTTTTCAGAGAATTGTGCATCTGAGACAGGTTGTCAATAGTAAAAGATATCGCGTTTTAAAAAAAGAATGAAGAGCGGCGCGCAATTTTTATTATTTAAGTTTTCGCTTCAATTGTTAACGAAAATTTGAAGTTTAACATATCTAAATGTCAAAAATTAAATGGGCAATAACTATAACAGAGCCCCCTTAGCGCGTACAGAACAATTTTGGTTTTACAATTAAGCTATACATATTCGAGGTTCACTTGCAAAAACAGACCAGAACGTGCGTAGCACATTTAATGTATGTAATGGAAACCCCAAGTTCAGGTTCATTTGGATATATTTTCTTTAAAAAGTACAAAAAGAAATAAATTTGAGGGTGTACACTGCTAACAACAGTGCATCTCCCCACATTATGTTCGTTTGAAAATATTTTTTTTTCAAAAATATATAATCATGGGAATTCGAGAATCGTTAGATAAAACAGATCTACATGTGTTTCCGGCCCCACCAGTGACCGAGAGGTTCTGCTCGCGAAGCTGGTAGACGGAATGTGCTGGGTTCAAACCCAATCGTGCCCCTCGGCCTAATTATTCGGAGTTTTCGTGGTTTTCTTCGAATAAAATTCTTCGTCGTAAATACGGGTTAGGTTCCCTTAGAAAGACCCCGCGAAGGGCACCCCCCCCCCTGGACTTATATCCCTCGAGTAGATAATTGGCCGTCAAAAATCAACCCAACCCTATGTGTGTTTCCGGGTGTTAAAGGGTGTACGTTGCAGATAGACATTAGTACTTTGAACTTAAAGTTAGGTTTGATAGATTTTCGTTTAAAATTATGATATCGTACAAATTTAATTGTTATGCACGGTCGAAAGCAGTTGGCCCAAACATTAAATTCCTTTTAGTGAAAAATGTCTGAATTCAACACTTTTTGCAAGCTTGCTTAGCAAAATTTAGAAGTTTTAGGTCGTTTTACCCCATTACCTTAAATTTTAAATAGTGTTTCATTCTTTATACATTTTTGTAAATATACGTTATACTGCCTGTTATGTTATTAAAATACAGAAGATACTTACTGCTTTACGTACCAGGGTGACTTTGTCCAACCCCGCAGATAAGGACAGAACGATTAATAAATAAAATTTGTTAGAATAAAACTAATTAGTAATTCTGATAGATGCGGCAGTAGCTTACACATAAATTACTTAATTTAGAATTTTACAAATTGAGTTTAACATCACTTCGGTTGTTGTTTTGTTTACCAATTCGCGCATGATTGTAATGGAGGAAATTTTTGATTATAAAAATTATTTGTACTTGATGCTGTAAATGAGTAAACACGTTTTTTTTATTTCTTAATGCGTCTTCTTTACAAATGAGTAAGATTCATACATTTTACTTTGATATTTTAGACATATTGACTTTATTCACAAACCGATATTTTGAATCTGAATTTGGGATGAGATTGTCTCGGCACAAAGTAGCCACAGATTTCATTTATTTATTATATTTAATTTTTCTAAAAATACAATCAATCATTTACCGCAAACATAAACGTTGTACTATCATATATATATAATTCTTTTGTTCAAGTAGTTGTGTAATAATGCCACTACGTATAAATCTCCAGTAGGTAGCCATAATTATACAAATTTTATTGATGAGACGTTTCAAAAGGTGGTAGATGTTGTACAAAATGTATTTATTCAAAGAAAAGCCTCTGAAAAATATTCAGTTACTATCATTGCTTTAAAGAATACGCCATAAGATGCTAAAAATTATCCACCCTCCCCGAAAAAAAAAAGGGCCCCACCAGTGGCCGAGAGGTTCTGCTCTCGAAGCTGGTAGACGGGAGGTGCTGGGTTCGATCCCAATCGCGCCCGTCGGCCTAATCGTTCGGAGTTTTCGTGGTTTTCTTCGAGCCTTGGATTTCCAAGCGTTAATACGGGTTAGGTTCCCTTAGAAAGACCCCCACGAAGGGCACTCACCCCCGGGCCTATATCCCTCGAGCAGATAATTGGCCGTCAAAAATCAACCAACCGAAAAAAAGACCCATTTATTCTAAAAGAAATGTTTTAGAAAATGATAGGTGAAATATATCTAAAAAAATTCAGTTCAAAAATATTAATTTTACCGTCGTACTTGCTAATTTTTTTTGCATGTCTTGCACAGTGCTGTTTAATAAAATTTCGGTTTTATTTTTATTTTTATAAAAATAATTGTGATATTATTATCATTTATAATTATTTCAAAATATTACAATATATTGAAATGACGTAGTTTTTTTTTTATTACGTTTTATTATTTTATCACAATAGCGGGTTTGCATTGTCTTGTAAAGTTTTTAAGGCTTATATTAATTTTTTTTAGTTTTGAGACGAAGTCACCCCTGGCTTAGGGTGACTTTGCCCCCTTTTTTAAAGAATGTGTTTTTAAAAACTATTCTTTAAAAATCCTAAATATGAATTTAAAATTTAACTGATATCTTGAAACTATTGAAAAAGAATTGAAAATTTCAATAATTTTCGGATCTTTAAAGAGAACGTGAGGGGGAAAATGACGAACAAGTCACCCCAATTAACGGGACTGTAAAAATGAAATAACTATGCACATTAAAAACGTAAATTATATCATGATATTATACTTCACTTTTTAAAAAATCTCAGCATATTAAGCACAATAATATCATATGCCGACGATAAAAATTTAAGCCTACGTAAGTAAAAATGATTTTGATTAAATTTAGTAATACAATTTTGAAAGGAAAATTACGCGGTTGTATTAATATCATTATGCATTGAAATTGCTTTTTGCTTAATGACGGCAGCAGATGAAATTGAATTTCATCATCATTATTATTATTATTTCAATTTATAGCTCTGCAAATATTAAAATATCTTAAAGACGAAAAGAAACAAGCTAATGAAAATGTACAAGCAATTAAATGCAAGTTATTTTCATGAAATAAAAAAATTAATAAACCCTGAAAAATTCATGAAAATATATTGTGTTAACGTTAAGAAAAATACTATCGATAATTTTAAAGAAGTAGGTATTCTATGTAAATCTCGGTGGCGTGGATTTTTAATTTAGTTTTGTAATTTCAGTTTTAAATATAATAATAATAATATATATATATATATATATTATACATGACATGATATTTAAATAAAATTAAAAATCGTACATTTTAGAATATTAGGATTTCATGTTTTGTTAAAATAAAAAGATTAATTCTATGCATTATAATTTTCTCTTCTGTGAAAAATTACTTCTGATTAATTGAGAAGAATATTTTAAAATTTTAAATTGTTAAAATATGACCATGCATTTTTTTCAGCGTAAAATTCTAACATGTTAGATTTTTTTCTACATATTTATAAATATTTAGTTATTTAATTTTTTGAAATACACAAAAAACTATAATTTATCAAATTTATATTAATAAAAAAAATACTAAATATGTTAAAAGAAATATTTTCCACTTTTAACAATAGTTCAGGAAAATCATATAATTCTTGAAAATCATAAAAATGTTCGTAAAAATACAATTATATGATTCTGAAATTTTTAAAATAAAAATGTCAATT
The DNA here is from genome assembly GCA_963932465.1 of Maratus speciosus. Classification (NCBI taxonomy): domain Eukaryota; kingdom Metazoa; phylum Arthropoda; class Arachnida; order Araneae; family Salticidae; genus Maratus; species Maratus speciosus. The sequence continues at coordinate 283,055,840 of OZ010788.1, forward strand.
ATTTTATTTTAAATTAAAATTTTAACTTTTTGGAGTTATATTATAATGCATAAATATTACTTCTTAAGAAAATAAACGCATAAAAGATAGTGTTTATTAAAGCAAGTTATTCAAAACTGATCAAACTGCTGGGTTAATTTAATAACCGGATATATTAAGGGTAATTAAAATGTTTTCACACTACGATAACATTCATGTTCATCTTCTTCCATTTTATCATTTAAATCAGTGGTCATTATCCTTTTTGTTCTCCTTGACGCACTTGAATTTTTTAAACATCTTCGCTGGCGCAACCTTCTACCCCATACAGGCCACATATTAATATTGATACAACGAAATTTCGGCTCCTGCCGGATATCCTGCTTAATCAGCACTGAAACCGAATATTCGGTCCTGTCGAATACTTTAATATCCGGCTGCCGGACAGTGACTCATTTTTTCATTTTTTTTTTAAATTTTCAAAAAAAGTTTTGTGCATATGTAATTTTTCTCCTTTCCAACGTGATATCATTAAAAGCAATGCTAACAAAAAAGTACTCATATTTTCACAAAAATGAAACTATAGGGATGAATATGAATGAAAATATAATATTTAAAATATGACAACTAAGTATTTATAATTACATTTTATTAAAGGCAAGTTATGATAAAGGAATAGGAACATTAGGCGCTCAGTATTATCAGTCTGTTACATTTTTTATCACAAATATTTCCTACTTTTGTGAATAAGTATTCGCCACTCTGGTGGTCTGTTTAAATTGTATTTTCAACATTTGTAGAGTAAAAAGGGTTTTATTGAATCTTTATTCACTATTTTGGTTATGGATGGTAGACCAGCTGTGTTAAAATAAAACTGAGCATGAAAATAATTGTACCAATTGAAAAGTTCACATTATTCTTTGTTCTACAAAACAAGATGCTTGCAATGATGAGCTTCTCTATTTAAAATCTGTTAGAAGACATTTGCCATTGGAAAAATAAGTAGAGGAAAAGGTCCAAATACCGGCTACCACTTTTGTTTTCAATCTAGATCATACAATTTTCAAAATTACTACAATAAAAAGTGACAGCAGGGTACCTTGACTTGTTTTACGCCTGTTTAGAGAAAAAAAATCAGCTTAAAAGGCGTTTTCTGTTTATAAAAAGCAAAATTCCGAATGTCTTAAAATTTTGAGTTTTTAAAATGGGGTCTAAATACCGGCTACCTAAGTTTTTTTTTCCAAAAGATCACAAAATGTAGCTAATGACAACTATTAAGCAAGTAAGAACATTATTTTAATAAATTGTATTGATTAATAACATTTCTTATGCACAGAAAAAATGCACAAATTTTAATAAATAAGTATTTTTGCCAAATTTCTAAAATTCTTTACGACTATCTCTCACAGTTTTCTTCCTATTATGTTTCTAATTTTGTTTTTTAACATGTAAAACAAAACAAAACAAAAAAGCTTGCTGATTGAAATCACAATTATTTTATCTGAAAAAATCAAAAACATAATATCACTCTCTGCGTCGGTATAGTCCCTATCAGCCCACCTATCGCATTCTTAACATTGACCCAGAATCCCCTCCCCATTCTTGTCCACAGAGAAAGCACCCTTGTAGAAGACACAAATTTATCATCTTCCTCTGTTGGATATTTTCCTTTTTCCCCTTTTTAAGCTGCACACAGACGTGTGTTTTGCTAGACTTCTCCTGTTTTCGTAGAAATCTTTTCTTCTGAACCCATCTGTGGTTTATTCACAAAACAATGAGGGGAATGAACAATGGGTCAGGAGATAAGGTGCTCGACTCTACTTGAAGGAAAGATTCCTCTTTTGCTGGACATCAGTCCCTTTCCTACTAAAGTCATTAAAAATCAAAAACACCGCGTGGCCACAACAATCGATGCCAACACTGATAATAATTAGAAGGATGGTGCGTACGCAGCCTTAACCCTCTCGCTGCTTAATTGTTTTACCAAAATAGCTTCAAAAATTGCGTATTTAACCCCTTCGCGACGAGCGTCTTTTAAGAATTTTTATTGTTTTGTCACCGGTTTTTCAAAATAAAATTTTTTGTCTAATTTAAACGGGAAAATGCTCCGATTAAATAAGGCAAAATTTACAAAAAAAAAAAAAAAAAAAAAAAAAAAAAAAAAAAAACTGATGGGAATAATCAACGAGGGTTAATTAGACGGAAAAACGCATCCCCGATGAAATCTCGGATTGCGCAAAAGTTGCTACTTTTACGTTGGCCGAGGAAATCTTGGGTTGCGCAGCGAGAGGGTTAAGATAAAATTTCTGCCTCTTTTACCTGGTTTACTCTGTCATTTTTTTTTTCTTTCTCTTCACATTTATTATAAGCAATTTTATAGTGTCTAACAGAGCTTTTTTGGAATGTGATCCGGTAACTAGTTGCTTTTTTGGTTGCTTTTTTCATATTGCGAAATGAGACTGGAACTATTTCTGAACCATTTAAATTAATTTATTAATTATGAAGCAATTTAAATTAATTTATTTTCCTCCCCATCAAGCAGAGCAACCGAGAGAGGTCCAAATACTGGCTAGCCGGTATTTGGACCACTCTCGGTAACCGGTATTCGGACCACTGCTATGTTTAAGTTAAAACCGGTATTACTCATTAATATAATAAAATACCAATAATGTCGTGTGGCAATTGAGAGCTAAATGTGTCTAGAAAATAACTTAACGATTCAAGCCAATATACGATCAGTATATTAAAAAGAAAAATGAGAAACACATATCTGAAAAACTTTTCATGTACCAGATTACGTAGATTCGACACTTTTGCATTTACTATTTGTAAATGACACAGACTTCAGCGACGTACTTTTCGTAACTTTCTTCTCTCAATTAAAGTTACAAACCCTGCCTATCACCGCTAGGCTGCGCTGCGCTCAGTTCTCAGAACGCCTAGTAGCCGGTATTTGGACCTTCTCCTCTAATAATATGTATTACGATAATAAAAAGCTACTTTAATACGATGTTTATTAATTATAAATATACGAGATTTATACTTAAAAAAACCCAATGAAAAGTTATCTTTCTACGTACAATGATACTAAATAAAAGAAAAAAAAATTACTATCTATATTACAACAGGCAAAAGAAAAAACATGGTTAAAATTTAATATTTAGTTACTACTATTTTTAAGTAACTTTAAATTAATAAATTAATTTAAATCTATTATTTATATTTGAATCTCATAAAATTATAATAATTTAAAGTTATTCTCCTTTAAGCAAGTTTAAAATGAAAACATTGAATTGAATATTGAAACATTGAACTATTGAAATCAAAAACGAGAAAGTATTCGGCCGGATACCGACTATTCGGAAAAACTTGGCACCGGATGTTCGATATCCAGTATCTGGCAGAAAGCCACATCCGGTGCATCCCTATATATTAAATACTTATACAGAGTGTTACCAAAATCGACCTACAAATTCAGAGGGAATGATAGTAGACATCAAGAGATTGAAAAATTACCATAGAACATGGGGTCGCAAACCACTTATACAGTCTCAAATACAGCGTGTTTCACTCTAACTGAACATGTGGATGTGTTGACGGTAATAATTTTAAGAACAATAAAAATACTGCAATGAAAATGTAACGATGTGTACCTTGTTTGATATGAAATGTGATAACATCAGGAAAAGCTGTCGAAAAACAAGTTGGTCACGCAATCGAAGATACCGTTCGCACTCCAAAATGTGAAGGGCCAAGTGCATACTGCTGGCTCGTATAATGGAAACTTCTACCAATGTTTTTAATGTTATCACATTTACAACAATAGTGAGCAAGTCTATTAAAAGTTTCATTATAATATAGATCAGTTTTCTAAAAGTTATTAACGGCAAACGAAGTTGAGTTAGGGTAGAACAAACTCCCTATATTTTTGATTAAATGTTTAACTTGCGATATCATGTCCCATTGCAATTTTTGCTACTCTTGATGTCAACTATCAACCCTTTGAAGTTGCAGGTCGAATTTGCTAACATCCTGTATATGTTAAATATTATATCTATACATATAAGAGAGTTTGTCCTGATTGCCTGATTCATGAACGTACTGACTTATCTATTAAAGCTTTTGTTTTAAGTCTTACGCACTTCATATTGTTTTCGAAAATTGATGAACTTTCCGCTCCATAATGCTCACATAAATGAACCATGTGAACTATGTTTATTGCTTAGATAAACAGCAACTATTTAAAATGATTTATTATCGGGACAAACTACCATTATTTCAATAATAAAAAATAATAATTTAATAGAAAGAGGATTATGGAAAATTTTAATAATGCAATACAGCATGTTTTATATATATTAACAGAAGGTTCAAAATTTTTCCGCATTTCTTGTAAATTCCTTTACTATAAAATATGTTAAATTTTAATGAGAATAATAAACCTGGAGCTTTTCCAGAAAAACGCTTTTGCGAGCTACAAAGTAACCGTTTTGAATGAAAAGATTGAAAAAATGAACTATCATTATGGTTTATAAATCAATAGCTCAAGTTTATTTATTTATCGTAACATTCCAGATTCCACCTAATACAGAATTTTGAACACAGTTTTGTTTAATATTACAATATAACTAATTTTTAAAAAGAGTAAATAAACAAACACAAAAAATGTAAATTTTCGATTAATTTAATTGCACTGTTGTCTTAATAGTTCTTATTGGAATAAAATTTTGGCAAAAATCTTAGTAAAAGTTTTCGTCATTTTCGTACTTTCATCATTTAAGAGAAAAACAAAACATTCCAAAGTAGTTTACCACATTCACAACACAAATCTTCCCAGAATAAATGTTTTTTCTAAATGCATTTCGGCACGCTCTATAGCCACTTCAAATAAACAGGCGAAGGAAGTCGACCGGCATTTTTTTTTTTTTAAATATGGATGGAACATAAGAAAAGACAAAACAAAAAACAGAAATCTGGGAGAGTCAAATTGTTTTATAAATAAAGGGCATGAGGTTAAAACGCCTGGAACTTGACAGCATGCCAAAACAATAGACAGGCATTTCATGTTTTCGTGATGAAGTCAGTGTTTTATCGATATGATTTAAAACGATATTTTCTTCATTCCTACAATTAAAGTTCGCGATATATCTTAGTTTATTTTTAAAATATTTGATACATAAATGACCGTTTCTTTTCCTTTTTGGAAGATTTACAGCTGAAAATATTTGGAAATATATTAATAGAATAAAATAACATTACAGTAGAAACTAAATTAAAGAATAAATAGTAATAAGACAAATCGAAATATAACGGTATAGGACAAATTAACTACAAATTAAAAATGTATGTTTAAAAAATCAAAAACAATTTATCGTACAGTCAATAGTTGTATTAAAAATTTTTACTTCACGAAATGTCTTTGGAAAATATTCGTAAATTTGGTGAATGCAGGTATTATATTTAAGCGTAACCAATTTACATATGTGTGTATCTCTATTCTAAAAACAATTCCTATTGCTGAAGCTGCTGCTATTATTGAATCCATCGTACCCTGTTCACATATAATGCAAAAACTGTTTCATATAAAACATAAAAATTGTATTTTTATATAGAGATAAATGGTTAAACTTGCTGAAGAAAACGATTTTTAAATCTGAGAATTATTTTAAGCGCTATTCCAAGTTTAAATCGGCCGAAATAATTCAGTTGCATGGATTTTATAGGATCAAATAGCATTTTAACCAACATTTGGAGTCACATACTTGAATAGATTGTGGTATACAGTATACAATCATATTTTATATTTGATTTTTTGGGAGAGGGGGAGGGGGTAGAGGGAGTCGATTTTTTTTTAATTTGTCCGAATAAAGAATAAATTCAACTTTTTCAAAGAGCTGTTTTTATTTACCTTTTCCAAAATTCAAAACGCCAGAATAATAATATTTCCAAATAATGTATTTTCCATTATACATATTTAAACGAGTAGTAATTTTCCTGACTTCTGTAATTTTTCCAACTGAGTGAAAATGTCTGCAGACCGTAACCCAGAACCCTCTCGCTATGACTGTCATATTTGTTTCAATTTATCTTGACAACATCGCAGCTAAACCAATTGACTCAGACAATCATTAATAATCATTACGATTGGTCTGCTAAGTAAACACAAAACACAATAAACCGCAGGTAAAAGAAATGCAATAAAAGATACATGCGTAATTACTCTTTTGTTATTTTAACACAATCGTACTGATTGGTTAAAACACAAAAAGTAATTTTTCTGAGTTAAAATGTGTCCAGCCCCGGACACGGGCATAGAACCTTTGACTTTAATTGCCAGTATTCTTCCAATTCAGCTATCTGGATGACATAACCAGTCCTTATTTTTAACTTATTAGTAATATTATTTATAAGTACTTAATTACTCCACTTTAAGGTATCAATAATATTTCAAATATGGGTGAAAGAATAGGGATATAATCTGAATGTGTATTAAGCATTTTAACAGTTTAAATAACTCGATGTTAAAAAATTTCATTTCTATTATAGCTTTACATTTTTATAAAATATAGCGAAATCATTTTGCGAAAACTTAACCTCTCCACGACCTTGACCACGTATGTTGACGTTTAGTTTTTGTAATTATAATTAATGTCAATAATAGCAATAAGAAAAATCTGATAATAACTTATTCACTACAGAATCTGAGAAGAAGAAATTTTATGGTTTGACTGCACTGATAATGTTATTTCTGGTGTACAGTTGTGATTATAAAACAAGCGTGAAGTAATTTTTCGGCATTCAGTGTTGTTGTATTATTTGAACAAATCGTTAATATTTGATAAAAAAATGATATGAGTTATATTAAGTTTTATTAATTTGTAGAAATGAAAGAAAAAATGTACTGTTAGTTTTTTTTATTTTATAAGAAATTAACAAATGTACAAATATGTGCACAGGTATCGTTCCAGGTGGTGTTTTTACTTATATACAAGCGCAAGTATAATTTATCCTAAAAAAGGAACTAAAAAATCCGCAAAGATGTCACAACGAATATTGTGTAAGATAAACTCGTTACATTTCTGAGAAATGTGAAAAACCGGTATGTCCGAAATATATATGAAATAATTTCACTCATAAATTTCCATTAACGCTCAACGCCCATAAATGTGAACGTTGTTTATTTTGTGTGGAATTTTATTGTCCCCCCCCCCCCCTTTTCTTCTTGCTATAAATAAATCGTAAAAAAAAAGTCATTTCTTTCGCACCATAAAAAAATCGTTCTTTAAGAGGTTAACGATATGGTAAGAATTCTGAGACATATGGGTAAATGACTCTTTTCCTCTCAATCATAAGTGAAATGCTTAAAATTCATGTATGAAAATGAGAGTTTTCTTTTAAACATGAATCAGTTTAAATGGCGGATTATGCCATTTAGCCCCATTAATAGTTCCACTGCTTGGTTTATCCATGAAAATTAAAACAATTTACCTTTGTGGTGTGGGATATTAATTTTAGTCTAGGATGTAAATAAAAGTAAAAGTCTATCTTCTGTTCATTGTAATATGTTATATTTTCATGGGTGAAATTGCTGCTAAACTTTTATGTACGTCATATTGATCAATGAAAGTGTTTCGTCTTTCTATGTTTAGGGTTCATGAGTATTTTGTTTGTCATTCTATATGGACGGTGTACTGCTAGTAAGAATTAAAAGCAAAAAGTGTTTGCCATGTAGAGAAATCATATGCATGTTCAGGGGGCACAGGACCTTTAAACTTTCAAAAAATCAGTTTTCGGTTTTACTTTATTCTGATTTTTTTTAATTTCTCAACAATATGCAAAAAACCCCATTCAAAAATCTGCATTATTTCTTGAGTTATAATTATTTATAGATGGGGACCATAACTGAAGGTCCATAGAAATTGAAGCTTTAAAACGCTTTTTTCTCTAATTAGTAAATTTGGAGCTCGTGCAAACTGTTATTTTCAAACAATGTTACAGCTTTAAAAAATTAATAAAAGATGCGTTCCATTATAGTCTATATGCTAAAATTAAAAAAAAAAAATCAAATACTTTGGTTATTTATTTTTCTGCACTTGAAAAACGTGAAAAAAAATAAATTTTTGAATTTGTTTTTTAAATTTTGTGCTAAAATTAAATTTTAAACAAAACCATTTATGTATATTTTTGTTTTAATTTAGAAGTAGGTGTATTATAATTCTATTTTTTTTTTTTCAAAAATAGTTTTCAAAATGCATAATTTTGAGTTTTATCAAACGCGCAATACTTATAAATTAAAAATTTTAATTCACACATTACTAAGATGGATTTTTAAATTTTAAACATTAATTTTGTATACACAGAATTTATTTTTCTGGATAATATAGTTAAGAATATATACTATAGGCAGAAAGAGAAAAAAAGATCTTAAATGGATAGTATTTTTATTTTGGTACTTTAAAAAAACCGATGTTTTTTATTGTCTCGACAAATTCAAAGGTCCTGTGCCCCATACATTGTCTCAGTAGAAAACAATAATACCTTTTATCACTGACACAAATTGAAAATCTAAAGATAAACGAAAAAGCATGTTTAAAAAATTATTTTATCGAATTATCTATTTTTTTAAAACGATGCTTATAATAAATCAGCTAATTTAATTTATAAATTACTGAAAAATCATATATATGCATAATGTTTTTATGAATACATAACTATACAATGCATATTTATATATTTATAAACAAAACTTGCTTCTTTCTATGTGTAGCGTTTCACTATCATATCTGAACATTTATATTTAATGTATACATAAACATATTCTCCTTTTCCTTACATCAAGAAATGTAGCAAACGTTATCGTAAGTGTTTAGATACTAGTAATGTACTTATACTTACATGTATAGAAATACTTCAAGTGCTTTTACATAGAAACAAATTGCAAACGTGGGGAATCAGGTGCGTTCGTAATATCACTTGTTTTATAAATATTTAGATCTTGGTGCAATATCTGTTTCCCTCTTATGTAAAAATGCATGAATTCAAACTTTATTACGAGTATATAAATTAAATTCAATAATACGGAAATAATATGTCTCCATCTTAAATAGGACGTAATTACAATGGCAACCGAGAATCATTACCTATCATGTGATATTTTTGAATTCTTTACGTATGATAGGGTTTAATAAAATGGAGAAAACTTTTATTAAGATCTTTTTTAGTTTCGATTTTCATAAAATTTTAAATGACTCTCGACAAAATTCCGCAACGATTATATATATATTAGATTTCAAACCATTCAGTTGGATAGTTTTTATGCTTTTATGTGCTGACAGAATGACAGACAGACGGACGGAACAGACGACGACTAAAGGTGCTACGTATTTATAAAATTACGAACACACCTTAAAAAAAATCATGAATGAACGTTGGAATGTCCCGATAAAAAGTTTTACAACACTTTTATTAGAATAAGACTGCAGTAAAATAAAATAATATAGAAAATACTTTAGACTTACCATTTGAGGACTGTAGGAAAAAATATAGCACCAACTTTCTGTGATGGAATATAATAGTTATATATATTCTTTAATATACAACAGTAAGAGTTTAAAATTAAAGTTAGGTCTTAAACATTCTTGGGAGAAATGTACATTTCTAATATTCTTTCAGAATTGGAAAAATTGCTTTGTTTGTATAAAGGTAACACAATAATTGCTGCATGTGGATCGACACTTACCAAAATCAATATTTGATATTCAAATTTTGTACGTCATTAGATTTCATTTTCCCATAGTAATGTTCAATTAACTTTCACTTCAAATTTTCTTTAGTAACGTTTTGTCGGGTAGATAAAAATAAGTCATTTCTGTATACACCGTTTCAGATCACCTTTTTCATATTTTTATAAGGTTGCAACTAATATAAAATTTATGGGAAATAGTTTGAATAAAGTTACGAAAATCATTTATTAAATTAAAAACAGCTGAATAGTTTAGAGTAACTTTCTATTTAAAAAAAAAATATCAGCAGATAAAAATAATAACACTTCAGCATATTTCAAGTCTCTTTTTCTCTTTTGCCATTAAAATAACATCTACGAGAAATTTATTTTATAACATTTCTGGAAAACAGTCATGAAATTCCAAGCAGATGGTTATTTTACAATCACTTCCATTTAGAAGCAAAATTTCCTTAAAAACATCTCATTAGCAGATAAAGATAATATATTTCAAAGTCTCTTTTTATGTGTTTTTAATGTTTACACTACAATCACATATATACCAAATATTTTCATTAAAACTTTCGATAAACGTGTATCAAATTCCAAACAGATGATTCTATAGCTACTTTCCGATTTAATACAAAGTTTTCTTTAAAACCATCTTACCCGACAATTAAGGATATTTCATTTCAAGTCACTCATTATGTATTTTTAATATTGCCATTAAAATAACATCTATGCTAAACATATCAAGAAAAATGAATGAATTGATAAAACAAATTAAAAAAGTTGTGACGATGAAATTCCTCCACAAATATATATAGAGAGCTTAGAAGAAAGTAAATTATAGTCAGAGAGAGTAAATATATTTTTTTTACATTTTCCCTCGTTCACTGGGTAAACTACTAAGAAAATCTCAGCGGAGCTATTCTTATGTAATACGAGCAGATAGTATAGAAATGCGCTGAAAGCGCGTTATTTTTCCGAAATTGCCGAAACTCTAATTTGAAACAACCGAAGTCACCATCTCGCGACTCAATTTGCCCTCCTTCGCTCTTCCTCTCGACATCTCCTACTTTTCTGAGTTGATGTACAGCGCCGCCTGTCGAAAGGCAAAATGATCAAGAGAAACTGATTCTGAAATCTGCAGAGCAGTTGACGGGGGAATTCAGGAATTGAATGTGCCATTTATTTTTTTTTCAAGTCTCTAATTTCTGTAGTAGTTTCTTTAGTTTCATATCTGTATTATAACACAAAAACAAGTCCGTAAGTATTGCTGACCTTATACGGTAGCACAGGGCTTAATTTGCGCCGGAGCCCACCGGAGCTCAGCTCCGGTACTTCTCTGTTTTTAGTAAATATTTAAATATTTTTCGGAATTCACCGGAGCTCATAAATACAGGGCTCCGGAGCCCAGTGCAGTAGCACTTTTTTGTATCATAAACACAGGCCATTTTAAGGTTCCGCTTTGCATATTTACGAAAAGTCACTTTCATTTGTAAGTAGATATAATTGCCATGTATTGTTATTCTGATATGAAGCAATCAAGCAGTGTTTCTCATTTTTCTATAAAAACATCGAATCTTTCCGATAATGGTGTCAAATTTTTAATTTAATCTGATTTTCAGGGGCTCACCACAAAAGATTGTTAAGCGGAAGGAATAGATTATAGTTTAAGAAGTGCACCTTTTATAGGAAATTGAAAAACGCTGTTTCATTCTTCAGCATATAAATATTAATTTCTGTAAATTTTATTCATTTTTTCATAAAAATGCATAGCTGGCAAACTATTCTTTTTTGTGTTAACACTATTTCCGAGTCATACTCCTTACCATATTTAATCCCAGAATTCAACAAATAATTAACATTTAAGTTAGGCAAAGATTTCTATTCGGAATTAGTGATAACTAAAAAGTGGAATAGTTGACAGCTAAGTATATGCTGATAGATATATTTAAATTTTTTATTTTGCTAAAGAAAAGAAAAGCTTTAAATTTTGCAAATAATGTATGAAATATAAATACGCAGATTAGAGTGACGGGGAGGTGGGGGGGGGGGGGGTAGGCTATGGTTGTTAGTACTGCAGAATATTAGGGCTCCGGTACTTTTTTTGTTAGAAATTAAGCCCTGCGGTAGCAACAACTGACCAATAAATTTCGCTTTTACCGCATTTTTTAAAACTTCTAAACGTCCCACATTTAATGTTTATACCGTCGAAAAGAAAAAAAAAATCTTTCAAATTCACTTTGTTTCAAAACTGTATTTAAATTTGTTGGGGTTTTTTTATGGTTTTATAAATACTTTTGAAAAATGTTTTAGGTAGCTTTCATTACAAAAAGCTACCTACTGCAGCCGTTCGGAGGACAGCGATTTCAAAAAAATTTTGGTATATTTTCATCGATCATGACCCCCAGACCCCGAAACCAGCCTCCGTTCAAAAGTTGATATATATATATATATATATATATATCAGTGGCGTGGCGTCCGGTCATCGCTGGATGCGGCGATGACCAAGCAATATTTTAAAACTCTTAATAAGCTTTTAAAACTCTACGATCCAGTTTTAGCAGAACATTTGGAGTTCATGTATAAGTGAAGGTAAGATTTAAAGTTTCTTTTTTGAACATTCAACCATTGAATTTTAGAGTTAATAATTTTTCCCCACAAACTTAAATAATTGCGATGACCACCGAAAATTTTCACGCCACGCCACTGATATATATATATATATATATATATCCATATATATATATATATATATATCTGAACTTTGTCATACTGTAACTCTCGAATTTATGAACCGATTTGGATGTAATTCGGTATGTACATAGTACATACAAATGTCTCGACCGAGTTCGTTGGCCAGCTTCATCCGCCATTTTGTTTCAAAATGGCGGCCATTTAAAATTTTCTTAAAAATTTTAAATTTGAAATGTGGTACCAAAGAATTGAAAATGGAAATTATGTATTTGACCTTTATACAAAGATTCCGGAACAGTTTTTGTTTCGTCTATATCTTAAAAAATGGCTGAGTTATAGCATTTTGAATTTCTAGCGTGGCTGACATTTTGAAACGTCCTGAATTTTGTCACGCGATAAAAGGCGTATTTATGAACCGATTTGGATGTAACTTCGTTTGTACATAGTACATAACAATGTCTCGACTGAGTTCGTTGGCCAGCTTCATCCGCCATCTTGTTTAAAAATGGCAGCCATTTAAATTTTTAAGAAAAATTTAAATTTGAAATGTGGTACCAAAAAATTGAAAATTGAAAAAATATTTTTTTTATGTATTTGACCTTGATACAAAGATTCGGGAGCAGTTTTTGTTTCGTCTGTATCTCAAAAAATGGCTGAGTTATAGCATTTTGAATTTCTAGCGTGGCTGACATTTTGAAACGTCCTGATATTTGTCACGTGATAACAGGCGTATTTATGAACCGATTTGGATGTACTTTGGTGTGTACATAGTACATACAAATATCTCAACCGAGTTCGTTGGCCAGCTTCATCCGCCATCTTGTTTCAAAATGGCGGCCGTTTAAAAAAATTTAAAAAATTTAAAATTTAAAATGAGATACCAAAATATTAGAAAATGAAAAATATTTTTTTTTGTATGTGTTTGACCGTAATACAAAGATCCCGGAACAGTTTTTGTTTTGTCTATATCTAAAAAAATGGCTGAGTTATAGCGTTTTGAATTTCTATTGTGGCTGACATTTTAAAACGACCTGGTTTTTGTCACGCGATAACAAGCGTATTTATGAACCGATTTGGATGTTACTTGGTCTGTACATACTACATACCAATTGTCTCGACCGAGTTCGTTGGCCAGCTTTATTCGCCATCTTGTTTCAAAAGGGTTGCCATTAAAAAAAAATTAAATTTAAAATTTAAAATGAGGTATTAAAAAATTGGAAAATGAAAAAGATTTTTTTATGTGTTTGGCCTTGATACAAAGATTCCGGAGCAGATTTTGTTTCTGAAAATTTGTTCTTTTGTTTATACCTTAAAAAATGGTTGAATTATAGCACTTTGAATTTCTAGTATGGCTAACATTTTGAAACGATCTTGTATTTGTCACGCGATAACACACGTATTCGCCTATTTCCATGTGAGAAAGCATGTGGATAGTATACATCAACATCTCAGCTAAATATAATTTACTTTAAATAAAAGCAGCTAGGATAAAGCTGACTAATTTCGTGAAATTCTCATTCATAATGATTTAGTATTGATAGAAATTAGTATTGAATCTCCTATATTCGGTTTCCACTAAATTGAGCTTCGTGTGTTTGAATAATATAAGTTGGCTTTTTTGAAATAAGGTATTTGAAAGCTACCTCTTCCTCCCGGCACTGTCCGGAAGGACTTTTTTTTTCTTTTCAGTCAGCAGTCTGCATTTGTGATAGCCCGATTACGAACAATTAACACGTTTGCACTTGGAAAAACATAAATAGTTGCGTTTGTTCCAGGCTCATATTCCATACCGAATTTAAACTTCATCAATCATTAAATAAAATAATACATATAAAAGCAAATATAACAATCATGTTATCGAACTATGCGCTTCAAAAACTGAAATTAATAAAACATCTCAAAAAGGCTGCTATAAGTAGCAATTTTTTCGGCTATTAACTCCTGTCATTCGAAAAATATGACAGTATCTCTTTTAAAATATTTAAAACTTTATTTAAATAGGTAATTGATGTTTTTCATATAGAAATGTTTTTTGGTGTTGCTAAGTATGCAATCTAAAAAAAAATCATTAAATGTATAAAAATACATTGGAGTCTTCAATAATAATAAATTGTTTTCACATATATTCTCTAATCAAGAAGACTGGGATGGATCCCCTAGTTTACTTATTGCGGGGGGGGGGGGGGGGTGATACCGATGTAATACCGTTGAATTAAAATAACTTTTCATGAGTTTTGAAAAAAAAAAAAGAAAAAAAAATATTTATAAACGGAAATGACTTTTAGATTAGACAAACTTTTCAGGACAAATTCCACAAAAAGACATTCTGATCATAAGACCATCTCTTCGACACGAATAATAATAATACAAACACGAATTTAAGTATTTTAAACTGAATGTAGAAATCTAGCAAGCCGTTTCTTTTCACAAAATAAATTATCTTATTGTTTTTTAAGGTGAAATTTAAGAAAATAAGTACAGCAGATTTTCTCAGATTAAAAAAAAAAAGAAAAAAGTAGTAAAAATAAAATCTTATGGTTCAAAAGATATGTATATATCACACTACTTTTTAAGTTGTTAGCTTCCACACTAATTTTAAAAAAATATCATTTTGAGAAAAAGGTTTTGAAAGAGGTGCTGATGCTTCCGGCAGATGAAGCAAACAAAGTTTATGGAAGTGCGTTTATTATTGAGAGATGACCATTGTAGCTTTAAAAACCTATTATATAACTTTATCTATTAGGTTTAGGGAAAAAGAAAATTTTGAAAACTTTTCATCAGGATCACACCTTTCCCTTAACTTTTCATGTGTAAATAAGTCTCACATACTGTCTCTTTTCTTTTTTTTTTTTCATTTTACTTTTAGTTGGATATTTCGGATACTTTATGTTGTATCTAAAAAAAACATTAAGAGAGTAAAACATATAGATATGTCAGGAATAAAACAACTATGAATAATATCAATAACGTTGGAATATTTCAAAATTTGGCATACACGCGTCTGAGAACATTAAAAGAAATATGTCACATAAAAATATAATAATGATGGCATTAACGTCTCTATGTATCATTTTGAAATTTATTTTTATTAAAGACTTAAACTTCTGTATCATAAGTTATTGTTGCGATTTCTTAAAAATAGTGTTTGTAGTTGAGTAACTATTTGACACACTCTAAACTGAAATGTCTGAAATTCAGACACTTAAGTGTCTGAAACGCAGTGTTCAATTTTCAGACGTTTTAAAATGTCTGAAAATTATCAGACACTTCTTGTGTCTGAATTTCAGACACTTAAGTGTCTGAAACAAGAGTGTTCGTTTTTCAGACATTTTAAAATGTCTGAAAATTTTTAGACACTTCTTGCATCTGAATTTCAGACATTTCAAATGTCTTAATTGCGGCCATCTTTGAGCCAGTTTCCTCCCCCCCACCACCACCAATATGAAGCCATCTTTGACCACTTTTCTTTCTAAGTCACATACGCAGCCATATTTGACCACATTGAAACATTTTTTATAAATGGGAATAATTTGTTACCATAAAGCAGAGCTGATCGCAGCGCAGGAAAACTTTGAAGCATCTGCCCCCTTATTTTAGGGTACCCCAAATTGGGTACAAAATTTTTATAAAGCTGATATTTTAAATCACTTTTGAACTTATGACGATTGTAATCAGTATTTTGTAGTTTTGGAACAGGATATTATGTATAGGGTAGATGTGCCAGTAATGGACACCCTTCCAGTAATGGACACCCCTTGATGTTTTTGGTTCATAAAAAAATAACTAATAAATATTTAGCTTTAATTATTTTTTTTTATAATTCTCCCTTGTATGTTTTATAAATCTATGTTATTGTTGACACTTTTAATCAAACCAATTAGGAAGCAGAAAATAATGTTTCAAAGTTTTGCTGTTTTTCTGTGAAAATCTTAATGAAGAGGTTAAGAGCTGGCTTCGTTTAATTAATTTATATATTATTTATTTTCTTGCAAAATTTGAATGTTTTTGTTTGAGTAGCAATAGAAAACTTTGAATTTTATATACTAATGGCTAATTACAAAATTTCATTTCTTTTTAAGGTTTTAAGAGGGGGTGTCCATTACTGGGATGGTTAATTAGTCATTTTCCAGTAATGGACAACCCATGTAGACAATGCTAAAAATGCAATTTTAGTAATGTTTATGGTGCATAAAATACTTTCGCTTAACTGCAAACCTAAATAATCAAATTTAAGGTTTTAAGAGGGGGTGTCCATTACTGGGATGGTTAATTAGTCATTTTCCAGTAATGGACAACCCATGTAGACAATGCTAAAAATGCAATTTTAGTAATGTTTATGGTGCATAAAATACTTTCGCTTAACTGCAAACCTAAATAATCAAATTTAATTTTTAAATTATACTTACCAAAATGTAATAACACCAAAACTTTTATAAATAGCTGCTTTTAATTTATTTTATGTGATTAACAAAATTTTGATATTTTATTTATTTACTTTTTTTTATGTAGTACATATATATACCTCACATATTTTATAATCTGCCAATCAAACCAGCCAGGAAGCAGAAAATACTGTTTAAGAGCACGGTCAAAGAGGGGCTCATAGGGCTTAAGCCCTCTCCGTTAAATAAAAACAATTAAGTTACAGAAGCCATTAAAAATCCTTTTTCTGTCTTAAATGTTTCCTTATTAAAAAAAAAAAGTAATACTATTAATGAAAGTTATAGGTAATATTCATGAAACTAGTAAATCTGCAGATCAGTGGCCTCAAACATCAGTTCTACAGTTTTATTTTGAAAGTATTTTATTTAGTATTTAAAATATTCAACTCACAATATCATTTCTTTCATATTTGTAATATTAATTATTATAAATGGTATATCAAGTAATCGCTGGAAGATTGTTAAAAATAGTGACACAAAACTAAACATTACTATTCCAAAACTTTTTTTTTTTATTATTACCTTTTAAATCAAATCCACCACTGTTTCAATAATTTGATAGCTGTAATTGTCTGATATGTAGTATTTTAAACTATCCATCTAAAACAATTAAAACATCGATCTTCTGATAATTACAATAATTGATGCAAACAGTAAATGATTATCACAAATATTTTATTAATTACTGGTATCCTAATTGTTAAATTTATTTAAAAATAACTATTTTGTTTCATTAGTAAGTATTCATTAAATTCTGGTTCTAAATACAGTCATAAAAACAATTATATTTATTACTTTTTATGGGGTGTCCATTACTGAAACAGAGGGTGTCCACTACTGGGCCAGAGGGTGTCCATTACTGGGCTTTTGGGTGTTTTGATATATTTCTGTTATTTAAAATTAAATTTCATATACTGTTACAAAAAAAAAAAAAATAAGCCTGTTCAATGCCATTAAATACAAATACATATTTGGATAAATATTTCTTTTTCTTAACGTAATCATTTTCTAAAAGTACAAAATATTTATTAAAATAAGTATAAGATCAAAACAAATTTAAAATATCAGCTTTATAGAAATTTCATACCAAATGTAGGAGCACGTAAAGCTAAAGGCACAAAGAAACAGCCCAGTTTGTCCATGCTGCAATCAGCTCTGCTTTATGGTAACAAATTATTCCCATTTATAAAAAAAAAATAATTCACTCCTTCAGAAAGAATCTTATCCCTGCTTTGTTGTTCATTTTTTTTCCATTTAAATTAGATATTCCCAGTGACATTTTTATTTGTGTGTTAAATAAAATCTAACACTAGATTACACAAAATTTTCAGTATATGAGATCCCAACATTAAAAAAAAAAAGTATGAAACTCTTACTTTTTTGTTCTTGTTGTTATTATATTATTTATCATTAGCAAGAAATATTGAAACATTTGACAACAGCACATTAATCAGCATAATGTTGAAAGACATTCAAAATATCAGTTTTACAAAAATAGAATACCAAATTTGGGGCCACCAAAATACAAAGGGAAGGGGGCATCGCCCAATTTGCTAATGCTTTAATAAAATCCTGCGTCTGCAAAAAATCCAACCCAACGTTATGGTTCGTTAAATAGAAGTGACCAGAATTCGGAAGTGTCCGCTAATGAACATTCCCGAATACCAGAAATCTCTGTGTAGCGAAAACCTTCTTAAATCATACTATATTACTCTAACCGTTCAAAATATTCATTATAATCAGCGTAATTTCGAAAGGTATTCAAAATTGCAGATTTACGAAAATTGTATCACCCCCCCCCCCCCCAATAAAAAACAAAAAGGAGCAGGTACCCTTAGCCCATGTTTTAAGCAGAAGCCCTATGATTCGCTAAACAGACGTATCCCCTGTTCAGGAATGTCCGTTACGCAGGTTTTACTGTGTGTATTTAAAGTAAAACCTCCATAACGGAAAATGCTGAATAGCGGACACCTCTTTTTTTTTTTTTTTTTTCTTATCCCCAACACCTTTAAATCTGTACGTCTTCACCTCTTTAAAGTAGACACCACCAAATAGCGGACTAATTCCGTGCTCTCGAGGTGTCCGCTATTCAGAGGTTTTGCTGTATATTCATTTATATGCACATTCTAAAGGGTAAAAAGTATTTACCTTTTTTGTGACAGTATAAGAAATATGTTCCAAATAAATTCTAGGTGCAGTTGTTGATACTATTCAATAATATTCTACAAACTAAATTAAAAAGATAACGTGTGTTGATATTAACGTTGTCATTAACGAACACAGGCACACACACACACACACCAAAAAAATAAATAAATAAATAAAAATAAATAAATAAAACTTAAAATCCATATTTTTTTTTTTTTTTTTTTTTTTTAATGAGTTTCTGTTTTATTATTATTTTCATGGATTCTTTTTAGCACCCAGATATGCTTAAAAAAATTCTTTGAGGGTTGAAAAACAGTTCTAAAAACATTTTTCTTCCCATAAACATCACAATAAAAATAATTTGTATTAAAAAATGTTATAATAATATGAAAATATATACATACTCGGAGCAAAAATAATTATAAGAATAATTAATCCTCAAACCATGTTACTTTTTCAAAATATATTAAATATCAGCATAGTTACACTTTATCAATCAGTCAGAATTATTGGCAATACTTGTTTGAAATCTTGCATTAGAAGTGTGTTTTCACAACATGTTTATTTAGGTCTTAAATTTTATTACAAAAATGAAAAATATCTCCTACTGTCATGGGCGAGAATTCTTATACCCATCTTCTTCTTCTTTTTTTTTTTTTTTTTTTTTTCATATTATTGAAATTTTTTGCATGATGTTATTTAAATTGATTTTTTTAATATTTTCCGCACATATTTAATTAATTACGCCGATTTTTATAATTTGTTTATAATTACTTTCAAGATCGCTTCATGTTTTAAAATTTAAGTATGGTGTTGAGATGTAACGCAGGAAATACATACTAGGTATATTCCATCTTGAAATAAATTTTCATAAGGATTATTAAATATATATATATATAGTATCGGCGTACAGTTGAATACAATAAGAGTGATTTATTTCCAATAGGAAAAACTGCAAGTTTACAAATACTCCGAAATACACGATAACACAAACCCTTATACTTTCGAGATTTCTTTTCATACTCTATATCCACCATATAAAACAAAAAATAAAAAGTTCATGGTTTCTCAAAGATAAATTTAAATTTGTTAATATAAAAAAAATCACTTCAATAATATACTCTGTAAGATAAATAAATGGCACTCTTGTCACTAAAAATGAAAATTTGTATGTAAAATTATATCACTAATATAAAATAAAGGAATTCGCAAGGAAAGAACTTACTTGTGCAAAGTAATATAAAAATTAGCTTCTTTTTAAACTTATACTGAACAATTCTTTAATATGTTGCTCAGATGATACGAGCTATTTAACAATAATTAACAAAATTATAAATATTCTTTTTTAATAGCATGCAGGAAACATTAATTCTATAATTTCAAAACTTCTTTACATCATACCAAATCTAATTGAAACTGTTGTATTTTTCACGTTATTATTCAAACAATAAATAGATTATTTACTACATAAAACTTTAATTTATAAAGTAAAGATCTAGATGAGAATTAAATATATTTATTAATACTGAAAATCATATGCACTCATTGAAAAGCATCAGAAATAAGCAAACAATTCTTTTCACACAAAATATATTTATTTGATAAAAAAAGACAAAAATATTAAAAATGCAAATTAGTCTAATAAGAATAATTTAAATAATAAATAAATAATAATATATATGTAAGAACGTTCTGTGAATTATCATTCCAAACCTGTGGAATACCTTACCTTGGCGTAAATATCCAAAACTGTAACAGCTAATCCAGTTTGAAGGACATATTATTTTACGATATTGAACGCCATTTTAAAAATATATGCGTATTCATATTATTTTACCACTGCATTTTTATAAATATCATGCTATTCTTTTGAATATTTGGTGAGTCTTGAATAAAAATTATCGTAGAATATTGAAAATTTTATATTTCCACGAAAAATATAATTCCCAATTGATTTTTTTTTCGATCTCCATTTATGCACATACTGACAAACCATTCCAATAAACCGAATATAAATTTTCGTCTAGTATCTATAAAATGACGACACAAAGATATAAAATACAGACATCGGATCACTATGCTAAAAAAAATTTTTCTCTAACGACTAACACACCAACGGATGTAGGTGTAGATAGATGTGCATACTATTTCACAAAAGAAAGTAAATGCTGCGTCACTACTTTCTCTTCATTAATGATGATACACTCACTTTCTGACTCATCTTCGATTTACAAGTAAGAGAATTCAAAGTTCAAATCTTCAATCAGTGTAATGTTTTGGAAATAAAGCAGAAACTTTAAATGCTTTATAAGGTTATAACGACGATTGACGATTCCATTTATTATGTGAATAACAAGCGTCATTATAGAGATTTCGGATTGAGGAAAAATATATCGTCACACTTTCAAATAATTCATCAAATGTTGATAAATTTAAAAGCAATTTTAACACTTCAGACAAATTTACTGTACTGAGATACTTTAATTCACTTTAGCAAATGCGTTGAGTAAAAACCGTTGCCCGCCAAATCAGCAATAATCAAATCCGGTCGCGTTCTTCTCGCGCACCGTTCATGCTTGCAACAACAAACAAACCTACTCACTTCAGTTCATTTTACTTGGTGAGTGGTTCAAATGGCTGAATTCCTGAAATGTCTAAAATTGCAAGTGTCTTAAATTCAGACATATAATAATAATTCTAACATTTTTTTCAGTTCATTTATGCCATGATCATAATAAGACGTTTATGTGTCTTAAATTTAGACATCTATCATGTCTGAAATTTTATTTTCAGACGTTTAAGTGTCTTAATTGCTTTTTCAGTCACATATCTGTTTGAATTTAAGACGCCTCTATTTGCAGTGCAGTAGCTTATGGCATATTAACTTTTGATATCCAAAAGTGAAAAAACAATTTTAAGACTTTTTCATTCACAATATTGTAGCACTGTTTGCCTTTTAACTAAAAACTCATAATTAAGTTTTTAGCGGCACACTTGCTAGAATTTTTTTGCTTGTAGCTTTACTTAGTTAAAATCTAATTTATGTTTCAATAACATATTTTTAATCTTATATTTAAAGGAATATTTAAAGTGATTCTGTACCATAAGAAAACATGTTTCCCCATATTTTCTTAAAACATTTTCGATTTTCCTAAAACGAGTACTAATAATAACTAATTTAATCAACACGAAACTTATATTTTTCCATAGCGATTTCAAAAGTTTTTAACAAGTCTATCCTTATTACAAAATGCTACTTTTATATTACTTTTAATGTTATTTAAAACCGTATAAGAGTTTTAATAAATGCAACTTTTAAATTACTTAATTCTTTAATTTTTTTAATTTCTTAATATACAGGGTGTCCGGTTTCAACGGTGTCCAATGGCTAATTCCTAAACCGTTAGTCATAGACATATAGTTCCAATTACAAAAATGTTTTAAATCAGGTAAAGAAATATTTTAAAAGCGATTTGGGTCAATAAAAACATTTCTTAGAAAATTACGAAATTTAAATTTTTATATGGTCCCTCGGTCCTATAAGTTATATTTAGTAAAATTTTCCTTTTACACTGACAAGTAATACAAAAAAAGTCCCGTTGTTCTGCGATTAAAATTGACCGAGTAATACCTGTTTAAAGTTGGAGCATATTTTTTTCTGCAAATTGGGGGTCATTCACAAATTTAGTCGAAATATAATTTCGTCAGATATATTAAAAAATGGTTGAGAGTAAAATTAACATTGCAATTTAAATTTGAAATCTTTAGTCCTTCTGACATATTGATGCAAAATATACAATTTGTAATACATATTTAAGAAGAAAGAAAAAACAGAATTTTTGTGAAATAAAATGATGCTAAATTAACAGCTTCAATTCTTTACAAAATGATACGTATTTTAAAATATTATTAGAGTACACTAGCCTGCAAAAGTTGGGTTATTTCATGTTTTTTTAGCTTTTGATAATTGATTCTTATGTATTCTTTACCGCTGAATCCGGAATTGACCTTCATTTTTAACCATCACATCAAGAGTTTTCGCAAATTGTAAATTTCAAAGTTAAAAAGTTCAAAGTTAAAATTTAATCTCCTCCCACATCTCATCACACCACTCAGCTGTAAGTATCCCAAGATAAGCAAAAATATCGAATAAATTATTGAATCAAATAAAATAAAAAAAGTTTTACATATGTTTTATAGTATGAGATTTTCGCTATATTTTAACTTACACATTTGCAAAAAAATTCTAACGTGATGGTTAAAAATGAAAGTCAATTCAGATTTAGTGCTAAAAAGTACGTAAAAATCAATTATCAAAAGTTAAAAAATACAACCATCTTCTCTACTTTATAGTACTATCAGATTTTTGTTATTCTTTAAATTCGACAATTTATGATTTGCGAAATATCCTGACATGATGGTTAAAAATTAAGGCAATTTTCTGATTCAATGCTAAAAAATACATAAAAGTTAAAAAACCCAACAATCTCCATCTTGTATTATCTAATCTAAAACTTTTTCATAAACTTCTTGGCGGTAATCTATCCGAAATTTTTTGTGTTATCCTATAAAATAAGTATAAATGGTAACCACCGAAAATCATAATAATATTAGATTGTTATCGGATTTGCGCCAGTATGTAAAATGTAATCTCGTTCGGATATTTGAAAGTGGGTTAAAGTTCGAATACAAATTTTGAACTGGAAAAACATACATTAGATCGCTGAAGTAACATAAAATTTATAAAAATAACATAATTTTATTTTAAAAAAATCATAAAAGAAACAGGCTCAAATCCTGACAAAATAAAACATATGTTATTTCAGCCAATCTGAAACTTAATAAATGTTAACTTAATCGTAATATTTGTATGATTTTTTTCAAAGCGCAAATACACATGAAATGAGATCTTCGAATACTTTAAGCACTTGGAATATGACCTTTCAAAGCCAAGCCGAACTTATTTGTTTTCAGAGCAGAAAAGTGGCATAAGTCATGCATTTTTAAAGTTTCATAACTCGCACAATTTTAGTGTCATAAGAATGGGACTTTTTTTTTTTTTGTCTTGCTTGTCAGTGTAATACGAAAATTTTACTAAATATAACTTATAGGACCGAGGGACCGTATAAAAATTTAAATTTCGTATTTTTTAAGAAATGTTTTTATTGACACAAATCGCTTTTAAAATATTTCTTTATCTGATTTAAAGCATTTTTCTAATTGGAACTATATGTCTATGTCTAACGGTTTAGGAATTAGCCATTGGACACCGTTGAGACCGGACACCCTATATAAAAACTGTTTGTGATCAGAAATTTGCTATAATTTCGAATATTCAGACTATGAATAGGACTATTTCCTTCTACCCTAAAGAAATTTAGCGATATGCAGTGCAAATGTGGAATTGTACTGATAAGATATCTATTTGGGGACTTAACGATACTCAAATGATTCCAGAACTTTTAAAATGATTTTTTAATTAGATTTTGCTAAATATGAATTTGAAATAATAAACACTGTAACAAAATATAAATATATTGGGATTCAGTTAAGTTCTAAACACAGGTTTTATTTTAACTAGGTAAATAAATACGGAACATAGCATTCTTTTCGTAGGGAACATTAATATTTTTCATTTGGGACAAGTTTACTTTACGAAAATAGTTCAAAGCCTTTCTGTAGAATATTTTTTCTATACAGTTTTGAAGAGTTCTATTTACTAATTTTTATAAAGAAAATGTTTTATCGAATACAGAGAAATTCTGTAGAATTTTGTATTGTACAAAACAATTTTTTTTATAGGAAACATAATCCTTATATTCTATATACCTTATGTTCTTTAGACTTATGATTTTATACATTTCTTTTTTGTTTATATATATATATATATATATATATATATATATATATTAAATATTTAAAGGGTTGCATTGTTTTTTCCATTTCATGTCATTTGATATTGTTCTGTTTTCATCTTGAAACTATTCTTTTGATGATATTGGTTGTTTGGGTACAGGGGGAAAAAAAAATTCAGCTTTTAGCTTTTCTCTCACAGAAAACAACCGATTTGCTTATATCATTGAATTCTGTACTCTTGAAAACGTATTTCATTACATAAATTTTTTTCAATTTTTTTTCGGTATCCATATTCTTCTTTTTTTCTTCCATATTAATTCTTGTAATTATGTATAAGGCCCTTTATTTTATACATACAGTTCTATATTATAGGTTTGTGGTATTCATTTTTATTGTCATTTCACAATATTGCGGTTTTTGATGATGGTCGGTAATATTTGATTAATGGTTATATATATATATATATATATATATATATAAATACTGGTTTATACTGGTTTATATATATATATATATATATATACACATATATATACAGGGTGTCGCAAAAAGGAGGACCTATTTTTTAAAATGAATAATTAACAAATGAATAGAGTTATTAAAAAAATTCTTGCAGGAAACGTATGTGTGATGTCTGGAATTTTGTTTAGAGTACTTTATTATGTTTATTCAAAATCTGACAGATAGATGGCGCTACAGCGCATTTTGGTGGCTATATGAACAAACGGAGCATGCGTGAAGACCAGACAGAAGTGGTCATTGAAATTTCAGCAGTAACCATTTCAAGGGAAACAGTAGTTGTCGTTGCGTAAATTCTTCAAAATGGCGTATTCTTTGGTAGAAAGAATTTTCATTGTTCTTGAATATCACCGATTGGGTGAAAGTTTCACATCAACATGAACTAATTTCATTCTAAGACTCCTATATGTTATTGTGATGGATGGAGGGCATATTGGAAATATTGTCATTTAATTTTCAACTATTGTTGATGAACGCAGTAGCCGCAGTGCCATCTGTCGGTAAGAATTTGAACTAACATAATAAAGTACTCTAAACAAAATTCCAGACTTCACACATCCGTTTCTTGCAAGATTTTTTAAATAACCCTATTCGTTTGTTCATTTTTAAAAATAGGTCCTCCTTTTTGGGACACCCTGTATATATGTGTGTGTGTGTGTGTGTGTGTGTATATATATATTGGTCTTTTAAAAATTATGTGTTCTTATTTATTTATACCTACATATTTAAAAAAAATTAATTTTGTAATACATAAGTTTAATATAATAGTACTCCGTGGATTTAATACGATTACAGTGCTGGCAAAATGTTTAAGGCCACATGCCAATTTTGTTATTTAGAATAAAATTCCGAAAATAATTTTATATCTTTAATTTAAACACATGTATGTGATATAATATGTGAATTTAATTCAATTGTAAAAGTTAAAATGTATTTTTTTCTACAAGTGTTAAAATCTTGTAATATTAACAAATGGAAATAAGTTTAGGACTAGCAGCTTCTTTTAAATCTAGCATAATATGATTAAGTCATGAATGATAGTAATTTATGTGGGACTCATCTATGATGATTTTTATAGGTGAGTAGTCAATAGATTTCAAGTTTTGGGATACTCAAATGCTGCTTTGAGCGTGGTTCGCGGGAAATCATTGACTGTAGAATAAAAGAGTAAAATAATGGCTTTTTCGGATTGCGGGCTCACTAAAAGGCAAATTGCCCGAAAAAGAAATAAATTTAAAACTGTTGTGCACAATTTTCTTTATGATCCAATTAATTATGTTAGAAATAAAAGAAGCAGATGACTATCAAAACTTTCATCCCAGTGTAAAAGGGAGTTTATTAGAATGGCGGTTCAAGATTGTGCTTATTTTTCTACTATAAATTCCGCTCTAGAACTCTCAGTAACGTCCAGAATTGCTAGAAATGTATTTAAAACTGTCGAATGCTTGAATTATGCTAAATTAAAAGCCAAGCCAAAACTAGAAAAACATCAGATTGATGAAAGACTAAAATCCGCATCTTCGAATGTCTTAAAATTCAATTTTATAGTACAAATTGGTTTTCACTAATGAAAAAATATTCACCCTTGATGGTACAGATTATTTAAGATATTACTGCATGATTTACCAAGTGAATCATATCTGCTGTCAAAACGTGTACAAGGTAGGGGCCCAGTCGTGATTTTGGCTGACATTAATGCAAAAGTAAAAACAAGTCCCGTTTTCACCCAGACAGGGATGAAATCCTTTGATTCTCAAGATATTCTTGATAATAATTTTGTTCCACTTAAAGCTGAACCTATGGATCAGAATTTGGCATTGCTTCAAGATGACGTGTGAACTTCAGATTGGTCATCTGCAAACAACATCAAAACTTTAGACATTCCATCTAAAAGTACTGACATAAATCCTATAGAAAATCTTTGATCGCCAATTTTATACAAGCAGAAAGCAGTTTGATTCGATTGCTGAACTGAAAGCAGCCATTTTGGAAATATGGAAACAAATACCCATTTCCACATGGAAAACCCTTTCCAAATCCTTCCCAAAGCATCTGTTGGAAGTCATCATAGCTAGGAAGTTATAATTTTTTTTTTTTTTTTTTTTTTTTGTATTTTACACATTTATGTATTAGTTCATTGATAGTCAAATGAAAATCATTAGGTTATACTTGCTTTAAATCATTATAGATTACTTTTACATTTTCTAGTTTAGTTGAAAGTTGTTTATGACTTCGATTCGTTCGTCTGTCCGTCGGTTTCTCGGTATCTGTCTGTTTATTTGTCCAATATTCCGCACTCTAACGTTAAATGAATTCCCACTAAATATATATATATATATATATTATTGAGGTTTTCTGAAGTTCCCTATTGAAAATAAAGTGGGTTTAAATTATGTTTAGAGCGTGTTGACAGGAACACACAAAATAATTCGGATACATTATCGTCTATAAGCTACAACTATCTGAAGTACATTTTAATGATGTTACACTACTTGAATTATTATGAAATTATTAAGTACTGTTCATGTGCACTATAACGTGTTTCCAGTAGGAAGTAGTATATGTACAATTTATCTCCCATTTACGGTGTCACACAAGCGAATTCGAATACATTACTCTCTATAGGCAGTGGATGTTTGAAGTGTAGTTTAACAATGATATATTATTTATAACATAATGAGATTTGAAAGATTTATCGGACGGAAAGATATAGAGATTATCATGCATTAATATAATTCAAAATTAGATTATACCATTTTATAAATATTTTCGTTATGATAGAAATTAACGTTGCCAGAGCCTCCATTTAATAAGCATAGATAAAAATGACGACTTTTTAAAAAATATATTTATAAACACAGCATATTTCTTAAATTTTGTAAACTAAATGATTAAGCCTAATGCTATAAGAATTTTTTTTTTAATATAGACAATTTAAAATGAAAACACCCAATTAAAAAGTATAGAGTTTTTCATGACTTTGATTTACAAGTAAAGTAAGCTAACTTCTTTTAATAAGTTTAAACCGAAGGAATTAATCTACAAACGAATGAAGAATATTGCTCATTCTTTTGAATAAAAGATATTTTACTAGTTTAAATATGGCTGTTTTTAAAATATGCTCAACAATATTTAAAAACATAATTTAAGCTTGCTTTTCCCTAAATATACAATTTTTGCCGTCACACTAAAGAAAAAAAAAAGAGAAATGTTTCTAAGAATTTGTTATTTATTACCTACTAGCTATAGTAATTGATTCTTCAAAAAACATCGCTGAAAGTAAAAATATTTAATGTAGGATTTATAACAAGCCAATTTATTTTTGTAGAAATATGAAAGTAATGAATCAGAGCTGTGCTTCATTTAACATGAGATGATTTGTCTCAGTAAGTATAAATAAAAGTATTTTATACCAATGTGCTAAATTAAATGCATAAAGTTTTGTCTAAATAACAAAGTTCTCCATTTTTAATAGTTACAAAGTTTCCGAAATTTTCAAAAATTGCCAATTTTTTTCCTTATTTATCTTTGAATTTTTATATTTTAAAAAAAATGGTTTTAGGGGATTGTGAGAAACTTCAAGTACGAATTTTCTTTTAATATATAAAACTTCTATAAAATATAACTGACATCAAGAAAAACATTTTCTATGCATCTACAGTATTTTTCTAAATAAAAGTAGTAATAAATAAGTAATTCATATTTAAAAATGCTCTAAGCGCTTTTTAAATTATACAAAATCAATAATGAATTTAAGTTAAATTAAAGTTTAAAATTTTTAGCTCTCCGAAAAATTGTACTTTTCAGCTAAAACCCCCATTAACTCATTAAGTAATCGAGCGATTTCGATTTTAAAAAATTATGGTTGAGTATAAATATAAGATCATATGTGGCAGGCAATTCAGTTTAAAAACTTTTTAGTAAGTTTCAGAATTTTCTTTTCTAAAATAGAAAATTGCTATCTAAAATAAAAAGTTTTAGTTACAAAAACAAGTTGTCTACCATAAGACTTAAGCATAATCCAGAGTATATGGGTTCCAAATTTCATCGAAATCGGTCGTGTAATTTCCGAGGAGGGGGTCTTAAAGCTCGCGTATTACCCATAAGATTGCACACAGTCTTGTCTTTCTTTAAATGATTAAAAAAAAATTATCGTCCAAAACTCTTTGAGATATTAAGAGTTAAAAACGTAATTTTTTTGTAACCTGTGTGAAACAATGGGAGAAAAATATTAATATTTAGTGGTAGCATGTCTCGTAAGAAGACTTTTTTTTTTAATTGTGTCTATTTTAGTAGTTAAAAAAAAAATGCTTGTTGTCCGAACTCTTTGAGATTTTCTGCAGTTATAAATATGATGGGTATGCTCTCATGAGAAAAAAATCGCAAAAAATATCGATATCTAGTTGAAAAAGGAAAATGTTATGTTCTCGGTTTTTTTATTTATTTTGCCTCTGTTCTGTTAGCATAACAAATATATATATTATATATGTAGTATTGTAGACACTGATGCAAGCCGTGGAATAAAAAAACATGAAAGAATTTCCATTACTAAATAAGTACTGTAGAATTATAGACATTAGTGGGAGTCGTAGAATTAAAAATATGGAAGAGTCTCAATTATTAAATAATTATTGTAGAATTGCAGACATTGGTGCGAGTCGTGAAATGAGTTGATATAGGCAGTGGAATGAAAAGTATGGAAGTTGTCCATTTTGAAATAATGAATCAGATTAGACCTTCATGTTTTTGTTAACAGAACAATATCAAAAACTATTCACCACATTTTCATGTATACGCTCCGGTCTTGCCCCACCAGTGGCTGAGAGGTTCTGCTCTCGAAACTGGTAGACGGGAAGTGCTGGGTTCGATCCCAATCGCGCCCGTCGGTCTAATCGTTCGGAGTTTTCGTGGTTTTCTTCGAACCATGGATTTCCATGCGTTAATACGGGTTAGGTTCTCTTAGAAAGACCCCCACGAAGGGCACTCCCCATCGGGACTATATCCCTAGTGCAGATAATCGGCCATCAGAAAATCAACCAACCAACGTTCCGGTCTTAAGGTGCAAATAACTTCATCGTTATGATCGTGAGTGAATTAAAATAAAAACTAATGTCAAGAAAGTACCAGGCAGGAAGCTGTTAGCAGGTTAAATATTCGAACAAATTCTGAGGAAAAGCTCCATGCATCCGCTTTTGACCATACGTCGTTTATACACAAAATCGTGACGTCTCGCGCGCTCTGTCCAATAAGTGAATTAAGAGTATGAGTAACGTCTATGTCACGTCCAATGGAAGTGATATATGTCAATTGGAGAGCGGGTGAATTTTGAAGTAAAAAATACCCCAAGGGGCGAAAGAATTTCGAAATAAAATAAGTAGTAAGAAATCGCTCTTTTAAAAACATTCGAATTCACATTAAATAATAGAAATGATAAGAAAATAATGATACAATTTAGGAGTAAACTATAAGCTTTATATTTAAGTACATTGAGTAAGATAACAATTAATTTAAGGAGATTTTAATAGGATTGTTGATAGATATTATTAAAGAATAAGAAATTAGTCAATATGCCGGTAATTTAGCATATAAAAAGGAAATATCGCGAAGGAAGAATTAATAATATAATATATATATATAATACCTTTGAATCAAAATTTATCTCACAAGTTCATATAATGATGTTAACTGAAATTCTAAATGAAGGTGGCATGTAAAAATATATGACATTAATCATTATAAAAATATTATAGTAAAGCTAATCGACATAGAGAACCCACAAACAAAGCTCAAAATATTGAAAAACCTAAAATAGTTTAATATTATAACATCGCAAATGTTATAAAATAGTTGAATAAAACAAAAATAGAAAAATTTAGTTTCAAGAAGTGGAGGAACAATATTAGTCGGAGTATAAATTTACAAAAGGAATACAAAGAAAAATGAATGTCAAGAATATGAATATCACTTATATTGTGGAACTTTTCATCAGGGTCAATATCCCACAAATATAAGCAAAATACCATCGATTTCCAATTGAGAAAAGCATGCATTGCATTTAACAGATTGAGGACGGGTTACGTGAATTGACGTTTTCGGGAACTAATCGAAGAAAATATTACTGGTACCAGAAATTTTGTAAGGAGTAAAGAAGGTGTAATCCAGGCATGATTACTTCTGATTGGTTGCGAGCAGGTTTTAATTTCTAACGACATTTGTAAATGTTAGTTTCGCCCTCGTTTTCGAAAAATGACCCGTCCTCAATGTGTTAAGAGCTATTTCTCAATTTGCCCAATCAACTGTGCAAGTAGATTTAGCATTAAAACCGAGAAAAATAGCAAAAGCAAAATAAAAACTATTAAATTCCATGAAATATAATGAAAAAATTAATACAACTGTGAAATAAATTATAGAATTAATAATTAAACAGAACGAATGTAACAGGTTGTATATTAACTATGTAAAATAATTTAAAAAAATTTTGTTTAAAATTATGTATGTATTTGTCATCGTCCGATTTCCTAACAGCTGAATAGTTTATAAAAAATAACTGTATCTGGGCCTTCTTTAAAATTTCGTGAAAAAATATGCATATTTAGTCGTGAAAACTTGAACTGAAAGCAAGCGAAATTGCTCCAAAGGATGCCATGATTTTAGTGTTTTTCGAAATTTTCACACATTTTATTTCTTAAAATATACTTCTACTCATCCGAACGTTTCCGAATTTTTTTAAATGATATAAATCCAGTTTGCAGAGATTCTCTGAAAATAATGTGTCTAAATATGGGCATTTAGTCACTGTTCAAATAGAAAACGGTCGTCTCCGTTCGGCGCAAAGTGACATATGGTTGCGATTTTTTTAAAGGTTAAAATTCGTATTTTTAAAAATGATTGCACCTTCGAAGAAAAGACGGCCTCATCTTTACACAGGTATTTTTTGTTGATCGGTACTTCCTAAATTTAACCCTATGATAGCGGTGCCGTATAGGAGAGAACAAAACAGCGAAAACGACCAATTTTATTTTTATTTTTTTCAAAGGGTTAACAACGTTAATTTTTCAAACTGATTAAAGCATTTAAAACGTAAAAGTACTATCTTTCAGAAAATGTCTTTCTTTTTAAATTATACTAAGCGGTTCGGCTTTTCAAGGTTAAACTAGTATGTTGTGGTCATCACAAAACTTTCTTCCATATCATACTTGTCAATACTTCAAAATTCATTATCACAGTGAATCTATGCTCATCATGAGGATTCTTAAAAGATGAAATTCCGTGCATTAGTTCTTGAGATATTAGTGTCCCTGAAATCGTATAAATCCATCAAAATGCAGCATAGCAGCGCCACCTATTGGGTGATTTACACCAGAAGCTAATTATCATCAACTTATGTCAATGTCTAACTGAATATGAAGTTTGGGGAAAATCCGTGCATTAGTTCTTGAGATAGAGTTATTGCGCAAATGATGACAAATGCAGCATAACAGCGCCACCTGTTGAGCGATTTGAACAACCACATAATCAGCATCAACATTTATCAAGGTGTACTTGAATATGAAGTTTGATGAAAATTCGTGCATTAGTTCTTGAGATAGAGCTATTGAAGAAATAGTGCAAAATGCAGCACAGCAGCGCCACCTATTGCACGATATTCACCAACACGTAGTCAGCATCATTTCATATCAAAGAGTAACTGAATCTGATGTTTGATGAAAATGTGTCCATTAGTTCTTGAGTTAGAGGTATTGCAGAAATCGGGGAAAATGCTGTATATCAGCGCCACCTGTTGAGCGATTTACACCAAAATGTACAAAATGTCAATTCATATCAAGGATTAACTGATTCTGAAGTTTGGTGAAAATTGTTGCATTAGTTCTTGAGATACAGCTATAATGGAAATTCTGAAAAGTGCAGTATAGCAGCGCCACCTATTGAGCGATTTGCACCAAAACACAAACAGCACTAATTTATATCAAAGTATACTTGAATCTGAAGTTTGTTGATTTTCCAAGCATTAGTTGTTGAGATAGAGCTATTGCGGAAATTTTTAAAAATGCAGTATAGCAGCGCCACCTGTTGAGCGATTTACACCAAAACGTAATCAGCATCAATTCATATAAAGGACCAACTAAATCTGAAGTTTGATCAAAATCCGTGCATTAGTTCGTGAGATAGAGCTATTGCGAAAATCGTGAAAAATGCAGCATAGCAGCGCCACCTGTTGAGCGATTTACACCAAAAACTAATCAGCATCAATTTGTATTAGGGACTCACTGAATATAAAT
The DNA here is from genome assembly GCA_963932465.1 of Maratus speciosus. NCBI lineage: Eukaryota > Metazoa > Arthropoda > Arachnida > Araneae > Salticidae > Maratus > Maratus speciosus. The sequence continues at coordinate 283,089,487 of OZ010788.1, forward strand.
TTTTATTAAATTCCGTGCATTAGTTCTTGAGATAGAGCGCCCAGAAAATTTGTGTCACATACACACAGACAGACAGACAGAGTCACAGAGTCACAGACAGACATTTTGTAAAAACATGTTTTTTGGAATCTCTGACCCCTAAAACGTCTAAATCCGTCGAAAACCGGAATTCGAAAATTTTCATGAATCCAATACTTTCTTCTTGTAAAGGTAGAAGAAAGTAAAAAAGTAATGGGGATAAACCCTTCAAAATCACTCTGTTGAGTTCTTCATCTTCGAGCAGCTGTGTAAATCGGCTTCTGGGCATACGCGGTTGCTTTTGTCGGCTCCAAGTGAAATAGACGAATTTTTTATGAGAGTTCGTTGTCGTTTTTAATGAATATATCGACTAATTAATAAGAAATGAAAATTCTGAGACTCAGGTGTCCAAGGATAGGCTTTGGACTATCATCTTACAAATTTTCAGTGTGTACGTGTGGTATATTTTCTTCACCATAACCTACAGGCACAAGCACTCTCACACATACAGACACACAGAGCTAAACTTTCTTTTATTTATTAAGATAAGACCATTAATAGGATTGAGCAACATGAAAAACCTTCCGTCTGTCTTGAGCTATCCTAGGCGTAACATTTCGGCAATAAAAATAGAAAATAAGTTGATCAGGGACCTCAAAGCCAGATCTATAAGTCGTTGTTTTATAATATGACTTTACATGATACATGATTTTGTTAGAAACAGCAATTTATTTTTTTATTTATTTATAGATATATTTATTTATAAGAGAAAAAAAAAGAAGCCATCGGAAATTACATTTTAGAACTGTTACCATTAAACACCAGTAAACACGGTTTGATGCAATGACATTCTGTAATTTCTTGTATTTTTTTAGAATGACGAGTACAATTATTCAGTGATGGAACAATGTATCACCAGAGAATTAATTGACATCGCAAAATTTTATTAGTATTCTTCGTCTTATTTCAGGATTGAATTTCTGAGACTTTTCAAGGCGAAGACTTATTAATCTATTAAAATGTAGTGGTGACAAACGCCCAATTACTGTGCCACTGTTCCATCACTGATTACTTAGGGAGGCCCTGCCAACTGAACCCCGCTCCTTCTCCTTTCCCCCCTTTAATTTTATGTTCCTAATTTCCAATAAATATAATTTTGAGTACTCGAATATACGTACAGTGCGTTTTAAATTGCAATTTCACTAGTATCGCGTCGTACAGGAGATTTCATCCTATCCTTAAAAGATACTTACCGTTAAATTCCAAAACGTCGGTATCTATTGTTTATTTATAAAACTGCACCATTTTATAATGATTTGTTTCAAAATTTACGTAATTTTTATTGCCTATTTGTTTAATCTGGACGACAGCTTACTTATTTTCTTAGTAAATAATCTGTCGTACGCAATGAGGCTGAGATTAAGACCATTTGTTGAAACTATGTATCATATTTATTTAATGTTTTTCAGATAAGTTTTTCCTGATATAAAAAAGAATCGAAACCATAAAAATTCTATGAAAAAAAATCTAAAGTTTTTATTTCAGATTTCTCTAACATTAAATATTGAACATAAATCATTAAAAATCAGTAAATTAATAAAACATTTATACAATTGGCACATTCGTAAAAATTATAGTACGCATTTTCTAAAGTCTTATTTTGGGGGGAAGGGGGAAGAGTGTTTCTAAAAGAAGTCACGTTGTGATGAAAAACTGTTGTTGTATCAACATCACATGAACGCGAGTAATAAAAATATTTATTCGAATAAAAGTTAAAAAAAAAATATAGAAAATTATATAATGTCTGTACTTCTAAAGCTTTTTGAAGCCGTAACTGTTTTGAGGTTTTTCGGTCGACGAATATTTTTTATTTTCTATCCATCACTAGATATTTTCACCATAGACTTCCAGTCCAATTTGGGCGTATTGCCCAAATTTACGTAATTTAAATTGCCTTTTTATTTAATCCGGACGACAGATTACTTAGTAAATAATCTATGGTTCACAATGACACCGAGATTAAATCCATTTGTTGAAATGTTGTTTCCTATTTATTATTTCCTAAAAACACGTGTTTCATGATATAAAAAAGAATGGCAACCCTAAAATTCCATAAAATTAAAAAAAATCTAAAGTCTTAATTTCAGATTTACTATAAAATAAAATATTGAATATAAATCAGTAAAAATCAGTAAATTAGTAGAACATTTATACAATTAGCACATTCGTACTAATTATAGTACACATTTTATATACATTTTCTCTGGGGGGGGGGGGGGGATTTTTTCTAAATGATGTCACGTTACAACGAAACACTATTGTTGTATCCTCAGAATGAACATTATATGATTACTCTGAGGTTGTATCAAAATTACATAAATGTGAGTAATAAAAATATTTATTTGAATAAAAGTTGAAAATAAATAGAAAATGATATTACATTATATAGTGTATACATAGTTTTTTGGGGGCTGTAACTGTTTTTGTCTGTTTCAGTTGACGAATGTTTTTGATTTACGGTCACTCACTAGATATCGGCACCGCAGATTTCCAGTCCAATTTCGGTGTAAATACGAGTAATATTTTGGAAGCTGTTATTTAGACAAAAGTTTAATATTTCACGGGATGTCCGAGGTACGTCAATTAATTTGAAGTTAAACCATAAGTCGGTTTGATAAATCTACATTTCACGATTTTTCGGCCGTTAATAGTTTTTTATCATTATGTAGATTATTATTATTACGTCTCTCTTAAAATAAAAAACGAGATTCACAATACATTTATTACTAAATAGATGCAAGTATATAAAAGTCTTAAAAACATTTAAAACTATTCAAGATATTAAAAACATTGATGTCATAATATGTCAAAATCCCTAACGCTGTCAGCTAAACATTAGCCGTCATTAGGGGAACTGCTTTTTATATCTCTCTTAGTTGAATTTTTAACAAAGTAACGGTATTATGCCGGATGATGATTTGAGGGAACAGCATCTGAGTATGGCAACCGTACAAAGTTATAACAGAATGTATAAATTGTCTAAAAGTTATTTTAGTTTTTTTTTTATTTAAACACTTTAAATGAAATAATCTATATATATATTTCTCTTGCGTGGCGCTAAAATGGGACTGAATTTGTTGCTTGACGTTTGGCAACAACCGCAGTAAACAGAATTAATTTGCATTATTACATTTCACCAATCAGAAGAGTGATTTCACCACTTAAACTCGCGTCATATTTAAAAGAAAATTTTCAATGGTTTTCATAAAATGTAAACATGGGCGTACCCAAAGGGGGGGGGGGGGGTGGCTGATGGGGCTACATCCCCCACCCCGAAATTTTTGAACGTGATACGAAAAAAGTGGCGATTTTTTTTTCTTTCTGTTTTGGAAAATCGTTAAACTTTTTTCTATCATACAGCGGACTGGCTATTCTCATTAATACGATATTAGCCTACATTGATACCAAAGAAGAGAAAGGGGGCTGATGGGGTTACAGCCCCCTCCTCCCGAAAAAGTCAAAAATTAAGTGAAAAAGGTGTTTTTTCCTTACTTTTTTAGGTAAATCTTTAATATTTTCTTCTGTCATACAGCGAAATAGCCATTCTCGCAAATTATAAAATTCAGAATAGTATGCTTTACCTAAATTAATAAAGACATTTTTGATTTTAATATGAAAAAGAAATATTATGGTTTTCGATATGTTATAAAAGTATTTAAAAAAATATATGCATTTCCAGATTTACTCTTACATCCTTTCTGTATTTATTTTGTATATTTTTAAACATTCTGTAACATTGTTGATTTTCTTTTTTTGTAAAAATACGTGCGAGAGCCAAAATGTTTCCTGACATTTTTCAGATGCAAAAAAGGGGGTTCTTTTAGCATTCAGCCATGCATATAAAGATATTTTATATGCAGAAATTTAAAAATGAAATGCATAATGTAATTTTGTTGTGAAGTGTTGGAGTGTGAATTATGATACTATGTTTAATGTATGTTATGATACTACGTTGTACGTTATTATATATGTATTAATATGTTTCTTTTATTCAATGAAAACATGAAATTTACATTGATGCTATACAAAATAGTTTTCTATGTAAAGTTTACGAATTATTAAGGTAAAATTCGTCTTCTGCAGTGAAGTTCACCTGAAAACATGATGCTTTAAAATGGATATTTACAATGTTAAACGGAATAAGCTGTCATTGAAAATTTGAAAGAAGTATTCAAATCTTTTGTAGGATGAAAAATAATAGAAATAATTTTGGAAAAATAATAGAAAAAATAGATACTAGGCCTCAATTTCACAAATATGTAAATTTTCAAATACACCTTTTAAATATAACAAATCCGTTTCTAGTTTTGTCTAATCATTTCATAATGAAAATTCTGATGCATAAAGTACACATGCAAAATGCAATATATAAGGTGCCCTGCGGTGATAACCCCACGTTATGGTTCTACCAATTTTCACGGCTTAGTTTTAGATATTTTTTTCGAACAAATATAGGATTTGATACAGCAACTTATTGACTATGTATACAAGAAAAAATATTTTAGCGGATATGTATTCATAAAATGTAGTTGTGTGGTTTCTTGACCAATGCTATTTTGCATTATTATCCACCTATGTGGGTATTAACGCCATGGAAACAAAAATATAAAATAAGATGGAATAATAGCATGCAAATTGTACAATTCTAAAGATACAAACTCTACAGCCCTAGAAATTGACAAATTTCTCTTAATTACCATTAATTGCGATATCAGGATGCAAAAACAATCATTTGATATTTTATTCTTCTGACATGAAAAAATAACAGCACTTAGGGCTTACAAATTTCTCTGCATCCTTTTTGGATTTCAACAATAATAATAATGCTCTCTCGTGCATAAAATAAAAAATAACCCTCTTTGAATATATTTTCAGAACTGAAAAGAATTAACCGGGGTAATAACGTCAATGGATTGCGTTATTACCCCGGTATACTTAATGCGTAGTATATTTTAAACTACAAACTACCTCGCGAACACATCAAAAATCCTCTACAAGATTTTAAAAGTTGATGAAATACACTACAAATTTATGTAATAATCAAAGTATTTCCTAATAAATGTATAGTCTTCAGATCAAAGAACTTACCTCTCAAATTTTAGATGGGGCGTTGATTCTTACGTGCTTCTTCCAGCGATGAGGTCTACAAATGGAACAAGCCAACTTTTAGCGGTTGTTTGTGATTCAGATCACTCAGAGCCGTTCTGCGCAGAACCCGTAGATGCCATTTCCCGGATTCCTTGATAATTACGCGTAATATTCGTACTTGGCATTATTACTCACCCTGGCTTTATTACCCCAGGACACCTTATATATGCCTATATACCTGATCTATCTATATACATTTCTACAGGGTGTCCCAAATTCATGGGCCACTGGTAGCGTCCAGCAAGCTATTGGCGTACCTTTTCGCAGATTCCAAGTGTTTCACGAACATTTGCAGCAATGACTGAAAGTGTTGTAATGAGGTCATCATCAAAGTCAAATGGTGTCTCACAAATGAGACACCTGGAACCTTTGAAAGGGTACGCCAATCACTTTCTAGACGCTGCCAGGTATGCATCTATCAATGTTGGTGTTTTCACATTTGAGCACTTACTGTATTGTTATGTCAATAAAACGCTCGTTTCTACTAACTCCTGCATTTCTTGTTTTTTGCCGAAACTTTTCATTTTCGACTCTACACTGCTATACCTAAATTGCTTCTTTATGTGTAATTTACCTTCCCGTATAGTTTGGCCCATGAATTCGGGGACACCCTGTAGATATGAAAACATTTTAAAGCAGAAGAAAAAATTCGTTCAATTGATTCTTAACCCTTTGTTTACTGGGAAGGACTAGTAATTGTTTTTACATCCAATCGTACCACAACTTGCAAAAAATTGTCTTTCTGGTAGATTTCGCTTGAAATTAGTCCTAGTATAAGTATATGATTTGGATTATTTTTCAAAAAGTGGTACGAATAGAATAAAAAATAGTGCATTTGATAATATAAATTCCGTCACTTAATCAAAAGGGTAATATTAGCAAAAAAAAGAAAAAAAAATCATTTTAGTTGTATGTTTTCTCTTTCTTACATACCAATTAATTTGGAAAAAAAATGATAAATGTTTCCGTATATTTTAAAATAAACTAATATCGTAATAACCCCTTATTGATTAGCATTCACATTTAGTAAAATAATTTAAATCACGTAGAAGATATATACTTATAGGATGTGACTAGAATAAAGATTTTCAGTTGCTTGGCATGTTTTTTGTTTTTTTTTTCTTTCTTTTTTTGTATGTTCAAAATGTTTTTGTTTTTCTATGGACGCTTCTAGCAGTAAAAGTGTAATATTAAAAAAAAAAATCTTAAAATCGATATATATGTGGAAAATCGTGATTATTTTTCCATTTTGCCTTTTATCATCTGTTAAAGGGATGGTGGAATTTATTTATTTTCTTTATTTATTTCTTTATTATTTATATTATTTTAACAAGACTGTCTTCATAAAAGTGTTCTGCAGCAATAAATCAATAAATATTTGAAAACAAAAATTTATTTTCTGAAGAAAAAAAAAAAATAATCTTTTAAATCGTTTCTAAAAGACATTTTTAAAAGTTCTCTGCTTTTCAATTTCCTAAATAATTTCTCATTATACATTCTATTGCTTAAAAATATCTTATTGAAATATATGTGCATCCATTCTTTTATCCAACAGATAATTAGTGAATTCTTGTTGAACAGATTTGTTAAAATATCTAAAAGTTTGACTTTTAGTGGCTAAGAATGAAAAAACTTAAAAAAACATACAAAATGTTTATTTGATATTTACATATTAATAGATATTTTACTAATTTTAGGTCCTTAATAAACCAACTTTCCTATCTAGATGCATAGATTTGTTAAAGAATCTATCAAGTTTGTCCTTTTGATACTTAAAATGAAAAAAAAAAAAATTGCATAAGGCGTTAGTAAATTACAACAACAACAAAAAAAAAGTGCTGATAAAAATTCATTTGATGTACATAATGATTACTCTTCACTTACCTTTTTTAAAATGTGTGAGAACATACTTTTTACCAAGTATATGATAGTATACTTGGTATGTTATTTTAACTATAACAAACTAATTATATAAAAACAGAAATCCGTGTTTTTGACCGTTTCTTCCTGTGTGTTACTCTGTGGACCTCTTAAAGCTGTTGGTCCCTCAGATGTCAACCAACCCCCCCCACCCCCCACCCCTCGTCATAGTTAATCCTGTGAGTTTGGAATGCAATTATATTTTAAAAACTCATCCAAAGTTAATATTTTAAACTTATTTCTATGTACTCTTCTTAGAGGATACCTCTTTTTTTTAACACTTCCCAACATAGTTGAAAAGTGTTTATGAATTCTGTTTGACTGTCCGTCTGTCAGGCCGTGCTTTAACCCTTTAATCGGCTGCCCCGGATTTTTCCGTTTCTAGAAATCATGTTAGAATGGCTGTAGGCAAAATTATTTTTTACTGTTGCTGTAGGCAACAGAATTTTATTTTGAACCATATATAGGAAGAAGTAATATTAAAGATATTATAGCATCAACCTGAGTAGTAGATAAATGAGAGTTCTACGGCCACAGGCTGAATTCCGCAATGAGCAATTGGGAGCAATGCTCAATTGATCAGGTCCACCTTCCTTCTAATCGCGACAATTATTTTGTCATGTTACTGTTCTATCTAGCATTTTGTTAGAAAGCCGTATATGAATGTCTAATTATCTACAAAAACGGTTTCGTTTATAAAAACCTATTTACTTTATATCATTTTATTGTTTTCTCCGATATTTTGTTAGAAAGATGCGTGTATACAAGTTTGTTTTTGAATAAGCATATATATATATATATATATATATCACTTTATTGAAAACAATTGTTAGCAGATATACACATGTTAGTAAGTATAGGTATCAGTAAGCTATGTACACATGTTAGTAAGTATAGGTATCAGTAGACTATGTACACGTGCATCTATATACATATAGATAAAATGCATATAAGTGTTTATAAATTTATAGATATAAATGTTTAAATATCGCTAAACATATATGTCTAAATCTATCCAAATGAATATATATACGTATATATATTGTATATAAGTATATGTTTCTAAATATAAGTATCTAAGTATTAATATGTTTATATGCATGTATAAGTTTATATATGCGTGTTTATATAAAAAATTATTGGTTTAAAAAATTACAAAATCTAATTAAAAAAAAGTTAAAAAAAAATATATATATACATATATAAATTTAAAAAAAATAGTTTTAGCAAAATTAAAAAAGTAAAAAAAAAGTTTTAACAAATTTAAAAAGTTTAAAAAATATATAAATTAAAAAAGTAGAAGAAAAAAAAAGTTTTACAAAGAAAATGTTTTAAGAAAATTTAAAAAAAAAAGTTTCAACAAAATTTTATAAGTAAAAGAAAAAAAAATTATAAAAAAAAAATTATAAAAAAAAAATTATAAAAAATATAAGTTATAAAAAAGTTTTAGCAAAAAAAAAAAAAATTATAAAAAATACAAGTTATAAAAAAGTTTTAGCAAAAAAAAAAAAAAAAAAAAAAAAAAAAGTTTTACAAAAAATACAAGTTATAGAAAAAGTTTAACAAAATTAAAAATAGTAGAAGAAAAGTTTTACAAAACAAAAGTTTTAAAAAAGTATATTTGAAAAATTATTTGTAAATGAGCATAGATATTTATGCATATATTACATGTAAGTGTGTGGGTACAGAATAAAATAAATACACATACTTAACATTATATTAGAAAGGTTTATGTATATGTTTTAAATAAGTACTCATATAAAAAAGAAACATTTTTTTTTAAAAAACAAAACAATTTACAGAAAAAGTATATTTACAAGAAAAGATTTATTTACATAACAATATTATCTTGATAAATTCTTCCTTATATTAGTGTAAATTAGTATTATTGCAATCTTGAATAATTTTACAGTGTCCATACGCAAAGCTAGTGATCCCATCTTTAAACAAATAACGTTTATCATCAAACGGTGACAAACATTTTTTGTTCTGACTTAATGTAAATAATTTATGAGCATCTTGCCCAATTCTCATTTGTACTTCAAAAGAAGTCGATTGGTTTTTGAGACAGTTTACATAGTCTTCATGCTTTAGACGGTTCTCGACGACGTGTTTAGACACACCCTTCTCTCGTTTCTTCTCTTCTATGGAAGATTTCAGAGAGTACATTTTTGATTTCCATCCGACAAACTCAAGGGCTAGATTGCCTTTTAGTTCATCTTTAAAATTGCCGATCACCTTCTTATTGATATCTGAGTATAGCGAATGATGCTTTGGGTAGTCTGAGAAATCGAATAAGCTTGCATGATGTTCCATATCATCAAGAATATTTTTTGTTTTAATATGATAGCACAGTGAGTCTGTGTCGGTGAAAAGTAATTTTGTTTAAGTAATTATATTCAATTGAGTAAATATTTCAAATTATGTTTCAGTAATTGCAAAACATTTAATACTATTTCAACATGATATTTACTAAATATTCAACTAATATTGTACTAAAAAGGACAAAAAATTTATAATATTTCAAATTTTCTCTAAGAAATTGTATTTAATTAAGTAAATATTTACTAAGCATTCATATAATATTGTATTAAAAAGAAAAAATAAATATCATATTTCAAATTTTGTCTAAGTTATTGTGTTCAATTAAGCAAATAGTTACTAAGTATTAGACTAATATTATACAAAAAAGATAAAAATAAATTTAATATTTCAAATTTTGTCTAAGAAATTGTATTCAATTAAGTAAATATTTAATAAGTATTCATATAATATTATACTAAAAAGAAAAAATATATAATATTTCAAATTTTGTCTATGTAATGGTGTTCAATTAAATAATATTTATTAAGTATTCATATAGCATTTTACTAAAAATTGTATTCAATTAAATAAATAGTTACTAAGTATTCATATAATATTATACTAAAAAGAAAAAAAAAATACAGTATTTCAAATTTTGTCTGAGAAATTGTATTCAATTAAGTAAATAGTTACTAAGTATTCAGGTAATATTATGCTAAAAAGAAAAAATAAATATCATATTTCAAATTTTGTGTAAGTAATTATGTTCAATTAAATAATATTTACTAAATATTCAACTAATATTACACTAAAAAGAAAAATAAATATAATATTTCAAAATTTTGTTTAAGTAATTGTATTCAATTAATTAAATAATTAGTAAGTATTCAGCTAATATTATACTAAAAAGAAAAAAATATATAATATTTCAAATTTTGTTTAAGTAATTATGTTCAATTAAATAATATTTACTAAGTATTCATATAACATTTTACTAAAAATTATATTCAATTAAGTAAATAATTACTAAGTATTTAACTAATATTTTTAAATTATACTAAAAAGAAAAAATAAATACAATATTTCAAATTTTGTCTAAGAAATTACATTCAATTAAGTAATATTTAATAAGTATTCATATAATATTATACTAAAAAGAAGAAAATATATAATATTTCAAATTTTGTCTAAGTAATTGTGTTCAATTAAATAATATTTACTAAGTATTCATGTAACATTTTACTAAAAATTGTATTCAATTAAGTATATAATTACAAAGTATTCATATAATACTATACTAAAAAAGAAAAAAATATATAATATTTCAAATTTTATCTAAGTAATGGTGTTCAATTAAATAATATTTACTTATCATTCACCCTGTATATAAAAACTGTTAGCTTGTGTTACCACATAATTCTTCAAAAAAGATAAAACCACCATTCAAAATGAATTGTTTAAAATAATAAAATAAAATATATTGCTATCTCTTTTAACCTATGTGTTTATTTTTTCAAAATGATACAGTATGGTACCCCCCCCCCTATTACAACTTTTAATGGAATGTTATAATTCGTATGTGTATAACTAAAGAAATAAACAATCATATAATAATTAAAAATAAATATCATGTCTATAAAATATCAAACTAAAAATCTTAATACTATGATTCATACTTTTCAAAAATTAATAACAGTTAATACTATTCTTCAAAAAAGAATAAAACCATTGGCATTATATATATCATCCCATCACTTGTATAAACAACTGTTATTCGCTTATTAATAATGAATATTATCATATGTTACCATACAATTCTTCAAAAAAGGATAAAACCATTAACGTAATATATATCATTCACCCTGTATATAAAAACTATTACCTTGTGTTACCATACTATTCTTCAAAAAAAAGGATAAAACCATTCAGATAATATATATCATTCACCTTGTATATAAAAACTGTTACCACACAATTCTTCAAAAATGATAAAACCATCATCCAAAATGAATTGTTTAAAACAAAACGTATTCCTATCCTCTTTAATCTGTGTGTTTATTTTTTCAAAGTGTTCGAGTATGGTACTCCTATTACAGCTCTTAAAGGAATGTTATAATTTGTACATGTATAACTAAAGAAATAAACAATCCCAAAACAATTAAAAATGTATAACATATCTATAAAATATCCTACTAAAAACCTTAATACTATGATGCATACCTTTCAAGAATTAAAAAAGTTAATACTATTCTTCGAAAAAGAATAAAACCACTAACATAATACATATCATATCAATCAATTAATCAATCAGTCATATCAATTAAACAATCAATCATATCATTACTGATATGTATGTTTATTTTGCTATACCTTTTAGAACTTTTAATAGAGTGTTAGAGTATAATTTGCATATGTATAACTTAAGAAAACAACAATTCTTAAACAATAAAAAATATAACATAAGTTTAAAACATTAAACTAATAATCTTAATATTATAATTTATACTTTTTAAAATTAAAAACTTTATAAAATTTAAAAATTGAAACTTTGAAAGAAAAAAACTTTTATAAAATTTAAAAATTAAAACTTTGAAAGAAAAAAAAAAAACTTTTATAAAATTTAAAAATTAAAAGTTTGAAAAAAAAAAAAAAACTTTATAAAATTTAAAAAATTAAAACTTTGGAAAAAAAAATACTCTTATAAAATTTAGAAATTAAAACTTAGAAAAAAAAAATTATAAAATTTAAAAAATTAAAACTTTGAAAAAAAAAAGCTTTATAAAATTTAAAATTAAAACTTTGAAAAATTATACAGTTTACAAAATTAAAAAAATTAAAACTTTGAAAAAGTTTAAAAAATTAAGTTATCAAAATTAAAATAATATTTAAAAATTTCATAAATTAAGTTTGCAAAGGTGTTATGTTGATATTAATAGTATTTGAAGATAAACTACTTTTCAACGAGGATTCTTCAGAAAATCCATTATCTTCTAATGATCTAACATTGCTATGGGTCTTCAAATGTCTTTGTAAGTTAGATCTCCGTCCAAAAGTTTTCCGGCAAACTTCACAAGTGTACAGCTTCTCACCAGAATGTATCTTGATATGCTGATTCAAGTTGGATGTGCACATAAAATCTTTGCCACAAGTCAAACAGGTTAAAAATTTCTTCATAGATGTAGAACTTTCCAAAGGCATAATCTCATCAATAGGTATGATAACATCCATAGTAGAATAAAAAGAAATAAAAAACACTTCAAAGAAATCAACAATTAAAAAACAAAAAAGCAATCTTTTCAAACAAACCGAATCAGAAAAAAGCAAGAGCAATTAAAGACATGTCTTATCACTACCAAAATTAATCATCAAATGATGGAAGTCTGATTTTCCACCTCCTATTTATATCCTGAACCTCCCCCGCTCCACCGATCTGAATCTGACGGCGAAATATTCTACTTAGCGAGAAAATAAAAGATCAAAATCGCCAAATCACGACGAAATAATTCATTTGGCGAGCAAACGAAAGAATAAAATCATCAAATTACAAAAATATTTTTTCCCTATTAATAACACTCTAAGAGATCATTAAACCCGAAGACTTATAATTTATTCTTGATGTAATTAAATTTCCCTTTCAAATGCTTATATACAATTAACATTATTATATACTTATATACAATTGATATTATTAAAAGGTCTTTACCAAAGTCTAATACTAGTGACTTTTATAGTTGATTTTAGAAATTAACGATTAAAAATGTTTTATCCAAACAGAAATAGTTATACTTTAAAACTGTTTCTCAATATATTTTTCAAAACTCCCATGCATAGAGTCATGATTTCCTTGCATATCAATAACAAATGTTTTATACATTGAATTATATATTTCCAATTCAAGTGAAAATTCCTAAAAACTGTATACATACAAGTATATTAAATAAAAAGATATAAAAATACAACTGATTAATAATATAAAATCCAACTAGCAATTCAAAAGTTTAAAAATACATATGGTTATTTTATTATGTTAGTAAATTTTGTGTGTTTTTTTATTCAAATAAATCAATATACAGTTTCACAAAAATATTACTGTTCGACATATAATACCAATTTCGAATATATATATAAATACTCTAAACTGAATAACTTTAAATTCAGAAAAATATAATTACAACATTTTTTTAAGTTTAACGATAAACAATAATTTTAAATTATATACTTAAACTACTAAGACATGAAAATTAATTAAATGGAACTACATAACTCAGATAATTTAAATTTTTTATGGAATTTTATAACAAAATAAATTTTACTTTAAAAATATTAACGAAACTTTCTAAAAATTTTATACGTATATACATGTAAGTATACTAAACAGAAAAAAAATTAAATAATATAAAATTCAACTAAGAGATCATCTACATTTTAAAAAATACATATAATAATTTCAATACATCAATAAATTCTGTGTGTTATATTACGATCCTACATTAAATTTAATAATAAATAATAATTTTTAATTATATACACGGTCTACTAAACTATGAAAATTAATTAAAATGAGCTAACTGATTAAATTTTTTGATACGTTTTTAAATATAACTCGAATTCTACTTAAAAAATATTACAAACAGATCTCATATTATTGAATTTCGAATTGTTAAAACCAATCACATTCATTTTTTTTTCAAGCATAATTCATATTTAATTGCTCGCGTAAGACAGAATACTATTTTCTCTTAACACAGATATATATTATTAACACCAGTGCAGACAACTGTCAAAGTGTTTAACCATATAGTCTAATTACATGACTGTTAAATTTATTTTATTTATTGTTGAAGTGTTAATTTTGGTATTAAACAGAAACAAATACCAAGCTGTTTACCCTGTTCTAAGTATACATATAAGTTAATTTTACTAAATCGGACAACATATAATATACATTTTTTAAAATTCTATATCTACTAATCATACTAAAATGATCTACCTAATTATCATTAAATACTATTATTAAATTCCTTTCTCCGCAGAATGAATAAAACAGCTTTCAAATTTATGAAACCTCTAAAAATATTGCATCACCCCTAAAAAATCCTAATTTAGATTAAATTAATGAATCAATAATCTCGAATAACATCAAAACTCATTTTGAAAAACAAAACGACATATTATTTACTTGTTGCAATCTCTAAAAGTATTACATCACCCTGAAAAATAAACCACAAATTGTTCTATCGCAACCTTTTTAAGGTATTGCATCATCCTTTAAAAATCATATTAAGATTAAATTAGTGAATCCTAAACCTTAAATAAAATCAAAACTCAGTTTGAAAAGAAAACAATCTATTATTTTCGCTAAATTCTTACAAATATTTCATAATCAAATCATTCTAACACTCATTTTCAAGCTTTCACGTCTATTATTCAAATTAAAAATTATACCTAATTAACATTCTTATTTTATATTCTAAATTAATTCCGATCAACATCCCTGAAATTCATTCAAAAATCAAAGTTATCCAAGTCCGATTGCAATCGATACAAATTGTCTGCCTCAGAAGTATTAAAACCATTATTTTCAAAAATCCGCTCGCTAGGGGGCAGCACTGAGCAAAAAAAGTTTTAAAAATTAAATTTACAACTAGCGTAACAAAATTGGTGTATAAGAACAGCTAACCACTAGTAGGGGAAGAAGGAGAGTTCAGCCAACACATTATCTAATCTCTAATATTAAGCCCCTCTCAAAAATTAAGCCCCCCTCAAAAATTAAGCCCCCTCCAACATTTAACCCCTCCTACTATAGGATAAGTCTCCCAACAGGTGGATTCCACCCTCCTCCTCCATCCACAAGGTGGATTCCACCCACATCCACCCACCGCCACCGCCTGCTGACGCTGAACTCTCCTTCTTCCCCTACTAGTGGTTAGCTGTTCTTATACACCAATTTTGTTACGCTAGTTGTAAATTTAATTTTTAAAACTTTTTTTGCTCAGTACTGCCCCCTAGCGAGCGGATTTTTGAAAATAATGGTTTTAATACTTCTGAGGCAGACAATTTGTATCGATTGCAATCGGACTTGGATAACTTTGATTTTTGAATGAATTTCAGGGATGTTGATCGGAATTAATTTAGAATATAAAATAAGAATGTTAATTAGGTATAATTTTTAATTTGAATAATAGACGTGAAAGCTTGAAAATGAGTGTTAGAATGATTTGATTATGAAATATTTGTAAGAATTTAGCGAAAATAATAGATTGTTTTCTTTTCAAACTGAGTTTTGATTTTATTTAAGGTTTAGGATTCACTAATTTAATCTTAATATGATTTTTAAAGGATGATGCAATACCTTAAAAAGGTTGCGATAGAACAATTTGTGGTTTATTTTTCAGGGTGATGTAATACTTTTAGAGATTGCAACAAGTAAATAATATGTCGTTTTGTTTTTCAAAATGAGTTTTGATGTTATTCGAGATTATTGATTCATTAATTTAATCTAAATTAGGATTTTTTAGGGGTGATGCAATATTTTTAGAGGTTTCATAAATTTGAAAGCTGTTTTATTCATTCTGCGGAGAAAGGAATTTAATAATAGTATTTAATGATAATTAGGTAGATCATTTTAGTATGATTAGTAGATATAGAATTTTAAAAAATGTATATTATATGTTGTCCGATTTAGTAAAATTAACTTATATGTATACTTAGAACAGGGTAAACAGCTTGGTATTTGTTTCTGTTTAATACCAAAATTAACACTTCAACAATAAATAAAATAAATTTAACAGTCATGTAATTAGACTATATGGTTAAACACTTTGACAGTTGTCTGCACTGGTGTTAATAATATATATCTGTGTTAAGAGAAAATAGTATTCTGTCTTACGCGAGCAATTAAATATGAATTATGCTTGAAAAAAAAAAAATGAATGTGATTGGTTTTAACAATTCGAAATTCAATAATATGAGATCTGTTTGTAATATTTTTTAAGTAGAATTCGAGTTATATTTAAAAACGTATCAAAAAATTTAATCAGTTAGCTCATTTTAATTAATTTTCATAGTTTAGTAGACCGTGTATATAATTAAAAATTATTATTTATTATTAAATTTAATGTAGGATCGTAATATAACACACAGAATTTATTGATGTATTGAAATTATTATATGTATTTTTTAAAATGTAGATGATCTCTTAGTTGAATTTTATATTATTTAATTTTTTTTCTGTTTAGTATACTTACATGTATATACGTATAAAATTTTTAGAAAGTTTCGTTAATATTTTTAAAGTAAAATTTATTTTGTTATAAAATTCCATAAAAAATTTAAATTATCTGAGTTATGTAGTTCCATTTAATTAATTTTCATGTCTTAGTAGTTTAAGTATATAATTTAAAATTATTGTTTATCGTTAAACTTAAAAAAATGTTGTAATTATATTTTTCTGAATTTAAAGTTATTCAGTTTAGAGTATTTATATATATATTCGAAATTGGTATTATATGTCGAACAGTAATATTTTTGTGAAACTGTATATTGATTTATTTGAATAAAAAAACACACAAAATTTACTAACATAATAAAATAACCATATGTATTTTTAAACTTTTGAATTGCTAGTTGGATTTTATATTATTAATCAGTTGTATTTTCATATCTTTTTATTTAATATACTTGTATGTATACAGTTTTTAGGAATTTTCACTTGAATTGGAAATATATAATTCAATGTATAAAACATTTGTTATTGATATGCAAGGAAATCATGACTCTATGCATGGGAGTTTTGAAAAATATATTGAGAAACAGTTTTAAAGTATAACTATTTCTGTTTGGATAAAACATTTTTAATCGTTAATTTCTAAAATCAACTATAAAAGTCACTAGTATTAGACTTTGGTAAAGACCTTTTAATAATATCAATTGTATATAAGTATATAATAATGTTAATTGTATATAAGCATTTGAAAGGGAAATTTAATTACATCAAGAATAAATTATAAGTCTTCGGGTTTAATGATCTCTTAGAGTGTTATTAATAGGGAAAAAATATTTTTGTAATTTGGTGATTTTATTCTTTCGTTTGCTCGCCAAATGAATTATTTCGTCGTGATTTGGCGATTTTGATCTTTTATTTTCTCGCTAAGTAGAATATTTCGCCGTCAGATTGAGATCGGTGGAGCGGGGGAGGTTCAGGATATAAATAGGAGGTGGAAAATCAGACTTCCATCATTTGATGATTAATTTTGGTAGTGATAAGACATGTCTTTAATTGCTCTTGCTTTTTTCTGATTCGGTTTGTTTGAAAAGATTGCTTTTTTGTTTTTTAATTGTTGATTTCTTTGAAGTGTTTTTTATTTCTTTTTATTCTACTATGGATGTTATCATACCTATTGATGAGATTATGCCTTTGGAAAGTTCTACATCTATGAAGAAATTTTTAACCTGTTTGACTTGTGGCAAAGATTTTATGTGCACATCCAACTTGAATCAAGATACATTCTGGTGAGAAGCTGTACACTTGTGAAGTTTGCCGGAAAACTTTTGGACGGAGATCTAACTTACAAAGACATTTGAAGACCCATAGCAATGTTAGATCATTAGAAGATAATGGATTTTCTGAAGAATCCTCGTTGAAAAGTAGTTTATCTTCAAATACTATTAATATCAACATAACACCTTTGCAAACTTAATTTATGAAATTTTTAAATATTATTTTAATTTTGATAACTTAATTTTTTTAACTTTTTCAAAGTTTTAATTTTTTTAATTTTGTAAACTGTATAATTTTTCAAAGTTTTAATTTTAAATTTTATAAAGCTTTTTTTTTCAAAGTTTTAATTTTTTAAATTTTATAATTTTTTTTTTCTAAGTTTTAATTTCTAAATTTTATAAGAGTATTTTTTTTCCAAAGTTTTAATTTTTTAAATTTTATAAAGTTTTTTTTTTTTTTTTTTCAAACTTTTAATTTTTAAAATTTATAAAAGTTTTTTTTTTTTTTTTCTTTCAAAGTTTTAATTTTTAAATTTTATAAAAGTTTTTTTCTTTCAAAGTTTCAATTTTTAAATTTTATAAAGTTTTTAATTTTAAAAAGTATAAATTATAATATTAAGATTATTAGTTTAATGTTTTAAACTTATGTTATATTTTTTATTGTTTAAGAATTGTTGTTTTCTTAAGTTATACATATGCAAATTATACTCTAACACTCTATTAAAAGTTCTAAAAGGTATAGCAAAATAAACATACATATCAGTAATGATATGATTGATTGTTTAATTGATATGACTGATTGATTAATTGATTGATATGATATGTATTATGTTAGTGGTTTTATTCTTTTTCGAAGAATAGTATTAACTTTTTTAATTCTTGAAAGGTATGCATCATAGTATTAAGGTTTTTAGTAGGATATTTTATAGATATGTTATACATTTTTAATTGTTTTGGGATTGTTTATTTCTTTAGTTATACATGTACAAATTATAACATTCCTTTAAGAGCTGTAATAGGAGTACCATACTCGAACACTTTGAAAAAATAAACACACAGATTAAAGAGGATAGGAATACGTTTTGTTTTAAACAATTCATTTTGAATGATGGTTTTATCATTTTTGAAGAATTGTGTGGTAACAGTTTTTATATACAAGGTGAATGATATATATTATCTGAATGGTTTTATCCTTTTTTTTTGAAGAATAGTATGGTAACACAAGGTAATAGTTTTTATATACAGGGTGAATGATATATATTACGTTAATGGTTTTATCCTTTTTTGAAGAATTGTATGGTAACATATGATAATATTCATTATTAATAAGCGAATAACAGTTGTTTATACAAGTGATGGGATGATATATATAATGCCAATGGTTTTATTCTTTTTTGAAGAATAGTATTAACTGTTATTAATTTTTGAAAAGTATGAATCATAGTATTAAGATTTTTAGTTTGATATTTTATAGACATGATATTTATTTTTAATTATTATATGATTGTTTATTTCTTTAGTTATACACATACGAATTATAACATTCCATTAAAAGTTGTAATAGGGGGGGGGGGTACCATACTGTATCATTTTGAAAAAATAAACACATAGGTTAAAAGAGATAGCAATATATTTTATTTTATTATTTTAAACAATTCATTTTGAATGGTGGTTTTATCTTTTTTGAAGAATTATGTGGTAACACAAGCTAACAGTTTTTATATACAGGGTGAATGATAAGTAAATATTATTTAATTGAACACCATTACTTAGATAAAATTTGAAATATTATATATTTTTTTCTTTTTTAGTATAGTATTATATGAATACTTTCTAATTATATACTTAATTGAATACAATTTTTAGTAAAATGTTACATGAATACTTAGTAAATATTATTTAATTGAACACAATTACTTAGACAAAATTTGAAATATTATATATTTTCTTCTTTTTAGTATAATATTATATGAATACTTATTAAATATTACTTAATTGAATGTAATTTCTTAGACAAAATTTGAAATATTGTATTTATTTTTTCTTTTTAGTATAATTTAAAAATATTAGTTAAATACTTAGTAATTATTTACTTAATTGAATATAATTTTTAGTAAAATGTTATATGAATACTTAGTAAATATTATTTAATTGAACATAATTACTTAAACAAAATTTGAAATATTATATATTTTTTTCTTTTTAGTATAATATTAGCTGAATACTTACTAATTATTTAATTAATTGAATACAATTACTTAAACAAAATTTTGAAATATTATATTTATTTTTCTTTTTAGTGTAATATTAGTTGAATATTTAGTAAATATTATTTAATTGAACATAATTACTTACACAAAATTTGAAATATGATATTTATTTTTTCTTTTTAGCATAATATTACCTGAATACTTAGTAACTATTTACTTAATTGAATACAATTTCTCAGACAAAATTTGAAATACTGTATTTTTTTTTTCTTTTTAGTATAATATTATATGAATACTTAGTAACTATTTATTTAATTGAATACAATTTTTAGTAAAATGCTATATGAATACTTAATAAATATTATTTAATTGAACACCATTACATAGACAAAATTTGAAATATTATATATTTTTTCTTTTTAGTATAATATTATATGAATACTTATTAAATATTTACTTAATTGAATACAATTTCTTAGACAAAATTTGAAATATTAAATTTATTTTTATCTTTTTTGTATAATATTAGTCTAATACTTAGTAACTATTTGCTTAATTGAACACAATAACTTAGACAAAATTTGAAATATGATATTTATTTTTTCTTTTTAATACAATATTATATGAATACTTAGTAAATATTTACTTAATTAAATACAATTTCTTAGAGAAAATTTGAAATATTATAAATTTTTTGTCCTTTTTAGTACAATATTAGTTGAATATTTAGTAAATATCATGTTGAAATAGTATTAAATGTTTTGCAATTACTGAAACATAATTTGAAATATTTACTCAATTGAATATAATTACTTAAACAAAATTACTTTTCACCGACACAGACTCACTGTGCTATCATATTAAAACAAAAAATATTCTTGATGATATGGAACATCATGCAAGCTTATTCGATTTCTCAGACTACCCAAAGCATCATTCGCTATACTCAGATATCAATAAGAAGGTGATCGGCAATTTTAAAGATGAACTAAAAGGCAATCTAGCCCTTGAGTTTGTCGGATGGAAATCAAAAATGTACTCTCTGAAATCTTCCATAGAAGAGAAGAAACGAGCGAAGGGTGTGTCTAAACACGTCGTCGAGAACCGTCTAAAGCATGAAGACTATGTAAACTGTCTCAAAAACCAATCGACTTCTTTTGAAGTACAAATGAGAATTGGGCAAGATGCTCATAAATTATTTACATTAAGTCAGAACAAAAAATGTTTGTCACCGTTTGATGATAAACGTTATTTGTTTAAAGATGGGATCACTAGCTTTGCGTATGGACACTGTAAAATTATTCAAGATTGCAATAATACTAATTTACACTAATATAAGGAAGAATTTATCAAGATAATATTGTTATGTAAATAAATCTTTTCTTGTAAATATACTTTTTCTGTAAATTGTTTTGTTTTTTAATAAAAAAATGTTTCTTTTTTATATGAGTACTTATTTAAAACATATACATAAACCTTTC
Organism: Maratus speciosus; assembly: GCA_963932465.1. Taxonomy (NCBI): domain Eukaryota; kingdom Metazoa; phylum Arthropoda; class Arachnida; order Araneae; family Salticidae; genus Maratus; species Maratus speciosus. The sequence goes on from OZ010788.1 coordinate 283,111,127, forward strand.
TAATATAATGTTAAGTATGTGTATTTATTTTATTCTGTACCCACACACTTACATGTAATATATGCATAAATATCTATGCTCATTTACAAATAATTTTTCAAATATACTTTTTTAAAACTTTTGTTTTGTAAAACTTTTCTTCTACTATTTTTAATTTTGTTAAACTTTTTCTATAACTTGTATTTTTTGTAAAACTTTTTTTTTTTTTTTTTTTTTTTTTTTTTTTTTTTTTTTTTTTTTTTTGCTAAAACTTTTTTATAACTTGTATTTTTTATAATTTTTTTTTTTTTTTTTGCTAAAACTTTTTTATAACTTATATTTTTTATAATTTTTTTTTTATAATTTTTTTTTTCTTTTACTTATAAAATTTTGTTGAAACTTTTTTTTTTTTAATTTTCTTAAAACATTTTCTTTGTAAAACTTTTTTTTTCTTCTACTTTTTTAATTTATATATTTTTTAAACTTTTTAAATTTGTTAAAACTTTTTTTTTACTTTTTTAATTTTGCTAAAACTATTTTTTTTTAATTTATATATGTATATATATATATTTTTTTAACTTTTTTTTAATTAGATTTTGTAATTTTTTAAACCAATAATTTTTTATATAAACACGCATATATAAACTTATACATGCATATAAACATATTAATACTTAGATACTTATATTTAGAAACATATACTTATATACAATATATATACGTATATATATTCATTTGGATAGATTTAGACATATATGTTTAGCGATATTTAAACATTTATATCTATAAATTTATAAACACTTATATGCATTTTATCTATAGGTATATAGATACACGTGTACATAGTCTACTGATACCTATACTTACTAACATGTGTACATAGCTTACTGATACCTATACTTACTAACATGTGTATATCTGCTAACAATTGTTTTCAATAAAGTGATATATATATATATATATATATATATATGCTTATTCAAAAACAAACTTGTATACACGCATCTTTCTAACAAAATATCGGAGAAAACAATAAAATGATATAAAGTAAATAGGTTTTTATAAACGAAACCGTTTTTGTAGATAATTAGACATTCATATACGGCTTTCTAACAAAATGCTAGATAGAACAGTAACATGACAAAATAATTGTCGCGATTAGAAGGAAGGTGGACCTGATCAATTGAGCATTGCTCCCAATTGCTCATTGCGGAATTCAGCCTGTGGCCGTAGAACTCTCATTTATCTACTACTAACCTGCGTTTAATAAATATATATATCCTGGAATTTACAAGCATTGTTATAAAAATACAAGAAAACCTTCGGACTGTCGCGTAAATATAGTCCGATTGCCATGAAATTATTGGCGTTTAATACGGCATGTTCTGCATTGAACATTAGGTGTGGAGCATTTACGGTTCGCTAACAGGGACACTCAAAATAATTCCGTTACATTACGGTCTATGGGGGACATTAAACAACTTTAAACATATTGATATCGATATAGACCACTGAAGTGTACTACAAGGTTCTGTATAACGTAGTGAGTATAGAATTTCTCGTTCATTAGCAGGGACACACAGAAGAATCTGGCTACAGAAGAAAATTAACAATAATTGAACTATTGAAGCCTACGAACAATAATTGCTCGAAGTGCGTTTTTAGTTGTGGTGTGCATTTTTTATTTTAACTACATTTTAAATATTACTTGGTGTGTATAAATTCCATAAATCATATATGGGGCTGTAAAAAAGTTTTCAACAACATCCGTTTATTGGCGGAAAATGCGGAATGGAACTTTTTAAATGTGCTATGTGTTTAAGTGATCGTTGTTTGAATGTACGTTTAATTCATATTTTAAAATAACCATTTTTATCTACTCTTTCCAGATATAAAAAGTCCAAATAGTAATTTTTCCAGGGACAGTATTTTTAATTGAAATGTGTATTTAAACTTGAATATTGAAAACAAAGCAAAACATTAAAATAACTACATTTTTACATGTGAAAAGCATTTAACTGCGAAAATTTCGTCCCATTGAAAACGACATGTTCAAAATGATTTTTTAAAGCAGTAAAAAAGTTATTTTAGACGTTATAATAGTCCGGGAGGCAGAGACATTTTTTACTTAATCATTTTGTACAAACGTACTTTCGAATATGTAATTGATCTTAATCAATTAATCACGAAAACATTCGTGAGCTGTCGCGACAGTGGTTGATGCGGTCTTGGGAGCCAAAAAATTACCCAGCAAAAGTGAAATGATTCGCAATTTCATTACAGAAGATCGTCACTTGTTGTGATAATATCTTCCAATCTTCTGTTATCAAGTAATCATTTTAAATCAGAGCAAATTAGCGTAATTTTAGTGCGTACAGGGGTTAGTGAGCATAACTTGTAGGGAAAAAGCCCCAGATTGAAAGAAATTAAACTTCATTCAAAAACATACACTGTAAAAAAAAAATACTGCCAGTTTTCCGGTAGGAATCGGAAAAATGGTGGTCCTTATCGTACCGGAATAATTTCCGACCCAGCTCGGTATAAAATCCGTAAAAATAAGGAAATACTCAGTAAAACGGTATTTTAGGGATTTTATTCCGAGCTGGGTTGGAAATTATTCCGGTACGATAAGAGCAACTATTTTTCCGATTCCTACAGGAAAACTGGCATTATTTTTTTTACAGTGTATGATTAAATAGACATAGATTTATTACATTTTGTTTTAACATTTTATAAATAAATGTCACATTATAGTAACATTTTGTGCAGAAAATTACGCGTCCTTTTTCAAAAAAGCCATTAATCACTTTTAGTATTAAAATTTTCAAAAGCAATTCCATTTGTATTCCTAACAGGAAAATAAACAGTATTTATCCATTGAAATATTAAATTTCTATCGCATTTACTTAGAACTATCTTTTTTTAGTACCAGTTAATTTTTTTAAGCCGCACTCGTTATATAAAAGAGATTAAATGTTTTATTTATTTTTAACGTTTTATACCTTGACGATACTTTAAGCTACCATTAAAAATATTCTGTTATAAAATACCCTTAACGCATCAATAGTCAGTTATATTATTTTACTATGAGTTATAGTCCCTTTAGTTTTTCATGTTCTGAAAGGTTTATTCGTTTTATAAAGGAAAACGTAATTTTAAAGGTATAGTTTACCTCAAAACTTATTATAAAATAGATTTTTTTTTTAAATGTATGAAATGAAAACCTGTTTAATTGTAAATATTTTGACACCTCATTTTTACCCATACGGCAATTACATCGCAACACATTGTAAATTGTGTTTGTACATCCAGCGCAATTACCTACAAAAATTAAAACTTTAAATGACTTTTTCTCCACGTTCATATTTTCTTCACTTTCATGTTTTTAACCCTTAAATGCCGGATTATTCAAAAATCATTGTATTAATGTTTTTCGGCTTTCATTTTTTAAATAAATCATGGGAAAAATACTTTAAAAAATCATATTTTGTTTTAAGTATAGTTTACGGATAAAAAACATTTTGTTACTAATCGGGAATACTGGTGTTTAATTGAAAAAATAATTTTCCTTGATAAAATTCTATAATATTAAACACACAAGAATGTTAGGAACTATAATAAGAAATAAATTTTACTTGCTCACTGCAGAACAAAATAGGGTATTTCGCAAGCTTCCAAACAAAACAAAAAGAACAAGTAGCAACAATTGAAAAAATAAATGTGTCTTTATTCTTAAACATCACAAGTCATGCCATCTACATATTGAAAATCGATTTAATAATGTTTTCAGAATGTATTTTATTGGCAACATTAGGCATTATAGCTTCAATATTATTCTAATGGTATTTTAGAGCCTAAATTGGGTATGCTGCCGAAAAGCAACACCCGGCATTTAAGGATTAATATGCTAAGGCTTTTTTGTATTTAAGATAGAGATTTAAAACTTGTTATATATGTTCTTTATTATATATCTAATAAATCTGCGAATGAAATTAGCCTTCAGTTTTTTGGTTATTTTTAAAAAAATGAAAGTATATGAAAATGTGTTAGTTGTCATAGTTTTACACTATATATAGCAGAAAAAAATATATTAAATGTAATATTAGATGTAACTAAAATTTCATACGCCGTCTAGTTTAATATACATTTGAAAATTTTTAAAATAAAATGAGCAAAATTATTTTAAAAAGTAGTAAGGATTTTAAAGAATTAAATGTTTTTAAACTTTAAAAAAAATTCGTTAAATATGCACTAATTGTTTTTTTTAATGTGTTTTTAGTTAAACATTGAAATGCGGTGTATTCGTCATTTGAATCATATTTTTAAAACTAATCAAAATTGTTGAAAAGGTAAACTGTCCCTTTAAATGGATAATTTTTTTTCTAATTATGACTGTTTTGCTTTGGTGATGTTGAAAGACGTGGGATGTAAAATTTCAGTTATGGTAAATTTTTATATTTATATGTGAGGTCGATATATTTATACATTTTCTATTTCTTTTGAGTACAATGGTGAATTTTACGAAACCCACCTATTAATACTGATTCAGTTTATTAATTTTAATCGATGAAATTTCTGTGACATTTACTTGCTGACTGCATAGAATTTTTTAATGTATTTTCCAAAATACAGAAAAAATACTTCGGATTGTGAAAATCTCATAAATTTATAATTTAGGCAACAAACGGTTAAAGTTTAACAAAACTAAAAAATGTTTTGTATTTCATATTATATTTAATTATGTTTTTATGGTGTTTAAAATATTTTTTAAATTTTTCATGACAGGTACAGATCTTACAAAATTATCGATGTTTCAACATTAAATTATCTGATAAATTTGAAAAATAGTACCATACAGCTTAAGATGATATATTTGTTTCAACAATGACACATGGTTTAAAGTTTCGCTTTCAAACATAAATTTAGATGATTTTGGATAAATGTTTTCTTGTATTAAATCGAAAGAGCTGAATAGATGAAAAAATAAAAGAGTAGGAAAACTATTTGGTAATCTTTCCTTTTGTTTTGTTTATGCACAACACGGTGGAAACTTATATATCTAATGTGGCATGGTAGTACGAACTCTAGAAATAAATTTAGCATAATTATCCTATGTAAAAAACATAATCAAAATTATCCTACGTGTATTAAAAATCATTATACAGTTGTAGAAAACAAATGAAGTTTAACCCCTTAATTCTCGCTCCCGTCAATATCACGGGCTGACGTGTCGTTCGTTACTTCTAGTACTCGTCATATTTCCGGTCTGGAGATTTAATTGCTGCAAAAAACTTTTGAAACCGGAAAAATTTAACTGGCATTTCCATGTGAAGTCTTTGAATATTACAGCTAGAGTTTAGATTTTGGCGCTGATTGGGATGTTGGACTTTGTATTGCATGTTTCGAAATATGTCACATTCAAAAAAATTATTAATAATCAAAATTTAATGTATATATATTAGGGTGTCCCCAAAAAATGAAAGTCGTTTTATTTTTTCGCATACCCTCTCATTTTTTTTTCTTTTATATCAAAACAATTGTAAATAAAGTTTCATGTATTTTGAACCACGGCAACCCGTGCCGATTTGCATCTAAAGTCTCAGTCAGTAGCTGTGTACTTAGCGAGCGAACGCTGATACGTGTCTGTAGCGGAGCACCCAGCAGCTGCAAATGAAAAAGATAAAAAAAGACAAAAAAAGAAAAGTATTGGAATGCTTGTGACAATGCGCAACCCGTGACTAAACAGTGCAAAACAGTAACAATGTGCAACCAGTGAAACGTGTCCGTACCAGTTTACTCAGGACAGCGCACGTGTATGTGTCAATGTGCTTATAATTCCAAGTTCTTTTGTTAGTAAGTTTCTGTAAGCAGAACATGGCAGTGGAATTGTGTAGGTCTAAAAATGTCATATTTTTAATATGGAAAATTAAACATCAAATAACGGGTTCAAAACTTCCGTCTAATGGACAAGTTCTCACAGTTTTGTTTTACAATATTTAAGAAGTGAATTTAACTGTTAGTGAAAATGCAAATCTCGCTATTCTTGAAAGTATTATCGTTTGGGAAAAGGCCCACATGCCTGCGAAATTGTTACCAAATTGTGTGAGGAAGCTTGTTAATATGGATCAAGTTTGTAGAGACTTACAAAAAAATTGCAGAGAAATTACAAGACGTATTCAAGTGGCGACAACAAGAATTTGTAACTAATTTAGACAATTTGTTCGATATTGCACACGCTGATGCATTTCAAATAATGAAAATAGAGGAAGATAGGATGTTCTTGCAGCGCTAAAAAGAGCAGAGCCAAGCCGGTCACATAGGTGGAGAAGGTAAAAAACTCGGCCAAAAAAGAAGAAAAGGTCCAACTTCGAGTTGTCAAAGAAGATAATTAGCGAATCGAATATGGTAACGCTTCAACATCCTTGGCATCATACGAACCATTGCAAGAATATTCCTCTTCAAATTCTTATGAAAATATGGATAAAGAAGATTTCCCAACACTGATCGAAAGCTCAGAACCTGGAACAAGTAAATCAGTAATGCGGAAAGATTTTATTATTCCAAAGTTAATTGCTGTATTATACAGGTGTCAATTAAGTATGCGAGATTCTGTGTTTATTCTTGAAGCTACTATTGGGGGACATTTGGATTTAACATTGACAAATTTCCATTAAGTAAGTCTTCAATTCAAAGAATCCTAACAGAAACACGGAAGGAACGCGCGGAAGACATAAAAATTAACTTCCAAAACGAGGTATTTGATGTAGTGACCTTACATTGGGATGGCAAACTGTTGCCTGTTTTGAGTACTCGAAAATCGAAAGAAGAACGCTTGCTTATAGTTATTTCATATGGACTTAAAGAACACCAACAATTATACCCCATGGATAAGAAAGCACTGCTAAACGCCTGCTTGTTTTTCGTTACAATCTATGTTAAACAGGGCTTCAGTACATTTTGGAAGCTACAAGGATTTGTACCTTTTGAAATCGTTGAAAGCCTATGAAAATGTGAATGAAAGTATCTCGAAAGCTGCTTTACAGAAATTGCTTCAGCATTTTTGGTATTTGACTCATGAAATAGCAGTATTAGCACTTTTTGATGATGATTTTGACGTACATAGAAAGAATTTTTCGACCCATGAGAAAACATACATTCCATCGAAGGAAGAAACTGGTTCATTGTATGGACAGTTTCATATATTGATTTTGTAGTTGTTTATTTAGTTATTCATTAATTTCACGCGATTGTTACCTGTTATTTTATTGTTTTTACAGAAAAAAAATCTATGAACTCATATTTGTTAAAAGCCATTCATTGTTTCCGTAACTGAAAATTCATGATAGTTTCGAAAAGTTCCTCTTCATGGGAGAACAACGCTTCGTTTCCCGACGCGAAAAGGTAATTTAAATGCTCAGAGCAATGAACAATACAGCACAAGGAGCGGTAAAATTGATACAGGACTTTCATGGTTTAATAACGGTAGAGAAGGAACAAAGCAATTTTTGTTATGTTGCGTACATGAACACACGAAGGTCTATCCTGACAGTAAAAAGAAAATATTGAAATGAAAATACGTTTGGTCATTTTTTTTTACTGTAATATGTCAGTAAATATCTTCTTTTTGATTAAAATGGTGTCTTATGTACCAAAGAAACATACATTTTACAACCTTTCCAAAGTATTCCCCGTACAAGATTTCATGTTCAAGTTTGACCTAAAGCGGGAACGGGATACCGTTATCTGATTGCAATAATACTTTTTATTTATGTTTCTCAGGTGAAATAGAAAAAAAAAATAGAGGGTATGCGTATTTGATTTTGCAAAAAAAAAAAAAAAAAAAAAATTACCTTGTATCCAGGTATATATATATATATATATATATATTATTTGAAATATTATTTGTGTGATGGTGATAAATAAAGATTTAAGATGTGAAAAAGAAAGGTCTTATTAGCATTAATTTGTATTGTGTAAAACAAACATTATTAAGACACAGGATTCTCGCATGATGGCTTTTCTACAAATGTGAATTTGTTCTATAACATCTTTTTTTTTTGCCTTAAAAAAAACTCATTGCATATTTTATTTAGAATCCTTATAATTATTCAGTTTCTGTAATAAAAAAAACAGGTACTTTTTTATGGTTTTTCCAAATATTAAGCGATCGTTAAGGGGTTAACCTCTCCGGATTATGATTTTTTAATTACTTCATATTTCTCAACGATTTTGAGTTTTAGAAAAATATGTCCCCTTTTGGTACTCTCCTCCACGTACCCAACATCCAGCGAGAAGAAATTCTCATGTCACTAACTTTACATGCATGTACAGGTACACGGCATTCACATGTAAATCAACTACAGTGTAGTGTTCCCAGAGTGTCAACCGCCCAACCACTGAACACAATACATGCTGGTTTTGGTTTTCGTGTGAGAACCAAACACTGAACTCCAAACGGTAGATACCAAGGCATTACAGCATGGAGGTCATTGACATTGTGTTAATAATAATGTATGGTGCATTAAAACATCATACTTTTTATACAAATATGGACAAAATAATTCGAATACATCACATTATATGAGCAGTTATTGCAAGCTTTGAAAAAACGCTGATCATTTTAAAGCAGGATGAAACCCTATTTTAAATACAACATGCTGAAAATAGCTTTCTCTTGTTGTTGCTGTAAAATTATTTTTACGCGTATGTGTGAAGCATAAATGTAATATATTGTCAGATGTAGATACTAACTTTATTTATTAATATTATAAGCTGGCTGGTGTGATACATTAAGATCCAAAAGAACTTCTTAAAAATGCCATAAAAATATAGAAGTGCCTTTCATTTCTTCATCAAGTTCAAAGATATGCATTAGTGCTTCTGCTTTGAAAGTTGGAGTTCTGCAAGACTTCTGCTTTTCTGTCTTACTCTTGCTTTTAAAGTTAAACCACTGATGCACTTCTTTGAGACTGGTGAAGAAAGACTATGTTCTTTTGAAAGTCCTAGCGCATATTTATATTTTTATGGTGTTTTTAAGAAGTGCTTTTGGAACTTACCGGCCTTATTATCAAACTTGAATCAAGCTTTTACGGCAAACTGAGAAATGTGGAAGCGAAAGTTTTCAGTCAGCCATTTATTTAGCAAATTCTTGGAATAATTTCTCCATGCACCTTGTGGGCGGAATTGTAGAGAAATTTTAAGACTGAAAACCATTTTCTGTCCATTTGGTGGCTTGTTAAATGCGAATCGTCCTAGTGACTATTCCTAGCGTCACTCGTACCTAGACGAATTTTCGCTTCCACGAAAATAACATAACTGCCTCAAGACGAGAAGTAGTTTTCTGATATTTAGTTTGAATATAAAATTCAAAGCACAAATTAAAATGCACTTTCAGCAATTATAGCGTACAGTCAATAATGTATCTTAATAATGTCATATGGATTTAGCAAAGAATTATAAACGCGCAGTTTATCTATAAAGAGTATACTGTTGTGAATTGAAGGAATATGCATCCGATTTGTCCAATTCGAATTAGTATAACATCATTTAAAATATATATACACTTTCGTAATAGCGGTCAGTAGAGTTTCGTATATCGAAATACTTTTGTGCCTTAGAATATAAGAAAGATAAATATCTATGATTATTATTTTGTATAGGCTGCATGGTTTTGTGGTAAATGTTAAATATATATAAATATATTTACGTAATAATCTAAACATACTTACGAATGTGGGACCATGGAAAGACAAACAAAGGGGCAAACAGTCAGACGAACGAACCGAATAAACCCTTTTCAGTTATGCCGGAATGTGTTACAGATAATAAAGTATACTAATTTGATAATAATGAGATGCTGGTACAAAAATAGTACTATTAATAATAAATATTAAATTAAATGTATAATAGCATTTTCTAAGAAACCGAAACAGTAAAAATTTTTTTTTGATATTCTGCAATACATTCTTTTTATATGAAAGTTTCTTTAATATTATTCTAACTACTTCGTTATATCCATTTCTATATGGCCACAAAATTCGGCAACTGTTGACACATTTTCCTTCAAAAAGAAGTAAAGAAAAGACAATTTCTAAGAGTGAATAAGTAGCCCTAACTAGAAGTAATTAGTAATAATAAACTAGTGAATTATTTCCCATTTGACAAGTATTTATTTATAGCTTTGCTTTTGAAAAGGGCTTATTTAGTGGAAACTAAACTACATAGTTAATCATCTAACACCTTAAAGTAACTCATTAGGGATCTTTTCGGTTTCGCATCATATTTCAGCTTAGTCCCTTTATAGAAGGCTGCGGATATTTAAGGATTATGTTATTTTGGATAACAATAATTTCAATTTTCTTCCTCATTTCCCGCCTTTCTAACGTCGTTAAATTATGTGCATTCACTGAACCTTATAATGCACAATCAATAATTTCAAGAAACGTATAACTAACGAAGACAACTGCAGAATATATATAAGAGTATCTTTATAAAATATTACAATTAAAAGTTAAAGTAGTAATTAACCATTTCTTATTTTTGAACAGTGTTAGAACAGGCAGTTTGAGAACAGTGGTGACCATCCCCCCCCAAACCCAATGACGCAAATTCCCCCCCAAAAAATCTTCATACATTAACACTGAGTCCCCCCCCTAAACAGAAAATCAATTGCAAAATATATTCTTATTATTAAACTATTTAATAATAGTATTCTTACGTACTGTCATACAAACATGAAATAAAAGTTTTAACAGCGTAATAAATAATAAAAGATACATTTTTTCTTATTGGCAATCTGATTGTTTTCACATTTATAAGTCCTGACTGACAAGCCCGTGTTCACTACATACGTTTTAATAAATAAAGCTACTTTTTTTTTATGAAAATAAAGATTTACTTCCAAGTATTTAAAATAAAAATCTTTTAAATTATTACAAAATAAATCTTAAATACAAAAATTGCATATTGTTTTAAGAAAACTAAAATATTAAAGACGAGTCGTTTATATCAAACGCATATCAAATATATTTGCATGTACATACGCCCTTGTTTAAGATTAAACATTAACGCTTAAGATTTCCCAATCATTTTTTAAATACTATCTAGTCATACAGTTTAATCTCACCCTCCCAAAAAAATTCTCTAAATCACCCCCAACCCTAAAATAAACTGTGGATTGAAGCGTTTATATCAGTACAAGTGTTGCTTTATACTGCTTTAACAACATACAATATACTCTTATACAAGTACGGATTCTTATAAAATGGCAGACATTATAACATTAAAACATAGTCCTAATCTATTGTAAGCCCTTGTATTCTGTATAGGTATGTTTTTCTTTCACACTATAATTTTTCAGTCTTATTACCTAGTAATTAATCCTCCTTTCCCTCCCAAAAAATTCTAATTTTTCTATAAATTTATCCCTTCCCCCTAAGATAATTCGTGGACCAATAAAAAAAATCGTAATCGGTATAAAACACAATCGATATAGTCATCGATTACTTCCGAGAACCTGCAATCCAGATGTTCTACAATCGTTTATTAAAATCATTGTTTTTATATGTTTATAAAGCAGTATTTAGTAAATACATGGTAACTGGAAAGAGATGCATTTAAAAAACAACAAACCGAAGGGAGGTTATAATGGAGCCATAATAGTGGAAAAGTCATGTAACGGCGTTGTTTGGTTGCAAAAAGTTGAAAAGTCGCGAGTAGGTATGAAATGGTAAGAAGAGTTTAATAACAATAATTAGAATTTTTTGACAATTGGCAGCAAATTGGCCAAAGAAATTAGAATAAAAAGCACCCCTAGTGGCAAAAACATGAACTGAAAGGATGGTAAATAGTATCAATATTTTTTATTGATGTTTTTTCGTCATTTGAGATTAGTTCTATGATTTCCCCTTTATTAGAAGACCATCTACTGGAATGCATTAAATGACCCCCCTGGGGGGGGGAAGTAGGGGAGGAGCAATAAATTCATAATATGAATAAGTGGTCATAAGGCTTTCCAGCGATATATCCCATGAGGGGTTTCGGCTAGATTTAGAAAAGTGACCCCCCGCGGTGTCAAAGGGGAGAAGGGCGCGGGAGGTATGTACATGAAGTAATAGTCACAGAGCTTTCCAATGATATATCATATGAGGGGGGTGACGGCAAAAGATAGAAAAGTGCCCCCAGGATTCCAACTATTGCGCAATGTATTGTAAATTATTCATCTGAGGGTTCCGTAACAAAATCCGATCTAAAATGATAAAAACGCTACGATTTCAAAAAAATTCGAAAAGCGCCTCACCCGGGAAGCCAAATTGGGGAGGAAGGAAGAAAGATTCATAATATGAAAGAGTGGTCCGAAAACTTTCCAATGACATATCACATGATGGGTCCAAAAAGTTTGAAATTTACCCCTCACCCATGGGTTCACTCTTTCTTACCAGAATACACCCGGAAATCACGCAATCCTCACTTTTAAAGTTTTATATTAAATAAATAATATTTACCGCAGGGCTCCATAAAAAAAAACACACTTAAAATTATATTTCTTGTAGAAATCGCAACGATTTAAAAAAATCATCCCCTTACTGCTTCCCCCTCCCGAAATTTACTCCAAGAGGAGAAAGGTTCATAATATGGAAGAGTTGTCAAAGGGATTTCCGATGATATGTCACAGGAGGGGTTCGGAAAAAGTTTGAAAATTAATCCCCCGTCGGTCCATTCTCGCACCTTCCAGAATTCACTCACCTTCCTCTTCTGAAATTTTTATATTTGATAAATAATATTTATCTGAGGGTCCCAGGTATGGGACAGCTTGACAGAGCTAAAGTTAGAGAAACATTGAAAATTCGGGACAAAATGACACTAAATTCAACAGTAATTATTGAAATTAGGATTATACAGAACTGAATAAATAAACCACTATACCTCCTAACTCATATCGGTTAATAACAAAAAGAGATTGGATACGCAAATGCACTCCTTCGAGAAACTATGACTTAAACCAGAAATGCGGTAAGTTGACTCTGAAAGCTTCATTTCTCTCTTTCTCTGGCATTTCCGCAAATCTCATCTCGACGATTTTTCACCGGCATCTCGACTTTTGACTTCCCGATTATTCCTCTCGCGCTTTTCAACATTTCGTATGTTGGCCGAGAATGAGAAATCAATTTTCTTCGCTTCTCGATATGTTGTTCTCGATTAGTGCCTTTTCATAGGTTGCCGAGAACGACAATTCAATTTCTTGTTCTCGGCAGAGAAGAGTGTGAGAAGATTTATCGAGACGAGATGGAGAAAGAGGCATGACAATGAGCTGTGAAATGAAGCCGTAATATTCAAAGTTCCTCTTATTTTAGCCCTATCATGCTGTCACATACCTGGAATCCTCTGTTAAATACTATTTATTAAATATAAAAATTTCAAAGAGGAGGGTGCGGGGGGGGGGGGGGGGGGTGGCGAACAAATTTTTAAAACCGTAGTGATTTCTACAATGAATATAATTTGAGATGTGTTTTTTTGATGGAGTCCTCCGGTAGATATTATTTATTAAATATAAAAAATTAAAAGTGGCCGAAAGAGTGAACAAACCGGTGGGGGGGGGGGGAGGATTTTCAACCTTTTTTAAGCCCTTCATGTGATATATCATTGGAAAGCCCTCGGACCACTCTTTCATATTATGAGACTTTCTTCTCCCCTTCCCAATTTGGCCCCAGTTTTTGAACTTTTTTGCGTTTTCATCATTTTAATTCGAATTTTTTAAGGAGTTTTCCGAAAAATATTATAATATATGAAATTTCTAAAAGGGGGCTGAATTCCTGGGGGGTTGCGATATTTGGACCCCCGGGGGGGGAGCACTTTCCTAATTTTTGCCGACACCCCTCATGTGATATATCATTAGAAAGTCCTGCAATCACTTATTCATATTAAGCACCTACCGTACCCCTTTCCTCACTTTGATACCCAGGGTGGCACTTTTCTAAATTAACCGAGACCCATCATGTGACATATTGTATGAAAGGACTGTGACCATTTATTCATGTTATGCAAATCCCGCGCCCCTCCCCCCCACTTTGCCCTCACGGTGGGAGGGGCATTTTTATAAATTTAGCTCGAGACTCCTCATGTCACATTTGGTTGGAAAGGTCTGACCACTTACTGATGTTATGCACCTCCGGTGTCCCTCCCCTCACTTTTCCCCCACGGGTGGCACTTCTGGAAATTTAGCTGAGACCCCTCATGTGACGTATTGTTTGATAGGACAGTGACCACTTACTCCTGTTATGCACCTCCCGCGCCCCTTTCCCCCACTTTGTCACCCCGGTGTGCATTTTTACAAATTTAGCTCAAGACCCCTGATGTGACATTTGGTTGGAAAGGCTTGTGACAACTTATTGATGTTATACCCCTCCGATGACCCTTCCTCCACTTTGCCCTCCCGGGGACACTTTTCTAAATTTTGCCTATAACCCTCATGTGATATATCGTTTGAAATCCCTGCGACCACTTATTCATATTATGCAGCTCCTGTGCCCGCCCTTTGACCCCCCAAAGGATCCGGTTCAAGGTTCGTTCGGTTCGAGATTTTTTTTATTTACAAGATTTTGCAGTGTGTGCACACCACGCCTTCTATACGGTGCAGTATGCAGCGGGGACCCAGTGTGAGATTTCATATTACAAGAATGCGTATAAATTAGAGGCCCTGATTAAAGAAAGGGCGCACTAGCGGGCGTAGCCATCTAGTCCTTATTAACCTGACTCATTTCAGCTTTCCGGCAGACGATTCTTGATAAAATCGAATCGGGTATGGTATAAAAGCAATTGGCAAACTGGAGTCATCGAGAAAAATTTTGCACAATCAAAAAATATCGAGATGTCCATACAATCGATAAAATCTATAAAAACATCTCGTTTTCGCCCATCACTAGCTGGAAGTCTTTTTCTCTGTACAGGTTGTTTACCTTATACTGTTTTAATGACATACAATACTACTCTTCTAACATCACTAAAATATACTGTACTTAAATCCTAGTTTTCTGAAAATCTTCAAGTAATTTTAGCGTTGTCTCTTCCTCTGAAATGCTTATTTTGTTGTTATTTTTTATCATACCCATCAAGAATGTATTTTTGCACTCGGACTGTACGATTCGACCCTGTCAAACAATATAATAAATTACTTAAGACGCTTTTGGAAAGCTATTCCTTTTATCACGTCTTGCGGTCCTAATTAATTGCCTTTCAGAATGTGTTAAACATTTTCCCACCTGTATACCAAGTATTTTTTTTTTTATTCCCGCACTTTCAAAGATATTAAGATGCAAAATCGGTTCTTATTACCCTTATCTAGAATTTAAAGAATTAAAAAAACATGACCATTTCTGGAAATTGAATGTTGAAAAGAAGTTAAAAGTGATATTAAAAAAATCAAAAACTTTTTTAATAGTGAAAAAAAAAAAAAGGAAATAGCATTAAGATTTTAAAAATGCCCCCCCAAAAATGTACTTTTACTCTAAATTCCCCCCCAAAAATAAATTTTATGACGCATTTTGCGTCACCAAACCCCTCTCTGGGCACCCCTGTTTGAGAAGATATGTAAAAAGGAAAAGAAAAATTATAAAACTACTATATTTAAATTCTTATGATTTATTATCTTAATTTTTACATTTTATTTGCATGAAAAAAGTACTTAATGCTTGATATTTTTATAATATCTCACAAATATAAAATTTGAAACTATATTTCAAATGGAATCCTGACTTAAAGCTTTAACAAAACTTATTTCAAAATGCATACTTGTCTTTTCATTAAATAATTCACTCACCACAAAAAAAAAAAAAAAAAATGAGAAAATGGAAAAATATAAATTTCAAGGCATAAACGTTTAATAGCAAAACAGCAAAATTTTAATTATTGTCTAAATCTTTTTGGTTAAAATATGCAAATGGAAGTAGAAGAAAATTTTAAAAATGTGGCATTTGCGGAATCAAATTTCGTATTATTATAATTTTTGCTTTTTATTATCATTTTCAATACATCCATATATATATATATATATATATATATATATATATATATATATATATATATATATATCCAATATGTGTTTTCTACGTATATAATTTTATTTATATTCACTACATTTTATATGTGTGTTTTCTAATTTGAAGCAATAATTAAATTCGAACTTGAATTGCAGTTAGAGCCCAATTATCTAAGGGAAAATTTCTATAAGTATTTTATAATAATTTTTTTTGTCTTATTTAAAGCATTAAAATGGCAAATGTTTTTATACTATAATACTCCACCATTTTTTTTTTTTTTTTTTTTTTGCTTCACTCCACCAATTTTTTTTATACTATAATACTCCACCAATTGTAGTTTCTCCACCAATAATCGGGCCTTAGCTGCCAAAAATATATATACAGGGTGATTCATAAATATCGAAACAATAGGCTATCTCCTTAAATATTGCCCCTAGGCACATACTTCCAATTGCAAAGTTTCATAAAAAAAGGTGCAAAATTTGATGAGATAAGTTTCAACTCCAAGGGGGGTCTATATGAGAAAATACAAAAATTAAATTTTTATACGGCCCCCGTCGAGTAAAATTCCCAATTAGGAAATTTTTCCTTATCCATTCCTGAATTAAACACAAAAAAATTCATCTCGATATCTTCAAAATTCGCAAAGATATCAAAATCTAAAATTCGTGACTTACACCATTTATCCATGCCTCTGAGTGACAAGTTTTTGACTCATTTTGAATGCAAGATAGGGATCAGCCACAAATTGTACATTATTAAAAGTCGATATAAAACAGTGCCTCTCCTTTGGACATAAAATAGGCAGCGTATAGATTTTACGTTAAACCTGTTTTCAAAGTATACTGGTGGTCTGGACTTGAGCATGGGTCTGCATGGGTCAAAATATCTAGGTCCGGTCCCGAACCGACCCATAGGAAAAAAGTTCGGCCCTGCCTGGAAAAAAGTTCAAATCGTAGCCTGGCCCGGCCTGACTGAATTTCTACATAGTTTTTTCATCGATATGGTTAAAAGTTGTTTCGTATGGAGGAGTTCTGACCAAAAATACTTATTGTATCTTTTTACTTATTGTATTATTTTTAAAGAAGCGCCAAAAGCTGTGATTATTTGTTTTATTAGTGAATCTCTATTTATATGTAAATGATTCATTTCTCCTTCAATATCGTTAATCCACATTCCATGTGTTGGAGACAATGAAAAATGCTATAAAGTAAAATCTTTTAAGATAGAATCACATAGGAAAGAAAAAAAAGCGTTATAGACAAGTTCCCTTCTTAGGAGTTGTAAATGTAGTCTATTTTTTCTCAGGTTTTATTATATTCATTTTCCATGAATCAACAGATTTTTCCGTTTAAGAAAGGATTCCGTCATAGGCAGATTTTTTCACTAGTTTTACTGTATTTTAATTTTTTGGCTTAAAATCTACTATCCTTTAAAAATATGAATTTTAAAATTTTATTGTAAAATAATGGTCATTTAAAAATATATGCATTTATTGTAAAAGTTTTTGAGCTGAGCCAAATTTTAGTTATTTTTGCACGGATTAGGTCAGTCAGAGATAATGATTTTAATACGGGTTGTCTCGAGACCGGGACTGAAAATTTCGCCCAGGAGAGGCCTAGCAATAAGGAAGCCTGTCCCGGTTCGGTATAACCAGTGGCAGGGAGGTTCTGCTCTCATGATAGGTTCGAACCCAATCGCGCCCTTCGACCCAATCGTTCGGAGTTTTCAGTGGTTTCCTTCGAACCTTGGATATCCTTGCGTAAATATCCTTGCGGAATTAGGTTCCCTTAGAAAGACCTCCACGGAAGGCACTCTCCCCGCCCTTCGGGCCCACATCCTTCGTATAGATAATTACTATATTAGTATAGATAATAGCCGTCATAAATCACACCACACATCCGGCTCGGTTATGAAAAAATACGTTAGGCCCGGCCTGGCCGAGTCTTCAGACAACAGTCGCCAATCCCGGGTCTGTCCAGGCCCCAGTATACAGACTTTTTTATCGGCCTCGCCGGGACGATAAAAAGCCTGAATTTGTAAGTTCTAAAATTATGTAAAACTCTTAATTGGCATGTTAGAAAAAGCATTGTTTCAAATTATACATTTAACATTTATTTATGGACATTTAACTAGTACAAAAAGGTGGCGGAAATGGCAAAAGCTAAACTGAATCGGAAGTTTAAGCTACCGAAAGAAGTTACTTTTTCACGTGCAGTTTTTTAAAATGCATTCAAACATTTTATTTGGAGCCAATCAATGTTTAAAACTTTAAATGCGTTTTTCTGCATGATGTTTTTTAATCGTAAATTAAAAAGGTGCAAACTTGGAACATGTCTATTTTGTTCATTTTACATTAATTTTGTTTCGGCAAATTTGAAAAAAAAATATACTTTTGAAAATATCAATTTTTTAAAATAAATTACATAATTTTTTAAATGAATTTTTTAAACATTTTTAAAATTAATTAAAAAAAAATTCCTGAAACAAAACTAAAATTATACTTTAATCTTTAATTAAATGAAAAAAATTTGAAATCCGATGAATAATGTTTTTAGTTATAAAGATTTTAAATTAAATCCGATTAAAAAAATATTAAACATTTAAATTTTTTAAAACTTTATGAGAAATATAAGATGTGATTTTGTTTGCAAATTATGTGGTTAACCATCACAAAGAAGAAAAAAATCAAAATTCTAGCTTAACAAATATATTTTTTACATGTTTCCTAGAACTCTTAAAGTAACACTGTTTCTTCGATTGCACGCATTTTAATTTGTGTCTAATCCCTTAAAACCTGATGAATTATTTAAATGGCCATAACTCTGCGAGTTTTTCAGATATGAAGATGCAATTTTTTGTGCTTAATTCAGGAATGGATAAGGAACGTTTTCTGATTGGAATTTTTACGCTACCGGGGCCGTACAAAAATTTAATTTTCGTATTTTTTCAAATAGACCCCCTATGGAGTTCCAACTTATGTCATTAAATTTTGCACCTTTTTTTATGAAACTTTGCAATTGGGAGTATGAGTCTAGAGGCAATATTTAAGGAAATCATTGAGGAAATATTGGACAGTCACACTACAGAATAATCTGATGCTAAAAAAATACCAGAATATGAGCAAGGCATATCCCCAGGCCTACTCTTAAAGAATCTAGTGAATGGCTCTTAGGACTTCGTCATAATTTCGTATCAGATGGCAATATTAAGATGCTGTCCCACATCAATAGTCTCGAATCTTATGTTTATACCAGTTTTCCAATGAAACAAAGAAAAATAACGGAGTTTTTTTTAACACAAATAAATAAAGGGGAGTTCTTTCACATTTCATTATTTTTTTTTATTTCACCCACCCATTTACGAACACATTGTAGATGTCCGCTCGAGTTCGTAAAATCCAGCGTCTTCTGTAATATGGTTCAGAAACATAGCCGTACTAAACATTGTAAATTGAACCAATGTTTCCAGTTTTATGAAAAGAAAGGACATATAATACACACAAACTGCTTAAAACCTTATAGCTTTGACTTGAAACATCATTTTTCTTGTAGATTTTATGTAGGGAACAAAATATTTCAATTTATTGGACCGCAAAACGGCATTACGAATGATACGTTGCAGAATGTGACAGCCAATTCGTAACCCCGCTCTGTACATTGGTTTGTGCAAATGGGCGCCTTTTTGAAAATTATCTGAACTAATTTCGCTTACTACATGAATTTTCCAGATGTCAATAAATATGATCTATTGATAATGTAATTGCGTCACTTTATAGTTTAACACATTTTCTTGGCATCATGTATATCAGAAATATCCCAATAATTTAAAATAACTACTACATGCTGGAACAAGAAAATAAAACATGCGTCAAGCTTAATGAAACATTTCCCAAACATTTAGAATAGCGTAACGAAACTTTATTAAGGTGAAAGAGGATATCTATGTAAAAAATTTGGAAAACGCATAACACATTTGAAAATAAAATAACAACAATTATCATAAATTATTCGAATGCTTTAGTCAAGCCCTGTATATTATCTACCAATCTTTATGTAAACTACATAGTATTACAGTCGAACTCCGCTATAGTGAACCGTCTGCGGGCCCAACAATATGTCCACTATAACCGATGGTTCACTATATCCAAATTCTTTGGAAAAAATATTTTTTAGCATATGATATAGTGTTAAAAACAGTGAGTGCAATAATACGTAATTTGCTTACAATTTATTAACTAATTAAATAGATATTAAATCAAACATTATAAAGAAAAATAGTTACTTACTAAAACGTCATTTTATTTTTACATTCTATGGAAGAAATTAGTAATTTTTGATTGAATAAAATTACATTTTAAGTAGAATTCATCAATTCTCTTATCACAATCAGTAAAGAATCCAATATTTTCTGGTTCACATTTTCTGTTCAACATCGTCTTCTAAGTCTTCTTCAACGTCATCTTCAACGTCATCTTCTCAGTCTTCTTCGGCATCATTCATTAGTTTAACTTCAGATACAATGTCATCCTCTGTAGTGGTACCAGAAGTGTGTGTGTGGGGGGGGGGGGGAAGAAGAGCCATGTGCTGTTTAATAGCTTGTTTGTCCTAGTTTAAGGCGACGAGCGTGAAAGAGTAAAATTTGACACAATGTAAAAAAATGCCATTATTTGCGGTCGTAATTAGCGCAACTGTAATGTTGAAGAACTAAAAAAAAAAAAAAATCTGGCGAAATAAAATTTAAATCCACTATAAACGAACTACCAAATTCTTAGCTGTCCACTATAAGCGTATAAAATAACATTAGTTAAATGGGAGTTTGGACGGGACCACTAAAAAAATTCATTACATCCGAGCGTTCACTATATCACGGGTTCATTATAGCGAGGTTCGATTGTATAAAATTTAATCCAGTTATTAAACGTTTACTAGCAAAACCCGCGGCTTTGATTGCGTAATAGTTGAAATATGCTAGGTGATCTTTGTATGTCTATTTTTTATTAGAAGATATTATACTTTTTTAATAATTCATAAAATACTAATAAAGACACAGTTTGACTATACTCCATTGTTACACTGTATTAGTTAGAAATGAGACTTAAATTAATAAAAAGAACTAAAACTAATTCTAAATAAATGATAATTTAGAAAGTATTTTGAAGCTTTTATGCTCATTTCAGCTCGTTTGAAGTTTTGAATTTTTTTAAAACCGTTCTTAGTACGCATTTACATCTTAAAATTAACCATCATGTCAAATTCCAATCTTCTTGTCTAACGGTCTACCACCTATCTGTTTGTAGGGGCACTAGCATAAAATGTCTAAGTTTAAGCAGGGACTGTCATCATTAATTTGCCAAAATTATGTTTGAACTCGGTTTGGTATTTCCTAATATTCCATAAAAAACACAATTTAGAAAGATTTTACAGCCTTTTTAGAATATTTGTTGATCTTGCCTACCCCATGTGGTAGTGGCACTGGGATAAAATACAGCGTGTGTAGGATCAGTGACTGTCACCATTGATTCGCAACCATTACTTTTAATCGGTTTATTATTTCACTGAGATTGCATAGAAGTTGTAATTTAGGACTTTTTAGAACGCTTTTCGCTCCTTGCCTTCACTTCACACCTTTTCCATTTCAAATTTATTTTCAACTATTCTTAGAGGGCATATATATTTTATAACTAACATGTGATATTCCCA
Source organism: Maratus speciosus (assembly GCA_963932465.1). Classification (NCBI taxonomy): domain Eukaryota; kingdom Metazoa; phylum Arthropoda; class Arachnida; order Araneae; family Salticidae; genus Maratus; species Maratus speciosus. The sequence continues at coordinate 283,132,842 of OZ010788.1, forward strand.
ACAATTTGCAACCATTATTTTTTGGTGTTGCATAAAAATCGTAATTTAGAACGTTTTTAGAACGCTTTTCGCTCACTTCATCCTTTTAAATTTGAAATTTTCTTCCTACGGTTCGAAGACAGCATTTGCATCATTTAAGTAATTACTATGCCAAATTTCAAAATGTTAGTCCCACGGTATTACAAAAACACAATTTAGAATGTTTTTTTGCTCATGCAACCCTCAAATGGTAGTAATAACAACATAAAATATAGGCTATGTTGGAGCAGGTACTGTCACCGTCAATTTGCAAACATTTTTTTTTTAAAATTAAGTTTGATATTTCCTGAGATTGCATAGAAATCTGTATTTAAAACGTTTTTAGAGCATTTTTGCGCATTTTCACACCTTTTAAATATTAGATTATTTAGAAACTGCTCTTAGAGAGCATTTACATCTTATAAGTAAGTAGAACGCCTAATTTCATGTTGCTAGCCACTGGCATCAGTATCACAAAAACCGCAATTTAGAACGCTTTTTGCTTCTGCAACCTCCAGGTGGTAGCGACACCGACATAAAACAGAACCTATGTTAGAGCAATGGCTGTTACCATCAATTTCCAACCATTGCTTTTGAAATCGCCATTTAGAACGCTTTTTGTGCATTTTCACCCTTTTTAAATTCCAATTTTTTTTTAGGAAATGTTCTTAGAGATAATTTATATCTAATAAGTAACTACCATGCCAAATTAAATCTACATACGTCCTTCAGTAACACAAAAATGATATTTTAGGACGTTTTTTGCTCCCGCACAACCTTTGGGATAGTGACACCGATATAAAATATAGCCTATCTTGGAGCAAGGGTTGTCACCATCATTTTGACACCATTACTTTTTAAATCGGTTTGATTTGATACTTCCTGAGATTGCGTAGAAATCTCAATTTAGAAAGTTTTTTAGAACGCTTTTCGCACTTTATCACCCCTTTTAAATTTCGAATTTTTAAAGAAATGTTCTTAGAGATCATGTATATGTTATAAGTAACTATCCTGCCAAATTTCATGTTTCTAGGCCCTTCAATAACATAAAAATCGCATTTTTAGAACGTTTTTCACTCCTGCCTCCCCCTTTGGGTTAGTGGCATAGACATAAGATATAGCCTACGTTCGAACAGGGACTCACACAATCATTTTGATACCATTATTTTTTTAATCGTTTCAGTTGTTCCAGATATTACTTCCTACAAACGAACAAACTTTACCGCTATATATTAGTATATATAGATACAATAGATAGGTATAGTTGAAAATTCACCTTCAGTAGTTTCCGCTAATAAAAAGAACTGAACTCAAATTAATTGTGAAGATGGTGTAAATAATCTATATAATTTATAGACACCACGTAATATGAAAACAATTAGTTACAGCTAAAAACACATTTCACAACTGAAAACCGTTTGTAGCAATTATCCCTCAATAATGTAATCGAAATGTTTCTTGTGTACCTGTAAATGAGCGATAAATGCTAACAAGGAAGGTCTCCATACGGGCATGCTGCGAAAAATCTGAAAAAAATTACAGAATGTTCTTCTCATGAGGTTATATATGTTTATAAACAAATTTTGGCGGAACCTCGATAGAGGGTCCGTAAAAAAATAATGAAATTTTCGTTATTTGGCGATTTTGTTTCGGTTGGCAGTGGAATACAATTTGAAAAAATGTCAAATACAAATGTTTTTATGTCAATTACACTTTAAGGAAAAAATCTTTCATGTAGAACTTGTTTAAATAAATTTAATTTAAATAACTGTAGTTTTGTCAGTTTTAGTTTGTTTTAACTATAATTTTGTCATATCGATATTTATATGTATTTATATTGAAATTTAACTCTCAGAAATTACTTTTTAAAACGGAATGAAAATTTGAAATTAACTAAAATTGTTTCAAGCTCAAAATTAAGTCCAATTGTGCATTGTCGATTCAATTTTGTTGCTATGGAAACGACTTCTTTAGATATTGAAATGAACTGCAGCATTCTTCATGTGGCTTTTATTTTTTGAATACGCTTAAATATATGAAAATAATTTCTTCAATATGATTTTTTTTTATATGTGAAAATATGTTTTCAGTGATAAATTAAATAACTGTAGCAACAAGCAGTATGTATATGCTATACAATATAGATGTATGTATATACATGTTAAACTCTCTCATTGTTTAAGTTTAAACTCATTAAATACCATTTATACGCATTCTAAACATCAATTAACAAACAATTTTCAGTTACAATAAAATCGTTTGCTTTTGGCGAGGAAAAGTGCTGCTCACCAAATCGCGTGATACTTTCGTCTTTTCACGCCAAATATTCGAAAGTAGTTTCTTTTTTTACAGACTTTCTAGTGTAACTCCGTCGCTAAATTTGACTGATCCTTTATTATACACATAAGTAGTTTAATTAGTATTTTTTTCAAAATATTCTGAGCATGCCCACTAAGGAGACCTTCCTTGTAAGCTCATCATAGTCTACCGTAAACAACTTGTAGTGTACCGCAGTGATGTATACCAATTTCAATGTGTTTGAAACAGTGCAACATTATTAAAACTCTTTGCAAATGAATTTCTATCATATGTCATTATGTAAGGGAATTATTTTGAATGTCCCTGTAAACTAACTACAAATGATGCGCACTTTGTTTTGAATATCGAAAATTTCATAGTGATACTTATTACCATACATAAACTACTTGGCAATCTGAATATATTTGCGTGAGTTAAAGCACATGCAAAGACGTACAGCCGGATAGACAGACACACATGCTCAGACAGAAAGATAGACAAACCGAAGTCATAAACACTTTTGAACAATGTTAGAATGTGTTAAAAAGTGTCATATGAGTTGAGAGTCGAGTACCTTTTGAAAAAGTAAACAGTATTTTCATATTCATTTCTCTAAAATGGGTTACTTTCGTCCATAAATGGATTTTATCATATAAGATTTATTTTGAAATCAACCATTTGTTTTAGGTTTAGTTTAAGGGCAAATCAATTATTCAACAACAATACGTTCGAACTTTAAATTATTTCAGAAAACTATTGTACGACTAATTTAAATGATTCTGTCAATTTATTTAGAAATAAAGACTTCTAAAGAGAGAAAGATTATATTGTTATTGACTATTGAAATTTAATGAATATAAATATTTTATTTAAAAGTGAAAAAAAGATTCAGGTGTTTTAATATTATTTATTGGTTTCGCTAGAATGGTGTAGTATACAGGGTGTCCGATCTCAACGGTGTTCAACGGCTAATTCCTAAACCGTTAGTCATAGACATATAGTTCCAATTACAAAAATGTTTTAAATCATGTAAAGAAATATTTTAAAAGCGATTTGGGTCAATAAAAACATTTCTTAAAAAATTAAGAAATTAAAATTTTTATACGGTCCCCCGGTCCTATAAGTTATATTTAGTAAAATTTTCCTATTGCACTGACAAGTAAGACAAAAAAAGCCCCATTCATATAACGCTAAAATTGAGCGAGTTATGAAACTTTAAAAATGCATGACTTATGCCACTTTTCTGCTCTGAAAACAAATGAGTTCGGCTTGGCTTTGAGGGGTCACATACCAAGTGCTTAAAGTATTCGAAGGTCTTATTTCATGTGTATCTGCACTTTGAAAAAAATCGTACAAGTAATACGATTAAGTTAGCATTTATTAAGTTTCAGATTGGCTAAAATAACATATGTTTTATTTTGCCAGGATTTGAGACTGTTTCTTTTACGATTTCTTTTAACAAAAATTATGTTATTTTTATGAGTTTTTATTTAACTTCAATGACCGTATGTATATTTTTCTAGTCGAAAATTTGTACTCGAACATTAACTCACTTTTAAATATCCGATCCAGATTAAATTTTACATACTGACGCAAATCCGATAACAATCTAATATCATTATGATTTTCCGTGGTTACCATTTATACTTATTTTACAGGATAACACAAAAAATTTCGGATAGATTACCGCCAAGAAGTTTAAGAAAAAGTTTTAGATTAGATAATACAAGAATGTGATTGTTGGGTTTTTTAACTTTTATGTATTTTTTAGCACTGAATCCGAAAATTACCTTAATTTTTAACTATCATGTCAGGATATTTCGCAAATCATAAATTGTGAAATTTAAAGAATAACAGAAGTCGGATACTATAAAGTAGAGGAGATGGTTGGAGTTTTTAACTTTTGATAATTAATTATTACGTACTTTTTATCACTGAATCTGAAAATGACCTTCATTTTTAATCATCACGTTAGAATATTTTTGCAAATCGTAAATGTGTTAGTTAAAATATAGCGAAAATCTCATATTATAAAACATATGTCATTTTTTTTTTTATTCAATAATTTATTCGATATTTTTGCTTATCCTGGGATTCTTACAGCTAAACAGCTGAGTGGTCCGATGAGATGGAGGAGGAGATTCAATTTTAACTTTGAACTTTTTAACTTTGAAATTCGCAATTTGCGAAAAATCCTGATGTGATGGTTAAAATTGAAGGTGAATTTCGGATTCAGCGGTACAAAATACATAAGAATCAATTATAAAAAGCTAAAAAACATGACATAACCCAACTTTTGCAGACTTTTGCAATCTAATAATATATTAAAATACGGATAATTTTGTAAAGAATTGAGACTGTTAATTTAGCATAATTTTATTTAACAAAAATTATGTTTTTTCTTTCTTCTTAAATGTTTATTACAAATTGTATATTTTGCATTAATATGTCAGAATGATTAAAGATTTCAAATTTATCTTTCAATGTTAATTTTACTCTCAACCATTTTTTAATGTATTTGACGAAATTATATTTCGACTAAATTTATGAGTGACCCCCAATTTGCAGCAAAAAATTATGCTCCAACTTTAAACAGCTATTACTCGGTCAATTTTAATCGTAGAATAACGGGACATTTTTTGTATTACTTGTCAGTGTAAAAGGAAAATTTTACTTAATATAACTTATAGGACCGGGGGACCGTATAAAAATTTTTATTTCGCAATTTTTAAAGAAAGGTTTTTATTGACCCAAATAGCTTTTAAAATATTTCTTTATCTGATTTAAAACATTTTTGTAATTGGAACTATATGTCTATGACTAACGGTTTGGGAATTAGCCATTGGACACCGTTAAGACCGGACACACTGTATAACAGGATTTTCTTTTCATTACCTGAAATTAAAAAAAGATAATATTTAGTTCTATTAAATTCTTAACGTGTTCTGCGATTTAAAATTTTATATTTTAATTATAATGTATTCAATAAAGTGCACTTAATTTACATGGTGAACGGTACATAAGGAAGAGTGGGAGGGCGGGGCTAAAGGTAGATTTTCTCATAAAATAAATTAATGTTCAAGCATTTTTCAATAGATACTATCCCAGCATAACACTAGCACACTAGTACATATACTGAATATTTTCCCCCTTCTGGATTGGAAGCAAAGTTTTCAAAAGGCTAACTGAGAAAGATTTTTTATATTTAACGTGTATATATTTTGATAAAGTATTAATTCAGTTTTTAACAACAATAAATACGATTATAAAACTTTCAATCAGTTCTATTAATTTGGTATCTTCGTTTTGTGTTAGTGATAAATAGTTAATTTACAACAATACTAAACTTGGTTAAAAATAGTTTGAAAACTAATAGAAATAGATATATAGACGTTGTCATGTTATTGCATCTAAAATTTATGTTAAATGATACTTTTTGTGTACAAAAACTAACTTACTCTACCTTATTTCTTTATATCTATTAAATGGATACCATTTTAACAAATTAACTTTAAATAAAAACCTCACTAATAAAGGCTTCAATTAATTTTCATTTGGTAAGTGTTAAAAATTAGAAAGAAAGCATATCTTTTAAAGTAATACTTTGTTTATTGAAGTTATAATAAAGCTGTGTATTTCTTTAACTCCCCTGTATAAGAAATATTTACGCTTAATTAATGTGTCCCATTAAACTGATGGCATGTTCCATTAGAAACCGACTACAGATCTAATGGGACAAATTATAATTTAACATATTACGACAATTTCTCATTCAATAATCTCATTCAATATCACTAACATTTTAATCTATTAACTGTTGAAGTAATTGTCTGTCAAAAAGAAATGAACTATATGGAGGTTTTATAAATTGCACTTTCTACGGTATGAATGTAAAATATTCCCCATTAGACCCAATTTTCTTTACTTGTATGTGGAATTATACACAAATTTTGTGATTTCACAGGAACGTTGACACAAATTAAACGGAAACTTATACTTTGTAAAATTCCTTTTCTCATAGCTAAAGTAGTTGTTTGAGGAAGATGCAATTGGGAAACTGGAGATAATTCTGAGCTAAAGCGGCTCATTGTTACTGGTAAATTTTGGAAAAGACTTTTCTATTTTTTCAGGAAACCAAATAGTTTTCTGAGATAGGCCACTGGCGCTTCAATTAAAAGTAGAGAGGAAAGAACTGAAGGTAAAGCTAAGGTTCTAAAATCGTGGCTAACTATCAGATTACGCTGTATTTTCTTTAAAGTTTCTTGCAAATCGGAAACGTTTCTACAATTCATCTACAATGCAAATATAACAAATCTTTAAAACTTTTGAAAGAAAAGTTACTCTATTTATTGCTTCTACATGTAGAAAACACTGAAAACTCCCAAGAAGCACGGAGCCTCCTGCTAGTTAAATCTACAAACTTCCGTATTTTATTTCTATTAAGATATTGAGAGTAGTTAGGTTTCATCATTTAAACAAGATGCCACGGATGCCATTGTCGCATGTTGTATTATTTGGCATTTTCGTGACATTGTGGAAGATTTTTCAAATCGTTTTTGTATTCAAATTGAATATATATATATATATATATATATATATATATATATATATATATATAATAACAGAACTTCTAATCGTAGTATTTATATGCATAATTTACTAATTGTATACATACAAACATTAGATGTATTTTGAAAAACAATACAAGAGCTTCGCCTGTTAGCGGATCTTATGCATCTTCAAAGATATTTAGTGAAAAAAAAAGTTATATGGTATGATAATAAACTGTATATTACTGTTTATTTAGATAAACATTACGTAGTGCCATTTTTAGAAAATTCGCATAATAGATATTATTTACGCATATTTCTTTGTAATGTTTTAAATGTCTTATTTATTTTTTAGTTTAGATTCAATAAATCTTAGCGGACACATTCAATGATTTGATGTTTTCTCGGATATCTAGAGAAATATTTGACAAATTATTGACAACATGACAATTTGTGGAAATCCCCTAATCATCCAAGCTACATTTAGAAAGCAGATGAAATTCTGCTCAGTATATAACCAAAATATTTCTGAATTTTCAGAATATTAAACTGATTTGTTATATAAGTTGTCCTACATAACGCACCATTGTTAAAGAATGTCAAAAAAGTTTTGTTATATTTAGACCATGCACAGTTAAAAATTGTTTCGTTTCAACGCTCATATTTTATTATACATTTAATATACAGATTGATTAAAAATGAATGCTATTGTATATTACCCATTCATTTTGCACCCTGTATTTATATTCTAATTGCAGTTTGTTGTATCTACTGTACTGTTGCAAGTTTCTTAAAAATGGCGTTAAATTTAATTGAAACCCATGGATGTTCTAAACAAAAAACATGCGCAAATGTCTTTGATTTTTTTAAAGGAACCTTTAAATCCCAATTCATATATCTATTTATACACAAAAAACTCAAATGCTGCAGAAGATCAATTTAACCATGAGCTGCAGGTACAGATTATCTGATTTTACAAGATGTTCAAAATTATTATTTTTTTAATTCAATTTGCATTTGGTGCCCCATTTGTCCTAGTGACTAAGACTTCTCTAAAAAATATGAGGTAAAATATGCTCTTTACGCTCCTGAAATTCCAGAAGTCAGCTCGTTCAAAATCAAAAATCCCCGTTGTCTTTTGGCAATATAGTGAGTATTTATTATACAAGCACTTTTCCCATTTTTTGAAAAAATAAATCTTAAATGAAATATAATTATAAAACACACTGAAGTATTATTATTTTTTAATAAATTCAAAGATGTTATAAAATATCTACATACAGTGACAGCATTTTATAAAGTAAATATTTATACATTGCAGAAACATTACGCAAATATCTTATAATGGCCAATTAACTTTTTTTTATTTATTTACATTGCAAAAGACAAATTTAAAACACACAAATTATGTTTTCACGAAATCATCATCTCAAATTCCACAACGATGGGCTTTTAATAGCCTAAGAAAAAAAATGTTTGATATTTTCAGAATTTGTTTGTTAAAATAGTAATAGCGTAGCAATAAAAATTTCTTTTATAACAGCATAATTTAAAATAAGCAGAAACGACAATTTACATTTAAATGATTCGAAAATCCTTTGAAAACATCTGCAATTTACGAAACTGCTTTATCATGAATGTTAAAATAAAAGCTTTTAAATAAATTTTATTATTTTTTTAAAGGAAAAAAATGTACAAAATTAAAATGTCTGGATTTCCCGGGATAAGAAAATAGCTTGTCGTGTTAGAATAGAGCAACAACACAAAAAATTATTGACTATCGATTTTAACAGATTGATTGTAGATAATACAGATACTCATAAATTGCTATCTTTTTTTCTCTTGCCAGCCATGGTTTGAATGTGCTTTAAAGGAGAACAGAGTTGGTAAAGATTTGTAATTCAATTAATCGGTAATGTTATTACAATTTAAATACACCTGATGGATTACATTTCACATTACACTTAGCAATAATGAGGAATTTTTAAATACATTAGCATTACCATTGCAAAAATCAAAATGAGAACTATTATTGCATTACTGTACTGATAGATGAGAAGCTATAATTACGTGAAATATTAATGGTTAATTTGGAAGTACATTAGCATTGCAATCGTAATCATAAACGTTATTATTAACATTGCATTATGGTAAGTAATTGAAAAGTTATAATTACAATTACCTGCAATGGTAATGGTGATATTGATAATACATTAGCATTATAACCATAACCATAAACGATATTTATCATTACATTATGATACTGTAATGGAGAAAATATAATAAGAATTATATATCATCATAATTAGGAATTTGCGAATATATTGGCATTTCAATTCTAATCATAAGTATTTAACTATCATTCCATTATAGTAGGATTTGACATGTTGTAATTACAATTACGTGAAATGATAAAGGTACATTTTAAATTCGATGAGATTACAACTATACGTGAAAAAGGTATCTTTATAGTATTGTAATCCTAATTCAGAAGTTTTAGTTTCAAATAAATTTTAAATAGGATGATACATTTCCAAACTAGCAACGATTGTACAGGTAAGTATACAATAAACCAGCGGTATGAAGTAATAATACTAAAGATTTTTAAATTAGACTAATATTCGTAATTATGAACTGAATAGTAGCATACTGCAATGTTAATGTAATTTTTAATGGTATTGTAGTTTTTCATTCTTTTTACATATACGTTTAATTTTCTTTCTGTAGTTTTGATTACAGTCTGTCGATGGTCAAAATATATGTTTATCGCTAACAGTGAAAAGAAAAGACACATCTGAAAAAAGAGTGCAAGCAAGGTGCGTTGAATTGTTTCCCTCTTACATTGGAATATTTTAAATAAAAATATATCGGAAATTAGTCTGTCAATAACCTCTAATTTTCTCTATAAGATTACAATTTGGTCCTTTTTTGCTATCAAGCAGTTTTAATTCGAAATTTGGTTGTGAGGTTAAGTTAATATTGCCTCCCCGCAACTTTCAAATATCAAACGCTTAACACGTTGAATGCTAAATCTATTTTGTCTGTCTTTCCGTTTAGGCCACGAAATAAGACTCCCGTTACAGAATCTATAAGTGTCATACACCGATGACTGACGCGGCCTAAACGGAAAGTTCAGTGTCAGACACCTGTGACTGACGTGGCACTCAACATGTTAAATATGTTCCTTTTTAGGTTTCAGTTGTCTTTATATTTTGTCGCTAATGTTAAAGGTTGCCTGTTTGCAGTACCAAACTATTTCTGTTAGAAAGGTAAGAAACACTACTCCTCCCATTCTTTCAAGTATAGAAAATTTAAATACGCCTATATTTATTTCTTAATTAGCTCTATTTTGGCCATGGATGCTACAATTTGCTTCATTTTCAGAATAAAATCATTAAAATGAAAAGTATGGGGATTAAGTTAATCCTAGTTCTTCCACTACCTAACTTCTGAATATCAAAATTTCAACTGTGCCAATTTTTACCTTTCAATTAGCTCTATTTTGTTGCAGAAAGAGTATACTTGCTCGGATTCTGGTATCAAGCTATTTCAATTAGAAGTGTAGGTTTTTAAAAGTGTAAGTTTACACGAATAACGAGTTTTTTTTCAGTTTAACAACAACAACAAAAAAAATTAGAACATCTAAATGTAATGAAATTTGACTAAAAGAGGGAAAGGAGAGATTTCCCTCTATATGTGAAATAATTTGCAAAATATCTTGGGATTTTTAAAATTTTCCATATAGTAATTATTTGATTATAGTATTCCCAATTTTTATTCTCAGTATTGGAATGTATACGGTTTAAGGTCATTATGTCTAAATGTGATGAGCTCTAAATGAGACAATGTCCTTTAACTTAATATCCTAATGCAAGTATCGTAAATAAATGCTGTATACTGAGACATTCGAACTTCAGGAACAAAACCCGAAACATTTATCAGCATTTAAAACGTTTTCTTTAAAAAAAAGTCACATTAGAATACACATCGTTTCTTATAAAGCGCCCTATCTTATCTAAATGAGGCAAAAAATTCCGAAAGTGGTTCACGGTTTTTCGTTTTTAACTTTGAAGATCAAATAATTCTATGGGCGTGAAGGATTACGACTTATGTTTCATTTACCGGTATTGTAATTTTAAGAAAAAGCGACCAATTTTGAAATTAGAGCTATAAAATTTTCTAAGCATTTTGGTGACTTTGCGTTTATCAGATACCTATTAGCGACAAAACTGAATGTTCTAAATGCGGAGAGACTTTTAGGATATTAACGAGGTAGGTTTACATGGTATATTTAATATATTGCATCAGGGCCGTTCGAAGAGGGGGGCGAAGGGGGCAGTCGCCCCGGGCGCAGAAATTGAAGGACGCCAAATTTATACTACAAACCTCTTTTTACCCGACTGCCAAGAAGGGTTATGTGTTTCACGCGTATCTGGGTATTTGGATTTCTTTATACCCTCGAAACATCCCAACAGCTGGATTGATTTAACGAATGAAGTATCTATCGATTCGTCGTAACCGTCCAATGGTTATAGGCTAGGTTTTGTTTTTATAAATTCAAAACGGCGGCCGTAATATAAAAAATGGTGGTAGACTCGAAAAGAAAATTACGCACCCTATTGAGTGGCATATCATTGGATAGGTCTTTCAAAATGAAGACGATGTTTCAATGACTATTTTATAGTCAGAAGCTCCGTTTAAATATTACACAACCTGAAAGTTGTGTAGGTAGGATCTCTAGTATTACTGCAACTCTAACCACCATAGACATCTATAGGCCTCATCAAAACAGTGTTTATAGATAGGAACTAGCAATTAAACACAACTTAAGAGTCATCAATACAAGTAAATAAAAAAATAGGTAAGTAATATAAAACATAGTTTAACATGGATGAAAAATATTTAATTAGTTCGCTTTTACACAATCGGGTTTTTTGATTTTTTTAAATTTAACTTTTGTTTCTTCTTTTTTTGTAAAAAAAAAAAAAGAAAATATATACATATATTTACACATTGGGAATTTTTCCTAATCAAAGTACGTACATTTTTCGCTTTAAAGGTATTGCATTGTCCTTTGCGCCACACCGAAATACAAATTTATGAATTAGGACTTCTTTCTTTTAAAAACTTGTTTTGGGTCTTTGTCTTAATCGCTTTTGTTAACTTTCTCTTTTCTGAGTCTATGCTTATGGCAAAAAAAAAAAAAAAAATGTACTCTCAAACTAGCATGGGGTTTCTTTCTTGGAATATGAAAGGGTTCCAAACTGTTATACAGTACTGTTACATTTTTTTCTACACCCATTTTTCAGATCCCCTTTTTCAAATTAGAAGTGCAATTTCCTCTTATGTTATTTAGTTTTAGAATATTTCTGAATTAAAATTAAACTTAAAGTTTAAAAATAAACGCGATATATGTATTCAATAGAATTTGTTTCTGTTTCTGCACTTTTTAATTCTGTAACACCTGTCACAAAGAAAAGTTGTGAAAAGGGTTTGGGGTGAGGGGGCGCCAATTTGAAAATTTACCCCGGGCGCAGTTTTCTCTTCGCACGCTGCTGAATTGCATCCAAATAGCGTTTAAATCAGAAATTGTGTTTAAATAAGCTGTGTTGAGTTAGTACATTAGGAATTTCAGCATGATCCCCCAACAGTAATTTTCTTTAACCAGGTAATTAAATATGTTTTTAAAATGATCCAAACAGAAAAATACGTGCGTAAAATTATTAATTAAAAAAATGGCATAAGAATAGTGGTGTATATTCGAGACAGAGCATTTATATACATGACTATGAGATTCGCAACACTTTTAAATGATAGAAATTCTGAAAAATCTTGTATAGATTGAAAAAAATTAAATTATGTTAATGCGATTAAGTAAGTTAATTTTACAAACATTAAAACTTTGAAACATTAAATGCCGAATCTGGTTAAAACATGATGCAGCTGAGTTATGCCCTGGTGTAGAGGTCTCCATTTTTTAACACTTTTCTTAAATGTAATATTTCAATTCTGTTTTCAACTTTTATACATTTTAAGAACTTTTTTATATTTTTAGAATAGAATAAGATTAAAAAAGTAAACTGTGTTTATCTAAATGAGTGTTTATGTTTCCATGTATGTATTCTAAGGCATAGAAAATGTCCAATTTTTGGCGAAAGTTTAAGGAAAAGAAGGGGAGTGAATTCAACACTGTATCATTCCTTGGGCCTCTCTTTAGCCTAATCAGGTCTGTTTTAATAGAATTATTAGGAAAATTGATCTATTTATAAATCTGATATTTTTATCATGTGAAATTCTGTAATAACTTGAGTTGTAATAAATATTCTTGTTAACAATGTTATAAATATCTGGTAAATACTCTTTTAACCCGTGAACTCCACACTAATGCGAATTCGCGCCGAACAAAATTTTAAATGCCGGCATTATTTAAAACATGCTTTAATTAATTTGTATTTTTCAAAATAATTTTTTTCATAAAAAATCAATATCCCGTTTCGTTTCCTTACTAAATTTCTTATAGGAATTATGTGTTATATTTCATTATCACTACATTGCCAACAAAAGTATGCGACAGTTGATGTTACGGAATTCGAAATCGTACTATTGAGGAGTTTACGTGTTAATATTCACTTGCGAATTTTAAACGATGTTTTCGAGAGAAGTGTTTAACCATGAGCTGCTGTTAGCGATCTCACAGACCACCTCCTTTTAAAATTGTCACGGATTAATTTGAAATTTTACGTTTAACTATACATATTTGTGAATTTTTGTTTTGTTTGGAGCCCTAGTACTAATTCTAGAAACTTCTGAATATGTGATTTTAAATTATAATAGTCCTGTACATAAAGTTTAGTACAGAAACAGTATCCTATGATTTAATGAAGATTTTTATTTAGTTTTTATCAAACGGTCTCGGGGACCGTTCACAGTAGCTATGCGAAAATTTCTGTCAAAGCAGTTAAGGGTTAAATGAATATTTTCAGACAAACTGACATGTATGAAACTCATTCTCAGATTTAGGGCTTTTGACGTCTCATTTAGTTTTTAACTGCCGTAAATGCGACAAAAATCACCTAGATACAACAGTCGTATATTGTGAGATTATACTACAGATACTTATTCCATTTCTGCAAAACAAGTTGGTTTTGAACTAAAGGCACAGTATTCAATAATTTTCGGCATAATGCAATATGTATTCAATAATTTTCTCTGTAATACAATATATATTTATTTAGTAAAATGCCAAATATACCCTATACACGACATAACTATGGGGAATCGTGTCTCATTTAGGTACCATAACCTTATAGCGTACTTTTGAAACTTGTGGTTATGCTTAGGCCGATTAGGATATCCATGGAATGTAAATGGGTACGTGTCTATCGTATGTGCACGTCCTCCGAGGGCTTCTTTAAAATTTTTCAGCTTGTATTTATTTACATGAATCAAATAAGAAATGAAACATTGATATAAATCAAATTTTCGAATTTTAAATATGGAGAGAGGCATATGTTAACTTAGTCCCTCTTTCACTTTTCTAATTTCAATAAGTATGATACTTACGAACAACATATTGTTGTGTTCAACAGCAAAATAAAGGTGATTGATAGCTAAATATTTTATAATTGAAACTACACAGTGGATGCAAAATGTTCCAGGACAGCAACTAGTAAAAAAACACAGATAGCGCTAGACCTTCCAAACTGGCGGGATAATTAATCAACGCCCTTCAGCCACGCGTTTCAAGTGGTTGCATGTATTTATGTGTACTTTCAACTTGATAGCGTTCATTTCCATAAAAACGTGTCTGTGCAACATTGTCGCTGAAAAAAAAAATGGAACAACAAACAAATATCAAATTTCGTGTTAAATTGGAAAAATCGGTCACAGAAACGTACAAAATGATTCAGCCTGCGTATGGTAACGGTGCTATAAGTCGCTCGCGAGGTTTTTAGTGGTTTTCGATGATTCAAGTTTGAAGAGAGTCGCCTGAATATAATAATAATCTTTTTTGACAGACACGGTACAATTGAGAAATTCGTTTTCAAGGTTCCCATGTGACTGGTACATTCTACAAAGATGTCTTTCATTGGCCTTTGAAACGAATGTGCGGCCCGATTTGCAGGACAGTGGAAATTGGTGCCTCTTGCATGATAACGCACCGGCTCACAAGGCTATTCTTTTGCAGCTGTTTTTGGTAAGAAGGCGGATTGTGTGCATCAACCACCCACCCTACTCATTAGATAAGACCTCCCGCATTCCTTTTTGTTTCACCAATTTGAAATTGAAAACTAAGGGGCACTGGCAGGTGTCGATAAATCACATTAAAGCGGCTGTGACATCAGAACACAATAGATTTGGAGTGAAAGCGTTCCAGAAGGCGTTTGTGTAGATGTACACTCATTCCAAGCATTGTATTGAATTGTTAAGAGACTACGTAGAAGCTTAATGTCAAATGTAGATATAATATTCCTGTTATATGGAATGTGTACGATCAGTCCTGGAAATTTTTGAATGCAGTGTATGATATTCGTAAGTGATGAAGGGGAGGGGTTGGGGGTCAAGTTAAATTAGATTCCATATTTTCATTGAAAAAAGCTTAATATCAGAGCGGGAATATGCAGTAGTATTGTAGAGTGAATAAAAGTGAATTGACAGCTAAGTACTGACACAGTAGAAAATTCGATATTCGAAATTAAGAGATGTTGTAGATATATTCATGAGACAACATGCCTTTGTCCATCTGAGTGATGCATCCCATTATGTTTTAAATATAGTAACATCAATAAAATGCAACGCGAACGATTTTTCAAGCATACACCATAATTTAACCGAAATCTTCTTTGTGTCCCTGTGATGACCTATAAATACCGACTTTATTTTTAATACCAAACATTTTTCAGGGTGTAGTAGCAGGGGAAAGTAGAAAATTGCAAAAGAAGACTATATCACAAAGTATGAGCACAAACGTCATATAGTAAGGAAAAATTTGCCCGGTAGGTGATGGAAAGGAAACATAACAAATGAGTCAAAACACTTTTATTTCTTCATCGTTTGTACCCCGTTACATTAAAGTCTCAAAATTCCAACTTTTTTTTTGCAATAGGTACGAGAAAATGGCGTTGCATGGACAACCTGACATCATAAAAAATTCCTGGCATTTCCCGGACGTTGTCGGCAGCAACTAATATGCATGCTACAAGCTCCATATCTCTGTAAACAGGAGTCTCATACACCATGTTTTTCATTGAACTCCAGACACATAAATCAATTTTAGATAAATCTGATGACCGCGGTGGCTATAACCATATGGTAATAGTGATCATTACCGCCTCGGAATTGGCGGGAAGCGGCTTTTCCGCGCGTTCTTCATACGTACATTGTGCCAATACACTGGCTGAAGGCAGGAGAAAAAATTAAACCGTACAAATTTAAAAGGGAAATTTGTCAAATTAAAGACATCGAAAAGAGGAATGGGTTCGGCTCGAGACCATGAAGCCATTGAATGAAAGTTGCGGTTTCGTACGCAATGTTAGACGTAACAATCGAGCTCCAAATTTCTTTGAATAAAGATAGCTTTCTCGACAGGAAGTGTTCGTGTCGATCGGTTTGCCTCCTCTGTCCTGAAAGACACTGGCAACCGATCCAGTTTCGTACACTAGTTGATTAATACCTGCGAATATTTGACGCACCGGTTGGGTTAGTAGACATATGCGCAGCTCTCCGACCGATCTCCCCTGCCGCACCGTAGTTTAGATCATATCTGCATATTCATTAAACGTATAATGATTCATGATAATTGTGCATAATCACATTGTCGAATGACGACCACCTGAACTTGACAGAGATCTTTGCGCGAGATCATGCCCTAACAGAAATAGAAAGCTGCTCACCGGGTCAATAGAACGGGCCAAATTTACAACAACGCCCTCTTTAACTCAATACATTCGTTTGCGCACATACTCTTCTATGTGATATTGCCTTCTGTTGCTATTTTCTACCTCCCCACCAAATTTGAACGATTGATCCTGATACACCCTGTATAGTAAACTCCATTATCATATAAAAAATCGCATGTTCAAGGCGAGTATATTTACTAGAGTTAGAGTATGGGCAGGCAAAGAGACAGGCAAACAAAATTCCTAAACACTGTTTAACGATGTTGGAAAGTGGAAAAAAGTGTAATTATTGTGGTATAACTTTAATAAGTTAATTCTTTTCTATTTAAGAAAGTTTTAAAATCTTATTTCTAATTTCCTTCTCTCTATCTAATTTTGAACCTTTTCAAGCATTTTTACTTTTGAACTTTTTTATGATTGTGCTTTATAAATATGGGGACAAAATTTTACAATATTAATTAGTTAAAGCAAACATAATAAAATGTGATGACATTTGTAAAAATACAATAAAAGGACCATTAATTTAATATTTTTATTTTTAATAAATAATTTTTTACAAGTATATTACTGAAATTTCTATTCCTAATTTTAAGAAATGAAACCTTAAAAATCGTCCAAATAATAGCGAGCCGATAAAAAAGTATGTATTCACGTTTTAGCATTTTGATAATATTGATACCATGAATAATACATGTTCAAATACGAGTATCGCACGCGCTCAGAGGGTTCCGTACAATAAATATATGAATTATTAACTGTATTATTAAAAAAATCGTTTTTAAAAGAATAATAAGACTTTGTAATAGAAAACTATACAACGTAAGGTTTGGTATAGCTTTATATACTAGAAAAGTATGAATGGGTATACCATAAAGGTTCAAAGAGATATGAAGACTAAATAATATCAAATATTGCTATTTATTTCGGTACTGACAATAAAAGTAGTGCATATTAAAATTTCATACAGCGTAGTAATAATCTTTTCTTTTTACAGGGTAGCTAATACAAAACCCTTGTTCAAATTTTAAACTTGAAATTGTACTAAATCCGCTTCCGAAGGTGGCCACAAGCTTGCAACGCCGTCTTTGTCCGTTCCGCGTTTTTTCCAGGTACGTTTCTAATTAACTTTTAAAAACACGGAAAGCGTATAGAGATATCCACTCAATGTAAACTAGTCGCGAATCCCATAGTATTTATGTGCTTAATTCTAATTAAATTAGTCTATTTTTTAACAGTTTGACGTTTATTGATTTTATACTGCTACTGGGCATTGCATTACACAAATATATCGTTAAAATCTGTTATATGGGCTTTAAAAGCAGATAGTATATAGAGTACGCACAGTTGTCTTTATATATGTCCAAACCTTCCGTGTCTTTAAGGCTTAATATCTCGGCTAATTACCAACTATATTTTTCGAAAATCAATAGCAACAATGCTTTTATACTTGTTTTACATTAGGTACCTCCAGCGGTCATAAACACCTTCGCTGAACGTCCGTAAATCGAAATTTGTGTGTAACGGAAAAATGCGCTTTTCTCAAAAAGTATGTGACCTAAGGTAATCGCTATAATTTTCCTGTAATGTTTAAATTAACGTCTACTAGTCCTAAGTCGTCTACTAGTTCTAATTTTTCATAAGATCAGTTTCAGTAGATTCGGAAATGGATGAGGTGGGGGGGGGGACATATTTTTGTACTATACCTTCGACTATAGCTCATAAAATTTAATACCTAAAATTAAAATAAATGCATTTTTCAGTTTAGCGTTACGAAACATTTCACACGATATACAAAGAAATGGTTTTTTTTTTCAATTAACATAATTAGAACCTCTACATTTTTCTTAAATATATTTGTTAATGTTTAATAATCTGTAAATATGTGGATTAGTAGTTTTTATTACATGCCCCAATTTGAACTTTCCACGTTCTATAGTTTACGAGTAAAATGGCTGTGACAGACAGACACAGGAGTGATCCTATAATGGTTCCGTTTTTAATTTTTAAGTACGGAGCCCTAAAAACAAACACAGAAAATTGTATTTAAAGACTTCAGCTCTAAATCATTTAAAAATAAACGGATGTAGTAAATTTACATATATAAATATTATCTTTATATCTTTACGTAAATTCGCCAGAATATACTAGGTATCTCTAAATACATTTCAAACAAAGAAATTCGAAATCTTATATATCGTCCTCAATTTTCGAACAATGAAGTGAACCATGTACATTTAAAGATTTCTCTGATGTGATGTTTGCTCCTGTGTTGATTACTCGCTCTGTTCTTGCCATATTTAACGCCTTTTATTGACATTTTAAAAAGTCTTATATTTTAAAGTACTCTATTCATAAACACATATTTTGATCTTATTGAATTAATTTATGATGATAATTTTTATAAAACATAAACTGAAAATTTCCAAAAAATATTGTTTTTCAAGTGAAACATATTGTAGATAGAATCATTTAAATTTCAATTAACAATTGCAAATATAACTGTTTTGCTGCACAAACTTGTAAATATGTTTCATATTTCGGTATTTCTTGCTGATGTTCCATATTCAGTTTGTATTATTTAATTGTTCTGAGTAGGTTAACATAAATATGTGAAAATTATTCATGATGATATATTATTTATTATGTTTTGAAGTAAATGCAGATAATATTTAACAGGAATATCACGCAACGCGAATTTAGAAGTCATTTGAAGCTTTTCTTGGTGTTTATGACAGTGTATGAGATTGAAATAAACGCGTATCTGCTATGAAATTCTTCCTTCATATGAGGTGTTTGATCACGTTCGCGATCTCATTTATGACCAAAAGGATAACTATCACGTAAAATCGATTATTTCCAAGATTGTCCGTAAAACTCTAAGTATGTCGCTCCAGTGTGAGTTTTGAGATATGTTAATATTGTAAAATTTAGAGACACAAAAAACATTTCCTCTATAGAATGACAGAGTTCATTTGGTTGTCATAAGCAATTAAGGCTCTATTTTTGAGCATCTTACTTTAAATAGTCAAATTTTTCTAGATTAATTTTAACACAATTATTCTAATTGGTAAATAAATCATACGAAATGTAAATTTCCTATTCAGCTACATGCTTCTTTTTCCTATAGATGACTTCCCTGCTACCCATACAAATATAGTAATTCTTTTATCCGTCGCTGTAATAAATTAATTCAATTTAAATTTGGAATAAACGTGTTTTAAACATTCTTAATTCATATGAGGTGTTTGATCATGTTCGTGATCTCATTTATGACCAAATGGATAACTATCACGTAAAGGTAAATAAATCATACAAGATGTAAATGTCCAATAGTTTTTTTTTTTTTGGGGGGGGGGGGGGATTTACATTTCACATGATTATTGACCAATTAGAATAACTATGTTAAAATTAATCTATTATAATTCCGTATCTAGCGTTTTCAGGAGTTTTGTTACCTGCGATTTATTATGTATATATGACAATCAATAAGGTTAGCTGTATGAATTAGATCCATCAAATTCTTCCTGGATAGCTTAGATGGCACAGCATTGGAGGCTTCATCCAAGAGATCCCTGCGTTGAATCCTGGCCCGGACATTTTTTGCCCAGTTCTAAATTTACACTTCATACAGTCAAATTTTGGTTTTTCTAAAATATTTGTTATCCCGTGAAGTGATTTGTCTGTTTTACGGAATATCTGAAAATAAAAACAATATTAAAGATGCGAACTGATCAAAGCTATCTGTATTATGGAACGTACTGCCCGGTGTACAATACGCAGAAATTGTTTTTTATTGAAAACTTGAATATATTTTTAGCACTCCGTAACATAAGAAAAAGGTTAAATCAAACACAAAGCTTCAATATCTGCTTAGTAGGCAAATCACCCCGGAAATTAAAAAAATATCATTTGCACTAAAATTAACTCTATTAATTTTGAGAATTAGTCAGGAATATATGACATACCATTTATTTCGACAAACGGATCAAACAATTACTATATTTTTATGGCTAGCAGGGAAGTTATGTATAGAAAAAAGGAACATGTAGCTGATATTAGGGTAGACCGGACACGTTTACGCAGTGCACTTTTTCCGAAACGAGTTATAACTGGCGCGCCACCAGTTTGACAGATTGATGCTGCTCCCTAGTGGGTATTCTCACACGTTTTTGAGCATCAGTCGAACTTCGGTCAAGCATGAGGAAAGGATAATCTGGTTTCTGTCCAGGTGAGTAAATTTTGTGTTGAACTTATTGAAACTTATTGTGAACTAATAATACTTAGTTATGGATAAACAAATATATGAACATTAGCAGAATTTTATCCTTTTTTGAGAACTGTATTTGTATGAACAGAAATGTTATCAATTTTCGTCGCACGTTAAAAATAAATTCAAACATGGCGGCGGGGCACGTTTACGCATTGACATCGGGGCACCTTTACGCACGTTCAAAAAGATGAAATTACGTAAATATTTATTAGTTTCTATGGAAGCAGAACAAGACGACAGCAAAGGAAAAAGTATGAAACCAAAAACTACGAAAGGGAAAAAGTTTGTATACTCTGGAAAAAAGGAAATAGTGAATGAATCTGATGATGAAAATGAAAACTGTGTATGTATTTATTGTTTGAAATAATACAACCAAACAAAAAAGTTCAAGACTGGGTTCAATGTCTTAGATGTAAAAGGTGGTCCCATGACAAGTGTGCAAAAGGAAATACTTTGTTTTTTATTTGTAAAAACTGTAACAGTGATGATGAAGATGACTAAATAGTTTCTATTTTTAATTACAAATAAGCCCAATGTTTTCAGTTTAGCCTAAAAATATTCTTTGATTAATTATCTTTATTTTTTTTTTTAAACAGTGTTTTAAGTTATAAATAAAACAGTTCAATTTGATTAAATATTTATTTCACTTACTCCTTGTTATCACTTATAATATGCGTAAACGTACCCCGCTAGATGCGTAAACTTGCCCCGGGAACGGGGCAAGTTTAAGCAAGAGACTTGGACCTAAAGAAAAAAAAAATACGATTAAAAACTCAAATACGGCAACAACTGAGTACACAAATTTTGACTTTATTAACCACTTTATAAAACCACAATGTCTAAAATTTCCTAAGTTGAAACATAAAAATTAGAAAATTCATTGAAAAAAATCCGCGTAAATGTACCCAGGTCTGCCCTATATATAATAGAAAAAACACAACCTTATCAAGGTTATATTAAATATAACAGAAAAACCACAGCCCTAGATAAGATTACATTCAGTGTAATAGAAAAACCGCAGCCCTAGATAAGATTACATTCAGTATAATATAAAAACCACAGCCCTATCAAGGTTATATCAAGAAGAAACCATCCAAATAAATTTCAATGAAAGTAAGATCATTTTCTCCTCCAGTCTATACTATCCATCCGTTATAAGAGAAACCACAGAGGTTGGAACATGCAAGACTTCAATATGTAACGATGCAGTATCATTTAATTTATCAAAGTTATGGCTCAAGCTGCACAATGGTTACGAAAGTAAACATCTAAGTAAAATAAAAAAAATAACTTGCATAATATGAAAGAATACTTGAAAAATTCAATAATGGCGTTTCATAGACATTGCAATTTTAGAATATTTTTATTTATTTGTTTTGAAAATGACTCGGGTAGAGTTAAAACATGTAAACAGTCCTATAAACCTATTTTCATTATTTTAAAGTTCTAATTGATACCTTTTAGCAATTGAAATTAGAATATCGTTAAAAGAGTTTGACTTCGTTTCGCTGTCTACTTTTTGTCCGTTCGTGCTTTAACTCTCGTAAATATCATGTAATGGATATATGTTATTGAGGTTCACTACGGCATCTTTTCTATTGAAAATAGAGAGTGTAGTATTTACAGTTCGTTAGAAGGATAGTACAAAGAATCCAGTTAAATTATAGCCACAGACCAAAAACCGTTTGAGGTGTTTATTAATGATATTACCCTATTTAAAGCATAATGAAAATGATATGCATTTCTGAGATGCACTAAAACATACTGTCTGTAGAATATGGAGTGCAAAGCATTTATCATTCATTTACAGTATCACAAAAATGAAGTCAGTTACATTACTGTCTATGAGCGGAAGTGAATTAGTTTTGGTATGTGTTTTTAAGTTTAAATAATGTTTTGCGTACTTCGCTGCGTGTATAATTTCTAAATTCTCTCATACACTGGGTTACACAAAATAATTATAAATATAAAATAATTATAAGTATTACTGTATATGAGCGTGAATTAATGAATAATATATTTTAATTAAGTTTTGCATTTTACATATGCACTGAATATAGCATGCTTTGAGAAGATTATAGAATACAAATAAAATTTTATATTGGGTTACGTAAAGGACTGGATATACTGCCGTTTGTGTATGGTTATTTCTAAAAAAAAAAATTATGCGTTTTCTAAATAATTTTCTTAGTATATCTTTTGTCACTTTATCAAACGATGACTTTCTGTTACATTATTTGAGAAGTGACGGACAGAATTGGGAAAATTTGTAATTCCAATTACATGGAATGTCATGACAGTTTAATTGTATGTAATTAATTATAGTTAAAATTACATGCCGTAAAAAGTTCTTCCAGCACTGTATCCAGAACCGTCCCCATCCCATTATTTGACAAAATTTCTGTATTTTAATGTGTGCAACTATAATCAGTTACGTGCAATTAACCTGCAATTACACTGCGGCTAATTGAGATCACAAATTTGCCCAACTCTGGTGTCGGAAATTATTTCATAATCTGTGCTTGACGCGCGATTTCCTTTCATTTTTGCAATTAACATATTTTTTAGATTGATCATCATCTATATGCATAGAGGAGAAGGTCCAAATACCGGCTACTAAGTGTTCTGAGAACTGAGCGCAGCGCAACCTAGCGGCGGTAGGTAGAGCTTGTAACTTTAATTGACAGAAGAAAGTTTCGTAAAGTACGTCGTTAGAATCTGTTTCATTTACAAACAGTAAAAGCAAAAGCATCGAAACGACGTAATCTGGTACATCAAAGGTTTCTCAGATATGTTTTTCTCTCTTTTTTTTTTTTTAATATACTGATTGCACATTGACTTGAATTGATGACGAAGTTATTTTCTAGCCATATTTAGCTCTCAATTATCTTCCGGCAAGCCGGTATTTGGACCTCTCTCGGTTGCTAAGCATGAAAGGAAAGAAAATAAATTAATTTAAACAGTTTCATAATTAATAAATTAATTTAAATCATTCACAAATAATTCCAGTCTCATTTCGCAATATGAAAAAAAAGTAATTATGGCCGTAATTCTTTAGGAGCGATACTGGTTACAGGACCACTTCACAAAAAAAGCGCTGAAAGACACTCCAAAATTGTCTGCAATAAATTTGAAGAGAAAGAAAAAATAATGACGTAGGAAACAAATATATATATATATAAATATAGATAGTACAAAACATATTTCAGTTTTAAAATTTTTCTTTACAATCATAATATACTTTGGTTTTTCCTTTCGCATTATCACCAGTTTACCACTGTGTATAAACTGATTTAAAAAGCATATGCCTAATGTATCTCTCTATTCTAAAAAAAAGTAACTACAGCTGTCACCGCCGCCGATTTTGAATTTTTTGTGACAGGAGGTCTTTCTTCGTTAATATTAAGAAACATAATGCATACAAAAATATGAAAATCGGTAGTATGATACAGAAATGTTTGATAAACACGCTGAGGCAGACAGTTTTCAAATCGAAGAATTATTTTAAGAGATATTTAATGCTAAAGTTGGACAAAATCGTTCCACTAAAAAAGTTTTATAGGAGCAAAAACTATTCATAGGAATTTAATCATTTTTAGATCATTTTATACGTTTGAAGTTCCCGGTGTGCAGACTGTTTTTCTTTTTTTAATTTGAGTAATTTTTTGAGGATTGATTTGAGGATTGAGGATTTGATTAATTTTTTGACTATTTTAAATTCAAATTTTCAGCATTTCTAGAGATATTTTTTACAGATTTTAGAAAGTGGTATTAATTTAAACTGTTGCCAACTGTATAAACAGTGGAAACAACAATGTTTGCTTCAAAAAAAATATTTATACTTGTAAATAAATTAAAAATTTATTTACACGTGACTATTATAAACACAAAAAAACATTTGGAATTAGGATTAAATAATTATGTACAAAAAACAGGAACTTATTAAAAATTACGTCATAAAAACTATAATTACACGTGAATTTTAAGAGAGAAAGGAATTTGTAAAATTATAAATTTATTAACATGCGTTAGAAGTCTTAAATAGGAGAAATTACATCATATTTACGTCACATTACAGTTATTACATAAAATGAATACAAAATGATATTTTTAAAATGGTTTAAATTCAGAAATTGCGCTAGACATTTATTTGATATTTTGAGCGGATACTTTTCAACTATTTTTGTTAGGAAAGCGCAAATAATATTTCATTTCTAACACAAGCATTTTCACGTGAATATTAAAAAGAGAAAGAATAGTTTGGTCAAAATTACGTCAGATAAAAAACGATTAATTTAAAAAGTCTTATTTAAAAGAACTTTCTTTTCGCTTTGTTAAAAAATACCGGGAGACAAAGACTCTGTTTACTTAATTCCTTTTATATTAGCTCATTTTGAAATGTTGTTACACGTGTCTACGTCAAAGACGAAAACAGCGATTGACATATGTATTTTTGGTACTACTTAGTTATCCCGTCGACCAAAAATCTATCATTCGACAAACTATAAGGTAAAATGCCAATAATGGTTGATCGTAAATGTCACATTAACTCTTCACTTTAAGCAAGTTACACGTGTCTACGTCATCAAGTTATTTTTATTTCGACGTTTTATTTGTATTTTTATTAATGTTGCACTAATTTATTTGTTCTTTCGTTATTTAAAATAAAAATTATGTCAATTTATATAATTGGCGAGTGCTTTGGCGATTTATATAATTTGGCGAAATTGGTCGACGGGTTCATCAAGTAGTACAGCAGCGGATTTGGCATTAAAATTCCACATTCAAAGAGAAATGAATAGAAATCCGTTTATAGGGAGATTGCCACTGTTTTTTAATTATAATTCAATCTTCCGAAATCTTTTTAAAGCCGATCAAATTAGCGTACTTTTAGAGTCTGCGGTGTCTGAACGGGGGTTGACGAGCGTAGATTGTAGGGGGCAGAGCCCCCTAGTATATATATATATATATATTGTTTAAGAGAACTACATCAGAGACATGAGAAATTTACCGTTCACCTAATTCCTTCTTTGATGCCTGTTCAGAAATTTATTAAATTTATAAGGAATGTGTTACCTCCTTTAGATAATGTTTAAATGTGTTCAAACCAGGCAGTTTTATATAAATTCTTCGGTAGTTTAATTTATGAAAGTTTCTGAAGGTACTATAATTAAGGGAGAATATAAATACATGTCTTATTCAATAAGTGCTAGTCACAAAATATGTACAAAATAATAAAATACAAATATGTTCAGAAAATTTAGAAAAGTCTATAAATTAAGCTATTTAAATATGATTAATTTTCTTTTTATGTAATTTGTCCGGTTACAGACCTATTTTGTACTTTTGTACGGGAACGTTTTGAAAATTGAATGAAACAATGTTTTTATTTAATTAAAAAAGTTTTTGATTTAATACTTTTAGTTTTAGTGTACAACGTTATTTTTTTAAAAGAAGAAAATAATTGCGATAGAAAATAAATTAATGGCAAAACTAGAACTACTAAAAATAAAATTGCACTTTTGTTGGGTCACGCCTCATGATCGCAACCTACAGTTTAGTTTGAAACTGGTATTTAAAAATAAAATACCCGTAGAAAAAGAATACTTTCCAAAAAAACGCAGTAAAAGTGGTGAAAATAGTTTAAAACTGTATTGAAGAAAATAATTACCATCACAATAAATCTCGTGTAGTTGCAGAAATACAATAAAAGATTTCCTTTCTACACACCGAATTAAAGAAAAAAAAAAAAAAAAACACACAAAATAAGGTATGATTTCTAAATCCATAACTGATTATCTCAGAAGTCACCTTCAATCAAAAAATTATTAATTACATTCAATTTTAGAGCAAAGACAGGATTTCGAAAGATTAAAGTTTCCAATAGGTTTTTTTTCTTTTTTAAAAAGGAAGTTTAAGATATTCAGTCAAATTCAATTAAATTTTTTAACTGACTAATTTAACCGATATAATAAAATCTATATAATAAAAATAAAAATAATTAAAAACTTATCAATCTCTACACACGTATGTATTATATTGAAAGTTGATTGCGTGGTGCGCGGATTTTAAAAAAAGTTTGGAAATAAGGAATAATTAAAAATATAACCTTTTATCAACTTCTTTGGATTTGCTTAAATATAAGCCTAAGTTATATAACCAAAATTAAATTTATATTCCTTTAGTATTCACCCACATTTAAGTATATTGTGTTAAAACAAGCCTTCTTTACAATTGAAAACAGTTTTCAAGATAAAAGTCAATAACTTAACTCGATAAAATCGATAATTACGTAAAATTATTACTAGTAAAGCAACTTTATGTTTTCCTTCAACTTGAAAGAAGATTTATTTCATAATAATAGCAGTACAAGAAACAGGCAATAAAATAGCGTTGAGTACCCCATTGTTTTAAAATAATGCTGTTATCATATTCATGAGTTCTAATTGTAATCTCTTCAAGTACAACAAAATAAATCTTCTCTGTATGGTAAATTTCAGATATTAAAACAATGAATATAATACAAAGTAATACATTTTCTTTTTTGGAAAAATTTATTTACAGAATGGGAACATTAAATTATTAATGCCTTTATTCGTCGGCATACTTCTGCACTTGAATGATTTATATCAAAATTATTTTATAAGTAATATTTCATAAAATTTCTTTTGAATTCTGAAGCATTGCAAATTTGCTGATGTAGAATTTTAAATATACTTCAAAATTCAAAATACATTGAATAACTTCAGTGAAAACGAACTAGCATACTATATTACACAACACACATTTAAGAAAATAAAATTATTTCAAATAGTTGTGCAGGAAAATTGTTTTAAAGAAATATTATGAACATCTACCAGGGCAAGAGTGGCAAAAAAAAATATATATATATATATATATATATATATATATATATGTAACAGAAATAACACAGCAAATACAAAAATTCACTTGCATTCATGTTGTACATATTTATTTTAGCGTACGCTATTATTGAAAAAAAAATGCGCTAATATAAAATTTTTTGAAAAAGGCATCTTGCATTATGTCGGTATCCTTGATCTATAAACTTCTGAAGTTGATTACCAAAACGCACCATATTTCTGGATATGGAGAAGACCTGACGTTAAATTATATTTTTATTTCTAGTAAGGAGTAAGGTTTATCAATTCTTCCTCTCGATTATAAGCAACACTGTATATGGACGTCACAAACCTCAAGCCGAGGTGAGCCCTTGTGCCGAAGCTACCGAGGTGACAAAGAAATGTGTCCACATGAGAAAATTATACGTTTCATGAGCATCTTCCTTTACAAATGATGTCCATTATATTATAAAGCTGAAAGATAAATAAACAAGACTCCTTTGAAATTATTGCGTTATATTTCAATTAAAAACCGTCAATAAATAACACGTAAACGTTAAACAGACATAAACTTGCTGAATGCTACACATGAAAGATAACTTTTATATGAATTTGAACAAATAAAATTAACTATAAAGCGTAATATTGACCAGTGTTTTTCGACAGTAATTTCTGTCTCATTTAATGCCCATATTATACTTAAATTTTCTTATACCTATATTTCAGGCATTATAGTAGCCACCAGTATAGACACTTTTACCACATTTGTTTTACATTAATATATAAAGATTCATGACACTTAATTTTCATTTTAAAAAATCCTTTATCTTTCGTTTTGTACATATTAAAAACAAACATTATAATTTACATTTCTTTACTTTTCTTAAAAAACCAAACCACATTTTTTTACTTAAAAAGGACATAAATTCCGGTATATCGTTAAAACTATGCTATTTATAAATATATATTGCATTGTCCATACTCTTTGGCACTTCTCTGAAAAAACGTTTTCGTCCATTTCTTGGACTTCTTCAGTTTCTCTTGGCGGCTCGCAGTTTCATTTTCGACCTTTTATCATCCCTCTTTTTCATTTTTTCCCCCTTCTCCCTTTTCACTTTCCCCCTCTTTCCAGCATTTTTAGCCAACGGGAGTCAACATTTGCATGCGCCATATCGTTGCATACATTTTTTCTTTCGAGGTTAATCTCGATAGCCTCTCTCATTAGGGTGTTGTGGGGATTATCATATGCAGCTATTTTTTCTATTTTTACTGATTGAGGTATTATGGGGTTTTTTAAATTTGTTCTTGAGAAGGCTGTTGCTTGATTATTATATTTTATGTCGCGGATATGCTCCTTATACCTTTCGCTTAAGGAAATAAGGAAATAATAAGGAAATTACATACATCGGGATGACAAAGCGAAAAATAAGCGAAAGGTATAAGGAGCATATCCGCGACATAAAATATAATAATCAAGCAACAGCCTTCTCAAGAACAAATTTAAAAAACCCCATAATACCTCAATCAGTAAAAATAGAAAAAATAGCTGCATATGATAATCCCCACAACACCCTAATGAGAGAGGCTATCGAGATTAACCTCGAAAGAAAAAATGTATGCAACGATATGGCGCATGCAAATGTTGACTCCCGTTGGCTAAAAATGCTGGAAAGAGGGGGAAAGTGAAAAGGGAGAAGGGGAAAAAATGAAAAAGAGGGATGATAAAAGGTCGAAAATGAAACTGCGAGCCGCCAAGAGAAACTGAAGAAGTCCAAGAAATGGACGAAAACGTTTTTTCAGAGAAGTGCCAAAGAGTATGGACAATGCAATATATATTTATAAATAGCATAGTTTGAACGATATACCGGAATTTATGTCCTTTTTAAGTAAAAAAATGTGGTTTGGTTTTTTAAGAAAAGTAAAGAAATGTAAATTATAATGTTTGTTCTTAATATGTACAAAACGAAAGATAAAGGATTTTTTAAAATGAAAATTAAGTGTCATGAATCTTTATATATTAATGTAAAACAAATGTGGTAAAAGTGTCTATACTGGTGGCTACTATAATGCCTGAAATATAGGTATAAGAAAATTTAAGCGTAATATTGACGTTTCGAATTGCTTCTGCAGTCGTCTTCAGGATAATAATGACGTTGAAATGTTTAAAAGTCTAGATACGAAAGCTTCCTGTTGGGTCGTGATCAATTATATGAATGGAAAACTGCAGTGAGACTATATCAGAAAATTTTAAAATGAAATAAGTTCAGATGAATCGAAAGTTCGCTTGAAGCACATGGAGTGTCACCAGTTATGGAAGAGAACGGATTACATTCAAACAAGGGCATGGTAAGCGAGGGAGTTTTTCTAACTTTTATCGACCCCAACATGTGACAAATTGGTGGAAAGGCCTGTGACCACTTATTCATGTTATGCACATGCTGAGCCCCACCCTCCAACTCGCTCTCCGGAGGGGCACTTTTCTGAATTTTGCGGTAACCATTCCTGCCCCCAGGGGGCAAATTTGAGGGGAGGGGCTCGGGGAAGCATAACATGAATAAGTTGTCACAAGCCTTTCCAACAATATGTCACATGTGGTGGTCCGTAAAAGTTAGAAAAATGCCTCCCTTTGGATCTGCTATCGCGTCTCCTGGAATACATCCTCCTCCCTCTTTTTAAAATAGTGTTTGCAAAAATGTGTTACTGTGCACGGTGACTATATAGAAAAGGACTAATAAAATGTAGAAATTTCATAAATTTTACTCAATTATTTCTATGTGAGGACAAAAACTTATTGATACACCCTCGTATGATGATTACATTGTTTGAAAATATCGGAATATTTTTGTATAAAACATTTAGCGATTTTGATTTGTCGCACAAAAGATACTTTACAAATATTTTAAGGTGGTGCGGGACACAAAAATCTTTAAATTTTCTAAAAATATTTATTGCATTAAACGTTTTTTGCTGCTTACAATGACGTTTCTGTCTTAATTAAAACAGGAAATATTAATTTTTTCGTTTTGGTTCGTTTTCAAAATCTAGCTTTCGAGCAATGGTTGTCATGGAAGCGACTTCTTGTGAAAATGCGTTTTTCTAAATGATTGGTTTTTTCCCTATTTCTCGTATTTAAATGGTTACAAGTCCAGAACCGTTAAAGTTAAATGGTTCTAACTTGGAACATGTCTTTTTCAATTGTTTTACTTTAATTTTGATTCAGCAAATTTGAAAAAAAAAAAATATTTTCTTTTGAAAATATGATTTTAAAAGAAAAAGTTACACCCCTTTTTAAAAAATCTTCACTTTAAATATTTTTAATTAATATTTTTTTAAATGTTGAATCAAAATTAAAACACATATATTTCTGTTTATTTAAATGAAAAAAAATTGAAATTCTACAAATAATATTTCGAGTTAAATTACCCCACTTTTTTAATAATTTTTAAATTTTAAATTAAAAAAATTTCGAGAAGTTTTATCATGTGATTTGGCTTACAAATGATACGGTTAACCATCACAATTAAATTAAAAATTTTAACTCAATAAAAATTATTTTAAAATGTGTCCCGGACCCCTTAAAAATACTAAACCTTTGACGATGGCCGATAAATTTGGTATCATTTTTCGTCATATCATGAGTACTCTCTACATTAAAAGTTTCATCGAAGTAGGGGGTACCTTTTGGCTAGGGTCTCTTGTAAGTAACATCGCTCTGAAAATTTTGGCTCTGACAAAAAAGAATTTTTCCGGTTTTAAATATTAGATCACGGATAATAGCCCAGTTGTTAGGGAGTTGAATTCGGAAATAATTAGGGGACAGCTGGAAATTGTTTTAACCCCTTCATTTTAGGTCTAGAATGAATATGCTACGTAGAATATTCATTTTAGACCTAATCTGAAGGAATTAAACCGATTTCCAGTTTCCCCCTAATTTATACTGAGTTCAACCCTCTGACCACGTGGCTAAAATTTTAAAGTAGAACTGTGACCTTAATATTCAACAAAAGTATTAAGTGTAGGTACTCATTTTATTCAGAATTTTAAGCTCTACAACATTTGTATTGACAGTGTTTTTGAAAAAGTTAGTGATTTCAAGATGGTGTTTAAAAAAAGTGTTTTTTGACTATAAATCAATGTATTCCTAACGCTCACCTAGTACGAGGGGGAAACGTAGCATATTCATTTCAGACATAAACTGAAGGGATTAAAACCATTTGCAGCTTTCCCCTAATTATTTGCAAATTGACCCTTTTTTTGCTCCCCTACCACTGGGCTATAAAGTTTTTCTAAAAAAACTTATAGAATCCATGGACCTTATATAAGATAAAATTTTATTTAATTTAAAACTAGTCGGATGTACCAATCCCAAAACTTTCTTCTATCTCATACATGTTAATACTTCAAAATTCGCTATCATACTGCCAAAATTAAATGGCAATCTATGCATCTCATGAGGATTCCAAAGATATGAAATCCCGTGCATTAGTTCTTGAGATATGACTATCGCTGAAATCGTCTAAATCCCGCAAAATGCTGTCTAGCAGCGCCACCTATTGGGTGATTTAGACCAAATCCTAATCAGCAACAATTTATGTCAACGTCTGACTGAATCTGAAGTTTGGAGAAAATCCATGCATTAGTTTTTGAGATAGAGCTATTGCAAAAATCGTGAAAATTCCTGCATAGCAGAGCCACCTATTGGGTGTTTAACACCAAAACCTAATAACAACAACTTTTGTCAACATAAAACTAAATCTGAAGTTAGATGAAAATTCGTCCATTAGTTCTATAGATATTGAGGCAATCGTGAAAAAGGCAGCACAGAAGCGCCACCTGTTAGGCGATTTACGCCAACACATAATCAGTAGCAAGTCATATCAAGGACTAACTGAATCTGAAGTTTGATGAAAATCCGTGCGTTAGTTCGTAAGATAGAGCTATTGGGGAAATCGTGTAAATCCTGCAAAATTCATCATAACAGCACCACCTGTTGGGCGATTTACACCAAAACGTCATCAGCATCAATCCATATCAAGGAATAACAAAATCTGAATTTTGATCAAAATTCGTGCATTAGTTCTTGAGATAGAGCTATTGCAAAAATCGTGAAAAATGCAGCATAGCAGCGCCACCTGTGGAGCGATTTACACCAAAACCTTATCAGCATCAATTTGTATTAGGGACTAACGAAATATAAATTTTTATTAAATTCCGTGCATTAGTTCTTGAGATAGAGCGCCCGCAAAATTTGTGTCACATACACACACACAGACAGACAGACAGACATTTTGTAAAAACATGTTTTTTGGAATCTCTGACTCTTAAAACGTGTAAATCCGTCGAAAACCTGAATTCTAAAATTTTCATGAATCCAATACTTTCTTCTTGTAAAGATAGAAGAAAGTAAAAATAATAATCACTATTTTGACGTAAAGGATGTTTCTCTGAAGAACAACAATATTTGGATTATTTCTGAAATAAAAATTAAAATTATAAAGCTAATACTTTAGGAAGTAGCTACTTGTCAACAATAAGAAGGGATATTTTGTTTATATAGAAGAATGTTCTCGCGCTCTCTCTCATTATTATCCCCCGACATGCTATTTCTTTCTGCCAGCAATTAAAATGTCGTCTCTAAAAAATAACGTTCCGTTATATAAGCCAGCCTTAAAACAAAGCAGATATATCATCGTACGGGATAATCTCTTCTGCATTTTTTTTAACTTCTAGTATCGCACATTTTGAAATATTTATACTGTTGTATAAGGGAAAAAGTACGTTTAAAATGCAATTTGTTTGAAAACTGCATCTTAATTTATTTTCGAGATATTAATTTTTTTGTAGTTTTTAAAGCATTTTTTTTTTAATATTCGCAACTGAAGTACTCCATTTCTGTAGAAAGTAAAGGAAAAATAATTGGAAAATAGTAGACTATTATATCTTTTTGCAGTCATTTTCCTATAATAAAGGAAAAAAAATTATTAAAATGCTTGCTATTTTGAAAAAATATAAATGAATGATTTCTGATAAATCATGGAACTCTTATTAATTATAATTAATTTTATGTATCGAGTGTCCCAAAAAGGACTAACTGATTTTAAAATTCAATAACTTCCAAACGGTGACAGATATTAAAAAAATTCTTCCAGGAGGGTTATGCATAAAGTCAAAAGTTTTATTAAAGTGATTTTCGATTTTAGTTCGAATTACAAACAATAGATGGCGCTGTAAGCAATAGTCGCTAAATACAGGCTCGATTTTTGGTCCTTTCTGTTGTTCCATGCAGAAAAAGGAGATGGAAATGTATTATCCGGGCCACGAAGTACCAAAAATCGAGCCTGAATTTAGCCTCTATTGATCGCAGCGCCATCTATAATTTGTAATTCGAACTAAAATCGAAAATTACTGTAAAAAACTTTTGACATTATGCATAACCCTCCTGCAAGAATTTTTTTAATATCTGTCACCGTTTGGAAGTTATTGAATTTTAAAATCAGTCAGTCCTTTTTGGGACACCCGGTATATTAATGTTACAAACAAATGAAGGCATATGAATCATTAAATAACCGATTTTGTTTGGTCAAGTTTCCCAAATAACCACATCGTTTTTTTGATGGAATTGTGTATTATTCAGCGATAATGACATCGTATGCGTTCTTTTCTTTTTTTCTTCTGTAGAAATTGCTTAAGAGGGCTAGTCACTCAGCTTCGGAATTCTTCTCCGTAATGTTAAGTCTATGGACTTTTGATGCATTCGTATAAAATATTTTCTCGGGAAAATCATATTTTTAACGTCTTTTGTCTGCGTACTCTTCTTAAAGTATGTCTCTTTTTTTCTTAGTTTTCAAAATATTTCTAAAATCTGTGCTGAATTTAATATTTTATGTGTTGAAAGCGAGCGAACTGTGAGTAAGATTTTAACTCTTCATATAAAATCAAGTCTATACTTTAGAAAGATTTTGAGAACTGAGAAAAAAAAGAGACATTTTTTAGGAAGTGTGTACAAAAAATAGAAGTTAAAAATATTAATTTCCCGAGGAGATATTTTAAATATACCAATGCATCAAATGCCCATAGACTTTACGTGAGAGGAAATCAGAAGCTGAGTGACCAGCCCCCTTAAGACTGGATTGTATATGTGGAATTCCTCAGCGGATGCCGATAACATCATTTTATATAAAATAAAAAAGTGTGTTTTAAGTCTTAAAACTGAAATATTTTTTGTACTATCTACATTTATATATGTATATATATATATATATATATATATATATATATATTTTTTTTTTTTTTTTTTTTTTTTTTTTTTCATCGGGGTGACACTAAATTCTGAAAAAGCAGAATTCCTGTTTTCTAGAAACTTTTCGTTTTTTTTAAACGGTATTTTTCTATAGCTGTAATATTATATAAACATATTTTTTGTGAATTTTTTAAGATTATATAACATGTTTTAAGCTGAATATAACATTAACCTGTATAATATAATGTCATGTTTTAATTTGGCATATATAATAAATATATAAAATTATTAACAATATATAAGTACATAATATTTATTTAAAATTTTGCATGAATGTTTGAAATAAAATTAGTGACGGAACAATTACGCTACGGTGTTAAAACAGCAAGATTATGAATTATATTATTATACACTGCCGGCCATTAAAATTGCAACACCATGAAAGATTGAAAATACAAAAAAGATATTTATTGTACGCAAACAGTATGGCATGAAAACAAAATGATTAAATTTGTAAAGAGTTTGGGGGTTTACAGGGGTGCGAAAATGATAGAAACAGCTGCTCCCCCTGGCAGCTAAAATGGGCTTTACCCGGTTAGGCATGGAGTCAAACTGGGGTTGGAGGACAGAAATGGGCAACTCATTCCATGCTGCTTCAAGTCTATGCCACACTTCATCAACCATATTCGCTGGAGAAGGGTGGCGGACCAGTCTCTAAGCAATTCATGACCAGATGTTTTCAATGGGTGACAGATCTGGAGGCCGTGCAGAACAGGGCAGCAATCGAATACCCTGTGTATTGAGGAAGAACAGAACACGACATGCAACATGCGGTCTTGTGTTATCTTGGTGGAAGATGGCGGTTGGCAGGCCTCGAAGACAGGGCACAACAACTGGACGTAAGATTTAAAAAATGTACCGATCTGCGTTCAAATTGCCCTCGATCCGAACTAGAGATGTGCATGTCGTCTACCCAATGGCTGCACAAACCATCACACCAGTTGTAGGTCCCCTATGCCGATATCGAATGCAAGCAGGCGACAGGAGTTCTCCTCCGACCTTCCAGATACGTATACGGCCATCAGAATATTGCACGCAGAACCGGATCTCGTCTGAAAACACGACATTGTGCCATTCCTGCATCCAGCTTGCCGTTCGGCGGACCAGAGTCGCCGACTCTCTCTATGCTGCATTGTCAAAAGAAGCCGCAGTACTGGCGGGCGTGCTGACAGTTCACATTGCTGCAAACGTCGTCGCACCGTACGAGCGGATACTGGGCGCGCTGCAAACATGCCCATTTCCTGACTAATAGTCCGCAATGTGGTTATTCGGTTTAGCAGGGCCGACCTCACAAAATGTCTGTCCTCTCGGGCGTTAGTCATGGGAGGCCGTCGAAATGCTGCATGCCGTTCAGTATGACCCTCAGCAATACACTGATTCCATATTTGCACGACAGTGGTTGAATTTCAACCAGTGCAACCGGCAATATTACGTAACGATAATCCACACTCTTCATAGGCAACGATCCTGCGTCTATCAAATACCGACACTTAGTGGTAAGCATTTCTTCTTATTATTCCAACCATCACACGATATTCTGAGCAAACGCCGACTTAACAAAGCGCTTTCCGAATGAGAAATCCACTACGCAACTTTTCTATTATGCTTTGCTTCAGATGTCGTTTCTCCCGCCTGCCTCTCCTAAAGGCGCTGAAATACTACTCATTTGTATATTCTAATCTCTTCTTCTTTTCATGTGATTTTGACGTTCGTCAGATAATTCCTTCCTGGTGTTGCAATTTTAATGGCCAGCAGTGTATTTGTATAATATTGTTCAGTAAGCACTATTATGCAGTCTAAAATTTAAATAAGTAATTATCTTCATTTTAAATCACACGATCAGATTCCTATCTTATATATATTTATAATTTAAACACCCAAGCAAAGTTTTAAAACAGCTCATTTGTACTGATATTTCTAGATAGGTCGCCACAAAATTATACTTTAAACTTAGATTCTGAAAATCTTTCCAAAATCATTTCTTCACCATTTCATTAGGTAAAGGAAAATATCAAAACAAACAAATTTAGAAAGCACGTAACATAGTTGAACATTTAATTTTAGCAATTAGCAGCCATCGTCGGTAAAGTGTTTGAATAATTTTGAACAGCCTACTTTATGGTGTACAGATGTTTGTATACATCACATTTTAAGTTAAAATTTAAGGCAGCTAGAAACCACGTAACACAATTAATGAAGCACTTTCAGCAATTGCCATCCATAGCCGATAATATATCTCGTTTTTGTGTAGTCCTGTATATAAATTCATTTATATTCAATAAACATATCTAAGTATACTAAATATATATCTTTGAATATTTGCATAATGGATTTTAAAAACATCTCTTCACACCCATAGACAATAATGCATACGAATTGTTTTGCGCAACCATGTATATGAACTCTAGAGTTTGTACGCATCACACAGATGCATTAAGTCCAAAATAGCATACGTCCAC
The DNA here is from genome assembly GCA_963932465.1 of Maratus speciosus. Taxonomy (NCBI): domain Eukaryota; kingdom Metazoa; phylum Arthropoda; class Arachnida; order Araneae; family Salticidae; genus Maratus; species Maratus speciosus. Next base: position 283,170,499 of record OZ010788.1, read on the forward strand.
TGAAAATGCACTTCCAGCTGTAACCGAATGTTTTTGTGTCCCAGTAAATTGAACAATTTAATTATATGGACTTCATATTCTACTGGAAGTATATTGTAGTGCAACTTGCATCAGTTTTACAATGTTTGAAATAGTTTAACATAATGAAAATACAATGGAAACGATTTTCCCTTATATGCTATAATTGAAGGTAATTATTTTGTGTGTTTCCAAAATGTCTAATATTCTACATGAGGCCTGTTGTATTGCACCTCAATCATGCATATTAATTTCATTATGTTTTAAATAGCGTCGCTTCATTTTACCCGTAATTTTACCAGTTTAGCGTCAATCATTTTACCCGTAAATATAGTGCAACGTAATTCGTTTTTGAGTCCCTGTATACAAACTTTAAATCACCACGGTCCATTTTCAATAGGAAATGTCCCATTGTAAATGTTAATGACACACACCAAGCTGATGGTAATTTAAGTATATTTACGTGAATTAGAGAGCCAGAAAAACTAAAGTTATAAACACTTTTCAAAACTGTTTGAAAGTGTTACAAAATTATAAGAAACATAAAAATTTAATTTCCTAAATTTATAAGTAATTTGAAGATATATATAAATGAAAGAGTATTACACCGAAGAGCCAAAACATTATGACCATCCCCACATTTTTAAATAAAGTCACCTGGATGGCGTGGAGGGCACGTAATCAGCTGGGGTTGGCATTTGACTATTGCTAGGGAGTATGAAGAATCATTTTTGCGCTTACTTCTGCGTGTGATGGGAAAAGCAGCTGATCTAAGCGGCGCAGAATTCAATGGCCCGATGGCACAGAACGAGAATCTCCAAAACTGCACGACTCATGGATTGTTCGCGACATATCTTTTTAGTACGTATGAAAAGTGGATGAAGAGCGGTGAAATCATCAGCATATGCCATGACGTTGGACGTCTGCGTGTTATCAAGAAAAAAGGACGTCGGAGACTCTCCCACTTGGTAAAGCAAAATCGGCTACAGGCAATGGGTCGGCTGGCAGCCCAATACAATACAGGTCGAAGGAGAATAGTTTCTGAGTACACAGTTCAGCTGACACTGTCGGATATGAGGCTATTCTGCAAACGTCCCTCTCAGGTGCCTCTGTTGACTAAGCATCATCTCCAACTACTCCTACACTAGACCCAGGAACATTGTGACTGGCGATGGATCTTTGGCAGAAAGTTGCCCGGTCGGATGAATCACAAATCATTATTCAACGCGTCGAAGGCAGTGTAAAGGTACGACTTCTTTCAGGTGATCTGTTGCTCCCCCTTATGCAGCAGGTCATACGCAGCCCGGTGGAGATGTTATAGTACTTTGGTTATACTACTTTACCTCTGATTTTTGCAGACCAAACTATGAAGGCCGCGGACTATTTGAACATCATTGCAGAACAGTTATACCCTTACATGTTATCTGTCTTTCCAACTGGAAATGAGGTCTTCGAGTGCGACAATGCTCCATGTCACGGTGCTCGAATTGTGATGGAGTGGTTTCAAGAACATAATACCGAATTCCAGTTAATGTCCTGGCAGTATAACTTAACGAATCTTAATACAATAGAGAAGATTTGAGATTTCGTGGAACGGCAACTCAGCGCTCAAAAACAACCATGTTGTAATATTTCGGATTTGCGCGACCGCTGCTTGAATATCTGCTACAATCTGTTTTCGGCCATCTCCCAAGGACTTGCGTCTTCCATGCCAAGGTGGGGTGCAACTTTTTTGCGGAATAAAGGCGAGACTTTCATTGTTAGGTAGGTGGTCATAATGTTTTGGCTCGTCAGTCTAATAGCACCTTTATTTTGCGTTAAATGTGAATTTATTCTTCTTCTGCATTTTTCTTTTTCTTCATTTTAATTTAAAAATATGTAGTAATTAGACTTTTTTTATTCTCGCTCATTAAGAATAATTACGAAAATCTGTTGAATCAAACTTAATTACGTCTTTTAAATGAACTTCGTTATATTAATTAAGTTTTCCATTTAGTTTTATTTCAACTGATTACACAACATAATTTCAAGATGTTTGCATATTTTTAAGAAACTTTTAAAAGACATTTCATGTTATCATAAAAAAGTGGAAATCAGAAAACAAACAGGCGTATTTCCTTCTATTCAGGCATACATTTTTTTTTTTGTTTTAATGTTAAATTATATTTTTAAAACCTTATTTGAAAAAGATGCATAGATTAATGCAAATCTTCAGTTTTTGTTAAAGAAAATAGATTAATGTGAATCTGCATTTTTTGTTAAAGAAAATAGTTTTAATCTAAATTGCGTTTCCTCTAAAGTAGATAAATACGTCTTTTCAGTTTATGAAAGTTCGATTCTGATTAAATACTTTCTGATTATTAATTTTCAGATTCTAGAAAACGATTACTTAAACTCTTTTTATATGCTTTTACTTTTGACGATTTACTCCGTTATGATTACATTTCGATTACCCTGATTTCGCAATCTTCATATTACGAATCCCTCCATCTCTATTTCTACTCCCCCCTCTTTCTCCCTGTATCACTTCTAATGAGCTAGTTAAGTAAAACAGTTTTTAGAATGTTTATGTTTAGTCGATGCAGACCATTTTGAATAAAAAGCGATAAAAAGGGAGCAAAATAATGCATAATCGTATGCTAGGCAGAAATTATAGATAATTATTTTGTTATTCCATGAAGATAATACTGCGATTACAATATGAAAGGATAATTGTTAGATTAGGGTGGTAATCAGACTGCAATTATTAAAAAACCAAACTTCATTATTACGAGTAAAATGCTTTTATGTATCTTTATAATGCTTTTATATTGCAATCAATTACAATTAAGCAATTCCGATTACTACAAGCATGATCTGGACTGTATGATATAAATATAGAACACAAATGACAAGCCAGAATTGCTTATACTAAGATCGAATACCGCACCAAAATTGCGGAAACGCTGAAAATTTATAAAATTAAAAGTATCGGAATTCGATGAGGATTGTTCCCACAAAATAGGATTTTTTACTGTTTTAAATTTGAAGCATGATGAAGTTTTTTTAAATATAACTTATAAGACCTCAAGACTCCGATATATTTAAATCTTGCAACTTTTTAAAATCTAACTATTTCGGCATAATTAGATTTTGCAATAATGAGTAGCAACATTTAAAAAGATTTTGCTATTACCCAACGTTAAGAAGTGATACACTGTATGCAGAGGAAGTACGGTATTTTGAAATGGTCGGATAATATGTAATGCTTCAATATCTGGCGCATACGGTGTTGCAGCCAAATGTAAATCTGTTATACGACTTCCTGGTACTCCCATGAGACACAGTGCCCAGTTCTGTTTGGATACCTGTTGTTGGATCGACTCGATAAAAGTAAATCTTATTCTCAATTTTTGCAGTTTTTTTGCATGTAAATATGTTATAAAGTTCGTATTAATTATGAAATCTCATTGTCAGTTATGTTAACCAAGTTCAGTATAAATTGGAAAAGTTATATTTCTTTCTGTGTTAGTCAGTTTTCCTTTATGCTAACTTATTTCGAGTGAAGAGGTTATGCTTTTCAAGGTGGTGTGTTTCGGGCGATATGAGATATCAGCTAGACAAAAATTTCACGATGAGTATTAAAATTTAAAAAAAAATTCAAAGAATCTGGTGATTCATAGATGATATATTACGTTTTACTAATTAAATAATTTTGGTTATTCTTTGCTTTGATTTTGTTTGCAATTTTAATATTACATATAATTCTATTCCATATTACCCGACTGGTTGCTATTACCAGAAATGTGTAACTTTATTTTAAAATCTAAATATTGATATGTATTTTTTCTTCCACTATAAATTTATTAAAAATGTGTTAAAAATAGTCAAAGCTAGGTTTGTTCTTTATTAACTTTTAATGTAGCTCAGTTTTTTACTGTGGACTTACAAATAAAAAAATAAGTGGTATTCTTATTGCTGAACTTCCTCTATAGATATGCTTCTATTCTTTGTAACTTCTTGATAGAATGTGACTGAATAGTATTGTCTCACACAAAAGAACCTTTAAAAGCACACCAGTGTGCCATGAAACACTACTCAATACGCAAAAATAAAAATATAAATTGTATTCCATAATACCGAACTTTCTCTATAGATATGCTTCTGTTACTTTGTAAATTCTTGATAAAATGTGACTGAATAGTATTGAACCACACCAAAGAACCTTTAAAGGCACACCAGTGTACCGTGAAACACTACTCAATACGCAATTTAAAACTTTGTCAATAAAACTATACTAATATGGAATTGCCGTCCTTGTTGTAATTAATACATAAATGCATTCCAATTTAGTCCAATTTCCGTAAATCTTGACAAATGGAACCTGTACTATAAGTCCCATTCATATTTCAAACACTTATTAAAAATAACCAAATATTGTTTCGAATGTGGTTTGCACCATAAGACTTGGCAAAGACAGAAAAACATATGTGTTAATAGAAAAAATATTCCAAAGACTCCTAGAAGTTATAGTTAAAAAATGTACAAGAAATTAACACTTTATTGTATCGTAGTGCCGTTTCCCCAATAAGGATTTGTGATGATTTCACATTCTGTAGCATTTATTTCCTTTTGCTGCAGATATTCCAACACGTTGAGAAGTCTTTTAGCACAAACCACATACAGATAATACTTTGTTAATTATTTATGATTTTATTTAATTTCTTCGTTTATTGGTCCATGTTGTATAAAATTTGGCAAACATTTCAATAGATGAGAGAGAAAATTTCAAAGCCATGGGATAATTCACTACTTTGTAAGAATGGAACGTGAAACACACTGAGCAGTTCATTTGGGTAAGATTGAATATCAACTTCTTATTTGTCCCTACTGCAAATAAAAAAGAAATGAAAATATAAAAATAAAAACTGAATATTTTGCTTTTTAACATATGAAGACCAAAACAATAGATTCGTTACATAGTATATAAATTTAAAAGTTTTTAGCTAGACAACTTTTTATTTTGTTTTGAAATGAGGTTGACAAAAGAAAAGCTAAAATGCGTTAAAGTACTTCAGCTATGTTGTTAAATATGAAATTAAATGTGTTTTGTAATGTTTATAAATAACAGCAAGTAGATACTTTACGATTAAACGTATAAAATAATGTATTCAAGAATATTTCTTGTAGAAATCCCATTTGCCTATTTTTGAACTATTTGCACAAAAAATGATACATACACTTTAGTTAGATCAAGAGTAAAATTACAGGCTGCTTTAAAAATTTCTCAGTTATTTCGATAAGCCAATAACTAGTCGGATGTGGCAATCCCAAAACTTTCTTCAATCTCATACATGTTAATACTACTTGTAAAATGCAGTATAGCGGCGCCACCGGTTATGTGATTTACAGAAAAATCTAATCAGCAATAACTGATGTCAACTTCTAACTGAACCTAAAGTTGCATGAAAATGCATGATGTTGCATGAAAATGCATGATGTTGCATGAAAATGCATGAAAATGAAAATCCATGCATTAGTTTTTGAGATAGAGCTATTGCAGAAATCGTAAAATATTCTGAATAGCGTGGTCACCTGTTGGGCAAGTTATTCCAAAACTAATTAGGACCAATTTATATCAGAGACTAACTCAATCTTAAGTTTGATAAAAATTAATGCATTAGTTCTTCAGATACAGCTTTTGAGAAAATCATGAAATATGCAGCATAGCAGCGCCACCTGATCGGCGATTTATACCAAAAACTAAACAACACTAATTTATATCAGGTACTAATAGAATCTGAAGTTTGGTGAAAATTCGTGCATTAATTCTTGAGATAGAGCTATTACAATAATCATGAATAATGCAGCATAGCAGAGCCACATGTTGAGCGATTTACACCAAAAGTAATCAGCACCAACTCGTATCAAGGACTAATGAATCTGACGTTTCATGAAAATCAGTGCATTAGTTCTTGAGATATAGCTATTGTGGAAATCGTGAAAAATGCTGCATGGCAGCGCCACCTGTTTGGCGATTTCTATCAAAAAGTAATCATCCGCAACTTATATCAGGTACTAACTGAATCTAAAGATTTATTAAATTCCGTTTATTAGTTCTTGAGATACAGCGCCCACAAAATTTGTGTCACATGCAGACAGACAGACTCACAGACAGGCAATTTATAAAAGCATGCTTTGCCGGATCTCTGACCTCTAAAACGTGTAAAACCGTCGAAAACCGGAATTCGAAAAAATTCAGGAATCCAATTCTTGTAAAGATAGAAGAAACTAAAAATTCAGATACCTTTTGTATTTTTTAATTCAACATTGACGTCATTCTGAACAGATAATGCACCATTTTTTATGCATAAAATTTTAAAATGTTTTGTAAGTGCATTATTTTGAAGTATTATGAGAAGTATTATTTTGAAGTATAAATGTTACAACATTAAGGTGCATTATTTTCTGCGGTTTTACTAGGGAAATTATATATTTTTTCTATACTAAAGAAAACGTGTATTCCCATTCATAAAGAAAAGAGATTTTACTATGATTGCGTCAGAGTAACGTGATATTTTTTCTTTTTACCATTTTAAACATTTATGAGCGCAATTGCATAGAGCTACTGCGATCGACGTATTATTTCATTTTTATTTATTTATCTCGAAAGCCCACCCCCTTTCATGGTTAACATGTGAAAGCACGGTGTTTTTGTTAGTTAACTATAATAATATTAATAAATTAATTTGCATTACACAAAGAAAATGCAATATGCATATATATATATATTTGAGGAAGATACTTGACCATATTGTACATTATTACTCCTTGCTCCTTTAACATTTTAAAAAGTTTTTTGGAAACATGTGCATATAATCTCCCTTACTTGTATTTAATGATTCCTCATTCCTAGTCAGCAATGCTTTCAAAATGGTAATGTGTATTTTATTTCTTAATTCTTTTTAGTAATATTTTATTTTAAACTTATTTGTTTTTCATAATTTATTTCTCTATTTTTTGTGTGTTGGTAGTCCCAAATTCATATTCTTTAGCTTTTATATGGCTAATATGAAGATGAAACCACACACTTTATTTGTAACTTTAGCCATTTGGAACCTGAAGACTCTGTCTAGGTTCTACAAATATCCATTATTCTTTTTCTGCTCATTTTATTCATTTATTTTTTCATGTTTGTTGGTAATCTGTAATGTATTTTTAATGGTCATATAGCTAAATTTATTAATTTAATTTTAGTAATTGGAAATCGATGATGATTTGCAATTATATAATGGTTATATATATATAATTATATATAAGTATATATATATATATATATATATATATATGTGTATATATATATATGATTTTCTTGTTTTTCCTCCTGTTTTATTATTACATTATTACAGCGTACACTATTCTTAGGAAATTATCCAATCTCTTCATGAAATAATGAATTTATTCGTTACATGTGATGTCCTGCCAATTGGCGATTAGACATCCACATATCGCTTTGGTTTCTTGATCCGTCTTCTATCATCGTCTTATATCTGTGTATCTTGTGTACCTCTGTATCTTGGTAATCAATTGATTTTTTTATTCATATTATATTAATATTTAATAGTGGAATTATTTAAACTGTTGTTTAAGAGTTCTGTGGATTATTAATTGCAATCAGTAAATGTGGAGTTTCGGTCACTTTGTTGTTAGAATATGTTAGTTTTTTAACTTTATATTAGGTATTTTACACATAAATTAATCTTCTGTTAACTTAACACTAGAGAATTTCGTCATATTTTGTTAAAAAAACTTAGATGTCTTTCGATTTTCAAAGCTCTTATGCATACATATTATTTAGCTCTAAAAAGGTAAACATATAAACATTTAAACATATTATTTTGATTACGCTACTATCTTATATATTTTACTATATCACTTATGTATGTTTTAATTGTAAAGTTATCAAGGTTTATTACACATGTATGGATTCATCTCCATTTTAGTCATTGTATCCTCATTAAATGTAGCATCAGTTTATGCTGGAGAAACAGGTTGCACACACGCAAGCTGCTCTTTTGTTAAGAATGAAATGTTAGTTACTTAAAATCGCGCCTCCTAAACCTGCTTACTTAAATCTATTTAATACTGCATTCGCACGTTATATATAATCAAATAAGTATTGCCACTGCTCTACGTATTTCTCTATTGTGAAACTTCTTTGAATTTGAGCACGTAATTAATTTAAAGAATCAAATATCTGCATAAACAGAGATACGTGAGAAACTCTCTGTTATAAAATAGTATTACTCATATTTACGAATCGATTACTCTCGCAATCATTGTTTTGTAATTTGGAGGAATAACTTTTCTTCAAATAAAATTTAAACTAAGAACTTTCATTATAGAGAGTGGTTTTCTTCACACAACAGCATTATTTTACCCTTAAGGGTTCTAGAGAGGACTTTCGTCTAAACCTAACATGGTATGACTGTAAATAAACTTTGGTTGAAATTTTTTGGCCTGCAATTTTTAAAGTTATTACTTCAGCTACAATATGCATCCCCTGTAAGTAACATTATCATGTCTATGTTCATTTAGATGATCTAATGGTAACCGCCAATAACAAAAAATCCTGCACCCAGCATAAATTATAAAACACTTCCCAGCACAACAAGAATACTACTAATAAATTTACATTTTTCATAAAATAATATATGAAAGCTCAATTAACGATTTAAAAAACACACAACACAGAAAAAATCCATTTTATATTACTTCTACTCATCTTCTCCCACTCTCTATTATCCCTTTACTGTTTGTCTTGCATACTTTGTAATGTTTAATTTAAACAAAAAATATTAAACTTAGATCTATTCGAAATGCAGTATTTTTCGAAAAAGATTTTTGCTACAGCTTTTACACTCATTTAAGCATTTATTATACAGAATATTGAAACATATGTTATATTTGTAATACTTGATATACATTTTTAGTTTTAAATCTCCTGTAACTATCATTCATGCAAAAGAATTTTTCTAAAAATCATTAATTAAAAAAAAATAAAACTCCTCCTTTCAAAGTACCATTAAGGTACAAATGAAAATCAATGTAAGTAATAATTCTACCCCATGAGAAAATATTAAATCCTACATACCAGCACAATACAATATTCAATCTATAAATATTTTTCGGGGAATTGCACCTTCAAAGTCTCTCTTTATCTGTTATAATCATGTAACTTTTCGTTCTGCAAAGTTATGAACACATGTTAAATTTTCATAGCTTTTGTGTTAATGCGATTTTCTTATGTTGAATATACTTTGTTTTATATTATTTTTTTGTTTTCCTAACGATAATAAAAGCATTAATATAAGCATTTATTAAATTTCTGGGAATATTCGTAGAAATGCAATTTTTCAATAATAGAGTTTGAACAATAAGGGAAACTCTTCATCCCGCTTTTAGAACTATGAAAGCTCGGAAGATGATAATAAAATAACTTCAACTGTATTGCGCCTACGTATTTTTATAACTTAGGATAATGTGTTTTTATTCCCAAATTACGCATAACAGTCGTATCTCACCCTAGAGACTCCTCTATAACGTACATTTTTATTATGATTACTTTCTTTGTAGAAAATCAAATTGCTACTTATTGCTTGTTTTTATTACTATTTTTCTAATTAAAACGATATCAATATGTTCAACTAAATTATTGTTAACAGAATTGCAGAATGTCCACTCTTATTCCTGACCAATAGCTAATTTTAAAATTGTTAATTTTAGAAGAATATTTTTATTTTCCAAAATGTTTCAAATATTGTTCTCCATCATACTAAGATGCATTTACATCAAAGTAGTTATTTTTGTAAAAATTACAAAGTTTATTTTTACAGAAAGTTTTTGAGTTCTATAAGTTGTCCATGCTCTTACAAATGAAACTCAAAAAATTATTTTTATACAACTAAGATTTATCTGGTTATAATAATTTAAATTTTAGGAATTTTTAGAGTTTTTAGGCACTAAAAAAGAAAAGATGCATGTTTAGTGCCGGAATACACCAAATTTTTAAAATAGTATTAAGTGCATCATAACTGTATAAGTTTATGTCATAAATAAATGGGATTTTTAAATTTGTTTCTGAAAACTTGGATTATCTTTTTCTAAATATAAGTTACGGGATATAGAGAGAGCGTACAATTTAAATTTCTTAATTTTTGCAAAACTAGCTACAGTGTATTAAAAGGATTTGAAAGTGATGGAGAATAAAATTTGAATATATCTCTCTCTACGCTTAAATATTTATATGTAGGACAGTTATACGAAAAATGTTAATTTATTGATGACTTGAATAACTAGACGTTGGAATAAGAGCACATGAACTTTAATACAATTCTATAAAGATAATTTTACACCACTTCGTTGATAGCTTCTTCAAATACATTACATTTCTCACTTAAAACCTATAACACACTTTATTTCGAATAATCCGATTAGGCCTATCAGTGCCTTCCTCGGCATTTCATATGTCGATGCTTCATGAACAATATAATTTAATAGACTGACTCTATCCTAATTTTGAATATCTCTAAGCCTTGATCTCGTGATCGTGAATTTTCATAAATCATGTTTTCAAATAGTGGATAATAAAAATACCAGAGCGTCAGATAATTTGCTGATCAATCACGTCATAAAGAAAATGAACGATGTTTAAATTCAAATCCTACAATTTGCTCATCCTGACATGTTGGCGTCTGGATATCAGTATCTTGGCTTATTATTATGCTATTTTGAGCTAAACTTTTGAGACTTTTACATATTCTTCTTTCACATAAAATTTTGATTATATGTTCAATACACATACACATATATTTAATCTATCTGACTTATCCAGGAGCTCAACCCATAGAACATGGCTTCATGTATTCAGCCCCGGTTGACGTCTTTCCTGGACCTTCATGATTTCCTACTTTCTCTACTTTATACCGATCGTGATTCCTGGCTGAAGTTATGTCATATGGCCCCAAATATTTTTCTTTAAGTTTGATAGCATTGCCAAATTGCGTCCTCTCTACGGCGACGATATCATCTATTTTGGATTTTCGTGGCTGTTTTCTTTTCTTATCAAAGTGCAATTGTTTTCTTCATGTATTTTGAGTATATTTTACTTTGCTTCTTCTCTCATGGCTTCGCGTTCTTCCATAATACATTAGGTAAATTCTTCTTCCAAAATCTTCTTGATGGTTTGCATTTCACTGTCCTTCATTTTAACTCCCGTCATAAATTCAAAGGGACTATACTTGGTGCTTGGTGTTACTGTGCTATTCATAATTTTTTGTAATTTTGGTACATACTTATACCACTTGGATTTGTCGTCAGATGCTTCATGTTGAACTAAAGTTTTGCCTGTAGATCTTTTTTGCGTTATTATATTTCGTTTATTTAAAATTTTTTGTATTATTTCCAATAGGGTTATCTTTTATTTTCTGATCAGAATTGTGTTTGGACTTTTTCTTTCTAACCGTTTTTCTTTTATGTCTTTTTCTACTCTTTTTGTGTTTAAAAATATTAGTATCTCCACAAATAGTCCTTGAATATGTGTTAATTTCTGTTTTCTTTCCAGTGGCTTTAATTTCGAATCGCTCTTGTCTAGTGATGACGATTTCCTTGCTCATGTATTGTAATGGGTGTAATTTTCCATCGTCTCCTTTCTGTAATAAAACTGTGCCAAATCCTTAACTACTTGCGTCAGTATGGAGTTCCAGTGTGGATCCTTGTTTATGTAATTGAAGAATTGGTTTTATTGATAATATTCCCTTTAACTCATTGAAAGCTTCGAGCTGCTCTCTTTCAAATTTGAAACAATTTACTTTCCTTAATAAACTACTTAGAAGCTTGGCCATTTAGGCCTAATTCGGGATAAACTTTCTGAAGTATCCTCTTAAACATAAAAAGGATTGTAATTGTTTTGTTGTAGTTGGTTTAGGGAAATTTTGCATAGCCTTTGTTTTCTTACGGACCATTTTATTGTCCCATTTTCGATTATATAACCCAAGAACTCTATTTTCTTTTTATGAAATCGACGATCTTTGAAGTTAATATCTAAACCATACGCTGGTGTTACTTCTAATACTCTTTTCAGCTTCTTTATCCCAACTTCTTCATCATCATCTGAGGGAATCACAAAATCATCCATATATACAATGATAGTGCCTTCTTGCAGTAAATCCTGGAATACTGTGTTTACATATCTTTGAAATTGATTACCTGTTATGTACAAATCGAACGGACAACGTAATAATTCGTATTACTCTTCACTAGTTACAAAAGCTGTATATTTACGACTGCTTTCTTCAATTTCGACGTGGAAAAAGTCGTTTTTGAGATATAATTTCCTAAATACTTTTGTCTTCTGTAATTTATCAATCACATCCTCAATTAACGGTGGTGGATAGCGATCTTTTAATATTTTTCGATTTATTTTCCGATAATCTATACATAATTGGTGTGACCCATCTTTTTTCTTACTCTGGACTAGGGGCCGCAGAATCTGAGTAACTTCGTCTAATGATCCCATATTCCAACCACTGTTGTATTTGCTTACTGATGATTTCCTGATCAACTCGTGGTAAACTCCTTGGCCGTTCACAGATAGGTTTTTCATCCGCCAATAATATTTTCATCTTTAACTCAGTATCTTTTGTTTTATTCGGTTTATATGATTCTTTTAACTCTCGTATATTTCTCTATTAGTTAAATTTGTAATATGATTCAAATCCACTTCGTTATTTACGCAGTTGATACTAACCATATCCTCCCAACTTCGATTATCGTTGTTTATATTTGATGTGACTACGTCATCTGTTTTGGGAGGGACTCCATTAATTTTAATGTACCCTGCTCGCACTGTATTGTCATTTATTATTTTAACAACACCTTCCACTACTTTTAACGTCAAGCCTTCGACTGCTTTTCTACCTATTATTAAATCATAGTCAGTTTCTTGTACCACGTAAAATTTATCCTGTATTTCATACCATCTACATAAATTTTATGTAAAAAAAACGCGATGGCTTAATTTTTTTCCAACTATGCCCGATATCGATATATTGTCGCCGGTTAACTTTTTCGCGTTTATTGCAGTACGATATCTTGAATTGATGATTGAAATATCACTCCTAGTATCAATTATTATGTTTGTTGTTATTCCATGAATATCCAGAATTCTTCATTCCTTACCATTTAACGTACCCATATTAACTATTTTTCTTTGCATAGTTTGGCTCTAATCTTGGTATTTCGTTTCTCGCCAATTTTGAATGCGTTGCGGGTTATAATTTGAATATTTTTGTTGTGTTTTACTCCCCATGGTATATTTCCTACTCACGTGACCAGGTCTGCCACAACGAAAACATATTATATACGACTCGTTACTTCGTGATTCACATTATGCCCATTGTCAACTTGGCGCATTTTCGAGTTGGTGTAGTAGGTCACCCTCGATCGTTTATCCTCAAAACTCCCGCTTGTATTCCTTACTGATTGTTTATTGCAAACCCTTCGAGCCGTTTCGCAAATATCTAATTTGTTAACAAAGTCGTCTATCTTTTTTATTACTAACAATTCCTCTTCAAAATGTGTCTTTGATTCCGCTGGTAAATTATGCCTAATTTGATTAACTACAATTAATTCCGATAATTCGTCAAAGTTATCTATTTAAAGACCACCAATCCATTGTTGGAAGTACACCTTGATCTCAGACGAAATCGCGCCAATTAGGCGATGTATCCTTTTTAAGTGAGAAACATTTCACCCAAAACTCTTCTGGCGATAGATTGTAGTATTTTAGAAGAATACTTTTTATGTAATCATAATTATGCATTTCGGATACACTCTTCCTGGTTATTATACAGTGTTGTTACAAATGAATCATCGGGATTTGATACTTTACTACGTGCGAACTAGGAAACGTCTATGTTTCCATTACAACTGAAGCGAGAGGGCATTAACTACAGTTTCGCGCTGGGTATGTGTTATGCACGTGTGGTTGCCTTGGTTGCTGCGCTAACGTCATATTCAAAATGGCGACTGGACAGCAGAATTTTTCCACACAGTTGGTTGTGGAATGGAAAGTTCGCGTCTAGCGCGATTTTTTGATTTCTTGGAACTACGGATGAAACTCTCTCGAATTCGGTTCACTGTTTCTTCAGTTTCGCTTGGTCGACCGGAACTTTTGCCTTTACATAAACAACTGGTTTCTTTGAACAGTCGATACCAGCGCAGAATGCTTTGTTAGGTCGGTGGTTTGCATTTGTATGCCTTCCAGAATGCTCTCTGAACGAATAATAAGCGATTCACACTTTGAAAATTCTAGTACACAAAACGCTTTCTGCTGTCCAGTTGCCATTTTTAATATGACGTTCGCGCAACAACCATGGCAACCACAAGCGCATGACACATACGCAGCTCAAAACTGTAGTTAACACCCTCTAGTTTGAGTTGTCATGGAAGCATATACGTTTCCTAGTTCTCACTTAGTAGCATATAAAAATCCGATGATTCATTTGTAATAAGCCTGTATTAATCACATCTAATTGCATTAGGTTAATTAAATAGTTGAACCACTCTTTTTTATCAATGCGCGTTTGCGCCATTTGCCTTTCGTACATAGCCAAATATAAACTAATATCGTTCGTACCATAATAATTTTTTAATATTCTAAGCAATAATGTTTTTCCCTCATCTCTTGTTTATTTTATTTTTATTTTGTCAAAGAAAAAAAGGATGTTTTGGTTTTTTTTCTTGTTTTAGTCTTTTATATTTATTTATTTATTATTATTATTTATATTTTTGAATTTATTTCTTTTATTTTATTTTAATTTTGTTTATTTCTTTTATTTCCATTTTTTCGTATCAATTTCTCTTCTATCATTTTGGCAACACTTTCCTCTTCTGCATGTTCTCCTTTCAGCTAGCGCCATCTGTCGCATTCTTTGCAACATTCTCTACCTTTCAGTTCATTTTTGACCGTGTTCCCTTACGGACATGTGTTTACTGTACCTGATGACGAGCTGTTATATTTTTAACTCGAAACGCGTCCTATATATTGTTTTTATTTTATAGTGATTTTTTACAAAATTTTATTATTTTAATTAATTTATATTGCTTACCTGGATTTGTCCTTGGGTTCACATCGATGTGTTGTCTTGAATTTTCCTGTAGTTGTATTCTTTTAATTTCAAACTTTCTTTCGCGATCTTTTTCTTCCAATTCTACTCTCCATTTTCTCTGTTCAAATTCCATTTTCAGTTTCTTTTTTTCGATCTGTGCTTGTAATTTCTTCTCTTATATCTGCAATTGCAATTTCTTTTCTTCCAGTTCCGATTGCGCTTGTGCCTGTAGTTTCTTCTCTTCAAGCTCAGCTTTTTCTTTTTAGATGTCATGATTACTTCTAAGAGGTGCTTTATAAAATCTTCGTCGTAATCCTACCAGCTTTTAATTAGCTTTATTATTACAGGGATTGTCAGTTTTTCTGGTGGTTCAATCCCGCATTCCTCGCAACGATTTATTACATCAATTCTCTTATCCTCGTTTAAGGTTCCCATATCTATGTTTCAATATTGTACTTGAATAAATACGATCCCAGTTTCTACGCTGGTATTGCTAATTCACAATCCAGCCTTTGGCACTGGCGATTTACAACAGTTTTTTTTAAATTCATATTTGACTACTTATGCCGCTGCTAGTTGCATAATATTCCGATTATTTATTTCACTACTAGTCTCTTACGATGCCGGCACCGAGCCTCCAAATTTGTAGGACGGTCATATGTAAAATGACTAGACGTTTGAATAACAACACATGATCTTTAATATAATTTTATAAAGATAATTTTATACCACTTCGTTGATAGCCTCTTCAAATACATTACATTTTTCACTTAAAACCTATAACACACTTTATTTCGAATAATCCGATTAGGCCTAACACTGCCTTTCTTGGCATTTCATATGCCGATGCTTCATGAACAATATAATTTAATAGACTGACTCTTTTCTAATTTTGAATACCTCCAAACCTTGATCCCGTGATCTTGAATTTTCATAAATCATGTTTTCAAATCATGGATAATAAAGATACCAGCTCGTCAGTTAATTTACTGATCATGCGCGTCATAAGGAAAATGAACGATGTTTAAATTCAAATCCTACATATATATATGTTATATATACCGGGTGTCCTAAAATGAACTGACTGATTTTTGAATTCAATAACTTGCAAATGGTGACAGATATTTAAAAAATTCTTGAAAGTGGGTTATATATGATGTCAGGGAGTTTTTTACTGCGATTCCCAATTTTAGTTTGAATTACCAGCGATAGATGGTACTGAGAGTAACAGACGCTCAGTCCAGGCCAAAACTGAAATCATCCATCATTGATGCGAAAGAACGAGGTTAAATATACATAGTGGTTCTCATTCGCTTACACAGTCTTGTTCTTAGAGGATCCACTCTATATATTTAACCTCCTTTCTTCGCCTGAATTCTGGATGATTTCAGTTTTGGCCTGGATTGAGCGCTTATTACTCTCAGCGCCATTTATTGCCGGTTTATCACCGGCATCTCATTTTATTGCCGGTAACTAAAATCAGGAATCTCGGTTAAGAAAAAAAAAAAACTTTTGAGATCATAAAAACCACCATGAAAGAATTTTTTTAAATATCTATCACCGTTTGCAAGCTATTGAATTTTAAAATTAGTCAATCCATTTTAGGACACCCACTTTATATACTACTTAACTTCCCTTTTATCGTATCTATTATATTAAAATCTGACTGTCTATATGTTTTCACACCTGTTTCGAAGCCCTAACTCATGCAGGGGTACGGGGAGCAGCTGCCCCTGGTCCCCCATTTCAGAGAACCCCATGGCAATAATCAGGATTTTTATTAAAAGGTGTCAAAAGGGATCAAAATTCATATATTTTCGAACACTTAGGAAGGAAGAGCTGCTCCCCTCACCTCGCTGCTTCCCGCATCTCCCACCCCTCCCCCCCACACACACGCATGCAAAAAAACCAAGTATATCGTTAGAAAATTAATGATTAAAATTTTATTATAAGAACTCAATATTCTATTGTCTTCAGAAGAAATTATTTATTGACATTTTCCTCTTACCAAGCGAACTTAAAACCATTAATTACGGTCATTATAGGTGGCATTTTTATTTAGACGTCAAGTTATGACCATCTTTTAGTGATACCATGTATACAGAAGTGAACATTACCTCATACGTAATTTATGCATACATACAATATGTATGAAGTTTGATATAAGCCACTTCCACATTATTCGCAAACAATTTATATGGATAGCTAGAAGTGAGCCCCCAGAATTAGGTTTGCCACGGGGGCCTATATAGCCTAAGTCAGGCCCTGACTACTCCTGCTGTAAAATGGAACGCGATTAAATCAACACTAGTTAACCGCATGAATTAGAGGATGTCATATAAGCTCTGAACATATTAAAATTTGAATTAGATTTTGAGATATTCATTTTTTTTTTGTATTTTTAACTAAGCTACACGGAATTTTTTAACTATATTACTCCATTTTTTTGGCAAAAATAGAAATGAAGTCTTATATAATGAGGAATCGTCTGCCAGCCGAAATGGTGAACAAATATCTTTGTTTAAAAAAAACGATTTTATGACTTTTAGCTTTCAATCTAGGTTTAAACATATAATTTAAAGAATATTCATATGATTTAGTTCCACCTTATTGAAATTATTTTAAAAAATTTGTAAGATTTTAATATTAATGAACCGTATGAAATAGCACCGTATGAATAGAATTTGTTTAAAAAGTAAATGAATGGGCTGGATAGATCATGGAGTTTGAACATACGCACAAGACATATGCTCAGATTAAAAGTTTTTCCCAAACCATTGACACCCATACAACAGAATTTGACGATTCCCTTTTTGACAAATTTGCTTCGATGACTTGGATGTGTAAAAAAAAGCATGAATTTGGCAATAATCGCAAGTTCTCTAAATTTTTATCCGTAATTTTGTTAACCAATGAAATCTTGTTGCCTGTTTGTCATAATTTTCTTACAAAGTATACACTATAATTCTATCCAAATTGTGTAACTAGGAAAATGTACGTTTCAGTTATTTACACAAATTTTTTCTGGAAAAAGGAATTTAATAAAATAATGTTATAAATATATTTTATATGTAGAATCAAAAAATATATTGTTTTTCCCAAAGAAAATTCAAATACCTCCGGCAATTCAAGCACAACACACCGAGTTGCTACCACAGCTAACTTAATATAAAAAACTGCATGCAAAAGCAATTTTTGCAATATAATGTTTACTTTTCAGCGCTTTTATTGGACTTTATTTGTAAGTACTTATGACTATTATCATATACCGAAAATTCGCAGTTGTAGTATCAGCTGTGAAATTTCTCAACTATACTCGAGATACTTTCACACACGAGCAAATGCCAGCATATGCTTGGTGTTTGTATCTAAAAAATATTTGCGTTAAAAAACTTCAAACATTGTTACATCCTGGAAATCGCAAAAACACTCTATAAATAATATATTGCATAATCGATTACATGCAACATACTATCATATACTAGCAAATGCCAAAATATGCTTGGTAAATAACCAAGCTCGAAAAATATTTGCACTTAAATACTTCAAACAATTGTGTATACAGAAACCTGTAAAAAAGCTGTCAGAAAATATATTGCATAAAAAACATCGTTTGAAGGATTGTTATAGTTTCATTATCTGTTGTTTATCTGAAAGTAATCTTATGATAAATTATAGCTCCTAGCAAATACTAATGAGGGATGCATTTCATAAAACAATCTGTACATTTTCCATTGTTCGGGGCAATTACGTGCAATCTAGAATGTGAAAACTGTTTATCGTGTTTGCCAAAAAGACATATAGTAGCATAGAAAATAAATCATTGAATTCACCGATATAAATATTATACAACATTTTATGAAGAAAATGTTTTGTTAGTTTTAATACCGATAGTCTTTAATGATTAGTTATAAGATTTTTTTACTTAATATGTAAATTATTAGATTATAGAAATAACGAAATAAATTGGCTTAATGGCTTGAAATGAAAAAAAATATTTTGTTACAATTTATAAGTAACTATTATCACATTATATCTGTGAGTAAACATTTTTATCTCATAACAAATATAACTAATACCTTAAAATGAAATATAGAGCAGTTACTGAAATACTATCTGTTAGTAATATTGAATGACACAGTATATAAAGAACGTATCGTATTTTAAAAGATCCAAATAAGAATTTTAAATTAAACGTATTTAAAAACGAAATTTCATGTATTTTCAAATAATGTTTTAAAACTTATTTGAGGAGCACTAATTCTTTCTAATACTATTTGTTTTTCTTTAAAGAATCATTCAGATTAAACTATAATGAGTAATATGTGTATAAGAGCAAAGTATGATAGTTGCCATACAGACCGCGCTTTCCAGATTTACATAAAATATTTCTAATAAAATAATTATCCAGAACAAGATCTCGTATCTTTAATAAAAGATCAAATATGTAATAAATGATTACAAATTGATTTTAAACATAATATTAGTCTATTCTCCTTCAGCCATAACTTTAACCAAATAATTAATATTTATTGCTGCTATGTTACCGCGTAAAAGCTTCAGTCGTATGCATTTTGAATTTTAATGTTTTGAAATAAAACCACGAAAGTTATAAATTAGCTTAATTATTCTGAAATTGTTGTTATTTCGTAATGCCTATATTTTCCCCTTTCTTCAACTTCGGATAAATGTTTCAGAAAATTTTAGTAAATAACGTTTGTGGAGGCTTTGGTCGTGTGACTTGAAACAGAAGTTCTGTACCTTAAATATATTATTATTCAAGTTTAGCAGAATAAATGATAATAGAACAATTGAACAATTCTTGAACAATTTTAAATACATGAATTTTGCAATACATGCGCAAGCGATACTGACAAGGGATGTAGTCTTTTTCTTTCTCAAATCAAATTCGCCATGAACATTTACGTATGCGAAGCATACTATTATAAAAGTATGAAACGATAGTTAATGCTACATACATATAGCATAGCACTACATAAAAAATAGTATATACAAAATTATATAAAAGTATGAGGTGTTGAAGAACCTAAGTCTGAGGTAGTCAAGTAGATCTGAAGAAGCGTAAATATTTAGTTATACAGGGTGTCCCAGAATTCATGGACCAAACTGCAAGGGAAGGTAAAGTCCACATAAGGAAGCAATTTTGGTGATGTGCGGTCAGAAATGAAGGTTTTTGGTGAAAAACAAGAAATATTGAGGAAAAGAAAATGAGCATTTTATTGCCACAACAAATACAGTAAGTGCACAAATGTGCCACTGGTAGCGTATAGCAAGTGACTGGCATGCCATTTCGCAGATCCTTAGTGCTTCACGAACATTTGCAGCAACGACTGAAAGTCTTGCAATCATGTCCTCATCAGAGTCAGTTGTTTCATAGATGAGACATTTGGAACCTTTGAAAGGTTACTCCAAGCTCTTGCTACATATTGCCAGGTATGTATCGCTGTTGGTGGTGACACGTTTGAGCAATTACTGTACTGCTGTAATTCTATATATAAAACACTTGTTTCTATTTCCTACGGATTTCTTGTTTTCGCCAAATATGTTCATTTCCGTCTCCACATTGTTATACCAAAATTGCTCCATTATGTATACTTTACCTTCCCTTACAGTTTGGCCCATGTATTCGGGGGCACCCTGTATTAGTATATTAGAAGATTTAGACCTTTCGTAAGAGTGTACCTATTAAGACATTTAACGGTATGTGAAAGTTGAGAAACTGATTTTGTCAGTTATAATCTTCACTATATTTAATCGTAGACTTTCTACTATTAAATAAGGCGAAGCTCATTATAGTAAAACTCTAATCAATCCGATCAATAAATATCCGAATCGTAAGCAGTGCATTTCTTATTGAGTTCAGTTCTTCCAGCTAAATTAAATTTTAGTATATTATTTGCTATGTATAAATCCTATAGATACACGCTTACCAAAAAACAATACGAATTAACGCCTATGGAAGGAATTTACTAAAAGAGCATTCTCGGCTGTTGTACTCGCTTTAGAGTTTAACCAAATTTTACTAAATTCTTTGGTGTTAATATAGTATACTATAAATAAATTCATACATGGTGTAATATGTTATCTATCGCCGACCTTTAATTTCACAATCGTTGGTCACAGACATATAGTTCCAGTTACAAAAATTTTTCAAATGAGGTAAATATTCATGTTTTGGCATTATTTAAAGAAAAAAATCAATTTTTTTAAAAATTACGAAATCTAACTTTTTATACGATCCCCCAGTCCCTATAGTTATATTTAGTAAAAGTTTACACATATCATAACAGATATCACATAAAAAGTTTAACATCTGTACTACAAAAATTGATAGAGTTATTAGATTTCAAAGTTTGAGATTTTTGCACATGATTTTGTCTTTCACTGAGGGATCAGTTAAAAGATGAATTAAAGTGATTCAAGAACAGAATCAGGGTGCAATTCCGCTGCCATTTATCTAATCCTTAATGAGTATGTTTTATTTTACGGTTGTCGATTCTACCTACATTGACGTTTGAATGTTGTTCGACCCATAAAAGTTAGTTAAAATTTTTAGATGAAATAACCTTCTTTGATGATTCCCCGATTTGGCGATACCAGCTAAAGGTGGTTTCGCCGTAAAAAGGACATTGCACCCTGACTTTGATCTCGAATCACTTTAATTCATATTTTAACTGATCCCTCAAATGAAAGACAAAATCATGTGCAAAAATCTCAAACTTTGAAATTTAATAACTATGTCAATTTTTGCAGTACAGATGTCAAACTTTTTGTGTTATACCTGTTATGATATGTGTAAACTTTTACTAAATATAACTATAGGGACTGGGGGACCGTATAAAAAGTTAGATTTCGGAATTTTTATAAAATAACATTTTTACTTGAAATAATGCAACAACTTGAATATTTAGCTCATTTGAAACGTTTTTTGTAGCTGGAACTATATGTCTACAGCCAACGGTTGAGAAATTAAAGGTCGGCGATAGATAACTTATTGCACCCTGTATATATGGCTTCTCAAAAGTATATGGATACATTGCCATCTATAGATGGTAGTTCTCAAGAAAGCTATTTTGGTTGCTTTGTGCGTTTTTATCTGAGTGGAGTTGTAGTATCATTATATGACGTGTATTATAAATCTATTTACCATATACTAGAACTTTTCAAAAGAATTCAAATACGTTACCGCGATTTGCAGAAAATGCTGAAAATTTATTTTTAACTGTTTTTTTTTTTTTTTTTTTTTTTTTTTTTTTTTTAATTGTTTATTTAGTCAAATCATCTCAATGTATGAAAAAATGAAATTTAAGAAGAAAATAATTCTGTCAATGACGGAAAGTGCTTCATGGTCTATGCCTAATTCATATTTTTTCGCTCGGGCAGTTTATCTAAAATTGGTGAAAATGTCGATTTTATTTACATTAAATGAACGCCCGTTTCATTTTCAATATTTTGACACCTCATGTTTACACATACATTAATTATATCGCGAGATATTCCCCACACAAATAAAAACTTTAAACGGATTTTTCTCCATGTTCAAATTTTTTTTCACTGTCACGTTTTAAAAATGCTAAGGCTTTTTTTTTGTATTTGAGATAGAGATTTAAATTTTTTTGTACATGTTCTTTATTATATATGTAATAAATCTGCATATGGAATTATCCTTCAGGTGTTTTTTAAATAAAAGTATACGAAGATGCGTTAGATTTCATCATTTTATACTGTACGTATCAGTAAAATAATTATATTAAATGTAATTTCAGATTATCTAAAGATCCATACGCAGTCTTGTGTAATATACATTTGAAAATCTTAAGAAAAAAATTGAACAAAGATATTAATATATAGATATTTAAAAAATCTTTTTTTTTAAATTTAAATATGCAGTTAATTTTTTTTTCAAAATGTACGTTTTTTTAACATTGAAATGCAGTGAATTCACCATTTGAACAATATTTTTTAAAAATAAACAAAATTGTTGAAAAGGTAAACTGCACCCTTAATAGATTATAAAAGTGTTATTATTACAATAACTATAGTTAACAAAATTATACCTAAATGTTATTTAAGGAAGGTCTCATTCAAAAGGTAAACAGGTGCACGTTTCAAAATATTTACGTCGTAATTGTATAAACCACTAAAAATGAAATTAAACGAAACAAGATATGTATAACGATTAGTAACCAAATAATTGAACATTTAGGAAATTACAGAATATGCACTTTCCTATTCCGCTTGAAGCGTTTGGCTAATATTATGTTTTCAGCAAAAGAAAAGAAGATCAAGGGAAATACTTTGAACTTTTTTATTATTGTCTACATAATAAGTACGTTATCGAGATGTTCATTTCAATTTTTCACAGAAATGCGTACGAAGTGCTTTGACAATTTATGTGCAGTTAATTTTATGCAATATAAAAATTTTTATTAATAAAAAAATAGAAATTATTCTGATATACAAATAAATGTTAATTTATTATAGTAATAATTTAGATGCACAAAATAGCTTATTATAAAAAGATATCTATACTGACGTTCATTAATGCCTTTCAATTGCTCTCTACTGAGATTAAGTACAACTATCTAACTATAATTACGCTATAAGAATACGTTAATCATAACATATTGTTATATCATCAACAACAACTTTAAAAAATACTCACTGATAAAAGTCTAATGTCTGCACTTTTACTAGTTTCAGATAAAAAATGTAAATCATTATCTACTGAAAAATTAAATTAAAAAGAATTCTATAAAATGTTAAAGAATTAAATGAAGTGCAAAAATTTCAAATCATTCCAATTTTTGAAGGTAAAATAATTTTATGGTAAATAATTTTTAGCAACCAGTTCCGAATTCTTTCTCATGTCGTCCTCAGAAATATGTTGTCTGCTTTAGGACGGCTACAAAAAACAGGTAAATATTTTTATCGCTCATACATAACTTCTAAACATCGCATAATTTAATTTTTATATCATTTAACAAGAAAAAAATGTACTGTCAAATAAAATTTATTTGAAAACTGTACCTTAGTTTAATGATTTTTTAAATCATTTTCAAACTAGAATTTTTTTTTATGCATCTCAATAAAGATATTTCTATTTGCTACAATAATGAAAAGTAAGAAATAGCGTAGTTACACAAATTTACAATTTAATGTCACAAAGAAAAATTTAAAAGTAATAAAAGTATATTAACTACGCTGTAAAAAAAAGATGCAATTGTATAGATGTAAAGCTACAGAAATCTGTATACTTACTAAAAATTTATCTGTACACTGTAAAAAGAAAAAGATGTAAATCTACAAAACTTGTATTTGTAAATCTATAGAAATTTGTATGCTTACTAAAATTTTCTGTATGGTTACTAAAACTTTATCTGTAACTCGGGGATAATTTTAAGAATTTTTGTTGTTGCAGTTATATAAAAAAGTTCTAGGTATCCCAGTTTCCTAAAAAAATTTAATAGTAACCTTACAGAATTTTTAATTTAGAGTGCAAACTTGTATCTGTTACACGATTTTTTTTTGTTGCCATTACATAAAAAGTTATAGGCATCCCAGTTTCCTTGAAAATTCTTAGTAACTTTATAGTTTTATTTTTACAATGGATAGGATCAATTTTGGCGTTAAACGTTTTGGTCTTTATATCTGTCAACAAAAGAATAGATTTTCATCTCATGTGAAACATAAAATTAATATAAATTTAGTTTAAACTTGTTAAATATACCTTGTATGCATAACTTCTCAATATTTCACATTCAATTAAGTTTTAGCTTGATAGGTATCCCAGTTTCCTAGAAAATTCTTAATAACTTTATGGTTTTTTTTACGATGCATAGGACCAATTTTGGCGTTAAACATTTTAACATTTATATCTGTCAATAAACGAATAGATTTTCATTTCATGTGAAACACAAAATTAATATAAATTTAGTTTAAACTGATTAAAATATACCTTGTATGCGTAACTTCTCAATATTTCACCTTAAATTAAGTGTTATACTGATTTCCTAATTTCATATCGTATGATTATTGTCTGCCGAGATCTGTTATAATAGTGTCATGCTACCAACCCTCCAAACCTTTATTTAACTGAAGTAAGAATTTGAAAAAAAGATCGAAAGTGAATTGAAGTGAAGAGAGGATTCAGTGAATTAGCGATGTCTTGTGATACCGGTAGGATGTCTGGGAAACATCTGAGTAAATACTAGTTTTGATTTTGAAGTATCGAGTAAGAGTGGTTTAGGTGAAAATATCATTATGTTCAAAATAGTCACGAAGAGTGTGTGTAAATAATTTTTTACATTTAGTGTTTGAAAATACTTTGTAGTTAAAATTACAAGCTGTATTTTTTCATTGGCTATCCAGAAATCACAAATAGTATCATGTATACAGTTATAATAGTTTAAAATATCAGTTCGTGGATTTCCATATACTACATTTCATCTTCATATAGTAATTACTGCAGACCGTGGTGCTTAAGCATAAAATGAAGTGCAGGTTAAAAAGTAAATTAAAGCTCACATAGTAGACATGAACTAATGACGTATTGTTTTAAATAAGAAATATTTCCAATTTCAATCTTACAAAACACTTGTATCTGTAGTATGAACGTTCCTGGATGAAAAGAAATTGCTTCAGAAGGTAAGCTGACATATGGCTGTAATGAAAAAGTCTAAGACAGTAGAAAAGTTAGAAGATGGTTGGCTTAGGACTCTACGGTAATCTTTCGAACACAAGGGCTAAACAGAACCAGACTACCACTTAAAATGTGATCTAAATCACAACCAACTTCCAAGCCTTACCTGGGATTTGAATCCGGTCTTTCCTTCATGTGCAACCAGTACTATAACATACAGACATACGCAAGCAGGAGAATAAAAAAATCAAAAAGGAAAAAAAAACAAGAATTTTTAAAACAGTAACACTACCAAGAAGCATAATAAATAAAAGATTGGGGAAAATATAAGGTAAAATAATATAAAATAATATAAAAAATACAAACTGAAATTTGAAAAATCTTTCTGGGCTTTACCGGGAAGAAAAGCTAGCTTCCATATTCCTTGTTTGTTTTAGGTAGCTTTCTTTACAAAAAAGCTACCTATTGCAGCCGTTCGGAGGAAAGCGATTTCAAAAAATTTTGGTATATTTTCATCGATCATGACCCCCAGACCCCGAAACCACCCTCCGTTCAAAATTGATATATATATATATATATATATATATATATCTGAACTATGTCACACTGTAACTCCCGTAATTATGAACCGATTTCGATGTAATTCGGTGTGTACATAGTACATACCAATGTCTCGACCGAGTTCGTTGGCCAGCTTCATCCGCCGTTTTGTTTCAAAATGGCGGCCATTTAAAATTTTTAAAAAAATTTAAAACTTGAAATGTGGTACCAAAAAATTAAAAATGGAAAAATATTTTTTTCTTATGTATTTGACCTTTATACAAAGATTCCGGAGCAGTTTTTGTTTCGTCTATATCTTAAAAAATGGCTGAGTTATAGCATTTTGAATTTCTAGCGTGGCTGACATTTTGAAACGTCCTGAATTTTGTCACGCGATAAAAGGCGTATTTATGAACCTATTTGGATGTAATTCGGTGTGTACATTGTACATACCAATCTCTCTACCGAGTTCGTTGGCCAGCTTCATCCGCCATTTTGTTTCAAAATGGCGGACATTTAAATTTTTTTTAAAATTTTAAAATTTGAAATGTGGTACCAAAAAATTGAAAATGGAAAAATATTTTTTTCTTATGTATTTGACCTTTATACAAAGATTTCGGAGCAGTTTTTGTTTCGTCTATATCTTAAAAAATGGCTGAGTTATAGCATTTTGAATTTCTCTTGTGGCTGACTTTTTAAAACGACCTGATTTTTGTCACGCGATAACAGGCGTATTTATGAACCTATTTGGATGTAACTTGGTCTGTACATAGTACATACCAATGTCTCGACCGGGTTCGTTGACCAGCTTCACCCGCCATCTTGTTTAAAAATGGCGGCCATTTAAATTTTTAAGAAAAATTTAAATTTGAAATGTGGTACCAAAAATTGAAAATTGAAAAAATATTTTCTTCTTATGTGTTTGACCTTGATAAAAAGATTCGGGAGCAGTTTTTGTTTCGTCTATATCTTAAGAAATCGCTGAGTTATAGCATTTTGAATTTCTAGCGTGGCTGACATTTTGAGACGTCCTGATTTTTGTCACGTAATAACAGGCATATTTATGAACCGACTTGGATGTACCTTGGTGTGTACATAGTACATACAAATATCTCGACCGAGTTCGTTGGCCAGCTTCATCCGCCATCTTGTTTCAAAATGGCGGCCATTTAAACAAATTAAAAAATTAAAAAATTTAAATGAGATACCAAAAAATTGGAAAATGAAAAAGATTTTTTTTTTGTATGTGTTTGACCTTAATACAAAGATTCCGGAACAGTTTTTCTTTCGTCTATATCTAAAAAAAAATGGCTGAGTAATCGCATTTTGAATTTCTCTTGTGGCTGACATTTTAAAACGACCTGATTTTTGTCACGCGATAACAGGCGTATTTATGAACCTATTTGGATGTAAGTTGGTCTGTACATAGTACATACCAATGTCTCGACCGAGTTTGTTGGCCAGCTTCATTCGCCATCTTGTTTCAAAAGGGTTGCCATTTTAAAAAAATTAAATTTAAAATTCAAAATGAGGTATTAAAAAATTGGAAAATGAAAAAGATTTTTTTATGTGTTTGGCCTTGATACAAAGATTCCGGAGCAGTTTTTGTTTCTGAAAATTTGTTCTTTTGTTGATATCTTAAAAAATGGTTGATTTATAGCACTTTGAATTTCTAGCATGGCTAAAATTTTGAAACGATCTTGTATTTGTCACGCGATAACACACGTATTCGCCTATTTCGATGTCAGAAGGCATGTGGATAATATACATCAACACCTCGACCAAGTTCGCTGGCCAGATTCATCACCCATCTTGTTTCAAAATGGCGGCCATTAAATTAAAAAATATATATATATTTAAAGTGAGGTGCAAAAAAATTAGAAATTGAAAAAGGTTTCTTTCTTAAGTATTTGATCTTGATATAAGGATTCAGGAGCATTTTTTGTTTGTCTTTACCTTAAAAAATGGCTCAGATATAGCAGTTTCAATTTCTATTGTGGGTGACATTTTGAAAAATCTGATTTTTTGCATGCGACAGCACTCCTATATATTAACCGATTCCGATGTGAGTGAGCATGTGCACAGCAATTACTAAGGTCTCGACCAAGTTCACTGCTTAGCCTCATCCACCATGTTGTCTTAAAATGACAGGCACTTTAAGAAATTGCCGAATTTGGCAGCCAAATATAAATTACTTTAAAGAAAAGCAGCTTGGATAAAGCTGACTAATTTCGCGAAATTCTCATTCATTATATTGATAAAAATTAGTATTGAATCTCCTATATTCGGTTTCCACTAAATTGAGCTTCGTGTGTTTGCATGATATAAGTTGGATTTTTTTAAATAAGGATTATGAAAGCTACCTCTTCCTCCCGGCACTGGCCGGAAGGACTTTTTTTTTAATCGATCTTACACACGAAGCCTAAATTCGTAGAACCCGATTATAAAAGATTCAATGCCAATATTTGAATAGATATGTATGAGACTTTCGACAAATTAGTAAGTTATAACCAAGTTGGCTTCATTCAGAGCGATTTATGTTTGGTCGCCAAATTTTAACATATCTTGAAATCGTAAATAAAATCAAATGCAAGGTTAGTAAGTCAAAACTCCATTACGTATAGGACACGGAAGGCTCTAGCATCACTCTCTAATAACTTCGAGATTCTAAGCTCGGCTATCGGTAGATATAAAAATTATGTCACAAACTATACAAATGACTCTAAACTGACAACCAATGGTTGCTTATC
Source organism: Maratus speciosus (assembly GCA_963932465.1). Classification (NCBI taxonomy): domain Eukaryota; kingdom Metazoa; phylum Arthropoda; class Arachnida; order Araneae; family Salticidae; genus Maratus; species Maratus speciosus. Next base: position 283,199,619 of record OZ010788.1, read on the forward strand.
AATTTTTATTGAATTACAATCAGACCTTTCTCTTACCTAATTTCGCAACTCATTCTCAGCGAGGTTTCTACCCTTCTCGATTCCTCGGTCCAGGTAGCTAACTCCAACTCGAAATCTAATACCATTTGATTGGTCTCATATACCTTACTCGACCCCAGATCGGCTGATAGGACTTTCGATTCTGTTAGGTAGCTTTCTTTACAAAAAAGCTACCTATTGCAGCCATTCGGAGGAAAGCGATTTCAAAAAATTTTGGTATATTTTCATCGATCATGACCCCCAGACCCCGAAACCACCCTCCGTTCAAAATTGATATATATATATATATATATCTGACCTATGTCACACTGTAACTCCCGTAATTATGAACCGATTTCGATGTAATTCGGTGTGTACATAGTACATACCAATGTCTCGACTGAGTTCGTTGGCCAGCTTCATCCGCTGTTTTGTTTCAAAATGGCGGCCATTTAAAATTTTTAAAAAAATTTAAAACTTAAAATTTGGTACCAAAAAATTAAAAATGGAAAAATATTTTTTTCTTATGTATTTGACCTTTATACAAAGATTCCGGAGCAGTTTTTGTTTCGTCTATATCTTAAAAAATGGCTGAGTTATAGCATTTTGAATTTCTAGCGTGGCTGACATTTTGAAACGTCCTGAATTTTGTCACGCGATAAAAGGCGTATTTATGAACCGATTTGGATGTAATTCGGTGTGTACATAGTACATACCAATCTCTCGACCGAGTTCGTTGGCCAGCTTCATCCGTCATTTTGTTTCAAAATGGCGGCCATTTAAAATGTTTTTAAAAATTTTAAATTTTAAATGTGGTACCAAAAAATTGAAAATGGAAAAATATTTTTTCTTATGTATTTGACCTTTATACAAAGATTTCGGAGCAGTTTTTGTTTCGTCTATATCTTAAAAAATGGCTGAGTTATAGCATTTTGAATTTCTAGCGTGGCTGACATTTTGAAACGTCCTGAATTTTGTCACGCGATAAAAGGCGTATTTATGAACCGACTTTGATGTAACTTCGTTTATACATAGTACATACCAATGTCTCGACCGGGTTCGTTGGCCAGCTTCACCCGCCATCTTGTTTAAAAATGGCGGCCATTTAAATTTTTAAGAAACATTTAAATTTGAAATGTGGTACCAAAAATTGAAAATTGAAAAAATATTTTTTTCTTATGTGTTTGACCTTGATAAAAAGATTCGGGAGCAGTTTTTGTTTCGTCTATATCTTAAGAAATGGCTGAGTTATAGCATTTTGAATTTCTAGCGTGGCTGACATTTTGAAACGTCCTGATTTTTCTCACGTAATAACGGGCGTATTTATAAACCGACTTGGATGTACCTTGGTGTGTACATAGTACATACAAATATCTCGACCGAGTTCGTTGGCCAGCTTCATCCGCCATCTTGTTTCAAAATGGCGGCTATTAAAAAAAATTAAAAAATAAAAAAAATTAAATGAGATACCAAAAAATTGGAAAATGAAAAAGATTTTTTTTGTATGTGTTTGACCTTAATACAAAGATTCCGGAACAGTTTTTCTTTCGTCTATATCTAAAAAAAAAATGGCGGAGTAATAGCATTTTGAATTTCTCTTGTGGCTGACATTTTAAAACAACCTGATTTTTGTCACGCGATAACAGGCGTATTTATGAACCTATTTGGATGTAACTTGGTCTGTACATAGTACATACCAATGTCTCGACCGAGTTCGTTGGCCAGCTTCATTCGCCATCTTGTTTCAAAAGGGTTGCCATTTAAAAAAAATTAAATTTAAAATTCAAAATGAGGTATTAAAAAATTGGAAAATGAAAAAGATTTTTTTTATGTGTTTGGCCTTGATACAAAGATTCCGGAGCAGTTTTTGTTTCTGAAAATTTGTTCTTTTGTTGATATCTTAAAAAATGGTTGATTTATAGCACTTTGAATTTCTAGCATGGCTAACATTTTGAAACGATCTTGTATTTGTCACGCGATAACACACGTATTCGCCTATTTCGATGTAAGAAGGCATGTGGATAGTATACATCCACACCTCGACCAAGTTCGCTGGCCAGATTCATCAGCCATCTTGTTTCAAAATGGCGGACATTAAATTAAAAAAAAAATATATATATTTAAAGTGAGGTGCAAAAAAATTAGAAATTGAAAAAGGTTTCTTTCTTAAGTATTTGATCTTGATATAAGGATTCAGGAGCATTTTTTGTTTGTCTTTACCTTAAAAAATGGCTCAGATATAGCAGTTTCAATTTCTATTGTGGGTGACATTTTGAAAAATCTGATTTTTTGCATGCGACAGCACTCCTATATATTAACCGATTCCGATGTGAGTGAGCATGTGCACAGCAATTACTAAGGTTTCGACCAAGTTCACTGCTTAGCCTCATCCACCACGTTGTCTTAAAATGACAGGCACTTTAAGAAATTGCCGAATTTGGCAAACAAATATAAGTTACTTTAAAGAAAAGCAGCTTGGATAAAGCTGACTAATTTCGCGAAATTCTCATTCATTATATTGATAAAAATTAGTATTGATCTCCTATATTCGGTTTCCACTAAATTGAGCTTCGTGTGTTTGCATGATATAAGTTGGCTTTTTTTAAATAAGGATTATGAAAGCTACCTCTTCCTCCCGGCACTGGCCGGAAGGACTTTTTTTATACTCAGCAGATTCACCAGCGTAGCGTAATTTACATAAATACTCAGCGACAACCACCAACACCGTAGATCCCGAGAACCATAAACACACTTAAATTAAAAAATAAAGTGAACTGGAGGATACATGTAGCTTTTTCGCAAACAGGTTAGTATTGACAGAACGTTCTCATTAGAAAAACTAGATTGCATTTATAAGAGAGTTGCATATGCATTTAAAATTACTTTCACATAAATTTCATACTTTGGTTTTAGGAATTTTAGGGATCGTCATCAGTTTTAAAACCTTTAAAAAATCTATTTTTTGTGTTTCATATATTTTTTAAATGCAGGAATTATTGAATTAAAAAAAAAGTAGATAAAAATATTCAAATTAGGATTGGTTCAAGTTTAAATTTAAACGGTGTTTATTAATATTGACTTTAATTGATTTTTAACTGTGCATGCATTTTTTCTGAAAGCAGTATTTTTATCACTGATGCAGCAGTAAACATAATTTATTTACACAAATATTACTCATTTTGCACAGATATATACAAAATGATTATACCCATAATATCTACTTAATTTTTGATAGTTAAACTATATAAATTTTTATTTTTTTATTACGATGTGTATTTAAATGTGTTTTTTCATGATTTTAACATATAACGTTCTGCTACTAAAATACCTTCCATGTAAGTTAATATAACTAGAAGCAATTTTACATAAATTGATTTACTTTAATGAAAAGTAAAATTTGAAACTAAAAATTAGTTTTCGTGGTTGTAAGGCTGTGCGCATCAGTTTTATTAAAATTTTATTTTTCCCAATGCATGCTGCAAAAATTTTGTAATTTTATTAACGCTGTATTTATGGATATTAAAATTAATAACGGAATATATTAATCACCCTATAAAGAAATAAATATGAAGAGTTGATTATAAATAAATAAATAAATCTGATAAGAACTGTGCACATGAAATATAGATAAAGAATCGAGAAATCGAGAAAGTTAAAACTGATGATTCCTCTTAAAAAATGCCCATATTTATCAGCACCTTCCCGTACCTAAACATGCAAAAATATATGCGATTTCGCAACAGTGATGTTCAAAAGGGAAGAAAATATTTATACTGGAATAGATGATTGGAGTTTTACTTTTTTATTTACTCTTAAGGGGACGAGGGACCTTAATTTTTTTTTATTTTATTTTTTTTTTATTTTATTTTTTTATTTATTTATTTATTTTTTTTTTTTTTTTTTTGTAAATTTCACCTTAAATATTATTCAAAGGTACATTATATGCATTATGGCATGCATTTATTACAAAAAAAAATTAAGTCATTTTTGTGAAAAAAGTGGAATTTTACGCGTTGTTTTAGAAATCTCCGAAATGCCCCATGCGCGTTCCATATCAATGAAAATCCCCAATATTTTTTATAAAAGTTTGGTTTATATATATAAAAAAATCTGTGCATCGAATTTTATATATTTGAATATAAAGGTTAAAAAAATTTTTTTTTTGAAAAATTTTGAAAATTTTCGAAAAAATTTCAAAATTTCAGAATTTTTCATTTTTTTTCATTTTTTTTTTGCAAATTTAACTTTAAATATTACTAAAGGGTACATTATATGCATTACGGCATGCATTTATCATAAAAAAAATTAAAAAAAAAATTATTTTTGAGAAAAAAATGTCATTTTACGCGTCGTCGTAGAAATCTTCGAAATGCCCCCTGCACATTCCATATCAATGAAAATCCCCAATATTTTTTATAAAAGTTTGGATTATATATATAAATAATTCTGTGCATCGAATTTTATATATTTGAATATAAAGGTGTAAAAAAAAAAATCAAAATTTTTGAAATTTTTTCGAAAAAATTTTGAAATGTTTAATTTTTTTTTTACCTTTACTAGGGGGCTCGGCCCCCTACGAGCTACGCTCGCCAACCCCCGTCCAGACACCGCAGACTCTAAATGCATGCTAATTTGATCGGCTTTAAAAAGATTTCGAAAGATTGAATTATAATTTAGAAAACAGTGGCGATATCCCTATAAACGAATTTCTATTCATTTCTCTTTGATTGGGGAATTTTAACGCCAAATCTGCTGCAGTACTACTTGATTATCCTGTCGACCAATTTCGCCAAATTATATAAATCGCCAAACCACTCGCCAAATTATACAAATTGATATAATTTTTATTTTAAATAACGAAAGAACAAATAAATTCGTACAACATTGATAAAAACACAAATAAAATGATTGGGGAATTTTAACGCCAAATCTGCTGCGGTAGTACTTGATTATCCTGTCGACCAATTTCGCCAAATTATATAAATCGCCAAACCACTCGCCAAATTATACAAATTGATATAATTTTTATTTTAAATAATGAAAGAACAAATAAATTCGTACAACATTAATAAAAACACAAATAAAATGTCGAAATAAAAATAACTTGATGACGTATACACGTGTAACAACATTTCAAAATAAGCTAATATAAAAGGAATTAAGTAAAGAGAGTCTTTGTTTCCTGGTATTTTTTAACAAAGCGAAAAGAAAGTTCTTTTAAATGAGACATTTTAAATTAATTCTCAAAATATCAAATAAATGTCTAGCGCATTTTCTAAATTTAAACTTTTTTGCAATATTATTTTGTGTTCATTTTATGTAATAACTATAATGTGACGTAAATATGACGTAATTTTTCCTAAGACTTCTAACGCATGTTAATGAATTTATTATTTTACAATATCCTTTCTCTTTTAAAATTCCCGTGTATACTTTTTATGACGTAATTTTTAATAATTTCTTGCTTTTTACACGTAATTATTTAATTCTAATTTGAAAGTTTTTTTCCTGTTTATAATAGTCACGTGTAAATAAATTTTTAATTTGAAGCAAACATTATTGCTTGCGCTTTTTATACAGTTGGCAACAGTTTAAATTAGTACAATTTTCTGAAATTTGTAAAAAATATCTCTAGAAATGCTGAAAATTTGAATTTAAAATAGAAATAAAACCTGAAAAAATGAGTCAAAATAAAAAATTAATGCAATCTGCACTCCGGCAAATTCTAACGCATAAAATGATCTAAAAATGATTACACTGCCATGTCTAGTTTTTGCTGCTATAAAACTTTTTTAGTGGAACGATTTTGTCCAACTTTAGCATTAAATAACTCTTAAAATAATTCTTCGATTTGAAAACTGTCTTCATCAGCGTGTTTATCAAACATTTCTGTATAAAACCACCGATTTTCATATTTTTGTATGCATTATTTTTGTTAATATTATCGAAGAAAGGCCTCCGGTCACAAAAACATCAAAACCGGCGGCGGCGGCGGCGGCGGCGGCGGTGACAGCGGTAGTTACTTTTTTTTAGAATAGAGAGATATTCAAATATATAAAATTCGATGCACAGTTTTATTTATATATATAAACCAAACTTTTATAAAAAATATTGGGGATTTTCATTGATTTGGAATGCGCATGGGGCATTTCGAAGATTTCTAAGACGACGCGTAAAACTCCATTTTTTTCTCAAAAATAATTTACAAAAAAATTTTTTTTTGATAAATTCTTGTCATAATGCGTATAATGTACCCCTGAATAATATTTAAAATCAAAATTTCAAAAAATAAAGAATTGATTTTTAAGGTTTTTTAAGGTCCCTCGTCCCCTTAACAGTTAAGCGATCCGACTAAATTTTTTCTCATGACCGGCTGCGTTTCCTACTTGTTACGTTGTTGCAAATACAAGATCTCTCATAATACTAATAACGTAGTGAATCAGATAATCAGTTATGCATAATAATAGAGAAAATTAAATTTCAAATCCAGCAATATGCGTTTAAGGGGGTCCGGGATTTATCAAGTTAAAATTTTCAAATTTTTTGTGATAGTTAACCGTATTACTTGTAAAGAAAATCACATGACAAAACTTCTCATAACTTTTCTTAATTTAAAATTTAAATTTTATTAAAAAAGTGGGGTAATTTAAAATTGTTATAACTCGAAATATTATTTGTAGAATTTCACATTTTCTTCATTTAAATAAACAGACATGTTAAGTTTTAATTTTGAATCAGCATTTAAAAAAAATATATTAATATAAATAAAAATTAAGAATATTTAAAGTAAAAAAAAAAATGATGCAACTTTTTTAAAAAATCATATTTTCAAAAGTAAATAATTTTTTCAAATTTGATGAATCAAAATTTAAGTAAAACAATTGAAAAAGGGCATGTTCTAAGTTTGAATCGTTTATCTTTCACGGTTCTTGAGTTATAACAATTTAAATACGAGAAATGTTGAAAAATAGCATCATGAAGAAAAACGCATTTTTACAAGATATTGTTTTTACGAAAACCATTGCTTAAAAGCTAGATATTAGAAACAAACCAAAACGAAAAAAAAATTAATACTTCCTATTCCCATTAGGAAAGAAACATGATTTAAACGTCATTTTAAGCTGAAAAAACGGAGAAATTTTTAATGCAATAACATTTTAAAAACATTTTAAAGACTTTTGTGTCCCGGACCCCCTTAAATAATTTTAAGTAGGATCGATCTGGACAAATACGAGACACTGCAAAAAATTAAATAAAAAACGCAATCAAATAAAAAAAAAATCTAAATACTGCAGCTGAAACATACCACCCGGATAAACACCAAGCAAGTTCTCTCATTTCTATAGCATATACAACCACTGAAAATTAATAGTGTCTCACTCAGGCCATAGCCATCTCATATTCTCACGTTCTCGAGTACTCTATTAAATACGTGAAAGATTTCCGAAATTCAGTCACGCTGTTTAAAATAAATCGCATAAAAATCAAACAAACAAAAAATCTAAATACTACAGCTGAAACATAAAACTCGGATAAACATCAAGAAAGTTCTCTCGTTTCTTTAGTGCTTAGAACCACTGAAAATTAATTGTGTCTCACTTAGTCCATAGCCTTCTCATATTCTTACATTTCTGAGTAATCTGTTAGATACGTGAAAGATTTCAGAAATTCAGTCACGCTGTTTAAAATAAATCATATAAAAAATCAATCAAATAAAAATATCTAAACACTACAGCTGAAACTTAAAACCCGGATAAACATCAAGAGAGTTCTCTCATTTTTTAATGCTTATCACTACTGAAAAATAATGTTGTCTCACTTTATTCCAAAGCAATCTCATACTCTCACATTCTTGAGTACCCTGTTGGATACGTGAAAAATTTCAGAAATTCAGTCACACTGTTTAAAATAAATCATATAAAAAACAAATCAAATAAAAAAATCAAATAAAAAAATCTAAATCCTAAAGCTAAAGCATAAAAGCCGGATCAACATCTAGAAAGTTCTCTCATTTGTTTAGAGTTTACAATCACTGAAAAATAATTTTGTCTCACTGTAGTCCACAGCCATCTCATATTAGCCCTATTCAGTGAGGCTTATATAAGGCAGAGTTTTTTTTTACCTTTATTTCTATAACAAGCAATATATTTTACAAATTCATAATCTGATAAACGAAAAAAAAATTACAAATTACAGTATTTTATTTTTAGTCTTAAAGTCGATTAGACCAGAAGCAATAGGAAAAGCTTTGAATTTTGTCTCATATTAGCTACGATTGACACTACCAATTGTTAATCATGTAACAATAGGGTTACTTCATAAAAATACATATCAAGCACGATGATTCAATATAAGAAGACAACGATCAAAATATCTATAACAATAAATAGAAAAGTGCCCAATTAAACTGATGGCATTGTTCTCACAGGCTATTCACACTAATTTTATATTATACACTTATTTATGTCTATTATTCATGGAATAGAACTCGCTCTTTTTGATCAAAACGGTAAATAATCAGAGAAACGCCTAATCAGAATAAACCGGTATGCTAAATTTAAAGCAAATCGTATGTTTCTGCATGAAAATGCCATTTATCTAAATTAAGGAAATGGAGGGTTAGCCCCCGTCCTACCCCCTTTTATACTTAACCAATGAGTCCCCAAAGCTAATCAGGGTAGCGCCTTATCAGAATGAACGTATTTACAAAATTTGAAGCAAATTGGATATTTCTATCAACCGTCATCGCGTTACGTACTTCATACGTACGTACGTGCAAAACCTGCAGACACATTAGCTCTCAGGCTTTGATAGCCTCTTAACTAAAAAGAATATAATTAAAAGAATATTAAATAATTTTCAAAAAATGATCTCGTTTGAATTTCCTTTTTTTGCGCAATTTTTTTTATGCCAGAAAGAACTTTTAGAGTGTACAAGTATATTTATCTTTCGTTTCTGATCTCGTGGTATGTTGTATCTTGCTATATATTTTTTTAACAGTGCAAATATATGTTTTAGATTCTGTATTTGATTCTTCCGGATCGTCGTGAAATATACATTGATAATGTCTCATTTTACTAGTTCTGGCAAAAATTCTATTAAATATACTTCTTGTTTAACTATGTCAAAAAAGAAATAACTCAGTGTAAAACATATAAATTACATTACAGAAATAAAGCTGTAAAACATGAAAAAAAAAATATATGCTATAGCACCCACGCGAAACAAATTTATCAAACACAGAAAACACTGCATTGGAAATCGCTGAAACGTGTTTTAATCTAAAGAGAAAAGTTCCATTGTGTAATAACAATGGCCGTCAGATAGTTTCAGTGCCATATTTGAGAACAGTTTAAGAGGTTCCCGGACACATCTTAAACTAATTTTAATTTTTGAGTTAAAATTCGGAATTTTTTTGTGATGCTAAACCTTATCATTTGTAAACAAAATTACATGATAAAACTTATATATTTTTTTTAATTTTAAATTTAAAATTTATTTAAAAAGTGGGGTGATTTAAAATCGTCATAACTCGGAATATTATTTATAGAATTTCATTTTTTTTTCATTTAAATAAACAAAAATATGTAAGTTTTAATTTTGATTCAGCATTTTTAAAAATATTAATTTATATGCAACTTAAAAAAATCATATTTTCAAAAATAAATATTTTTTTCAAATATGCTGAATCAAAATTGAAGTAAATCAATTGAAAAAGATATCCTCCAAGTTTGAACCTTTTATCTTTAACGGTTCCCGAGTTATAAGAATTTAAATATGATTAATGGTGGAAAAACCTACCATGAAGAAAAACGCATTTTTACAAGAAGTCATTTTCATGGTAGCCATTGCTTGAAAGCTAGATTTCGAAAACAAACCAAAACAAAAAAATTAATATTTCTTGTTCTAATTCAGAAGGAAACATGATTTAAATGTCATTTTAAGCAGGAAAAAACAGAGAGATTTTTAATAAAATAAAATGTTTTTGCAAAATTTGAATATTTTTGTGTCCTGGACCACCTTAAGGAATATAATATTTGAGGTAGTATTTATTACGACAAACTGACAAATACATAGTATACTGACTATATACTGTAACGTCTGGTTATAGCGATAAAACTAGAATAATTAAATCATGTATGATATAATTATTCAAAAAAAAAAAAACTGTTAGAATTCTCATTTATAACTATAGATTCTAACAATGCAGTACGCCAAAGCATATGTTCAATCTCTATATCGATGGGAATCCTTGAAAATATCACCTGTCTACAACATCTATCCCGTTTGTATTAAAACTATAAGTGCAGCTATTTCCATTGTTGTATGTGTGTGTAGTTGCCATTAAAGTTACATTTGCCTTATTTTTACAATACCCATTTTTAACAGTGGATTGGTGAACAATCTATATCTGTATCTATATATACATAAATCAATGTTTGGGTGTATGTTCCTTATACAAGTCAACAATTTTTGACCAATTTCCATAAAATTGATATACTTAAGTATTTGTAACAAGAATAAAATTGCTGGAAAATTCATCAAATCACTCTTTAAAATTTGTCAACCATTTATTGTAGTTTAGTAACTTTATACATTTTTTTTTAATTGCTTAATGCAATTTTCTATTTCCTGTTGCTACACCCTAAAAATGACACAATAATTTAAAAAATGATGATACCTCTATTTTTTTTTTTTTTTTTTTTTTTTTTTTTATAAATCAATAAAAAATCAGTTCTGAAACTTGTGTCTTTTTGAACAGATAATACGCATTTTTCATGTAAGCATGTTTAAAAGTTTTAATATAAGCTCGTTAAAATGTCTTAGAACCTTCATTTAAATGTATTTGAAGTTAAAACTTTTAAAATAATACAGACATTTTAATTTAAAGAAAACAATTCAGGAAACACTATGGCTTCAAACTGACTCTAAACAGACTGTTGCGTTTTGTTTACCATTTTGTTTGTATGCTACAATTATATCTTTAAACCTTATAGATCAGTGTTTTGATATATATTAGAAAGAGTGGTAATATTTTCTACGAATTATATTAAATAATAAATGTGAAAATGAAACATATAACCGTTCTTTTTTAGAGTTTTTCTTTACAAGTAAATCATTACGACTGAAGTCATAACTGAAAGCGTACAGAAAAGGACGCAGTTTTCGTCATTGTGGAATTTTTTTTTTTTTTTGAATGAAATATAAGTTTCTATTAAAAAAAAAATACCGTACGAAATAGAGTTTTAGTAAGTACTTCATCATTTAGATGCATTTATTGCATTTATTTTTAGTATTCTCAGCGAAATCGTATATATTTTTTTCTGTTATATGCGCCTAATAAAACGTGCATGCTTATTTATAAAACTGAGGGATTTTGCTAAGATTACATCAGAATAGTTTCATTTTTTGTTCAAATTGATTTTTAACGCCTTTTGGGGGCCATTGCATACAGTTCCGTTGTTCAGATCGCCGTATTATTACGATAATGCATTTTATTGATTTTACATGGAAACCCATACGGTTAACACGGGCAAAACGGATGGTTCTGTTAACCTCCTCCCCCCCCCCATATATATATATATATGTATATATAAAATCAAAATGTGTGTTTATTTCTGATACAAATATACAATTTTGACCGATTTGCACAAAATTTCATACATAGACGCTTTAGAATACGACAAAAATTAATTGACTATTTTATAAATATACGTGACCGTTTACTGAAACTTTAACCCTTTTTAGACACATACCACAGTTTACACACATCTTTTTTTTCATTAACGCAATTCTCTCTTTCTTGTTGACACACCTTAAAAAATACCGCAATAATTAAAGCTAAAGCTAATACGCGTATTTCGTTTCTATAAGTCGACAAAAATTCAGAACATTACACAGTAAAAAAAAAAATCTGTAAAGTTACTAAAGTTTTTCTAGGAAACTGGGATTCCTAGAACTTTTTGTGGAACGCCATCAAGAAAAATTCCTGTAACAGCGCACAATCGCATGTCCATTATTTTGCCTTTCTTGCACAAATGGCAAAACCAGCTGACTTTTGGCTAGCGACCACTTGTGCCAGGCATGGCAGTAACTGTTTGAGTGTCTCTTTTGGCAGCGTACCGGATTGGTTTTTAATTTTCTTTTTATGTTGCTTACTATTATACTTTGGTGATTCTTTCTTTCTTTTCATATCAGTCGAGTTTCTCATCTTAATCGTGTTATCTTCTGACACGAAAAGACTTTGAGCCACTTTTTGTGGCCCGGGCCTTTTTTTGTAGGAGTTATTGACTTGTTCTGTAGGTCCTCTGGTGTTATCAATTGTGTGGAATTAAACTGTTGTTAATGTCTCAAATTCACTAAAACTGGGGCTGCTGAAGTTATAAGAACCTTGCAAAGAATAAACACTATTCGGTAAAGAACTGGAGTCGTCTTCCCAATAAGCTCATGTTCTTTTTATGGACTTCTTTTTAACACTTTTCAAATATGTTATAAACTGTTTATGACTTCCGTTTGGATGTCTGTCTGGCCGAGCTCTAACACTCGTAAATATACTCGGATCACCCAGTTTTTTTTGTCTTTTATTGACGTTTACTATAGCATGATCTCTATTGAAAATTAATTGTGTAGCATTTATAATTAATTTACAGGGACGGTCAAAAATTTCCGTTACATTACGGTCAATGGGAAAAAATTATTTCAAGTTTATTTTAGTGATATTAGACATTTTCAAACATAATAATATTGATATGTATTTATGAAGTGCACTAAAACATGCATTCTGCAGAACATGGGGTGCAAAGCATTTATTATTCATTTACATGGCTTGACAAACGTATTACGATACGTAATGATCTACGGCTAAAAATTCTTTTCCAACGTATTTTAGTTCTATTACGCTATTTGAAATATAAAGAAATTGATGTATATTATACTATGGCATACTACATGATACTGTTGTAGAACATTATGTGCATCGCATTTATCGTAAATTTACAGGGACACCAAAAGATTGGGATACAGTATTGTATCTGAAACTGTCTATTAGCGAGAATTGCTAGATGTGCGATTTCATTTATGGTATGCTTGCGTAACTAAATTTTTACGTACTTTGTGGTGTGTATAAATGATATAGATCATATGCAGGGCTACACAAAAGAATTCGTAAACATTGTGGAATATCAGCGTGAATGGATTAAAGTGGGCTTTTGAGCTATGCACTTTCAAGTTGAACTACAGTATACTAAGAGATGTTTGTATAATATAAATAAAATCATATACAGGGCCACGCAAAGAACTGGATTCATTGTCTCGTATGGATGATAACGTCTGGAAGTGTGATTTCAGTAATTTTAACCATGTTTTACCCTGAATGAAATTTTAGCTTAATATTTGCAGCAAATGCAAATATGTTGGTAATATACAGAGCTGTACAAAAGAATTCAAATATATTTCCGTATATTGGTAAAAATTGCTGAAAAAGTGAATTTTCAACCTATTATGCATGTTCCTAATAAAGTAAGTTTTAGCATACTATGTAGAATATATTCTACATTCTCATTTATAAAACAGAGATATTTTACTATGATTGCATCAAAATAACATTACCTTTTTTATGGTCATTTTCACAATTTTTGGGAACGAATGCACAGAGCTCCGTTCTTGTGATAACCGGGATATTTAGGATGTTACATTTTTATTTAATCTACCCGAAAGGTCCCTCATGGTTAACTACGGCAAAGCCGAGATTGTCTGCTAGTATTATGCAAAAAATAATACTTTATTAAATATTTTAACTCTTAAGTAGTAACTATCCCGACTTTTTTATCTGAACCGATTAATGCCATATTATGATATATTAATTTGTATTTTTCGTAAAAATAATTACCTACAGAAAACTCATGTGCGCATACTTTGCATTCTCTTACAAAAACGTTTTCGCAAACAGCACTTTTCATTGTAAAAATTCTTTAGTTTTATTCATAAAGTTTTAACTCTAGCGATAATTATGCGTTATTTTTTTTATAATATGCAAACGTACGATTTGAAAAGTTAAAAGCATAAAACTTTTAGGCAGTAGAAACTAAGTTTAGACATTTACGCAAAAAAGAAATTCATTATTAAAGAAATATGTATTAACTATAGCTTTTATTAACTTATTAAAGTTTGTTAAAATTGAGCTAAAATGAATATTTTAATAAGCGGTTTAATTGTTAAATTTATTTTTGTATTTTGTAATTTATGAAGCATCTCAATTCAAGTTTATAACCCAAAACTAAAGGTAAGAAATGATATACTAATAGTATGAAATTGCACCTATTTAAGCAGTTTTCTAATACGATTTTTTTTTTTTTTTTTTTTTTACTTTTTAAAGCTTTGTAAATTTTGTATATAATGAAATATTTTTAGAAAATAACGAATTTTTATTTAAACAGTAAGAAGGTTAATTTTTTTTTTAAGATGTTAAGGTGTTGGTGTTGTTTATTACGGCCGATTATCCACACGAAGGATAAATACCCGAAGGGGGTGATGCCCTCCATGCGGGTCGCTCTAAGGGATCCTAATCCGTATTTACGCAAGGATATCCAAGGTTCGAAGAAAACCACGGAAAACGCCGAACAAATAGGCCGACGGGTGCGATTGGATTCAAAACGAGCGCCTATCCCGCCTACCAGATTTGAGAGCAGAACCTGCCGGCTACTGGTGGAGGCTTTTATGAAGTTAAGAATACATGATTTAGATAAGATAAGAAATCTTTAAGAGATTTCAAATTAACTCCGGTGTCAAATGAAAAATATCTGTCTAAATATGTGTTGATATCATATATCTGTTTCATAAATATAAAAATATTTTCACATGTAAATTTAAAGTATAGGTTTAATTTACTATATTTTCAGCCTGTTAAAAAAATAGATATAGAGATATCTTCTACTACATTACAGAGCATTAAACATAAATAAATTATTTTCAATTTATTTATATCACATAGTTCGAATGAAATAAGTTTATTTTTCTCTTTTTAAAAAAATCTACGCCTAGGAATGTTTACCCAATATCATTTTTGCGAAACTGGGCCAAATGCAAGAAAAGACATTTCCATTTATTTGCAATCCATATTTTCTTTTGAATTTCCAAATATTTTTACAGAAAAGAGGACAGAAATACGATGATATTTTCCTTTCTGAAAACATATGCAGTGCATAAATTATATTATGGGTTGAAAAGCATGACTTCCTTTATCTTAAGCAGTTATGAATTTCAAATTGGCTTCTCTATTATCTGCGTGATGCCAACAAATATTTCGCGCTTTTATTTTTTATGGAACGATTCTGGATATGTATTCTACTTTCATAAAGATGTTTTACGTTACTTCTCTGAAATGCATACTACATATTTCATTCGGTTTACTTATAAAGCTAGATGAGGAAGAATGATATATAATTTCAGCAGAGCTGTAGATTTTGGGGAAATGGAGATTTATAATATTATTCTATCATGAGATACAATTTATTATGTAATTTTAATAATTGTACTGTAGTACTTAAGAAATCGTATTTACAGTTTATGTTATATTGGACTCTACTCTCGCGAAAAAAAAATTCTATGTATATAAACATCCGATTAACATATCTGTATTTTAAAAAGACGCTAATCTTTGAATAGTTTTTATTTTGTTATTCATATTTCCTTTCAATACAGTGAGTGGCAACTTTGAAAGCAAAATCAGTTTTATAAATGAAAACATTCGATGAGAATTTCTGCATATTAATTTTGCCAAAGAAGGATTCAAAATCCTTGCGCATTTTCATATTCAGCTGTAACAAAAACATGTATTATTCTTTAATACGTCCGAAATAGTAACAATGTTGATATTTTTAAAGAACTTTGATCTAGTATTTATTAACATATTACATGTGATTTATTGTTAAATTAAAAATATCAAGACATTAATGGGCAGAAAAAAATTAAATTAAAGAAAACATTAAGATCATAATAATTTTCAGGTAAGGACAAAACGTGAATAAAATATAAAGCAAAATATAAGAGATGCTCTCTTTTTATGCCAATGTGTGAATATGTATAGTGCAACTTTATATTCTATATGTTTTATGTTTTTTTATTTCTGTTTATTTTTTTTTACTTCTGAGTCAATTTTGCATACTTGAAATATATTTTAACGTACGATTTAAATTTACTTCTCACCATTTGAAATTCAGGCATCTATGAAAACATTTCAGTTTTTTGTAGACCCGATAATATTTTTTTTGAATAAAATAAAAATTTTGCGTAAAAATATTTAGGTTCTAACAACACTGCAATTGGATATCGTTGCAGCGTCTGTTATTGAGCAGCGTAGTATAAAACAATTTAAGCCGTGAAATGAAGGCAGAATATAAATTTATCATAAAACATACAGCATTATGTAAAATATTATATGCACGAAAATGTTAAATATATCATGCAAAAATTTGAATATTAAAATACTGAGTCGTTTGAAGAAAATTTAGACGATCTTTTACGAAAAAGGATTTCTCTTTCAAAATTAATGATTTTGATAAATTTTCAATTGTAACATATACATTTTATATTAATATTTCTTGTGGGAATTATGATGAAAGCGTGACCTGAAATAATAATATACTGTAAGAAATAAAATACTCTATACTGTAAAAAAAAAAAAAAACGTTTCTTAAACTACGGAAATGCAATACAACTACGAACGAAAATACACAGTAATCTCTTCCGAGTTATCATCATTTTAAACAGCGTTGTTTATAAATAATATCATAAGACGAAACGCAATTTTGCCCCTTGATTCAACATAAAATAAATAATGTGAACATTAAAAAAGCCCACAATCTTACTTAAAAGGCGACTAATGTAATGAAAAAGATGTTACAAGTTTAAAATATACATTTCATTTAAAACTTCTTAGTAACTTTCAAGCCTTCTAGGTTCATCATCAGAGAATATCTTAATAAATGTTGTTTATTTATACAAATACGTCACGAGCCAATAATTACTAGAGTTGAAAGTAGAAGTAGCAGTAGCAATTTCTTGGATTGAATTTAATCAGAGGAAATATATATTATTATTAATTGCAGTTACATTTATTTTATGACATCACTTTGTTTCTCATACGTCACTTTCCATGGATAGAAGAACCTGAGCAAAGTGACGCAATAAAATTTAAAGTACAGAAGTTAAATATCTTCTTCTACCCATGGAAAGTGGCGTATGAGAAACAAAGTGATGTCATAATATAAAAGGAACTACAATTAATAATAATATATATTTCCTTTAATTAAATTCAATCCAAGAAATTGCTACTGCTGCTTCTACTTTCAACTCTAGTAATTATTGGCTCGTGGCGTATTTGTATAAATAAACAACATTTAGTTATTAAGATATTCTCTGATGATGAGCTTGGTTAGCTTAAAAGTACTAAGAAGTTTTAAATGAAATGTATATTTTCAACTTGTAACATCTTTTTCATTGCATTAGGAGCCTTGTTTATCTTAAAAACTTAAGACAAAAATATATTTTCAAGATTTAAAGAAGCATTTATAATTTTTTTTTTTTTTTTTTTTTTTTGGCTCACATATTTTTGGAAGCATGTCCGAATAATTTTAACAGTGTACTAGTCAGTTTTATCAAACCAGAATATCGGTTAATTCTCAATTAAACATTAAAGCTGTGTAATTGAATTTAAACATGCAAAAGTATAAAAATAATACTAAAGTTAATGGTAATGTCAATGCTGTTAATTTATGGTTTTTTGTGAAAAAAATAGTGGCTAAATAGGAAAATATTCAATTAATTTGTGTGAAGGCCTTTTTAAAAGCATATTTTTAGCAGGCATAGCAAACGTTGTTGTTGTTGTTGTTTTTGTCCGAAATGTACGCTGCTTGATATATCAAGTCTAAAAATTTAAAAATACATTTAAGTTTCTAAATTATATATTCTTTAGGGGCTGTTGAAATTATTTAATAATTAAAAATATTATTTCTTTCGAATTCGACTGCTTGCTAATTGTATAGGAACGTCAGAAGTTTAATTTTTTGTAAAGTAATGATAAATGAATGATCCTAAAAAAATTAAAGACATTTTTCATACCAGCAGATGTCCAGTGTACTGATTTGTCAGAAATAAACCAAAGAAAAGATACTTTTATCGTACAGATGAAATTGTTTAACATGATTTTGTTGAAATATCTTTAAATAAATATTTAAAGTTACCGATTTCGGTAATCTTTATCCGTTCAAAAATATTTTAATTCAAATGAATAAATAATTTAAATAAATGAAATGGCTAGATACTATGATAACTATGAGCTTATTTATAACTGGATAGAAAGTTTATTTAAAAAATATATACAAATAAAATTGTAATTGCAAACGATTGATGCACCATTATCTGAGTGCTTATAATTTTTGCTAATTAATCTTTAAAAAATATAAAAAGTATACAGAAATATTTATTTATTGAGTAGTACTTAATTAAAACACCAGTTGTAGACACTTAATATTAACGAAAAAGGCAATAACATAAGATAATTGGCATACAACTGATAATACATTGCTTATATTAATGAAATACGTTAATAAATGCATACATTAATTAGGTGGGGGATTTATTCATTAAATTAGACGCTTTACAGAAAAAGTGCTGATTTCAGCTCACTAATTGGAGATTAATTATTCACTGAGAAATTTAGTTTCCAAGTATCGAAGATTTCTGCTAAAAGGATATAATATAGCTTATAAATTAATTGAATTAACAAGAATAATAAAATAAATAGCATGCATGAAATCGTTTAAATTTTCTTTTCTTTCTAAATACAATGCTGGGATTTTTGGAACGTTAATTGTTTTTCAGATATATATATATTTTTTTGATAAAAACAAATTATTGCAAAACATAAACGCAATAGTCTACGTTTCACCATTTATCGGTAAGTTTCATGATTAAATTTTACTTGCTGACAACATTTTGGTCCTGTGTCGATTCGTCGCTCACAATTCACCACGGAACAACTCATCCCGCACAATCCATCACAGCATCAAATCATCGTAGCATCAATTCATCACAACGTCATTTCATCGACCGTCAATTCATAATGGCAATAATGTTTTTAAAGACTGGGAAAATAAAAGTAATGATAATTTTTTCGGGTGATAATTTTTTTTCAGATATTAATAATTATGATAATTAACATTTTAGACGCCCTTTCCAAATGCAGGTATATTTGATATTTTTATATATTTCTTCGCTTTCTATTACTGTCTTCTAAAATCATCAATACTTAAAATGGAGAGATTTTTTCTTTACATATAACATTGTATGACAAAAAAGAAAAAAAAACACCCTATCTAGATCAAGGCTTTTCTTATTGAAATTCTATGATATATACTAGATAGTGTGTTAGATCACCTGAAAATATCCTGAGACCACCTGCCGCTAATGTTATGGTAAAAGCAACCCCCTCATTAGAAAAGGAATAAAGATAAATGTTGGAAAAATTACAAAAAAGATTAGCAATTGCCATGGGTATACACTAATGGCCAAAGGTGACCGGCCACTTGCGATTTTAGACGTTTTGTTAAATATCTAGAAAAATACATGAGGAATTAACCTGAAAATCCAGGTGTGTAAACAGTATAGTATAGGTCATATTTTTTCGAGAAGATTTTTTTTTCTCCGAAAGCCGACAGTGAACTGTCAACAAATTGAAAAAGAACGAATATCTTTTGGATAACCCTGTCAAAACTAATATATCAAAATTATTCAAACTGTAGATTATGTTTAACTGGCTTATTGCAATAATTTGTGTTTACTTTTATGAGTATATCATGTAGAAATTCAGGTTTTCATAAAAGCAGACTCCAATTTTGCCAAATTTTCGCTTATAATTTGCAGAGTTCTTAATATGAAAAAATGTTCTTGCCAAAATATATGACAAACAACATTGTACACAATACCCAGCAATCAGAATCAAAATATAGTAAAAATTGTATGAAAAATGAGCAGGTTTACTAAATAATGTTTCACTGCTAATGCTCTAACGCAATCAAAATATAATGTGCATAATGTGTCAGCTAAATGTATAGAGTAACTTTTGCAAAAGTCTCAGAAACATAGCTTGAAAATTTTGAAAATTATCGTTGATACAATAAACTCAAATTCCGTTGTTTCCAAAATGAAGCAAACAGATGAAGGGCTGTATCCATATTTCCATTGATTAGTGATAATATAGCATTACACAATATTGCACGCACTACTGTATTTGGATACAACACCTCATCTTTTTGCTTCCTTTTGGGAATAACGGATTTTGATCGTATTTTATCAATGATAATTATCAGACTTTTCAAACTATGTTTTTGAGACTTTCATAAAAGTTGCTCTATACATTTAGCAAACACACAGCCATGCACAGTGAATCACTATTTAGTAAACGTGCTCATTTTTCATACAATTTTTATTATTTTTTAATTCTGATTGAAGGGTATTGTGCACAATGTTGTTTGTCATATTTTCTGAAAAGAACTCTTTTTATATTAAGAACTCTACAAATTATAAGCAAAAAACTTGGCAAAATTTCGGACTGTTTTTATAAAAATCTTAATTTCTCTACGAGTATACATACTATCCTCATAAAGATGAACAAAGTCTATTACAATAAGGCACTTAATCATAATCCACAGTTTGAACGCTTTTGCTACATTAGTTTTTACAGGGTTATCCAAAAGATGTTCGGTCTTTTTCAATTTGTTGACGGTCCTCTATCGTTTCGGGAAAAATTCGTCACGGGAATGTATGAAAACGAAAACTAAAAAACGTTCTAAATGGCGATTTCAACGCAATCTCAGCAAGTATCAAACCAATTTCAAAAGTAATGGTTCGAAATTGGTGGTGACAGCCTTTCTCTAACATCGGCTCTGTTTTATGTCGCTGTCACTAACACCTGGGAATTACAGGAGCAAAAAACATTCTAAATTGCGATTTTTGTGTTATTTAAGCGCTTAGAAACATGAAATTCGGCATGGTAATTATAACATATAAGGGATCTCTAAGAATATTTCCTAAAAAAATCGAAATTTAAAAAGGGTGAAAATGCGCGAAAAGCATTCTAAAAAACGTTCTAAATTGCGATTTTTACGCAATCCCAGGAAGTGCCGAACAAATTTTAAAAATAATGATGTGAAAAGGATTGTGACAGCCTTTGCTTCAAAATAGGCTATATTTCACGTCGATGCCACTATTGCAAGTGGGGTGCAGGAGCAAAAGACGTTCTAAAAATGCAATTTTTGTGTTACTGACTGTCCTACATACATGAAATTTTGCATGGTATTTACTTATTATATATAAATGATCTCTAAGAACATTTCTTTAAAGAATTGAACATTAAAAAGGCGGAAATGCGCGAAAAGCGTTCTAAAAGCGTTCTAAATTGCGATTTCTACACAATCTCAGGAAATATATGAAACAAATTTCAAAAGTAATGGTTGCAAATTGTTGGTGACAGTCCCTGCTCCAACATAGACGTTCTAAATTGCGTTTTTGTGATACTAAATGGTCTAACATTACAAATTCGGCATGGTAATTACTTAAAAGATGCAGATGCATTCTAAGAACCGTCGAAAGAAAATTCCAAATTTAAAAGTATGAAGTGAGCGAAAAGCGTTCTATAAACATTCTAAATTACAACGTTTGTGCAATCTTATGGAATACCAAACCGATTTAAAAAATAATGGTTGCAAATTGGAGGTGATAGAACCTGCTTAAACATAAGCTATATTTTATGTCTGTGCCACTACCACCAGAGGATTGCAGGATCAAAAAACGTTCTAAATTGCGATTCCTTTGATACTGAAGAGGCTAGAAACTTTAAATATGGCATTGAAGTTAATTATAAAATATAAATTCCCTCTAAGAACTGTCGAAATTAAATCTGATATTTAAAAGTTGTGAAGCGAAGGGAAGGTTCGAAAAGCGTTCCAAAAAAGTCTTAAATTACGATTACTATGCAATCTCAGGAAATAATAAACTGATTAGAAAAGCACTGGTTGCGAATTAATGATGACACTCACTGATCCTACACAGGTTAGATTTTATGCCACTGCCATAGCCAATTGGTGTTGGCAGGAACAACAAACGTTCTAGAAAGGCCTTTAAAAACTATCTAAATTACGTTTTCTATGGAATACTACGAAATACCAAACTGATTTCAAAATTAATGTTGGCCAATTCATGTGACAGTCACTGTTTCAACATAGGCATTTTATGGTAGTGCCACTACCACCAGAGAGGTGGTAAACCGTTAGACAAAAGCTTGGAATTTTTGACATGATGATTAATTTTGAGATGTAAATGCGTACTAAAAACGGTTTCTAAAAAATTCAAAACTTCAAATGAATACTGAAATGAGCATAATAGCTTCAAAATACTTTCTAATATATCATTTATTTAGAATTAATTTTAGTTCTCTTATTAAATATGTCTCATTTCTGCCTAATGCAGTGTAATAATGAAGTTTAGTCAAACTGTGGCTTAATTAGCAAACTTTGAATTATTCCTAAAAGTATAATTTCTTCTAATAGAAATTACGCATACAAATATCACTTTGCATATATCAAGTATTACGTTTTTCTAGTATCTTATCTTTTGCTAAGAATGTAAAATCATGTTAAATACGATATTCGGAACTATTTTATCGTTTTCCGATTATATATAACTTTTTATGTTGGGTGCTGTGAACCTCTCTAATGATATAAATAAAAAAATGTCTTTCTGTGATTCATCGAACATTCTGAATTAGAAAGCTCACAAAATTATATCGATATAATAAACTGTCTCCACATTAAAGACTAACATTTTTAAACTAAAGTAGTAGAAGGGGAAATAATATATAAAAACAACTTCAAATTGAACTACATATGAAACCGGCCTGTAAAATATTATTTATTGTAATACGTGATATCCGAAATATATATATATATCAATTTAATATATACTATTACTTTTATTATCATAATCTTTAAAATCATTACTGTCACAAAGAATTGACGCCACAATGAATTGACGTTTTTCTGCTGTTTTAAGTTGTCATTCCCATCTCCCGATGGATATAAAAACAAAAATAAAGAATACCCACTTATTCAGGGTGCCTAGTCAGTTAAAGTGTAAATTGTGTTTAAATAATATTAGTAATTACTATTAAAAATATTGACATATTTTTTAAAAATATGATGCAGATTCAAAAGCAATATGAAATCACTTCATATTTGTTTTCGTGTTTTTCATTTTTTTCCTGCAATTTTAATTTGTTATCCAGTTTTCCGGATGGAAAAAAATACCCACTTGTTTATAGTTCCTTCCCGATTGTAACAGTATCTTTGGTTTAAACGAATACTAATATTTATTACTGTTTTAGAAAGTTGTTTACCGTCGATGATATTTTTCTCTTTTCTTTCTGAGTACCTTCGAAAATATTATTCCATATTTTAAAAGAGTTACGCCAGGATTTTTCGTTCTTATTCGCTTTTCCATTTTCAACATTTTAAGTTTTAAAAGATGGTGAGCGATTGAGGAATGTGATTTTTTTTCGCTCTGTTGAAAATGTCAAATCATACAAATCTGAGGTTCTTTTGCAAAACAGGCCGTGTAGCATACACGTGTGTACGCTACCGAAGTCAGTGGACCCTCAACCCTGCGATCGTTTACATAGTTTTTCATCCTAGTATTTAATAACATATATAAAAACGAAAGTTTACGTTGCCGAAGGTAGTGAAGTCCATAACATTAAATCTCTCCCGAAGGAAAATGTATGAATTAAACGTTGATTATAGGTACATTTCTCAACCCTTCATCCCTTCGGGATCGATAAAATGAGTACCAAGCTTCCTTGAGAACTAAATACCAAGGGCCTTGCGTTGGGTTGACCACCTGGCCGGGCACATGCTGCATAGCACCTCGGGGCCCAAGGTCAAGTAAACAGAGTTGGGCACTGTAGGCCCTGATCCTTCATGGATCATACAGCCACAGGTTTAGTTTTTTTAATATATAGGTACATTTAGGTTATGATTTCGAGTCCAGGCAACGACTGGTGGTTTAGTTAGTTACTTTTTTCATAAATGATGAAAGAAAATTAACGATATATATACATATATATATATATAGTTATTTGTGGTCATATTTATTTGCTTAAAAAATAGTATTTTTATAAATAAAATGAAAATTAAGGTATAAGAATCAAAATGCAGATGCGTCATGTAAGGTACGGTTTTATAACGACAATTTGTATCTAGGTTTGCTTTAATGTGGGATGCGACATACTTTTATTTGTACTATAGAGATGATTTTTAAGTCAAGACGGAATTTAAACAAGCCAACATTTTTTTAGTAATTACATTTTTTTTCTAAATTTTAAAACATGGACTTTATAACGCATATAAAAATAGGCGTCCTTTAAACTACGCGCACACACTGTAAAAAAACGGACTAAAAAACGGAAATACTACTGGCAATCTAGACGCCAGTACTATTTCCCTTTTTTCACGGAAATTTTTACCCATAAATTACAGAAAATGTTCCGTTTTTCTGATTAAAAACGGAAATTTTTCTGTAATTTATAGGTAAAAATTCACGTTAAAAAAAAACGGAAATAGTACTGGCGTCTAGATTGCCAGTAGTATTTCCGTTTTTTAGTCCTTTTTTTTACAGTGCAGCTGGAGATGCGTTTACAGTAACAATCAGATCTGTGAAATGTTTTAATTTTTTTATGTTCCGTAAAAAAAAAAAAAAAAAAAAAAAAAAATCCATTAGTTATAGGTCAGTTTCAAAGCTTGTTTTTGTACGCCTTCACCTATAGGTAGCTCAACAGATAGAAATAAGAGACACATACATCCAGAAATCGCCATTTTCTGATGACAAATTTTCTTTAAAAATCTTTAACCTGCATAACTACGATTGAAGCTGTATTATCTTATAAATATTTTTCTGTAAATAATAGTTTTTGAAATAAACTTTACAAAAGAAAATTAGTAGCTGCTGAACTCTGGGGTGTCTTTTGGACGAAATATATTTATTCATTTGCTTTCATAGCTATGTGCCTCAAATGCTGGAAATTTCAATAGATTTCTTTATTATTATCTGAGAATATTTTAAAAAAAATCACTTTCTTTTGAAATGACATTTAACAAGTATTCACAGGTATTTAGATTAAAAGCTACTGAAAATATCTTTAAGTTTCCAATATTTACTAATATTTAAGATACTCGTTTTTTTTTCTTTTGTTATTTTTTTCGAATGCGAGTTCTTAAAAGAAATGATTTCCCTTTCCTTTTCGAGTAAAATATGATTTTAAAAGTTATCTTAAAAGTTTTCTGGAAATGCACCGTCTTTTAGTTTTACTTGCCTTGGAGTTTCTTTAATTCCCTTGGAATGATACATCATGGGTAATATTTACAACAAATAACTTTTTCATTAATGTTTAAGTTCTTGTTACCAGTTGAAATTTGCTTATTATAAACAATATTTCATAAAAATGGGAGATGAACAAAGAACGTTTAAGAAATGTTTTTTTTTAAAGAGGGGATTGAGACTTTGAAATAAAATTGCAATGCATTTCTTAAAAATATAATATTAAAAATATTATTTCCTTAAAAATGTAATTTAGATATCTTATCACATAAAAAATAACATGGAATGCAGCCGCTTCAAAATAAAGAAAACAGTATATTTATGGTTTTCCTTCCATTGATATTTAAATACAGAGTGATCATAAATAACATCCCAATATATGAACCCCTACTGCCTAACCGCTCAACCATCGAAAAGAAATTTCAGATATTGTTATTTGAAGGTATACGCCCGAGATCATGATGATTTAAAATAATCAAATTCTCACGGTTACAGTTAGAGTGAAAATATATCGAAATTTTCGAATGGTAACACAAATTTTTCCGGTGTAGGCTCTTCAGCGCATTGAAAACCAGGAATGGCGTTAGAACGATACACGTATGATGAAAATTGCCGCCGTAAATCATTTGCAAAGAAGAGAATTGTAAAGGACCAATTACAACACAGAGAGGAGGTGCATTGACGCACTTTGCATAATTCACAGGAATCGACAACAGAAGCACCAATCACAGAACGCCATGTGCAAATCATTGCGAGTTGAAATCCTTTAGTAAACAGTATGGGAAAATTGCTTCTTCAATGAGCTATTAGAAGGTGCGTAAAATATGGTACTTACAGGGAAACAACAATGTGAATTGATAAAGCTGTTCAATATGAACTGGAAAGATGCTACCGAATCAGTGCGAGTTTAACCTCGAAATCATTAGCTACAACAAAGACAACTGTTCCGCAAAAAACGTAAAAAAAAATGAAGAAAATGGATTGATAGACCTCAATCCGGAAGACCATCTGTTCAAGTTGAGATTGTTGCAGAACTACATGATACGATTACTGCAAGTCCATTGAATACAGCAAGGCGTGTTGCGCGCAATTAGGATTTACCGAAAACCACTGTCCTCAACATTCACCACTCTGGTCTGCTGACGTTTCCTTATCAATTCCGCGTCCAAATGTTGCAACCTGAATACGAGCAACAGCAGTTCAACTTTGTGGATTATTTCCTCATGAGATAAGATGAAAATAGCAGGTAACCGCTTCGGATATTATGGACGGATGAGACACATTTCTTCTTAACTGGGAACGTAAACTCCGATTTTTTCATTCACTGGGCTGACGAAAATTCTCACGATTTGGCACCAATGCCTTTACATGAAGTTAAAGTGACTGTGGGTCTGAAAAACATTCATTCTCGGTCCATACTTCCTCGAACAGGTCACTTCCACATGCTTAAAAATGTGCTCCATCACAAGTGCTCTTTATAAAAGAATGTTGCGGAATTACTTAATTTCAGAAGTGCAAGAGAAATGTCGCTAATGACATTGTGTGGATATATGTGTTCGACAAATGCTGCAACATCACTTTGGTGATAGAGTCATCTACCGCAACATTGCATTTTCGTGACCACAGTGAGACCCCACCCTCACTCAGATGGATTTCTGGTTCTGGGTTTCTCTGAAATCGAAGATTTGCACATAAAATCCACGAGATTAGTCAGAATTCAAAAATGACGGTACTTATAAGTACCATTAAAAGAACTTGTTATAAAATTCATTTAATACATCGATTAATACTAATACAGTTTAGAATGAATTATAGATGATTTACTTTATCTTTTTCTAAAAGCATTATTGTTTACACAAAACAAAAATATTTTTAAAAGGATGATTTCTTTTGCCTTTGCACCTTTCCTGCTTTCTTGGCACTGGGGGAGGGGAGAGGATTTTCAATTCGGAAATATTTCTATATTTCTATTGTAAGAATATTATATTTGTGCATTTCCTATTTCTACAAAATACCAAGAAAAATATTTAAAATAAAAGATATGAGTGGAGTTATAAATATTGCAAAAAATTCCTATAAATTGAAATTTAATTAATCCTTTTCAATCCTTCAGTCCTTCTAAACTCTTTCTAAAATTTATTAAATGATTATGCAAATCTTCTAATTTAGTTTCCAAAATTCACGAAAAATGCTTTAGAAGATAAAATTTTCATGAATTCATAATTCAGTACATAAAGGGTTAAAGTTGTACGTTAAAAATATGTATATATTCCTGTTTCCATGAATAAAATACGAGTCACAAATCAAGGGACTCAAGTAACTGAATTCCGACAACGATCATGACGCCATTTTTAAAAGAAAACTTCCATTTGGTTACGATTTTAAATATTTTACTATTCTTGCATCAAAATGACGTTATTTAAAACTGATTTTGTAATCTTCACCAATGAAGGATTCATCCATTAACATATTATTCTAATTTTCTAATAATTATTCTGCGTCAAATACTCTTTAATTCAATTTCTTTAAAACCTAGCTATATTATTTGGTTTACCTAGACATTTTATATTCATAATTAGTTCTATAATATATATTCATTCATTATATAATTTATATTCATCGACCTATAAACATTTATAACTGCTTCCATTATGCTGACAATATGAGATTCTCGTTCTTGTTATTGATTTAAATTTAACAAAAATACAATTTACGCTGAATTTCTGTTATAAAATAAAATAAATAAAATGATGATAATTCTAATTTTGTAGACTTCAACATTTCTAACTGTGCTACAATTGACTTGTATGAAAAAATATATTTTTTTTAATTTTATCATGTGCATTTTGCTTTGCTGGTACATAAATTTAATTGAAAATATTAAAAAAATTATTATTGGTCACCTTATTACACTTTACAGAATTTGGAGCAACAAAAATCTCATAGATAAAACCATTCTTTTTTTTTCTCTCAAAATTTTTTATAACAACAAGTACCACCTGGACTTAATCATTTAACCAATATATAAAATAATAATTTTTTCCTTATTTTTAAGTGGCCTTAATTTTTAGGTTCCGTTAGCCTATCATAGTGGCTGATTCTGCAGCTATGATACTGCTGGGATTCAAGTATGCATATTGGGAGTAGGCTTAGTTGCGTATGTGTACCAGCAAATCAGTATTTTAGAACTCGGAATAGCATGTACTGCACTTTGTTTATGGAAATGGAATGGTTAATTCATAGATTAATTTTCAAGATAATTTACAAGATTACCCTATCATAGAGCATAATTGTAATTCGATGACAAATGCAAGGCTTTAATGACAAGAGGGAAATGCTTCGGGAATTTTCTGCCGTTTAATATGTTTAACTTCAATATATTTTCAAACATTTTATTTTTTTAAACATATTCTCAAGTTCAATCTTTTTTTTTTTTTTTTTTTTTTTTTTACTCTCAATATTGGTTATCCTATAATTTTGTGAGAAATGCACATTGATGACCCTTGAATTATGGTGCCATGATTCCACCATTTTTATTTTGAATCATTCATTTGCACACTCAGTATAATTACGAAAGTTTAAGAGTTCTTGTGTTTGTTCACAATGATTGCAGGTATACATAGCAGATCGCTAAATATTGTTATTGTTATTATTCTTTATATTTTGTATATATCTCTTTACCAACTGATGTTTTTATTACTACATAATTTATCCGAGATCAGGGGGTCGGACTTCATATGAGGTTTCACACACGGGAAAACAGTCATGTGATTGCCGGGAAGTGACCCATCTGGGGACGCAGGCGAATATCGGCTTGTAACATAGAGAAGCTCTCTGTCCACTGATATTTATCTAGGGCAATCCAATTCTTCATCAGTGGCCAGGGCTTAATTATGCGCCACATGCTAATTCGGGTCGGCGACTCACAGAACTCTATGCACATTTTCGGAAAATTGGATATGGAGATAATGGCTTGCTGAGAGGGGTTTAAAAAGAAAAAAAGAGAATGGTTTTTTTAAGCGTTCTATCACAGTGCTCCTAAAAAGTAGGACATAGATGCCGGATAGTCTAAATGTTAGTTAAAGGGAAAAAAAGTATTTTCTTTGCCATGTTTAGCTAAGTTACAACTAACTATCCGATTTTAATTATGTGTCTTATGAATCATATGAGGAACCCTGAATCGCATTCTGATGTTCAAGGTATGATTTTCCAAAATATATATGTGTATATATTTATATATGTGTATCATATATGTAATATTGTTTTGTTGTTTATATAAGTAAACACCACAGGAAAAACTGAGTCACTTTTTATTTATGAGTTAATTGGTTAATAAGATTCAGAAGATGTTAGGGTCCAATTAGATCTCTTTGTCAGTAGAGTTTTTTTAATTGTTCTTCCTTTAAGTATTTTTTATGAAATGTGTTTATAAAATATGTGAATAAACTTTTGTTAATGTTAAATATCTGTTTTTTATTAGTTAGACTGAGTCTTTTATTGCATGATTGATTTCAGGCATTTGTTTTGAAAAGGAAAAAGTAAAGTTAATTGTTCGGTATTGTCTGGGTTGGTTTGTAGAAATAAGGGTGTCCATTCACTTACGTCAAACCAAAGGCCATAGGATAGATAAGAATCAAAAATTAACACAGCGCAGAGTCCTTAAAATAATAGTCTTTACATGTAACAATCGTAGGCTATCTCTTGTCTATCTCGGTTTAGCGATTATTTAGACTTCTGTAAACCGAAGTCCTGAATAAATACTGACGAAGAAGTTTACGAATTGTGATTACCCAAATCCTCGAGTAGCTCATGGTTGGTAGCTTACTTTTAATGACATATGGTAACCGAATGTAAGAGTATATGTGTGAAACTTACCAGCAGTAACATATTTTATTTCCGTTTCCTAACACCTTTTAATTATTTTGTTACTATTGACTTATACATGTTCTTTAGCTGAGACTGGCATAGTTTTACATATATTATTAACATTACTTCATCACACTAGTATTAAGGAAAATATTACACAGTATACTCATTGGCAACTTTATTATTGCAGCATTAAGCGCATATATTTTGTCTTTCTATAACGTAATTGTATATTCAATAAATATATATAGTGTATTCCAAAAATTACATACACCGTTTAAATTGTTTTAGTGTATATTTTAATAACACACCCTTAATTTCAGTTGTGAAATGAATCTGTAATAAAGACGTTTTAAAATGACCGCTTCTATTCAACCTGATAGGTACCCGTTCTGGACTAGACACTGCTGATAATGTGAAGGAGCGGTGTCGAAAACATCGACCTACAAGCCACATTTAATTTGCGGGCTTTGTGCACTGTTGAAGTTCTTCGGTGAAACTGCAAAGAATCTAATGATAATCTACTACCTCAAGTCTTATGTAAAATTACAGAGATTAGAAAAATAGGGATTATGTTAAAAACAGAGAAATTATTCGGCAAATTTACAGTAGTCTCTGTAAATCTACGTCTATAAAAATACACAAGATTCTCTGAATTACTTTTTTTAATGATAACAATTTAATTTATTTCTCGAAATTAGTGAATTTAGAAGAATAGGAATTTTTCCACCATTTAATTTAATTTAATTTTTACAATATCTATTTCCAGCCGGCCCTGGATTTTTTCCCGGGTCCTCTGAGTTGGAAATAGGCCTCTTACAGACTGTGTTGTAGGATACGTTACTACTGCATGCAAAGGATGTATTTTATGATTCAGCGAGAAAATACGTTTACTTTTAATTTACTTTTAATATTACCAAGCTTAATGCTCATGGTGAATGAAACAACTTCAAAGTAATTGTCGATAAAAATCCCCGCTAACTCCGCAGAGAAGAATTTTCCATTTCTAAAATATTCTAATTTTAAATAAAACAATTTTAAAACAAATTTTCTTCTTTAATATTTCTAATACAATTGTAAAAGAATTTAAAAGTGTGTATTTTGAGTTGCAGGTTTTAACAAAGGTAAAAATATCTTTAAATAAAGACAGGTAAATACCTACTAGGAACTTGATATAAGGAAAGGGAAATCTCTGTAAAACGATAACAGAGAAACTCAGTTGAGCAAATTTAACCGACAACTAGTGTAAATTTACAAACAGTCTTGTTTTTTGCAGAAAGTTTTAACAGTGTTGAAAACCGCAAACTTCCCAATCGTTTCTGTTTAACATTTTGAACAGTTGAATCTGCCCCAACTCATATCTAATTTTAGCGAGTGTTAGTCCCGTAAGGGGATCTGATACAACTTTCTCTTAACCGTCCCTACATTTAAATTACAGTCTCCATCTTGTAATGACGCTTTAATTATAAGTTCCTAATACTAAAATTATCCTTTACTCAGCGTATAAATTGCGTAAAATTTTTTTATGGCAGCCTGTATATATATATATATCAACAAACCTCCTAACAGTATCCCGAAGAAAGGCACTCATCTTATTAAAAGTCACATGCAACGTTCCGTACATACCAAAATTTCTCATTAAATATATTAAAAGATAAAATCTGTTTGCTAAGTTTCTGAAAGTATAATTTAAAGAACAGGAAATTATTTGCATTTTCGCGTCTAATTAAAGTGTGAAAACCAGTGATTTATGAAAATACTTCCATAAAATATGTATCTTTAACCACCCAAAATTCCTTTTAAAGAGAAAAATATGAATTGTATTACTATTTAAAAGAATTACGACACTATGTGACAGCCTAGAAATGGGACTTCTTTTAATTATATAGCATCGGCAATATTCCGAACTTGCCAAAATCACTAACATTTATTTTCCATTGATTTAAAAATATTACTGGAGTCTAAAAATTTTTAAACAATTAATTGTAGGTGTCAAAAACAGACAAAATTAATAGTACAAATATTAGATGATAATATACTATACCAAAATCCCTTAGTTATTTTAATTTAAAAACATTTTTACACTTTAAAAATAATTGCTGATTTGACTGTATAATACTGGCAGCCTGGGTGCCAATTTATAACCATAAAATTAACAATAATAAACGTAAAATAAACAAGTAATATACCATTAAGCAGTAATACACAATTTAATTCATTCGTAAGACGCTATATTACTGTTTATTATATGGATCTAAACTGGCGCCCCAATTGCCTGTAATATACCCTAAAACCAATACATATATAGTATATATTTAGAGAGTACTATCTTCTCTTCATTTCTGTTTATTCTATTAAATCAAATATATAACAACGTAACTAAAAGCGGTTTACTGCAAAACATTTTGTTCAGTTTGTTTCATAACCTACTTCCTAACATTAAAGTTCAATAATGTATTACTGAAGTATAATAAATATTACTATAGAATAAGTGACATATTTGTGAGGTAGTTAATAAATTATTTATACAGT
Organism: Maratus speciosus; assembly: GCA_963932465.1. Classification (NCBI taxonomy): domain Eukaryota; kingdom Metazoa; phylum Arthropoda; class Arachnida; order Araneae; family Salticidae; genus Maratus; species Maratus speciosus. The sequence goes on from OZ010788.1 coordinate 283,232,460, forward strand.
AATTTTAAAATTAGTTCAAATTTTCGTTAATTACTGACGTTGTGATATCTGAATGTTGTAAGAATGTTTAAAGATCGTGTGAAATTACATCAAAGATTTCTCGGTGTTTACTTTGTATTCAATTTAAATAATGAAACACCAATAAAAGTGCTTGCATTTTGTGGATAAGTGGCATTATTGTTATTTCATAATTAGATAAAAGATAAAATTGCCAACCTGATTTTTTGCTATAGTATTTTCTAACGAACAACTTCTAATGAAACTGCAATATCAACCTAATATGATATTGAAATTTACAATACACTAACTCAGCAATCGCACAAAATAAAACAATTACTGATTTTTATGACGAACGTAAAGACTTTCAATTCAAAGTTAATACATTTACTCATTTTAAATCCTGTCTACATACTTCAGTTTACCGTAATGTACTAATTAATAATTTGTATATAATCAAAAGTCTATGTTCATCACATCTTATCAATAAAAACATTAAACAATTAATATTTGATGCATTAAATCATGGTTTTCCTAAGAAATTAATATATTCCTTAATCTACAATTAATTAATGATCTAAACAATGGATAGTAGGGAGTTTTCTTGTATGTTACTATTAACATTTTACTATTAACATCAAAAAATACATAAAAAAATTACAAAAACTAAAAATAAACCAAAAAAATATAAAAATACAAAATATATAATTCTTTTAAAAATAGGTTTGCTGGGTGGGCAGATGTTAAATTATGGAGGAGGGAGGAGTTGTCTGGATAATTTATACGCAAATATTAATGTAACATACACATTAAAAAAAGGGAGTGGTACGTTGAATTTATGAGTTTCTATGCTTATTTTGGTCCTTATGAAGTTGTTGTCCTAAGTGCTGTATAAAAATATTTATGTTATAATAATTTACATTAATTTAAGTCACTTTTATAGATTTACTTCAATATATTTGGATTTATAATGGTGGACGCTAATACAGTTTATGATATATGTATTTATCAGTATGTAGAAATGTTGTAATTTTCTTATATATACCCCTCCCCATTCTGTAAAGAAACATTTTAAAATTTAAAACATTAAATTTATCAAGTGTTTAATAGAAACAAACTTTTATATTATTATAATTGTAAGTTATTTGAAATTTTTATTAATTTACTTAATTTTAAATAAAATAATTAAAAATAACTATAAAACATTATATTAGAGATGCTAAATTAATATTATCGATATTCTGTTGAACTGTTTTAGAATGATATTGTTGTGCTGATTTAAAGTGATTTAATCGGTTCAAATATTAGCAATATTTTAAATATGCAGTTTTTCTACAGTTATATTTTGTAATCTCCAATAGATGACACTACTATAAATTATTTCTACTTATTTTAGATTTTATTGTATTCACATATAGACATTATTAACTTTTTAATTTTATGAAGTTCCGCTAGATGGCAGCATTAAACAATTATTTATTCAGTTCTAAAATAATAATGTTGCCATACTTTATTATATCATATTACATCTCTTAATCATTACCTGTTTAATTATAAACATATACTTCTTTATGTACTTTTTAGTAATAATTTATTCCAGGATCCTTAAAATAGCATATAATATTTTTTTTATATAGACTGAATATGTTAATTATATCTATTATATTTATAAGAATGAGAATATTATCTGCAAGCTGTGATGATTTGCAACAGTAAGGATTCGCTTTTAACTGTACCAATTAATTAGGCGGGATTTTTGCTGTGCTAAAATTGGACACATGCTTGAGTTGTAATGTGGTCATAGAAATTCTCTTGCTCGATATGTCTTAAATTTAAATGTTACAATTTTTTCATATTATAAATTATTATGGATCTTGCATTGATTAATAATTTTTTAATTCAATTTATATGGCATGGTAAATTTATACTTTTTGGTGTATAGTCGATCGGGTACATAATAAAATTCAATTTTTAGCTTATTGCTGGATTTTTTTACAGAAATTGACTATGTTTTTGCTTATATTTGTATTTCCTGTACCCTTGAAAAAGTGAAATGCTATATAAGCTTCCGGTACATCCATCCACTTGATCTATTATTTGTTTACTATACGTCTTTTAATGGTTCAACTATATTTCGCTGGTTATTTGTATCTTTTGTCTTTAATGGGTTATTTTATCAAAATTTGGTGGTTTTTCAAATGTTTTATATGGATTAATCGTCCGCAATGTGCTAGTGAATTAGTGGTATTGCGCTTGATTTTGTATTACTAATTAAAGGTTCCATCTTTATTTTGTATAATGTCAGAGTTATGAATTGAAGCTAAATTTATTAATTTCATTTTAGTAATTGGAAATAGATGATGATTTGTACTTATATAATGGTTATATATATATATATATATATATACATATATAAAATATTATTGAAGTACATACTATACATTGGAATTAGTTATTATTTTAAGGAAAATTTATTTTTATTATATTATTAATTAAAAATGTATGTCCCTGTATAAGGCAAAAAAATTACTAATATTTATCTTAGTAACTTAATGCAATTAATGCAACATGTAACATATTAACAATCGAGGTTGTTTAAAGATTGAATTGGTTGTTTATTATTGAGATTTTTACATATATTATAATTTATAGAACCCTGTAATATTAGGGGACAGTAGCCGAATGTGGACGACTTCACCTATTTTCAGGTGTAACTCACTTCATTTTTGGAATATCTGCAAATATCAGTACATGTCTTCACTCTGTTAATCTACTAATTAAATAAATCCTTAGAACAATTTCTTTTTTTTTGAGAATCTTGAGTTTTATTTTAATTAGAAAAAGTTATCAAAAGTGGTTCAAATTCAGCGAATGGTCGCCTAAGTTGGACACTCAGTCTCCTAAATTGAACCAAACAATATTAAGCTTTTTTAATGCGTAGGGAATATAACTAATTTTATTAAAAGTAAAGTTTGCGATTAATGAAACAATCAAACAAAACAACAGCAATGAAGAATAATAAAATCAAATGTCTGAAAGTAAGAGTAATTGTTTTAAATTAAGATGTATTCAAGATAGGAATCAAAGTTTTAAGTAGTTAAATATCGAAATTACTGAACTAATTGCCAGTAACTTGAATATCATGTAAGAAGTTATGCAAGGCTTACACATGAATTTCTTTTGTACATTTTTTATCCCAGCGCACACAACAGGGAACCATATTTGGCAATCTTAACACTGAATCATTTCTGTTATTTAATTTTTCTTACGAATTAGGCAAAAACAATCACCACTGTCTTGATTTTACATTTTAGATTTCAAATCATTAGACTTTTTTTGCAACGGAAGTTTTCTTTGCCTTATGTCTGTATTTGTTCCCTTCCATCACTTTCTTTCAAATTGAATTGAGCCTATGTTTTAAAACTTGATGTTCCAATTGCTTTTGTACTTTGAGAGCTTTTTATTTGTCGTTTTGTTTTTATATGTCGAAGATGTTAACGTATCTGTTTTTTTTACTCCCTCTGTACTTTGACTTAAATGATTTTGGCAAGGAAGATAACGTTTCTCATGATTCTTTGACTTTTTGGTGGATTTTGTAGCTGCAGCCTTCTTGAGGGTTACTCTCTTCAGATCTTACTCGTTCATTTTCGTTTCCTATATTTTTAACAACTTTTGCTGTCACTGATTTTTATCTTCGAGATTGTTTGTCTGAGTCGTTTTCATCATTTTTTTTACTTTCTTAGTTTTAGTAGGTTCTATGATTAATTACTCTGACTCTTAAATTTTATTAGCAGGAAAATCAACGGATATATATGCAGTGCATGTCTCCTCATCAGGAATAATTGCTGAAGCAGGTGTAAAATAATGACTTTTAAAAACATGGCAGACATACAAAACAAAATCAGATATATAAAAAGTAAAATATTCGAAAATTTGCATGGAGGTAGTAATGCATTTTAAAATATGAAACATAAAAAATAGTATCCAAAGCCTCCAGCCCTCGAAATTCATTACTTATTTTTCAAATTTATGACCGTAGGTTTGGTCCAATTTAAGAAACGCAAATTGGTCCAATTTAGGCAACTGCGCCATTTTTTAAAACAAATAATCTCAAGAATGAGAACAAAAACGAATGCAAACAAATTCGCGTGAAAAATATGCACAATAAACACTGGAATTTAGATATGTATATGAAAACATAACAACTTAAATTAGTTTTAAAGTATTCTCTTGCGTTTTTTTTTTTGGAGGGGGGAGGGGGGTTCGATTCTATTCATCACCTCATATAAACTTTGCATTCTGGCCGTTTTGATGTTAAGATTAGCAAAAACTGTAGCCTTTCTTGCAAATCAAAAATGATATATGGGGATGTGGCAAGAATTTCATGTTTGAATTTGTACGTATTTTAAGGATGCACCCTGCATTGTTCCCGACATCAAGAAATTTAAAGTGGGGCAGTATTTTTGAAATGAAGTACATGTGCCCCGCAGGGCAGACTGCACTTTTAAAAATCAAGAATATAAACATGTAATAAGCAAAAAAAAAAAAAAATTGTCAGAACTTTTCGTGTAAGATAATTTTTAAACATATCAACAATAAAATGCAATACAAAACATTTAAAAAATATTAAATATTCAAAAATAAACTTCTACCAACATTCTAAAAAATAGAAAACAAATATTGTTCATTCTTTTTTCGTCAGATTAGTTTTGCACCATGTGAACCTCCCGTTTAGAAAGAAAAATAAAAATTTATAAAAGTAAAAAAAAAGTGAGAGAAAGAAAGAAAAGAAAAGAAGAAGGAGAATTAAAAATTGTCGGTCATACGAAAACACTCAGATATTCTTTCTTTAAGTGTTTAATTATTGTATTTTACATGCGAAAAATAAATTAAACTAATTATTTCGAAATTATCAACGGTAAAACAAAATGAGTTAGATAAATTTAAACATATAGGTAGAGGCTGTGACCTTACCCGTACCCACATTTGCCAGCACCTATTCACCTTTTTCTTTCTTTCTTTTGTAGTTTTGGAAAGTAACACTTCTGTGCGGTTTTGTGGGATGAAAAAATTCATCTTTATAAACTTTTATTTTAAACGAAAAAACCATTTTTCCCTTTTTCTCTTTAACACTTTGTATCAACGCGCTCCATATCTGTAACATACCCAGAAGTTAATGTTATTTATTCAACGGGGTTTAAAAGACGATTTCACTTATTGCTGCTTTTATCCATCACAATATTTAGTATAAATTGTTAGTAGAATTATTAAAACATAGAGATACTAAATTATTTTTTCATGCCAAAGTGTCATTTATCATTTGAAAAGTTTTGTATCGTCATTTCTAAAATAAACTTTGTAAATTTTTCAAGTTAAAAAAGGCTGAAGATTTTCAGATATTTTTTCTTTACAAAGCTAACTTCGTATACTTTACAATTTTGTATTAGAAAATTGACAAGATTTACGAGACGTATCTTACGTCAGAAATTCGTTCCGAGACTAGCGACGTAAGTCGAGGTACATTTAGATAAGCAAAAAAGGATAAGTAATAAAAATTCTGCAAAATATAATGAACATATTCTACTGTAATTAGGGATTATGTTGCATACATTTAACATTAGTAAAAAAATGCGTTTGGAATACAAGAATTTGGAATAAATCAATAAGTTGTTAACTTAAAATTTATTGTTCTTCTAGATGCCTCGTTCGAGTCTTTGAGGAAGCGAAAAAAATCTTGCAACGGGAAAATTTTCCTTCATATAACCAAAAGTTTTCAAAAAAGTTCAAAGTGTGTCTTAATTAAGAAAATCTCTTTGAGGCCAGACCACGTAAATGTGGGGTGACGTAAATCGGGGGGACGTAAGTCGAGGTACCACTGTATTCGAATTTTCTTATATTCTGCTTTCATCTGATAGATCAATAATTCATTTAAACTTTTATTCTGTTTTCGTCTGTTAGATGACGCCACTGCATATTCTGTTCGTATGATTGGATGAAGCGATAACCGATTGGGAACCTAACGAACATTTAATTTTACGACGACTGCTTGACTTTGTTCTTTAAAACTTTAAAAGCATTGCGACAAATTTTCCTGAAGATGGTCATAGATGATGTCCGAAAAGACGATTATAATAATTTTATTTTAATGTTCGTTTTTTTTTTTTTTTTTTTTTTTTTTTTTTTTTACTTTGCAATATTTTCTATACATTATTTAGTATACTTGTGATTTTTATTTTCACTATAATATTAAACTTGTTCATGGTATAAACGTCCAGATTTTTTATAAACTTTATAATCAAGAATAAAACCATTTATTTTCACTCTAATATTAAACATTTTCATGGTATAAATGTCTAGATTTTTTATAAACTTTAGAATCAAGAATAAAAACAGGCTTTAAAAACTACCACAAAGTAAAAGCAAGCAATGCACTGCATGACTTTTTCCGATTCTGATCCATCTGCATGCACAGTTATCAATTATTTATTAAATTTACAGGTCAATTGCACTCTGCCATGCAAGTTACTTGATTGTATAATACATTTTTTTTAAATGTAAGGAATTGTTGGATTACCCTGTATTAATCAACAATCCTAGAAACAAATCCTTAAACAAAACCGCATAAAGAGGGACGAAAATCGTAAGGTAATAATTTTCTCGCCGAACAGTTAGCGATACATCACTTGGTGAAAATCGTTGTAAATGAAATATCTTAAAAATGTTTATTTATTTATTTATTTATTTTTATTTTTTTAATTTCCAAAAAACTTCAGAACCAATTTTGATAAAATTTTAATGGGATCAAATCGAAAGTATCGTCTTTCAATTAAAAAAAAAGAATCACATGAATTGGGCGTGTAGTTGCATAGTATAATAATGAACATACAAAAAAAAAACAAAAAAAAAACAAAAAAAAACAAAAAAAAAACATACACGTTGAATTGAGAACATCCTCATTTTTTTAAGTCGCTTAAAAACGTCTTCAGCAGTGGCGCAGGCAGGGTGGTGTTTTGAAGCTCAAAGTGCCACTATTTGTATGCAGTCAACTTCGTAAAATTTAACTGTATTTTTTTTAAATAAAACAAAACAAAAATTTTAATAAAAATGTGGTATGCAGTACCTCTAAACCCACACCCTGGATGAGACACTGGCCTTCAAGTTAAACGAAAATTATAGGGTAAATGATTTAGCATTTTGAATTATTTATTATTATTATTTATTTATTTATTTATTTATTATATATTTATAATTTATTTAGCCATTTTAAAACTTTTATTCGCATTTTTTCATTTTCTGCCTTAGTAAGAAATTCTAAAACATCTGTATGCTGAAATATTAATAATGATATATGTGCTTTTATCATGATGTAGTGTTACATTTTATTATACTGGCACAAAGTTTTCGTCGCTTTGGCTATTTTCAAATTATTAGCAGTGTGCACTTACTATCGTTCTCCTAACGTAGAAATGTTTTCGGAGAATACTGAAAAATCTTTATCATTATGCTTATTTAATTTTTGTAAATATAATGTATGTTTTACAAATATATCCATGAAAATTTTCTCTCAAAGTAATAAGTTTCTTCAACAGTTGGTCTAATGTATGATCTAATGAAAGATAAATTTAGGCTTTTTTTATTAACCTGAAAAGACGCTTTTTTTTCTAAAAAAATTAAAGTCAAAATAAAAATGTAAGAAAATAAAAAACATCAAAAACACCCATATTTCTAATCAGAATTATGAAAAGAAATGTTAATTTTCAAATAATAAAAAGACATTCGCAGTTATTTTATGTAAATATCCTATGTATGTTTGGAGTTTGACTTTACGTTTGCATCTCTTATTTATTTGCTTTGTATTTTTAAAATCATTTCTACGCTTCTATTGATAAGTTTATAATAGCATGTGCGATAAGCTTTATAGTCCAACTCTGTTTTCATGCGTAAAAAAGGATATTGTCACTATTATTCAGCCAAGAATAAGTAGATATATTTTACTTGCAAAATTTTTGAAAGTGAATACATAATATTCTTTTGTCGTGATATGTTGCAATGCAAAACACCATACGAATATTAAAGTAAATACTCGTAATATATTCGCTTTATCCGGTGAATGGAAGAAAAAAACTTTTACATAGATATGTCCAAAATAGTTTTTTTTTTTATGCAGAATTGTATAAATTATTAAAGTAAAATCTTCTCTTTTCTATAAAATTCAATGCTTAAAACTTCATAGCTTAATAACGATTACAAAAGAAAGGAAAACAAATAATGATAAATATCAAATGATAAAGTGCTCGTATGTTATATTTTGAACACTTTGAACATATTGAAAAAATGATTTTGATTTTGAGTTCAGTTTAACGTATGAAAATGAAAATTAAATTTAAAAATTGCATTTATTTATTAACTAGTCTAACTATAACGGCCACATTTATTTAGTTTCGTGGTATTTTATGTACACTATGCTGCCATTAATCACAGGACACTTTCAATTATAGACATTTTGTCGAAAATTTACAGATATATTAGTTAGATATTTTTGAAACTTTTTTTGCATTATGAAGAATATGTTCGACTTCATATTCATTAATATAAGGGCGATTTGATCAGAAGGACAATTAAATGGCCAACAAAAATCGAAGAAAAATAATAATGTTTGGGGTCACCCTGTGAAATAAAATGCACGAATCGATCTATCGCTATAGCTTACGAATATATGGATATTGTGCAATATATGCATTCATTTGTGGAAGAATAGAACGTATATTCATGGAGATATATAGATTTTTTTTTAAGTTAAAAACTTTTTGCTTTTTTATGTTTATATCATGCAGGGCTTTTTACCAAATTCCATACCAGTTTCAGAAAATTTAACAAAATGTAGTAGAAATAATATAGCGCAATTGGAATGTAAATATATTAAATATTTGATAAAATATGAGCAGTTGTATGAAATATTTTTACCCGACTGCCAAGAAGGGTTATGTGTTTCACGCGTATCTGGGTATGTGGATTTCTTTATACCCTCGAAACATCCCAGCGGCTGGGTGGATTTTAATGTATGAGGTCTATAATGATTGGTCTTAATCGTCTGATGGTTATAGGCTAGGTTTTGTTTTTATAAATTCAAAATAGCGGCTGTAAAACTCAAAATGGCGGTAGAGACGAAACAAAATTACGCACCCTATTGAGTGGCATGTCACTGGATAGGTCTTTCAAAATGAAGACGATGTTTCATTGACTATTTTACAGTCTGAGGCTCCGTTTAAATATTACACAACCTGGAAGTTGTGTCGGTAGGATCTCTAGCTTTACTGCAACTGTAACCTTCATAGGCATCTATAGGCCTCATCAAAACAGTGTTTATAGATAGGAACTAACAATTAAACACAACTTAAAAGTCACCAATAGAAGTAAATAAAAAAAATAGGTAAGTAATATAAAAAATTGTTTCACATTGATGGGAAATATTTAATTAGTTCGCTTTTTTTGCAGTCTGGTTTTTTGATTTTTTAAATTTAATTTTTATTTATCTCATGCGCGCACGATGATTTTTTTTCCATGCTTTGATAGTCAACTCTATGGAGCAACTCGTAAAAAATAGCCAGTCAAATATCGGGAAAATTCAGAAAAATGTCGGCAATATATAGTGAGCGAATTTTTAGTTGCTCTCGAAAACCTGCGGAATGAAAAGGGATTTATCCAAAAATTGTCATTTTTTTTTATCTGGCTTTCAGCAAAGGAGTTTGTACTTAATGAATGTTAATCAGTAGATTTAGAAGAAATGCTTAGATTTCGATACGTCTTTTTTTCTTGGAAAAGGCTCGTTCTGGTAGTTTTCCAAGAACTAAAGTATCAATAAAAAATGAAAATAAAAAAAATGTAAAAATTAAAATCTACAATTTATGGAAAATCGCTTATCATTTAGCTGTTTTTAGAAAACAACTAAAAATAAGCTCAGCCTATCGCCGATATCTGTCTGAATTTTCACGATATTTGACTGGCTTTTTTTATGAGTTGCTGTATAGAGTTGACTATCAAATCATGAAAAAAAAATTACCGTGCCCGCATGAGCAGATAAAAATTTTTTTATGCAACTACTCATATTTAATCAAATATTTAATATAGTTACATTATAATTATACTTATAATCTTAATAATGTTAAATATTATTTATACTGCATTTGTCATATTTTCTGAAACTGGCGTTACATTTGGTAGAAGAAACCTGCATGATATAAACAAAAAAACATGCAAGAATTTTTTGAATTGTTAAAAAAAAATTGACATATGACTATACGTTCTATTCTTCCAAAAATGAATACATATATTGTACTAGATCCGTATATTAGTAAGGTATGGCGATAGATCATTTCGTGCATTTTATTTTATAGGGTGATCCCAAACATTATTATTTATCTTTGATTTTTGTTGCCCCCCTAATATTCCTTCTGATCAAATAGCCTTTGATAAATATGAAGTCGGATATATTCTTCAGAATCCTGAAGTTCCAGAAAATTCCGACAAATATAGATTTAAATATAAAAAAAGTCTAAAAATGAAAGTGTCCGGTGATTAATGGCCTTATAGTGTATCTTTGAATTCGCATAACACAAGACATAATAAATATAACTCTTTAAAAAATTGTAGTTTGCAATTAATTTATTTTTAGAATATTAATTTCATAATTCATGTTATAACATTTTTAAAATTACAAATTCAATGTGTTAATGTTTGGGCTTTTTAGTATTATAACCACTCAAATAAGTATCACATTAGGATTATAATTTCAGGAGCTATTAATAAAAATATGAAAATATAATTTAACATTAGAATCCCTAAATTTTGAATGTTTATTATTTAAACACTTATCATCCAAATCACTTGAAATTTCTTTTCTAGGTATAGTTTGAACTGAAGATTTAAAGTATTTTGTATATTTGGGTTGCCATTTAAAAAAACAAAGTTTGGGCTTGTTTTGATTTTTAGAAGACTCACTAAGGAAATTTTATACACATCATTTAAAAATAGACTTTATTTCTAAGCCTTTGGTACCAGTAACTTTCTAGTATTATAATTAATTGGAGAGTTAGTAGATGGTGTTTACTTATTTTTCCCAGCAAATCGACCATCATGACTTCATGGAAAAATTGTAACTAGAGATGTTCATCTTCACAGATTTTACTAATTTCAAGATATAAGCAGTAATTCGATTAAAAATACTCAAGTAAACAGTATTTTATTTATTTATTTATTATTAGATACTAGAAAGGTAGCCCGTCAAAAATGACGGAAATTTAGATATAAAGATATATATAACTCATGTGCAAGAATATGAGTTTTCTCGATTGTTCCGCAGTGATAGATGAAAATAACACATTTTAAGAATGAAACACATTTAGGAAAAATTGTGTACAGTATAAGACCACTAATCTGCACAGTTTGGTTCCAAGTGTTATGAAGATTTGAGGCTTTTTGCGGTCATGTCAATTCAATCTTTGTTTACATTTTTTTTTATTTATATTTTGGACAATTTAGATTGTTAAGCCTTAAAAATAAATAAATTACACATTTGAAGTAAGGTAAAAAATATTAAATTATCGTATACGATTTCATTAAATGATATTATATGTGTGTGCTTCACGATCTTGGTTACGACGTTGGCGAAATTGGCTGCAACTTGTCATAATCTTAATAGTGTGAGCCGCTATAACAAAAAAGTAACCAGTTTTTAGTAAAGTTTCTGATATAAAGTAGTTTTCAAAAACTTGTGTAAAATTGCAGGCCGTTCTCATGTTATGTCAGTCCTAAGAATAATATTTCTAACACTGAAGAGTTTCCATGTATATGTGGAATTTAGAAAAGCTTCTCCAAAAGAAAGGTCCTGAAATGACATTGTAATTTCTCTAATTTCAAAGTTTAATCGGGCCCTGATGTTGTTTACTGAAATCTAGTAAATACAGTTATTTTGAATATTACAACAGAATTAAACAGGTAAGCTTATTTAACTTAAACCCACTGTTACTTCACGATGTTATTTTTTACTCTTAATAAAGAAAATTAGGTACTTCTTAGTTATCCCGTCGACCAATTTCGCCAAATTATATAAATTGCCAAATGATACACATTGACATATTTTTTGTATTTTAAATAACGAAAGAACAAATAAATTAGCAAAACATTAATAAAAATACAAATAAAACGTCGATTTAATGGTTTTATTGGCCATTATTGACATTTAATCTTACAATTAATTAATTAATGGCAACCATTATTGGCAATTAATCTTGCAATTTGGCGACAGTAATTTGGTCGACGGGATAACTAAGAAGTACCGAAAATTATTTAAATTTTTCAAATCATGCATTTATAATTTTTTTTCCGTCTTTAATAACTAAAAAAGGAAAAAATATGCTTTTGTTCTGAGCTCATAAATATGACAATAAAATAATGTAACTAAGAGACATTGCAAAATTAAATCTTTGTGATTTCAAACCATAAACAAACGATACCGTCACCATTTTACCTACTATGACGTCATTAGAATATTGCCCATTGATTGTTGGAGAACTTACTTTGTGTATGATTACCTGAATGATTTAATATTTTTTACGTTTCACGATGAATGAATCACTTGTGTTTGTATAGGTTTATGGAATGAGATATTAAGCTGTGAACCTAATTTCAACTGAAATTATCCAAGGATATATGTATTTTTAATTGAAATAAAAAACCATGCTTTGATCTGGAAATAAAAAGTTTTAGTTTGTATAATTGGTTATTTCTGTTAATTATTTATTTAGGTACTTTCCCATTATAGAGCATTTTTAAAAAAAGCTTGACGCAATTCTGGCATCAGAAAGTGAGATATGTTGCCAAAATATATAAACAGCTATGAAAACAAATCTAATGAACTTTTATTTTTGTTTATATATGCACTTATATACATAGAAAAAATAGTTTCTAAATATATATAATATTTTTTTATATACAAATTACACACAGATTTCAGATATGAACCGGGATACCTAACTGGAGCCAATATGGTGTTATTTTGCCTGCTATGGTAACCCGGCTATTGTTTTTTATTTATTAATAAATTGTTTATTTACTTTTATTTTTTGTTTTTAATTATACAAACTGTTTTGTTCTATAATTATTAATCAAACTTTTATTTATTTATAGTTATTTCCTTTTCAAAATGATAGCAAATAATTTAAAAATATATAAGTAACTGGTATTCGAAAGCGAGATTTCTGCCAAATTGGCGTCAGAGAAAAAACATGCCAACCCCGATGCGTATATGACATCTGCAAAAATTACGGTACAGATGTCATATACGCCCCATATTAATCGCCCCATATTGGCGCGATTTTTTTCTGACGCCAATGTCATATACGCAACGGGTATTTAACTGGCGCCAAAGTGTCGTTATTTTGCTTGATATGGTAACCCGGATGTTGCTGTTTATGCTTTTGATATTTTCGCCAAATTGGCATCGGAAAAAAATCGCGCCAATATGTATATGACATCTGTGCCAAAATTACTACTGTTTCTTTATAAAAATGGTAAATAGCTTTTTTATATTAAATAAATTGCATACATATGGAAAAATTGCTTGTGAGTATGAAGCAGTAAATAGGTTGTCAGAAAATACGTTGGCAAACTTCTTTCTCGCAAAGAAACTTTTCTCCGAAGTATTGTACATAAACAATGATTGCTAGAAATGCATTTTTAATTATGATATGCGCTTTTATGTTTCACTACATTTATGCATACTATACTGTGTGTATAAATGCTACAGTTCATATGCAGGGCTACACAAAAGAATTCGTAAGGGTTACTGAGTATGAGAGTAAATTGCTTAAAGGTCGTTTTTAAAGGAGTTATGCATTTTTACGCTGAACTGCATTTAGTTTACTAAGAAATGTTTGTAGAATATAGATAAAATGATATACAGGGTCACGCAAAGAATTGGATACATAACCGTCTAAGGATGATAATATCTGGAAATGTGATTTCAGTAGTTTTAAGAGTAGTTTAAATAAAATTTTGGCTAAATAGTGGCATGTAATAACGATACTATTGGATATGGACGGTAGCTGCGCTGAAATCAATTTTTAAAATATTTTATGTGTCTTCTAAAATGTTTACTTAGTTATCTTATTTACCTGATTTCCTCAAATAACGAAGTTTTGTTAAAGCATTCAGGATGTGTTGGAAAGTGTTTCATATTCTATGCTTAACGCATGATTTATCTTTCTTCTTTAGTCTTATTTTGAATTTATTTTATTCTTAATTTTTTTTAGTCTTATACTGCTTTATAGAAACTTTGGCACAGTTGTCATATACGCCAATTTGGCGAAAACATCAACAGCATAAACAACAACAACCGGGTTACCATATCAAGCAAAATAACGACACTTTGGCGCCAGCTAAGTACCCGTTGTGTATATGGCATTGGCGTCAGAAAAACATCGCGCCAATATGGGGCGTATATGACATCTGTGCCGAAACTTTAATATTTAATGTTTAAACTCTTCGCTCCAACCCACTTGCATATAGTACAAACTATAACACAGCTAGCGCAAAATAATAGACAGTTTGGTACTTTTCCACTGTAGGGGCTTTGGCGTTTTTTTTTTAAAGTTTGGTGTAATTTGGGCATCAGAAAGTGAGATTTGGGTACTTTTCCGTTATACGGATACCATTGTCGCCAAGCATAATAGTGGGCGCAAAATGAAAATCACGTGAGTTGAAGCATTTGAAAAATAAAAGAAGAAACATGTCGATACTAAAGTGAGCATTTAAAAAATATAACATTTCAAAATTCCAGACTTTTACGAACTATTTCATTAAATCACAAATATATACTTAAAATAAGTGAACAAATAAGTGTTATAAAATAAAGCAATAAAATAAAACTCATATTAAACTGCTAGCATAAAATTACAAATATCTTTTAGCATTTTGAAATAAATGGCACATTAGCATACATTTTGGCATGGTCGTATAATGGCATACATTTTGGCATGGTCGTAAAAATATCGAGATTTGTTGTCAAATCATATAAACAGCTATGAAAACAAACTTGATGAGCGTTTTTGTTTGTTTTATATGTTTATTTTATATGTATATTATTGATGTTTTTATGTACAAATTACATCTGTTTCTGTATAAAATTAGAGAAACGGCTTTTTTATGTTAAATAAATCGCATAAATATCGAAAAAAATGCGTGTGTATATAAAATGAAACAGTGGATAGGTTCCCGGAAAATAAGTTGCCGAATTTCCTTTTTCGCCAAGGCACCTATACTGGAAAAATATCTAAAGCACATTAAAATCGCACAGTTAGGAGCTCACACAGTACAGCGTCAGCTATTAGCGGTTATTTTATTAGTAGCATCGGGATGAAGATGTAAAGATGTACTTTAAATTCTCACTCATAGATTTTGAAAAAATATCTTAAAAGAGCGGAGTTTAAATTAAATTTCGGAGACCTCCTTTATGAAAGATTAATGGTTTTAAATGGGAATTTCGCCAAATTAGCCAGCTGTCACAAAGTTGGCTAACATTTGGCGCTACTGTGGTAACCCTGCATTAGTATATTTTGACAATTACTCATCTCAATGAGGCGGTCCTACCGGAATCGTGAGGGACACACAGAGACTTGGATTTTATATAAATAGATTAATCATTTTCCGTTTTATACAGATTTGCGTTCTAAGAACGTTCGATTTTGATAATGTTCCAGTGAGATTCTTGTTTAATCACTGTATAAAATGTGCTAATGTTATACTAATTTCATTATCTGATACTCAACTTTTGTACAAACATATTCTTATTGTTTCTTTTGTTGGTTTTAAGGTATTTTAAGTTTAATCACAAAAAACATTATTTCTGACTACATATTTTCAGATAGCGGCTACGGCGTTTATAACTGAAGGCGGATAGGATGTTCATTGCAGATATAAACTTAAGTAATTAAACGAATTTCTAACTTTCCATTATTTAACTCCAAATAGGGCTTTTTTTTCTACCCGGGTCACTGCGATATAAAAATAATTAAGAAATCAAACAATATTTATATATCTTCAATCACCTGGTGTATAGGGTAGCATCTGCCATTAAGGTAGAAATAATGATTTATTTTTTAATTTTTCTTTAGGAGGTGGGTGGGGGGAAGGAGGTCTGATATATACACTCGTTTAAGATATACGGTACGACAGCCGCCCGGTCTTAACTTGTCCCTGTAGAGACGGCTATGATTTGTTTAAAAAATGACAATCTGTCAAAAGCAAAACTTAAAAAACTAAAACAATTTTCAATATATATATATACGTATATATATTATGAATATTAAATTTCCGCGCTTCATTAAAAATATTCCATAAAAATCGTAATCTAACATTCCTAGTTTATTAAATTATTTCCTGCCTTAAACAAATATCCCATTTATTCATTTTACTTAAATTCATTTCTATTTAAAACGCATATATCAATATTTTACTTCTCTTTAAAAATCTATTCTAAAAAAAATATTTCACGTATTATTTATTCAAGGTCCTTTAATTTTTTATGTCAATTTTATATGGAGATATGAATTCTATTAATCTGTTTTGTAAGTTTCATTTTTTACTTTTTTTATTATTTTATTTTATTTTATTCTACAAGCCCGGTTCGCGCGTGTTTTGGGAAAAGCCGGTTTACTGCGTTTTTCTTTCGCACTTAAAAAATTAGTTCCTTTATATAGAGAAATATTTGACGAATAATTATTCTTGAACTTTAGAAATATAAATAACATACATTACCTCAAAATTTTGGGTAAATATTTAATCACAAGGGCAATAAAATAACGAATTACAAATTGAATAAAAAATCATACTTTCAATCACTTTCAGCAATATCAAATAATTACAAAGGTCATGCACAAAGTTTGTATGTATTTGTGTAAGACTCGAACGTATATTCATGCGCGTTTTTCGTGTTCGAAGATATACATGCTTTGTTAAAAAAAATACCAAACTGTTTTAATGATCTGCAATGGTTTAACCTTATTTAACGCCATTTTGAGAAAAATTAACAAAATGCAAAAGAAAAATTATAATTTAGAAAACAACGGATTAAATATTTTATAAAATATAAGCATTCGCATGAAATACTTTCTAACTGCGCCTGAGCGAGTGATGGAGCATATTTTCTTTCACAATTTTATAGAAAGCTATATAGGGCAATTTATATGAAAAGTCCCACTAAATATCTCAAAAAGACAGGTAGTTATCGGTGATGTAGTAATGTGTAACTACTTATTAGTGATAGGTGATGTGTAACTTCTTCTAAGTTACTATTTAAATAACGGGCTAGTAAGATAGGTTGAAAAAAATTCCGTTTACACCGGAAATCACAGGATAATTATACTGAATTACATAAAAGTTATTAGTGCTCTAAATACACAGGCATAGTTATAAATTAAGAACAAAACATCATACGTATTGTTTTACATTACATCACATAAATTACAATATTTTATATTGCATAAATTTCAGTTCAGTGTTAAATTTTGAAAGTCTTTTCTAAGTTGAAAACAAAATAGAAAAGAATAGCAAATTTGTTATAACTTTTAAAGATAACTTGATGATCATTAATTTTCAGATTTATTTCCCAACATGACAGGGAATACTTTATTAAATATACTATTACTTGAATCTATAAACTGATACCAAACACCACGTATCTTTTGCTCCATTTACCATCAAATAAGAGCGTTGTGAAAAAATGTTGAACAAAATTCAATAAATAAGTCTAATTAGAAGAGTCATTAAAAATTATGAACGTTGAACGAATAAGGAACTATTAATGAAACCATGATCAATTTTGTCAGGCATTTATATATGGTCTTTCTTCCAAAAGAGTTAATTTAGGGAAGCCAAATTCCTTCTTTAATCGTGTAACAGCTTAAAGTAACTAATTAGTGATTCTTTTGGTTGAATGCAATTTTTCAGCTTAGTTATTTAATGAAAGTTTACGTCATTTAAATGATTACTCCATTTTTAATACATTATGCTAATGCTAATTACATTTCAGTAATTTAAATATAAACCTAATTTTTTAAATTGTAGTTTTACAGTACATTATTTGTTTAGACACTGTTATTTCGTTATTCGGGCAATTGGATTTTTTAAAATAAAAAATTGGTTGCCGAAAATTAAAAATTATGTTTAAATGCCTAAATAAGTTTTATTTTTTATGAAAAAAATAGTGGTTAATTTTTGTCTATCTCAAGCTTTATTATCGGTATGGTGAAAACATATACAATATACAAATTAAAGTACCAGTAACTACACTCATAAAGATATCGACACACTCATCAAAAATTATTGTGCAACTAGTCTATTGGCTGTTTTACTTCTGTGTGTATCTAATTTATACACAAATTAATTCAGAGAAACTGTACAAAAAAAGAAAAAAAAACAGTTGTTCATTTCATTTTACATACCTTTGGCATCTGAGCCATCTTGATTGTTGGACACAGGGGTGAGTTCTCCCGTCAAATTCAGTACCTAGGTGCGGCTTTTGATCGAGGCTACAGTTGGATGCCGCACTTGTACCAAGTCCAAGAAAAGGCAACCAAGGTTCAGTATAAACTTAGTAGGCTGGTTCGTACAACACTGGGCCTCAAACCGGAAGTCCATAAGACCATATAATAGATAGTTGCCGAGAGGATAGTCTTGTATACGACACCCATTTGGTATTCTGACAACGTTGCTCTTCGTAGGAAACTACTAAGTACTCAGCGAGATCATCTCCTCTGTGTCACCAAGTGTTATAGAACGGTGTCAACAGATGCGTTGAATGTTTTGTCTTGTGTGATTCCCCTGGCCCTCCATGCTAGAATTGAACGCGACTTCGAAGCCCTCAACTTGATGGGGTGAGAGTGTTGAAAGAATTAATCTCAGGCAATATTCGGTAGAGATTTGGAAGTACCCTCCTCAACGAGATTGTCAGTGCAGGATTCCGTGGACTCTCGACCTCAGTCGAGAGACACCGTACAAATTCTACACAGATGGGTCTAGGCTGGAGAATGAAATGGTAGGTTGTGCCTATCTTCAAGCCAAGCAATTGTCGGAGAGGGCCAATTCCGCCTGACCGATGGGTCGACCGTGTTCGCCGCCGATGCCCACGAGATCAAGGTGGCGATAGCGGATGTCCTTCGGAAGGATCTCGGTGAACTCTATATCTTTTCGAGTTCCAGGTCAGTGCTACTGGCGCTTTACTCCTTGGTGCCTCGACATAAAGCAGTAGCCGAGATTAGAGACTTGGTTGAAAGTAAGGGAATGAAGGTTCATATGCATTCGATTAAGGCTCATGTCGGTTACGCCTTCAATGAGTCTGTCGACGCACTGGCCAAGGAGGCTGCGGGTTGCTCCATGGTTGACGTGCAGATTGCTCTCTCCTGTCGTCAGGTGAAGAGGAGGCTTCTTGGCCGAGCGCTGATTCATTGGCAGGATAGGTGGGACCCATCTGAAGATGGGCAAATCACATATGCAATCTTCCAGAGAGTCTCCAGTCAGAGACTCCAGGGCGATTTTATGTAAGTCAAGTCCTAACGGGACATGGTGCCTTTGGTGACCACCAAGCCCGCTTCTTTAGAAGTAACGCTGCGGGCTTCAATGGGAGGGGACATAGCACGATTAGACGCTGGTGTCTATGAGTGCCTTCTGTGGAAACCATTTAGAGATAATCATTTTCCTTGGAATTTTCACAATCGTACGCTTAGCGATCTTTGCCTAGATTATTACAGGAGGAAGGGGACCGTGGCTATTGTCAGTGTCCTCTTGACTAGGATCTTGTTGGGGGCTCGGGGGGGCACCTGAGCTCTTGCGCATCTAGTTCCGAAGTCCTTGAACGCAGATTTCAAAATCAGTTGAACGCAATACTCTATGAAAGGAGTCTGTAGCCGTAGTGTCGGCGTGTAATAAATTGGCGACCGCACAATTTTTTCAGGGGTTTTCCTTGTGTGTAACGATAATTTGAGTCCTTTTCCTTTAAATCCTCCCTGAAGGCTCTCAAACTTTGCGGTGCGGCTCAGGCTGCTATTGATATTTCGGCGCCGTGTGAGGGAGGTCTTGGTTGCTCGGCTGGGGTCTTGGTTGTGCCTCCTCTTGATGGTTGCACCGTATTTGGCTGTGGCTTGTGTCTGGTCTGTTTGGCTCTGTGGGCTGACGGGGTGCTTTCGCAGCTACTGGGATTCAATTTGGTATTGGGGCTGATGATTGTTACACGATCCCCTTGGAAGGACCACATGGAGCCATTTGGCTCTGGAACGAGAAACTTTAGTTTTATGTCTTTGGCATCTTTTGGCATCATGTGTTTTTTATTATTTGCTCATTAAAATAAATTAGATTTTTCACATAAATTTCATGTTGGTAGACGAAGAACAGCAAACAATTTTTGTAAAAATTTATTTCATTTTGTTTCCGTAAAAAAAAAAACATTTCCTATAATTTATTTACTTTAGTAGAATTCAATTTATTTAAACTGAATACGAAATATTTATGAACCTTATGAACCTAAATAAAGTTTCGAAAAAAAGATAAATTTATTCTTAGTTAGAAGTCCGCTTTTCCCAAATTAAAGTGTATAAGTATGTGTGTGTAGTTGATTTGAAAAGGTGTTCCCTAAATAGAGGTGTGTGTTATTCAAGAGTGTCCGTTATGGAGATTTTAGTGTGTTTACATTTTTAACTGAGGACTAGTGTGGTATATACTTGACACCATTTTCCACGAAAGATA
Source organism: Maratus speciosus (assembly GCA_963932465.1). NCBI lineage: Eukaryota > Metazoa > Arthropoda > Arachnida > Araneae > Salticidae > Maratus > Maratus speciosus. Next base: position 283,253,250 of record OZ010788.1, read on the forward strand.
ATATTAGCAAATAGTTAAAAAAAAGTGGATAAATAATCTTTAAGAGATGTAATTATCTATAATGAGACCGTAAATGTCCACCCTTTTAACTGTCTTTTAACTAAGATAATTTAGAGGAAAATATTTTACATTTAAACACCTGACACTTTAGTAGTTTAAATATTTTAAATGAATATGCCATTTTTAGTACAATATGACAATGCCAAATATTTTTCACCTAGGTAAATAAAAATAACAGAATGTCCTCGTTCACAAGGGAATATTAAAAAAAAAGACAAAGATCAAAAATTAATTGTGTAAATGTTTCATTTGTGTAAAACGGGTACCTAATAGCTATCGTTTACTATAAAAATATGAGGCAGCGTTTGAGGAGATGCGCACATAAACACTTCCGCGAACAATAATGGTGTCTCCCCATTAAAAGTCTTTGATTTTCTGAATGTCCTCCAATGATTTTGATGCAACAAACATGAGATTCAAAAGAATCTGCTTTCGCTTAAAACACGTATTATGAGCGTCTACGTGGCATTATAAATTTATAGAAAAAGTGCGTTTCTAGTGCGACGTGTTGCGCCATCATTTTATCAGCCCTTTTTTCCCTGAAAAGATAATTTGAACGCGATATGACAGAACAATTTGCTTTCTCTAACTTCATTATTAGTCCAGTGGTTAGGGAGTTGAATTCGGAAATAATTAGAAAGAGATGGAAATTATTTTAACCCCTTCAGTTTAGGTCTAGAATGAATATGCTACGTTTCCCCCCTCGTACTAGGTGAGCGTTAGGATTTATACATTGATTTATAGTAAAAAAACACGTTTTTTTTAAATACCATAAGACTATCTCGAAATCACTAACTTTTTCCAAAACATTGTCAGTACAAATGTTGTAGAGCATAAAATTCTGAAGAAAATGAGTACCTACATTTAATACATTTGTTGAATATTAAGATCACAATTTTACTTTAAAATTTTATATCCGTGGTCAGAGGGTTGAACTAAGAATTAATTAGGGTAAAACTTTAAATCATTTTAATCCCTTCAGATTAGGTCTAAAATGAATATTCTATGTTTTCCCTCTCGTACCAAGTGAGCGTTAGAAAATATGTACGTATTTACATTCGAAAAACATTTTTTTCCTTAATATTTTTAACACTATAACAAAATAGTTAATTCTATCAAAAACATTGTCAATAAAAATTTTGTAGAGCTTAAAATTCTGAATAAAATGAGCACCCACATTAGTATTTTTGTTCAAAATTAAGGTCGCAATTCCATTTCAAATTTTTTCCTTAATCACTAATCAAGAGCTTCAAGAAGGAGAGACCAGATTACCTTAACAATATCTCAAAACAGCTAACTATATCAAAATATTGCCAATACTGACGTTGTAGAGCTTAAAATTCTTAATAAAATGAATACTCACATTAATATTTTTGTTCAAAATTAAGGTCGCAATTTCAGATATTGTTAAAAATATTAAAGAAAAACGTGTTTTTCGAATGTAAATGTGTACATATTTCCTAACGCTCACTTAGTACAAAGGGGAAAACATAGAAAATTCATTTTAGATCTAATCTGAAAGGATTAAAACGATTTCCAGTTTTCCCCTAATTGATTCTGAGTTCAACCCTCTGACCACGGGGCTAAAATTTTAAAGTAGAATTGTGACCTTAATATTCAACAAAAGTATTAAGTGTAGGTACTCATTTTATTCTGAATTTTAAACTCTACAACATTTGTATTGACAATGTTTTTGAAAAAGTTAGTGATTTCGAGATAGTGTTATGGTTTTTTTAAAAAAAACGTGTTTTGTACTATAAATCAATGTATAATTCCTAACGCTCACCTAGTACAAGGGGGAAAACGTAGCATATTCATTCTAGACATAAACTGAAGGGATTAAAACAATTTCCAGCTTTCCCCTAATTATTTCCGAATTGGGCCTTTTTTTGCTCACCTACCACCGGGCTATATATGCATCCATCGATTATTTTAAGAGAGACTTGTGCCTGGTGTTCCATTTCACTGGAGTTTACGAGTCATGCAAATTTAAAATGTGATTTTCCCTTGCAGGTGGATTAAACGGTGTGGCTCTTTATCATGTCGTTTACAAGATATAACTCTATTTAACATTTTTTACGTGCTTGGTAAAAGATAAAGGTTATGCTAGTGATGGGCGATTGCTTGATAATTCTAAAACAGGGAACAATCGCCATCTTAGAAAATAAATAAAAACGAGACAGTCATCGATTCCTTCTGAAATTCTAGAATTTATTGTTTCTTCGAGGTACTGAAAACAAACTGATGGCAAAACTTAAAATTTATTCCGATGGGAAGTAATCTTAACGAAGGGTGATTTTTCAATTATTCTGAAATCGGGACAATATACTGCTGATTGAGGTTTGAGAGGAAATAAAATTACGGATCAATTTTATTTCCGTACATAAAATTGATTTATTTTATTTACGGAAATAACATAAACGGGCTTTATTTTATTTCCGTAAAATAAAGTTCGGAAATAAAACTTGACTTTTGACTTGAGCTTTTGAAGCTTCTTATTTATGCACGGGAACGCATCAATATTTTTTCATTAGACATAGGACAGGGCATGCTAGTGCAAACATTTTTTCAGTGACATTGTTCCGGCCGAGACAGGAATTCATTGTTTCCGGGCTGCGTCTTGATTTTTAATTTATTTATAAACTTTTTTTCTTATAAAAATAATATATTATACATAAGTTAATAGGATCTTCAGAAATTTATTTTTAATTTATAAAATAAAAGGGAAATATTGTTAACATAAGTTTAATAATAAATTTTTCATTGTAGAGATTCAAAATAATATTTTTTAACTGTCCTTTTCTTTCTGTATAAACTTTTTTTCTTACTGAGTCTTTATTTCAATGAAGTTATCTGAAATATTCATTAATGTTATCATTTCAAATTCGGTGCCTTGCAAATATAGATTCTGAAAAATGATGTACATTAAAATTTTCGCTTAAATATGTATATGTAATATTCTTTTAACAAAAATTTAATTGTAGGATAATGTTGCTAAAGAAGATTGGCATATTTCGTAGAAAGTGATTTGTGTAGTGTCGGACAGGCTTGTTTTCTTTGTTTTTGGTCATGTCTGGCCGAGTCATGAGCAACGAAAAAGTTAACGAGTAGGGCAAAATTTCTAGCTATTACAACAGCCAAGATAGCTTTCAATCCGTCGATGTCTGGTCAAACGTATTTCGGCACCTAATGGCATGTACATGGAAATCTTTAGGAAAATAATTAAGTCTTGCAAGATTATGGGTTTTGGAATATAGGGAAAATACATTAAGGGTTTTTTCGAAAGTTCTTCTTTTTAAACAGACAGGATAGGCTGAGAAAATATAATCATAAAAGAAATTATTATCTCACATACTATTGAGCAATTCGAAGCCCACTGGCTAGGGGCTCCTGTTCAGTCCTCTTTAATTTTTATGCAATCGCAACAGGACATAAATATAACTCTTAAACGGACATCTGAAAACCTACTGAGTCACAAGTAACATATTTAGTACGAAAAACAAATAAATCAATAAATTTATCATCTTGCTTTTCAGGATACAATACAGGATACTTTTGTACGTAATTAAAACATGTAACATGGTACAAAATTTTGTACTGAATAGCATAATCGCAATATTAAAGAAAAAATTACCAGAAATTAATTCATTCATCATTACTTGACTTTGAACTACACTGTAAAATGAAGATGGAATTCTACAGATGTAAAGTTGAAGAAATAGGCATGCCTACTAAAATTTTATCTGTACACTGTACACACTGCAAATATAGGTGTCTTAAATTCAGACACATATGTGACTGAAAAAGCAATTCAAACACTTAAGTGTCTGAATAAGAAATTTCAGACATTATACATGTCTGAATTTAAGACACTTAAGTGTCTTACTATGATCGTGGTATAAATGAATGGAAAAAAATGTCTGAATATTGGTGATGTGTCTGAAATTAAGACATTTAGAAATTCAGACACTTAAATGTCTGAATTTTATGTAATTGTATTTTATACGTGATGATGGTGTTACAATTGTATCACTACATATGCTAGTACTACCAGAGACTTTTTTTATAATTAAATTAAAGATATTTAAAATAGTTTTCCATCCACTAAATGATGTTAATTTGTAGAAGAAGTAACTTGCGTATCAAATATCTGTTTCAAAATTGTACAAGTCTACTTACCAAGTCTCGAAACTAAGTTATTTTTTGTGCATTAAGTTAAGTAATTAAAGAATTACTTTTCACAAAGTACAAATTTTTTCAAAAATTGTTTGCCCTCATTGGCCTACATAGGGGACGGTAAAAATAGACTGCCTCCCCGCCTAAATATTTGAAAATATAAAAGATATATATCTCGGAATGCTATAAAACATGGCCGCAGGCAAAAAAGAAAAAAAAATGTACAAAAGGGCTAGATTTTGAAACAGATATGCCTATGTCCCACAAACTAGTCCGCATTTTATTAAAGCAAATTTTAAACCTAAAAACTTTTTTTTTTGTCAGATTGTATCGTGCAAGGTAATATTGAAATATATCAAGTTAAAAAGCAAAATAAAAAATTGCAGTCAAAAAATATTATGTATTCAAAAATAAGTTTCTAACAATGTTTTAAAAAATAAAGAACCAAAATTCTTTTTTATTATTATTGTCAGGAGACTGTGCTGTCCCAAGCCCCTCGTTTAAGATAAATTTAAACTGCGCGAACGTTCAAAAGAAAACACAATTAAAAATGTTTTTTACAAGAGAGACCCTCACGAAAAGTCTTTACATCATTTTTCTGCTAGCCCTTAATTAATCTATAGTCACCTGGAAGAATAAATTCTTTTTTCAATCAGATCTAAATAAAAATTAATTAATTAATTACCAAAATCTAGAGAGGGTAAATGGTCCTCAATGCACCTCTTCTTCAGGCGATTATGCTTAAAGTAGGTACCAAATAGGTATACCCCCCGCCCCCCTCCCTTAATACTGGCATAACATGGATTTTGTACTTCTGGGGCAGCATAATATTGCGCCCCTTCTTTAATAGATATCGTTTTATGTTATAATTTTTTGGGCAACAATTAACTAAAGCCTCTAAAAAATTTCTTCCTGGCAATCATTTTCTCTACCCTTTTCCGAATATGTGACGTCACTGCCTTTTAATGAAAATCTTGCGTGCGCACATGATTGTCCATAACTATTTTACAATTTGATAAGAAAAAGTCGGAAATTTTGCTGGAATTATAACTTAATAATTCTTCTTTTATTGAAAGATCAGATTTAAATATGAAAATTCAATAAAAAACGGATTCTAAAACGCATCATGAAAGTATTATATCGTGCCAGCCAATCAGAAAGCTGGTTTGTTTACTACTCCTTTGCCCAGCAACGGACATTTTTTAACGGCGCGAAGGTCGATTACAGATACAGTACCTCATTCAGTAGTAAAGTAAATTTGCTTGATGTATAAAAGTTTGTGTTTTATTTACAAGATGTTTCATTGCCCGCTGATAAGAACTTTTAGTGATCTCTCCATCTCCACTTGGAAATAGTCATTCGTCATGCAAATCGTTGTCGCTGAGTCAGAGCGTTATAAATTTAGAAGAAATGGTGACAAGTATCTACTTTCTTTTGGAAAAAGACATGCATCTATATCTATTGGTATATTAGTACTTAGCAGCAACTGATTGTGCACGTGTCTGCATTTTATGGATGGTAGGCGAAACTTTGTTTATTACAACTTGCAAAAACTAATATGCTGCATATTCAGAATGGTATTAATTCGTCTTATTGGAATGTTTTATGTGCTAGAACGTGGTTATTAAATAACGTTTCGATTGTGAAGACATTGAAATTTCTGTGTTTCCCTATGAAAAAATGTTTCATCTCTATTTTTATTGATAATTTATCATTCATAATTCAAAGGATAAAAGAATTCATAAAATGTATAAAAATACAGCGCCAAAAAATGGGAATACAATGGCGTATTTAATCATTTAAAGTGTGAATGTATTTTCATCATAAATATTACATTTTTTGGATAATACCAGCCAAGGTAAGTGATAGTGATTTGTGTGAATGATAATTCGCAATTAAGAAAACTTTTTTTTCGGACAATATTGGGCGTTCTTTGCATATTTAATATTATTTATTTACTATTTAAATTATTTTTATTAGATTAATTTGAATTTTTCATATTTTTGCCTTTTTCATCCAATAAATATTTTTAGTGCGAAAAGATTTGTGTGTTCATTTGTGATGATTTTTAATGAATGAATATAATTCTCAGTACTAATGAATATATTAACATTTTTAGACCTTTATTTTATAAACAAAATCTCTATGTAGTAAATAATCTAATTATTTCTTGAATTATTAGCATCTACGCGAAAACTTGTGATAATCACTTGATCTAATGTAATAAGAAAATTTGCTCAATATAAATTTTAAAAAATCTAATGATATTGCATAAGATTTTTCTTTGCAATTTCAGTTTACTTTATATTATTGATATAATTGCACTTATGATTTTTCATTTTCGTGACAAGCGTATCATTTAACTCTTTCACAGAACATATATTATTGAAATATAAGCATAAGAATAAAAGTTTTCATGTATTCAGAATCAGTGTTGATTCCGGGGGGGGGGGGGGCATCCTCCCGTAGCAATGAGTTGTCCTCGCCGGTAGATTTGATATTTTGTTTTCAATAGTCAAAAAGTGCAATTTCCCCCCGGAACACTATGATGCCCCCCCCCCCCGAAGCCACAGAAATCCCTCCCGGAGAAAAGTGTCTGAATTCAACACTGTACAGAATATTTTATAAGTTTCAGTTTTCCAATATGAAATAAATCTTCTATAGTATTCAACTGAACGACTGTACTGTTTTTTATTTATTTATTTTTAATAATCTTTATGAAAACTTGTTTAAAAGTAAAAAACTACTTATTATTTACTGTGTTACATAACATATTTAACCCGAGAGGATTAATGCCGGGCTTGATAGACACAGAGTGTGTATGCTTTTTACAATTGTCACCACTATTTGTTTTAAAAGTAATCTTCAACTTATTTGATCGCAGAATTTGTAACAATTGTCTGCGACTAAATAAGGTGACGATTATTATTTGTATTTATTGGTAACAAAGTAAAATACATACACACCCTGGGTATATGTGCGGGTTCTCCCGTGTTGAATTTTAAAACGAAGCCATATTTAAAAAAAATACTTTAAGCAAATGATAAAATCTGTGTAATTAATCCAATATGCGCTAAAAATTATTTAAAAAATCAAGTTGAATATCATACAGATAAATGAAAAAAAATATGAGAAAAAAAAATATATGGGTGTAAGTAAGACCCATTTTCGGCCCATGACAGGGGAAGATACTTTTCTAATGGTTTAGTACAGTCTAATTGGTGAATTATAACTTCGCTGATTCTTAACAATTTGTGAAAAATGTGCTTTGGAGATTATTCTTAAGATTATGTTTGCTCCATGTACGTATATATTTTTTCATATTATTCCATTCTTTTAATTTATAGTTAAATAAATTATTTTTATTACGATGTTTAAAGGGAAAAAATATTTTTAGAAGTTTCTTTTCACCTCAAATATATATATATATATATTTTTTCTGGATGTAAAAAAAAAAAAAAATTCGGGAAAATTAATAATAAAAACAAACTAATAAAAAAAAATGAAATAGGATTTTAAGTCTATTAAGTATATTTTTTATGTATGTGTTTGATAATGTAAGATCTCAACGCACGTTATCTTTGCTGCATTTGAATTTTGTCTTTATATGATAAGGGGGAAAAAAATGTATAAATGCACATTGTGATGCTACAAATAGAGTAACTTGTCAAGTACTAATTAATTGGTTGGTTTGCATGAATGGATATTTAGATTCATGTGATTTAAAGTAAATTTGCAGAATATTATTGATTAATGTCAACTGCTGGACCTGGAATTTATTTAGAACATCATTGCTACACTGTCACAAAAAAATCTTTTTATTTATTTAGAATGCGCAGCGCATATAAATGAATATATAGCAAAACCTCTGAATAGCGGGCGCTTCGGTAGCACGTAATTAGTCCGCTATTCGCTGGTATCCGCTATATAGAGTGGAATTAATTGGTTCTATGATTTTTTCTTCATTGTTTTTCTTTTTACTCTAGACTGTTTAAAAATGCTGTACAATACGACTGCTTAGCAAATTTTATTATATTTGAACATTTTTCAAAAATTCATTATTTTTTTCTTTTTTTTTCTCACTTAGAAAAAACGAGTTCATAATACCAGCCTGTTTTTTTTTTTTGAGATGTTAATATTTGTATGACAAATTAAAAACATTCTGAGAAAGTGAAAACTTTAATATATTATTAACACTATTATTATTGAATTGTTTTATTTAAACGTTAGAATATTTCAAAGCACACTGCAAGGAAAGGAATTTGTACTTTCTACTAAGAAAATGAACAGAATAGTACAAGATATTTATCTTATATTGATTTTAATTTGATTTCTTTCTTAATGTAGTTAATCATATACCAATCATTTGGATAAGAAATGGCTTTTGCAACTGCCGCCGCCAGGGTTGGCAAGTTTTTGACATGCGACGGTTTAAACCGATTTTAACCATAGTTAAAACCGTCGTGTCAAAAACCTTTCTGTCAAAAATGTCCAAAAGTGTCAAAAACCTAGTTTTAATAAAAATCATACCAAAAGAATTATTTAGCAGAGTTAGATGGGCTTTAAACAATAAATTCTAAGTAAAACTGCATAAATACATTAAAACTGTGGGGTATAAACTGCAGAAATACATTCTTGAAACCTATTTGCATAGGATATGGTAAACTGCAAATTGATTGTTGTATGATTTTTTTTATTATTATTTGTGAATAAAAATTACCTAACTGTTATTTAATGATTTAGTTTATCATTAATGTATGCTTTTAAGATGAACAGTTAATAAATCCTTAATTATTTGTAATCATTAAAACTAAATAGGTTTAATCTAAATTTTGCAGAGATAAATAAATTGTTTAGATTTTTTCATGGCTAGAAGCACAGAGTAATCTATCACAATTGGTATCTAATGAGGGTATTTACTTTCCTTAAGATAGAGCAAATTCAAAGATTCCCTTCCAGTACAAAACAGTATTGCTATTGCAACAAAACCAATTTTTCTTGCTTTCCCCCTATTATGTTCTTATGGATGGGGTTGTTTAAGGAGCTACCTTCACCAAAGTTCAAGTTAAAACACCCGCCTGCTAATGTTAATCCTACAGGAGAAATTTTTTTTTTTTAATATCTTGTTTGAAATTTCATACTTTTAAATGATTTTTTTCAAAGTGGAAATGAAAACCCCCACTCAATAACGTCAATTTTATGATAGAAATTTTGTTTAATATTTTAATATTTTTAAATGTTTTTTGCATTGGATAACTAATGTCGATCTCTACAAAGACCGATTTTTAAATTTTCGATTTTGCTTGCAGTTATTTTTGTTATTAGGATACTTTCACTTTTGGAACAGGTTTCAAACTAAGTTAAGCATTTTTCTTTTTCTTACTGGTATGCCGAATTATTCATTTGTCCCTAATTTTAGGAGAAATTCCACAAATAAGATAATTTCATCAGTAAGAGGTTGATTGTCAGTCACTAACAAAAATTAATATCTTGGGATAAAAGGATTAAAATATCATATTTTATCATTTTATCCTAACATTTCATTCTTTTCTCATTTGTAAAATAAATGTTATTTTTACTGTTCTGCGTTTGTAAAAGAAAATGCTGCAGAGAAAATATTTCTGTTAAAGACTGTATATAGGGCAGATGTGCCAGTAATGGACACCATTAAGGAACTTCTTTAAAAGTTGTTTTTTAATTAATAGTTATTATATTCCAGTTTTTTCAATATTATATTAAACTATCATGATTGATTTCGTTTGTTATAATGGCTTATTATTACAAAACGTTTGTCTATATATATATATATATATATATATATATATATATATATATTGTTTTTTAAATAAGAAATGCAACCAAGTATGCTGAAAAGCCACAATAAAAATACATATAAAAAATTTGGCAATTTAGTCATAAACAAAGAAATAAATTATAATTTAATATTTGATTACAGTAAAATAAATGCTAAAACTAAAGTGCACAATCATTAAATAAAAGCAATGTTGTATCTTGCTATAACAGCATTTTTTTGTTGTTGTTGTCCTGACCATATTTAAATATTGGTGTTTTTGACGGTTAAAACCGCTTAAAACGCGGTTTAAACCTATGTCACGTCAAAAACTGGTTTTTGACGGCTTAAACCCAACCCTGGCCACCGCTCGTGTGATTGCAAACACTCCAAACACCGTGGGGAGCAAAAATGAAGGATATATTCATAATGAGAGATTTCTGTTTCCAGTTAAATTTATCAGATTATTTATCGTTTAAAAAGTGTCAATTAGACATACTGTCCATCCAGAATACTATAATTACTGTCTCAGCCGCCGATGTGCGGTTAACAAATGTTTCAGTATTTCTTGATAATGATATAGTATAATAATAAAAACGAAGGTGGATTAAAAAAAAAAAAAGTAATAGTTTCATACTCAAGTTTTTTTTTTATGTTGGGATCTCATATACAGCAAATTTTGTGAAATTTAGTGTTAGATTTTATTTAACACAGAAAATAAAAATGCAAAAAAAAAAAAAAAAAAAAAAAAAAAAAAAAACGCTTAAACTAACTCACTGGGAATATCTAATTTAAACGGGAAAAAAATTGTACAACAAAGCAGGGATGGGATTCTTTCTAAAGGAATGAATCATTTTTTTTATAAATGGGAATAATTTGTTACCATAAAGCAGAGCTGATTGCAGCATGGACAAACTGGGCTGTTCCTATGGACCTTTAGCTTTACGGTTCCCCATATTTGGTATGAAATTTCCATAAAGCTGATATTTTAAATTTGTTTTGATCTTATACTTATTTTAATAAATACTTTCTACTTTTAGAACATGATTAGTTTAAAGAAAATGATATATTTATCCAAATATGTATTTAATGGCATCGAATAGGCTTTTTCTTTCTTTCTTTTTTTTTTTTTTTTTTTTTTTTTTGGTAACAGAATATGAAGGTGGTGTGGTGTGGGGGGGGGGGGGTGAGTACTAGGTCTTTGTACTAGAATTAATTTGAAATTTTCACTAAAAGCAATAAATATTTTTGATGCCTTAGGGCATATATGATATCACATAAATACATATTTAGGTGAATATATATATAGATATTATCCTACTGTAAAACTACAAAATACTGATTACAATCATCATAAGGTCAAAACTGACTTAAAATATCAACTTTATGAAAACTTCGTACCCTATTTGGGCAACCCTAAAATCAGAGGGTAGAGAAGCATCCCAGTTTTCCCATGCTGCAATCAACTCTACTTTATGGTATTAAATTATTCCCCTTTATAAAAAATGATTCAATGTGGCCAAATATGGTTGCGTATATGGCTTAGAAAGATAAGTGGTCAAAGATGGCCACAATTAAGACATTTGAAATGTCTGAAATTCAGACGCAAGAAGTGTCTAAAAAATTTAAGACATTTTAAAACGTCTGAAAAACGAGCACTCCTGTTTCAGACACTTAAGTGTCTGAAATTCAGACGCAAGAAGTGTCTGAAATTTTTCAGACATTTTAAAACGTCTGAAAATTGAACACTGCGTTTCAGACACTTAAGTGTCTGAATTTCAGACATTTCAGTTTACAGTGCAACAAAATATGTAAATCTAAAAAGCTACAGAAAACTGTAATTTTACAAAAGAATCTACTAAAATTACAGTAATCTTACTAAAATTTTATCTGTAACCTGGGTCCCAGTTGCATAAAAAGTTCTAGGTATCCCAGTTACATAAAAAGTTCTAAGTATCCCAGTTTCGTAAAATATTCTTAGCAACCGTACAGATTTTTTGATTTACAGTGCAAAAGTATATCTGTTACATGAATTGTTGTTGTTGCCGGTACATAAAAAGTTCTAGGCATCCTAGTTTCTTAAAATTCTTAGTAAGTCCATATCTCAAAAGGTACACTTATGATTTGATTACTTTTAGTACAGCATTAAAGAAGACACTTTAATTTACAAATAAAACTTTTGTTTCATTTTAGACCTTTTCTGTATAAGGAAATAGAAGAAAGATTATAAACACCTTCTTTGCCTGAGATCGGAAACTACACTGGTGTGCAAAACTTAAGCAACAAGCATAAATTGCTAATTTTCAAACATGTAAGTACTGAAAAGTAAATGATATAAACATCAGGTGTTGCAAATAGGTATTATATCTTCAACACACCTAGTTGATGTGACATCTCCTTCATATCACATATGGCCACAAGTGTCATAGTCACTACAAAGAAAAAAAAATTGGGATCTTTTATTCGTCTCATTATTCATTGAATTTCATTTAAGCTTTATGAAGCATCAAATTTGTAAAGGTAAATTTGGAGCACCGTCTATATTTTCTAGGATAACTAACAGATGTAAGTAAAATAACCTATTTTATTTTAAGGTTAAATATGCTGAATTTATACCTCAGTACTTGAAATGCGCATGCACTTACACGCATTTATAGTGGAGACATTGCGCGTGCGCAAGTGTCTATTGGCGGATAAAGCTGGAATTGTGGAATGTGTGTCTACCTATAGTGAAACCCCTAGGCGCTAGCATACAAGAGTATCTTCAGCGCCTGTAGAGGCAAAATTTAAAGTTTATCCAATATATGTGGAAAAATGTGGGAGATAGAGAAACGATACCAGTTACAAAAGTTTAGAGCATTCTCTCTTTACTAATCAATTAAGAATAACTCTTTTAGAAGACCGCTAATGTGGATTTTTTAGAACTAATTACCGACTTAAACACATTACTTATCAGATTAAGATAAATAATGCTATAAAAAGTGATATAATATCTTTATTAAGATTCATCGAAGAAATGTTATAAAAACATGTATAATAATCATTTATAAACAGATTAAGATAGATAATGCTATAAAAAAGTGATATAATTACTTTATTAAGATTCATCGAAGAAATATTATAAAAACATGTATAATAATAATTTATAAACAGATTAAGTGAATAGTTGTCATGTATGATAGCATATAAAAGCATATATCCTGTAGTGGATAGTGGTGGTTTATAGCATTATTTATCTTAATCTGTTTATAAGTGATTATTATACATGTTTTTATAACATTAATAATCGTTTCTACATGTATGGTTCTATTAGGGATATGTATATTTTCTAGGAAAACTAACAGATCTAAGTAAAATAACCAATTTTAATTTCAGGTTAAATATGTTCTATTTATACGCCAGTGCCAGAAATGCACATACACTTATACACATTTATAGTGGAATCACTGAGCATGCGTAAGTGTCTAGTGTCGAATGACGCTAGAATAGTGGAGTATGTGTCTATCTACAGTAAAACCCTTAAGCGCTGCCATATAGCAGTGTCTTGAGCACCTGTAGAGGCAAAATTTGAATATTATCAAAACTATCTGGAAACATCTGGGAGATAGCAAAAAGATATTAGTTACAAAAGTGTAGAGCATTCTCTCTTTACTTAGCAATTATGAATAACCTTTTTAGAAGATCGTCAATATTAATCTTTTGAGAACTAATCACCGCATTAAACACATCACTAATCGCTCCTACAAGTCTCGCTCTATAAGGGAGATGGATATTTTCTAGGATAATTAACAGATGTAAGTAAAATATTCTATTTTAATTTCAGGTTAAATATGCTCAATTTATTCGCAATTGGCAGAAATACGCATGCACTTACACGCATTTACAGTTGAGACATAGAATTACCGCAAGTGTCTATTTGAGGATAAAACTAGAATTGTGTAATAAGTGTCTATTTATAGTAAAATCCCTAAGAGCTATCATATAAGAGTTTCTACAGCGCCTTCATCGGCAAAATTTAAATGTTATCAACCCTATCTCGAAAAATGTGGGATACATGCCGAAATACGTTTAGTTTTTGTATTCAATGTGATGAGTTAATTGTTCTCATTACGTATCTTTTTCATTTGCATGAATAATATTTCTTTTAATGATATATTAAAATAAGTTACTTAAAAACGCAATTTACTTATTTAATTACTGTTTTAAAGAATAAACATTTATTCAGATATTATTCATTCGATATTTGGACATCCAAAGTACCAACTGAAATTTTTCTTATAGAATTTTGTGTTTTCACTTTAAAAGTTGTTTATAAATTCAATAAAAATTTTTGGAGTTAAGGAGAATAATGTCTTGATATTTTCCTTTTACTTGACCTTCATCATTGTTAAGGATCGAGAAAACGTGTCGTAAAAATATCAAAATAATAACATTGATATTGAGAATGTAAATTTACTCGCGGCTCCTAAAGTTAAATTACAATCTGTTATTCTTTTATATTATAAACAATTTAATGAAAAAATATATATATAAAGTTGAATGAACTGCTAGACTAACAATATTTATTTCACTTTACGTCATTTCCACACATTTTATGTAATAAGAATTTCAAATATAAGCCTGTGCTTGGACGTAAAAATAAATGAAATGGGTTTTCAATAGTAATAACATAATTAAATTTTAATAATAAATATGAGTCCTAAACATTTCTAAACATTTTATAGAATTGATTTTTATAAATTAAGTTAAAAACATAGTGTGTTATAAACGTAAAAATAAACAATGTTCGAAAAAAGCGAAAAAATCTTAATTTTCTATAATGGCAACATCGTATAAAATTTAATTAAAATCCTATATAAAATTTGTCATTATCTGTTGCATCACTATCAGAATCCGATGAACAGCAAATTTATTTTGAACTATATGTAGAGTTATTAGAGAGAATTATCTTTATATCTCTTTTCCCAGACATACAAAATTATACACCGGCACAAAGTTTATGTTTATTTAGAGATATATTTGTATTTTTAATTGGTACCATAGTCCCGTAGTTATGATTCTATTTTTAATAAAAGGAAAACATCATAAAAAAGTTTAACTATATGAATAAAAATTATTAATAACATACTCATAGACTATTTCCCTTTTGACAGACGCTTATTTATAACCTTCTTTTCAAAAGTATTAGTTTAGTGGTAACCAAATTCCTTCTTTAAACATCTAGCAATTTAAAGTAACTGTTCTCAAATACTTTCGGTTAGATGCGATATTTCAGCGTAGTTTCTTAATGGAACTTTAGGGATTTTAAATGAATATGTCATTTTTAATTCTACGAAACAATGCGAAATATTTTACATCTAGTTAAAAGGGAAACATATTTCTTTTTTAGCAATAAATTTAAACGATATTATTGAAGGGGGGTCCGGGATGCAAATTTCTTCAAATTTTCTAAAAAACTTTTATTGCATTAAAATTTTCTCCGTCTTTTTTCTGCTGAAAAGGACGTATAAATCATATTTCTATCTTAATTGGAATAGGAAATTTTAATTTTTTCTTTTTGGTTTGTTTTCAAAATCTAGCTTTCAAGCAATGGCTGTTGTGAAAACTATTTCTTGTAAACATGCGTTTTTCTTGATGATTGGATTTTTCAAGCTTTCTCGAATTTAAATTGTTATAAGTCAAGAACCATTAAAAATAAATGTTTCAAACTTTGAACTTGTCTTTTTCAATTGGTTTAATTTAATTTTGATTCAGTAAATTTGAAAAAAATATTTACTTTTGAAAATATGATTTTTTTTATAGTTACATAATTTTTGCTTAATCTTTACTTCAAATATTTTTAATTTTTATTTAAATTAATATTTAAAAAAATGCTGAATCAAAATTCAAATTTATATATTTCTGTTTATTTGAATGAAAACTAATTGAAATTCTACAAATAATATTTCGAGTTATAACGATTTTAAATAACTACAATTTTTGCATAAATTTTTAATTTTTAATTAAAAAAATTATGAAACGTTATGTCATGTGATTTTGTTTACAAATGATATGGTTAATCATCACAAGAAATTTCAAAATTTTAACTCAATAAAGAAAAATTATTTTAAAATGTGTCCCGGACCCCCTTAACTTCATCTTAAAAAAAGATTTTTACTTGTATAAAATTTCATCATGAATTAATTACAGTATTTGATAAACTGTAAATTTTAGTTGCATTATACAGGGTGACAATGAATAAATAAATAAAAAATCGATCAAACTGAAAGTTGAAATATTTAAAACTACCAAATTCCACAACAGTTCTTACTTTTATCTACGTGAGAAATAGACTTCGAGTAGTACTGTTACAGATTGCTTACGCTTTGTAATAATTATCTGCAAGCAAAATCGGATTCTTGTATTACATAATGAAAGCATGCTTGTTTGTTGCTAAAAGTACCAAGTTAGACCGCATGTCCAATGCCATGCAACAGTTCTAACAACTTAGTCTAACTAGCGTAGACTAAATTGGCGTAAAAAAACGAGTAAAAAATATTTACGGAAAACGAAATTAAGTATTGGATGCATTCCTAAAATTTTGAAAAAGAGATCGCAAACGAGTGGAACAAGGATCGTAAGTTAATCTAAAGTGTGTCAGAGACTTACGGTGTCCAACATATAGGGCTAAGACGCTAAAAATGAATATCATCAATGAAAAGGACTACGGAAAATCTATGGCAACAAAAAAAAAAAAAAAAAAAAAAAAAAAAGCAATTTAACAAATTGCAACGACCATTTGGAAAAGGATTTTTTCAAAGACTAAAATTTAAGACATAAAAAAACGCACGGAGTTGATCCTACATTACGTACGCCATGGATTAAACGATAACATTCCTGGACCCATCGTGAACAAATTTTAAAAGAAATTTCAGTTTTACAATTTTCGGAACTGTAAATTTTTAAATTTCTACGGAGCTGGTCATACATTACGTACGCCATGAATTAAACATTAATAGTGTTATTACATGTAAAAATTGCAAGATTTCCTGAAACTTTCATATTATCCAAGCATTTCATTGGCTGTTCGGGAAAAGGCTTTTCTATCATCAGATTTAAAAAAAATCTCACGACCAATTTTAAATAAAATTTCATTCTTAAACTTCTAAACATCCGACAATATTACTTTTTACACCGTCGGATAGAGAAAAAATTGTACTTTTAAATGCAATTTGTTTGAAAGCTGTATCTCAATTTGTTTCTGATTTATTAATTTTTTTTGTAGTTTTTATTACTCTTTTGTCATAGTGGCAACACTCTGTTGTCCATCGTTGTTGAAACCAAAGGGAAATACAGATTACTGTATAGACCAATCAGATAACGAATAAATTGCGGATTAAACCAATGAAAACTTTCAGATATGCTTTTGATTTCCTACCCTGACGAGAACAATAACCATTTTTCCAAATGGTTAAAAAAAATCAAATTTTTTTACAATTAAACAAGGACACCATTGATACAACCAAATTCGGTCTAAGGGTACTCTTGGCTCGCTGGCATAATTTCAAGATAGTAAAACCTTCATTCCATTATGATTTGGATTGGAATTCATGCAATTGGCGAAGCACAGTTTCCTTTATATTGATGAAAGTGCCAGAAGAATCCCTCAAATGTTCAGTTTAAACATTTTGGATTTTTTTTTCTTTTCTGGTACCAAGAGCAGGCGGGAAATTAAAAAAGAGCTCTCCAGATTTTCTTTCTTATGCGCATACAAAAAGAAGAGCAAAGGTATGATGCACGTCACATCTACTAGACTTATTAAGAAACTAAAAATGGTCGATGTACTCTATAGCTGCCAGCTGGATTGGTTATTATACATAAAAAATGAACATTTTGCAAAGAAAATTCCCCTAAAGCTCAGTTAAGTTTGGAGTCATTAAAAGTTTTTTTAGAAGAAAATGGGGAGCGTAATTGGGGGACACGCGTGTTGCGTTGAGTAGACCATTTTACTATATTTAGGCATCACACGAAGGCTGTATCTAACTCCATTCACCAGTAATTTGAAGGTAAATGAGTTTTAAAAATGACTCAATACATTACCCAGGGATAATACAAGAGAATTATAAGAGAACTGCCTTATTGGTATATTTTATTTACGTGCCTCATCAACATTTAAGATTTACAAATATATATGCATATTGTAGTATTTTAATAGTATATTTTGTATTCAATTTTCACATGCAAACTCCTTTCGATAATAGAAAAAATGTTTTCTATAAACTCAGGTTTGTTAAAACTATTTCTTTAGCACTAATAAAAGCAACAATGCTATTGTACATTATAATAGCATATTTCGAAGCAAACCGGCCAATAAATTAAATTGAATTTCTTCTGCTAATACTAAAATTGTCTCAAAATGTAAGAAAACTGGTTCAGAAAAATAGAAATAGAAAAATTTAAAATAACCTTTTTGCATAAACAGTATAAAATGCTTTAGATACAATTTTTATCATTTTCAAAATTTCCATTTCCCGAGGATGTCTACTTGTTTTCTTTTAAACGTGCATTATCCATATACATAAGTTTGTCGCAAAGGAAATGAGCAGTCGTCGAATGCGTTTTGTTCCGAAAAAGAACGTGGATGTCATTTTACGAATGTATGAAAACTTCATATTAAGAGAGGTTTATTTTTGAAAATGCGAAAGAAAAACGATTTAGTAAAAGAAATGTTTTCCGTAATAAAATAAAACTGTCTCTTCGTACAATTGCGAATATTTTAATGAATTACGTAGAAGCAATTCTCAAGTTTATTTATTAAAATACATAATAATTTATGGTAGAATGAAACTGAATCTCTCGTATAAAACAGTTAAAAATTAGACTTTCTACAGTATAAAAAAAGATGTCCGAGAGTTATGCTTAGGTCATATTGACGGTGGCAACAACATGGTCAATATACAGGGTGTTCCAAAATTCGACCAACAAATTCAGAGGGGTTATACACTATATGGCCAAAGGTGACCGGCCACTTGCGATTTTTGACGTTTTCTTAATTATCTAGAAATACACCACGGATTATTCTGAAACTCCAGGTGTGTAAACATAATAGTACAGGTCATATAGTTCCGTGAAGAATTTCCCCGAAACCCCATAGGGGACCGTCAACAAATTGAAAAAGATCGAATATCTTTTGGACAACCCTCTAAAAACAAATGTAGCAAAAGCGTTCAAACTGTAAATTATGATTATGAAAATTATGATTATTATTTTATTTATTTATTTATTTATTTGTTGTTGTTCGTTATGTCTTATTTCGAAAAGAATAAATTTCCCGTGTTCTTCAAAACCAAAACCATTCAAAAAGAATATTTGGTCAATAAAATTTCAAACTTCCAGGATATATACATTTTTTTTTAAATTTTTTAAGAAGTATATTCTGTTTTCAATCAAATTAAAAATAAACATAATTGATCCCTCTCTCTTTTATAAACAGTAAAGTGTTAAAATCTTATCCACCTACTCAAAGTGATACAATCTCACGCAATTTGCTCTTCACAATTCGTTATTTGTGAGCAACAAATTAACCAGGCGATATTCTAACCATTCATTGAGCAAAGAAAATTTCACTAATAAATTATTTAATCAAGCCATATTATAATTATTCATTGACCATGAGAAAACCATAATAATAAATTAGCCTTACTTAAAACTTTCAGAAATTACAGCAGCATCGATAAAATTACTATCTAACTTATAAAAATATAAACGAGTAGCAGAATTTATTGTACCAATCAAAAAGCACATTTATACAAGACCCCATTAGCCAGGTCTGAAGAGTAACGGTCTCCCACCCCAAAGACCTCGAGGAAAGCGAGGTGAATTTTTTCTTCCTGCAATTCAATAAATACCGGAGCTTCCAAACTGTTCGATAGATGTCAGCACCAGCCCTCTTTTGACGAAACTTTTGACGAAATTTATATCGTCAAGCAAGTGAAGAAAGTAATTTCATCAATTTGACGAAACATTAGCTCGGAGCATTTCCCAGGAAACGATTTCGTCAAAAACAAAGAAAATTTCGTGAAATCTGAGTATTCATTTCTGAGAGTGCGTTTTTTCGTTGTTTAGTGATTTTTCATTTTAAAAGAGAGCGAAATGTAAAAAGTATGTTTATTTCTATTTTTTTTTTTTTTTTAAATCATGGATTCAAATAAATAAGTCATAATCTTGGCGTGTAAACTTCTTTGAAATACGTATTTTTTTAAAATTGTGGAATTATATGTTCAAGCGTACTTTTATGCATTTTTGTATAGTACAAAATATAGAGCGCTAGGCGCAAATGGGTGCACATCTCTATTAGCCATTTAGGAGACAGTTATTGATGTAAAGTTCTTTTCAAGATGAATTTGAAATAAATTGTTGTTTAGCCTCAAATACGATTATTCGTAATTTATTATTAATTATACTTATAATGTTATTAGTCATTGCAAAGAAGTAGATATATATTTTTTAATAGTTCATAAAAATACTAATTATAGTATATAATATACAATTTAAAAGCATAATTTATAGAAATTTAGACAAAACATAAAATTATGCATTTTCCCACATATGGATATTCTCATTATTGTACGTTTACATTTTTTCAAATAAATACAAAAATATTTTAGTGTAATTTTTTTAAATATTTTTCTAGCTCATTTTGCAACATTTTACATTGGTTTTACCTACGAATTTGAGAAAACAAAAATTCAGGCATAAATCGGTTAAATAAGTGGTAATTTTTATCCTCTTGATACCTACTAACACCCCTCTGAATTTGTTGGTCAAATTTTAGAACACCCCGTATATCGCATTAACAAAAATTTCTTTTATTTCTAAATATTGTACAATTTAAATTTCTTCACCATAGAATACATAAAAATCCTTTAAGTGCAATTTGTTTGAAAACTAAACTGTTTATCAATTTGCCGCTATTTAAAATAATTTTCAAGCATGATATTTTAAAAACCTGCTTGCATCCAAATTACGAAAGATTAATCCGTTTGCACATAAAACAATTGCAATTCATTCAGAACCTTTTTGTTTGCGTGTAATATTCGATAACTAAATTGTCAAACGAAATTTAATCTTCAGAAATAACTAACTAAATAAATTTTTGACTTGTGTTACTTTAATAGATATATGATCGAACTACGCATCCAAAGCGATATAAGAAAGCGTACAATGTCAATATTGGAATCTGGAGTATATTGACACAGCTGCGCCATCTGGTGGGCGGGGTGAATAATGCAAATACGCCGGATTTCAGTATGATGTCATAGAATATCTATTACCTGCGCATCTCTTGCACATATTTTCTGAATCTTTACTCACTTATGGAAGATGAATCTCGTTTACCAGATTTATTGCAAAATATTTTTATTACAGTTTGTTTTGATAAAATTATGTACATTAAAAAAAAAAAGAAAAGTCGCAATATCATTTTAATTTCGAAAGAAAAGCACTAATGCCACGAAAGCATTACATACTTTTGCCCTTAAACTAAAATGACATTGCGACTTTTTTTTTTTTTTTTTTAAATACACATATTTTTTATCAAAACAAGCTGTAACAAAAATGTTTTGCTATAAATCTGCAAACAAGAATCATCTTCTGTGAGTAAGTAACAATTTGAAATTCGTAATTGAATTTTCAATAGGGATTATTTAAATGGCTTTGTTTAATAATAATAATAATAATAATAATAATAATCTGGCGATTTTAGGAAAATTATTGAAGTTATTGCCTAGACTTGCAAAATATTTAAACAAGCAAATGAACAATACTTGCTCGTTTAATGTAAGCATTTTAAAGTGATTCCGAATATAAAATGAAATGAGTTTTAAATTAAATGGATGAAATATTTGTTAGTTAAATAAGATGATTGCAATACGATCAAAAAAATATTGAAAAGTTATCGTCTGCGCTTGGTAAACGAAGAAAAGGACTTAAAATTGAATATTTTATTTATTCTTAAATTCTATACATTCTCTAAACATTCATAAACATTTTATTCTGATCTGGAATACAACCGCGTATATCATTTTTTATAATTTCAGCACATCAAGAATTGAGTAAAAAATAAGGCTGCAATATGCTAGCTTTACATATTAACTACTTACTAATTTTTATGCGTCATTTTTCATTTCATTAAAAGAAAATAATTGAAATCAAGCGTCTTTAAATCAAAAACATTTGATAATATATATTAAATAATATTTTATCTTTTTTAATAAATTAAAGTTAAAATACGTAACTAACTTGTTTTACTCTCTGGAAAAGGACAGATGTGAATTCTATAAGAAAAAGATTTTTCTTACAATTTCGAAAACTACAGCTATTCGATGGCCAACATTTTGCCATTTTAACAAATAATATTAGTTCTAACAAGAAGTGTTTTTATTTAAATAATTAACTATAATAAATAAGTCAAAAAATACAAATAAAAATTAATAGAATATTGTATTACTGTTAGAATATAAATGCTACAAACAAGTGAAAACTCGACGTTTGCGCTTGTGCAGTTTTTTCATAGATGTGCGAAATAATAAATTATCCATAAAGAAGAAAGCAGTTATGCATCTTTTTGCACTTCACCTCGTCCGCTACGTGGCGTTCGACCTTGATTGATGTGACCACGCCTTTAATTTTGCGGTTATCTCTCCCATTTAAGATAGGACGCTACTCTTATATCTATTTGCTACACACCTAAACTCTGAAATAATTAAAATAATAAAAGTTGCTATAAATAGTGAAATGTTCCGTGATTGCCTTATGCCTTATGGCTAATGTGAAAGTACCAAACAGGATTTCTGGTATAGTTTGGAGGCAATTTAAGAATATATACTAAATGTAAAAGAAATGCGTTAATATACATCCTGCATACTGAGTAAAATATCGGGCATCTTTAACGCGGATTGTCAAAACTCGAAAGCTTGTTTTTTTTTTCTTTTTTCAATTATGTTCGTGTGTGGAAGTGAAATCTTGTGACTCGTTTTTCACCCACTTTCTGTTGACATAGAGCTTTAAAATTTAAAATATAATGCATTCCCGAGGGCAATACACGAAATGAACATTGATGTTTTAAAATTCTATCCCTAAGGGGGACAACGGGGGGGGGGGGGTGCAAATTTACTTAATGATTACGTTTGATTTCCTATAGAGAAATTAGCATCAGCTTCAACGACGAATATTTGTTGAAAAGTACTAATTACAGGGTTGCCACAATAATGCCAAATTTTAGCCAACTTGGAGAAATATCTCTAAATTTGGCAACAAAAATGAGTTGCCACATATGAAGTCTAATTTGGCAAACTTTCCAATTAAATCCATTAAGCTTCCATACTCGAGCGCACTGCAATTTTATTTAAACCGTGCATTTAAGGTGTTTTTTTTAAAGACTTTTTTATTTTTTAGTGCATCTCAAAAAAAAAAAAAAAAACATACATATTTTCTATAGTTTTGTGAATTTTAATGAAAACATGTTTAAAAGAACATTACATTTATGTCTATTAAATATAAGAATACTACCTATTGGCAGAAATCATTATTAAACACTATGTGTTACCCGTGATTTCGTTCGCATAACATTGAAAGAAAAATCTGTGTATTGTTTAAGTAAAAATATTTCACTTTAAATAATTTAAAACATATGCAAATAACCAATTCTTTATCACATTTGCTTGTTGACAATACTTCTCATGATCCCAATTTGATTATTTATATTTTTATAAGCAAGATCGTCTAAATTACTATTCAAGGTTGGAGTAGCATAGCTGAAGTTTATTTCAACAGAGTGAAAAATGTCCAGACCAGGAATCGAGCCTGGATAATTGGCGTGCAGTGCCAATGCTTAACCTGTTAAGATATTCGGACGATACCTGGCTCCCTGGCTGACATAATGCGCTCTTATTTGTTAGACGTGGCTGCGAACTGCAACGCTAGTTTCATTCATCCGAGCTATAACCATAGCATTTACATGATGAAAGATAAATGCTGTAGTTATAGCTCGGATGAATGAAAATAGCGCTACAAGCCATGTCTAACAAAAAAGAGTGAATTATGCCTGCCAGGTATCGTCCGGATAGCTTAACAGATAATGCATTGGCACGGCACGTAAAGTACCAAGGTTCGATTCCTGGTCCGGACATTTTACGTTCTGTTGGAATAAACTTCAACTGTGCTACTCCAGCCTTGAATAACATTTAATACAGTTGTAAAAAATATTCGTTCTCTTCATTATCATCTAAATTTCTTTCATATGCTTTAAATTTTTCATATTCTTTAACAAAGATTTAGTGTCTTGAGTAAATTTACTACTTTGTTATTCTGTTTTATTATTTCTATATTATTTAAATGCTATATTTGTCAAAGCTGTTGATCTACCAACTTTGTCAAAATGTTTATCGCACTCAAAATACTCTCAAAGCCTAAAACCTTATTTCTTAAGCAACAGAGTTGCTTATTGCTTTCAACCACGAAAAAAATCTGCTATTTGTGAAAAAAGAATCTGATTATGGATAACAATTGTCATATCATATGTTGTGTTGAAATTTAGCATTATAGAAGATTCGTAACTTCGTAGGTATATTTTACAATGGAAGACAAAGATCCCCTCGCAAAGCTCTTTTCAAATATAGAGTTGGATATTTTAAAATTTAAAGGACTTATCAGTTATACTGTGTCATGTACCCGAGATAACTAATAAGTAAAAGTAAGTGGTTGAAGTATTAATATCGGGATTATTTCCTAGTTTTTCTCTTGGACATTCCAGGATCAATGTCTGTTAAAAACATGGTGGAATGTGGAGGAGGGATTTCTGGCTAATTAGTAACATGTTGTTACATGTGAACTATGTCACAGGCTAACCTACTCTCCAATTAAAATTAAACGCTAACAAACATTACATCAATTTAATATATTTATTAACTTTTAGTGAAATCAGTATTTTGAAAGTTTGTACGGTGAAAGGACGTTCAATTTGTGTATGTTCGAATGTTAAATCCTTTGAAAAATACGCCACTTTATGTAACAGTAATAAAGTACTTATTTTTTGTCAATGAAAACCGTAGTGTGATTTAAAATATGAAGGCACTTTCACCATGGGAAGCTTTACGTACGGCCTAATTATTTTCTACATTGAAAAAAAATATATCGCTTCATGAATTACATACAAATATTCATAAATTATTAAGTCTAAATAAATATAGTCCTCATTATTATTTTTTAAAGAAGATAATTAAAAATTCATGTTTTATAAATGCAAGGTTGTACTGTATAACATGTAAAAAAAAAAAGGTCAAGTTCTCTTTTAAAAAACGTTCATTAAAAAGTTGGAATATATTGAATGGCTATCGAAATTTCAATATAATCTTAAAATGTGGTAATAGGAAAGAAAAGGGAGAAAGTTCATATCTAAGATATAAAAATTGTAAGATCAAAGATAAAATTAAAATTTCCAAAAAAAATTATAAATTAAATTAGATTAGAATAAACAATGTATGTTTATAAAAATGTTATTTTTGACAGCAAAACCTTTTCTTTAGTCCTTTTGTATTACTGAAAATATATATTTTTAAAAATATAACGTCATTTATTTTCCCAGAGAAGTCTCTTTTTAATAATATAATACTCATTCATGTTCATTTTTCGCTAATTATTATGTCACTTTTGTCCTTTAACTTTCTACTCTGCTATATATCTGATATTTATGTTCAATAATCAATATCAATGAAAAGTATTTTAATTTTTCATTTCATATAAAACGTTACATTCACCTCATTTCTGTACTTTTTACTATTTATGTTCATTTATTTCATTCAAATATCTTTCAAATATCCTTTTTTTTTCAAATGAAATATATTCTTAATAGTATAACTCTTGTTCATTTTCTTTTTCTGTTAATCATGGCATCTTTTTTGAAAGAAAACCTCTTATGTACGTTACGGATATTCATATTTCATGTAATATCATTAAAAATATTTACGTTTTTGGTTTCAAATTCTATAAGGAAAATATTATTCCATTACTTTGAAGATTTTCTTGAAGAACAATAAATAAAAAAAAAAAAAAACTAGTCGGATGTAAGAATCCCAAAATTTTCTTCTATCTATTACACGTTAATACTTCCAGATAAATGCAGTACAACAGCGCCACCGGTTAGAAACAAAACACTGTTTGGACACGTTTGCACAAAAGTCTAATCAGCAACAACTTACGTGGACTTCTAATTGAATTTGAAGTTTGAAGAAAATCCATGCATTAGTTTTTCAGATAGAGCTATTGCGGAAATCGTGAAAAGTTTTGCATAGCAGTGGCACCTTCTGGGCAATTTAAATCAAAAACCTATCACTATCAATTTATATCGGGGACTAGCTGAATCTAAAGTTTGATGAAAATTCATGCATTAATTCTTGAGATACAGCTATTGCGGAAATCATGAAAAATGCAGCAAAGTAGCGTTAGTCACCTGTTGGACGATTTACACAAAAGCTACACAGCACTAAATTATATCAGGGACTAATTAAATCTGAAGTTTGATGAAAATTCGTGCATTAGTTCCTGAGATAAATTTAAGCCGATAACCATGTATAATGAGCATAACAGCGCCAACTATTGGGCGATTTACACCAAAACGTTAGCAGCAACAAATAATACCAAGGACTAATAGTTCAGGCAATAGAGACCGTATAGGGGCTCTACCTAGCAAAATTCATGGTAGTTCTGGAAAAAGGCTTACTATATGTTTTTTGGGTCGCTGAATCTTTAACTTCCGACCAAAATTTCCCCCGGCAACTCCCCCCCCCCCCCACCCCCCAAATTTTTATAAAAAGCCCCCCAAAAAACGTTTTTATTAAAAAAAATCAATTTTTTTATTATTTTAGGGAAAAAGTATTTAGAAATTCAGAAAGTAGACAAAATTTGCAACAAATTAGATATATGACATTACGACTTAGGATGAAGGGAAAGGGGGGATCTGCCTCGGAACATGCGCGTGGTGCTGCGTGAATAAGTTGTGCAATTCCACTTAACCACTCACACTTTTACATCCGCCCTCCCATTTCTCCTCCGAACTTTCTCTATAAGGTTTACTTTAAGTTTATTGGGTCGCTGAATCCGAATTTTTAACTTCCCCCCAAAATTTTTCTCCCCGAACTCCCCCCTCCAAATAGTTGTTTTTATCTTAAATTTCTTATTGTTTTAGGGGAAAAGCATTACAAAATTCAGAAACTAGACAAAATTTGCAACAAATAGGATACATGACATTATGACGTAGGATGAACGGGGAGGGGGAGGGCTGCCTCTGAACATGCACTGCTGCGCTACGTGCACTAAGTTATGAAGTCCAGGCAATAGTGGATTTTACCTGGAAAAATTAATACTAGTTCTGGATTTCGACTCACTTTATGTTTTTTGGGTCGCTGAATCCGAATTTGTAACTTCCCACCAAAATGTCACCCGGCAATACCTCAAAAAAATGGTTTTTTGAAAAAAATTGGATTTTGAGAAAAGCGCGCGGGGAATGTTCCGAGGCAGCCCCCTCTCTCCCCGTTTATCCCACGTCATAGTATCATATATCCTATTTGTTGCAAATTTTGTCTAGTTTCTGAATTTTGTAATGTTTCCCCCCTAAAACAATAAGAAATTTAAGTTAATAACAACTATTTTGGGGGGGGGGGATTTTGGGCGTAAGTTAAAAATTCGGATTCAGCGATCCAAAAAACTTAAAGTAAACCTCATAAGGAAAGTTCGGTGGGGAGATGGGAGGGCGAATATAAGCGTGTGAGTGGTTAAGTGGAATTGCGCAACTTAGTCCACGCAGCACCGCGCGCATTTTCCGAGGCAGATCCCCCCTCCCCCTTCATCCTAAGTCATAATGTCATCTATCTAATTTGTTGCAAATTGTGTCTACTTTCTGAATTTCTAGATACTTTTTCCCTCAAACAATTAAAAAATTGATTTTTTTTAATAAAAACCTTCTTTGGGGGGGCTTTTTACCAAAATTTGGGAGGTTGCCGGGGGAAATGTTGGTGGGAAGTTACAAATTCGGATTCAGCGACCCAAAAAACATAAAGTAAGCCGATTTCCAGAACTACCATTAATTTTGCTAGGTAAAATTCCCTATTGCCTGGACTATAACTGAATCTGAAGTTTGATGAAAATTGGTGTATTAGTTTCTGAGATAGAGATGTTGCGATAATCATGAATAATGCAGCATAACAGCACAAACCTATTGGGCGATTTACACGAAAAAGTTAGCAGCACCAAATTATATTAAGGACTAACTGAAACTGCAGTTTTGTGAAAATCCGTGTTTTAGTTCTTGAGATATAGCTATTGTAGAAATCATGAATAAAGCAGCCTAGCAGCGCCACCTACTGGGCGATTTACACCGAAAAGTAATTACCACCAATTTATATCAGGGACTAACTGAATCTAAAGTTTTATTAAATTTCGTTCGATATATCGAGGATCGATATAGATATCGATAGGCCAAGGCGATATATATATCGATAAAACAGATAAAATCGATTTAAAATATAAATCTTTATAACGATATCAAAAAACTGTATACAACGGTATATCAAGAATATCATAATTCTGATGTAAACCGCGATAATCATACTTTTTCATTAAACCGCAATTCTTCGACTCTGAGTACTATTCAAGATTCTCCCAGCTTAAACCGTGATAATAAATATCGACTTTCCCGGTGTCGATTATCACGATTTCTCCCATCCTAAACCATGATGACTCCTCAAGATTCTCCCAGTCTAAACTGTGATATTAAATACCGAATCCTCGATTTTCGATTATCATGATACTAACGGTGTGATTTGTCTAAGCGTAAACGGCTTTTGAAAAGTGGTAAGTGTGATTGTTTCGGTTTTTAGATGACGGTCGATAAATATCTCGCATCTGGTTTTCGCATGCAATTGCCGGCAGCGGATGATACATAGTTTTTACGGTATTGACGGTGTAAGGCTCAAAATGCTCAAATATCATGGTTTTCATTTTATTATGGTATTTAGATTTCAGCAGTGAATATTTTCTCTGTGTTATTGAACAATGTGTGAGTCAGGGCGATAAAGAAATGAAATATTATATTCTGTTTGCAACAGTGGATTTAATTGGACAAAAATAATAATACTTTAATAGTAATCTTTATTAATGTCTATTCTAGGGTCCTTTTTTAAAAATGTAGATATTTTTACTTCTTTGAAGCGCGATTTTCTATTCTCACAGTTTCTTTTGAAAATCGACGTTCGTGTGATATATGTAAGTATTTGGTATTTTACTGCCTCTTCCATCATTTGTTTGTGACGGGTGGGAGAGAATATTTAGATGTTTGTTTATTTATTTAATGTCACTAGAATCCAAAATAACAACCAGGGAAAATTCAATTAAGAAAGATTAAGCAGTTAAAGTTTGTGTGCTGACAATTAAAGGAGAGGCGCAAATTTTATGGTGTGTGTGCGTGGGGGGGGGGGGGGGGGATGGGGTTCGTTAAGCGGACATTCATTGAAACGCAGGAGATCCTCATCAAAGTTCCCTGGTAACACAAGCATAAAAAAAATCGTATTAAGGGTTAGGAAAAGTTATATATTTTTAAAATAAATTCTTTGGGCTGTTCTTAAAAAAGTATTGTTTCATTCAAAAATTTCTGTCACATTTACGGATTTTTTAAATATGAAAGTAAGAAATTAGTTGAAAGGAACGTGACTCCTTATCCGCTATTGCATAAAATTATTTTTTTTTATTGCGCTTCATGTATACAGCATACATGGGTGCCGGAAGAACGAAATCAAGGTTAAGGTAAATTTTGAAATACATTTGATTGTGATCTGCTGCATAGACAGAGTGTTTTTTTTTTTTTTTTTAATGGAGAATACAAAAATGGAATAAAATAAACTAAGTGTCTTTTTGTCGGAAACGCCGACGCATAAGATAATTTTAAACATTGCAGTACAACAGCAATATAACAATTTAACAATTATAAAATATAAACAATTCAAATATTGCTTTTAATTCTTTTACTTTCTTCTATCCTTACAAGAAGAAAATATTGGATTCATGAAAATATTTGACTTCCGTCTTTCAAAGGATTTATATGTTTAGAAAGCCCTGAACACGATTTGACTATTGTTATTAAATGTTTGCCTGTCTGTATGTGACACAAATATTTAGGCGCTCTATTTCAAGAACTAATGCACGGTATTTTATAAAATTTTAGATTCAGCTATACCTCGTTATACATTTGTGTAAATTGTCCGACAGATAATGCTGCTATGCTGCATTTTTTAAAGATTTTTGCAATAACTCTACCTCAAGAACTAATGCATGGATTTTCGTGAAACTTCAGATTCAGTTATACCTTGTAAATTGGTGCTGATTAGTTTTTGGTGTAAATCGTCCCCCAACAGGTGGCACTGCTATGTTGAGTTTTCACGATTTCTGAAATAGCTCTATCTCAAGAACCAATGCACGAATTTTCATCAAACTTCAGATCCACTTTGACGTTGACATAAGTTTTAGTGATTTGGTTTGGTGTTTATAGCTCAATAAGTTGCGCTGCCATGTTGTATTTTTCACGAATTCCGCTATAGCTTTTTCTCAAGAACTATCGCACGGATTTTCATAAAACTACAGATTCAGTTAGGGGTTGAGATAACTTGTTGCTGATTAAGTTTTGGTGTTAATCGCCCAATACCGGGCGGGGTATTTTCTACAATTTACGAAATAACTATCTGAAGAACTAATGCACGGATTTTCATCAAACTTCAGATTCAGTTAGGCGTTGACATAACTTTTTGCTGATTAAGGTTTGGTGTTTATAGCTCAATAAGTTGCGCTGCCATGTTGCATTTTTCACGAATTCCGCTATAGCTTTTTCTCAAGAACTATCGCACGGATTTTCATAAAACTACAGATTCAGTTAGGCGTTGAGATAACTTGTTGCTGATTAAGTTTTGGTGTTAACCGCCCAATACCGGGCGGTGTATTTTCTACAATTTACGAATTAACTATCTGAAGAACTAATGCACGGATTTTCATCAAACTTCAGATTCAGTTAGGCGTTGACATAACTTTTTGCTGATTAGGTTTTACTGTTAATCGTCGAATAGGTGGCTCTGCTATGCTGCATTTTTCCCGATTTTCGAGATAGCTGTATCTCAAAAACTAATGCACGTATTTTAATCAAACATCATATTCTTTTACAATTTCACATCTCGTAGATCCTTATTAGGCTAGTGTATATACTGTCCAACAGGTGTTCCTTTTATGCTTTTTGGATTAGGAAATTTGGTTGCAGACATCTAATGGGGTTGCTGCTGAAATTCAATGATTTGTTTGAAAGATGCGAGGTATATATATATTTTTAAATGCATACAATTTAGTGAAGCTATATCTTTAGAATTTTCATGTTGGGCATAGATTGTCATTTAATTTTGGCCTGTGATAGCGAATTTTAAGAATTAACATATATGACATAGAAGAAAGTTTTGGGATTGGCACATCCGACTAGTTTCTTTTAGCGTTTAATTATTAACATTTCCTTATTTATATATAGTTTTTTATTAATCTGTTTGATAATGATATATGATTATAAAATGTTAATTTTTAATAAAATATACTATAATGTAAATTGAAGTTATGCATATATTATGAATGTATATCTATATATTTATTATCAATCATTTTATCAGTACTTTGTTCGCTTTCACACGTTACTTGATATTTTACTACTTTTTTCATATGTCGCAATATCGAAATATCATGATATAAAGATGCCGAATTATCAAGATATTTAATTCTAGACATCGCCCAGTCCTAATGTCAAGAAATAAATAAAAAGACATTTAAAAATAATATTTACTTTTTTTAATAACAAGCACTTTATATTACTGATAATCCAATTCTTAATTTTATTAAGTAGTTTAAGACTAATGTCAGACGAACGTCTTTTTGCACGCTTTTTTCCTTGCGTACTATCCCTACACAATGCTAGCGGCATTGTGTAGGATAATACGTAAGGAAAAAAGCGAGCAAAAAGACGTCCGTCTGACATCAGCCTAAGAATCTCTCAAACCAATTGGAAAATATAAGTTAAAGTTTTATCATTTTTATCATATCGACATAGAGAAAAAACATAAACTGAGAAAATCAATTTACAGATTGCAATCATTTAAAAGAAAAAGGATGCAGTAAAAAGACTTTTTTCACATATTTTTATCTATCCTATTTTCTCGAAAAAATACTACGGCTATCTATTAAACAAAAAGTTTTAAAACTTATGATTTCGTCATTCACTTTTAGTCGTTCTTTTCTACTTTTTCTGATACGTCAGCCGTTACCGAATTGCCTTAAATGCAGAAATAAATCTTATTTAAGTTAAATGATTTTATGTTTTTATCTTTTTAAGAGCATAGAAATTCACGGACTATTCTATCCTTCAGCCTGAGTTTTCAGTTATGGTAAATGATGCAGATAAGATCACGATGTTAGATTTTAATTAGTATATCAACTAATAATTTTAAAAGGGCCGTCTTTGCAAAGTTCAGTGTAAATTGCATTAAACGGCAAAAGGAAGATTTGTTTACTGTGAACTTTTTTAAAAATCGTATTTGAATGTTTAAAAAATATGCGGATTTTATGTCTGTACTGTCATTAATAATCTCTTGCTATCTCTCTAAAGCTGTTTTTAAAAAAATCAATTTTCAAATAAAATCACGGAAATTAATTAACAATTGAAAATTTTGATAACTATTTAGATCCTTAAAATTATTTATGTATTGATCTTAGTTCCTCAGATTTCCAGAGGACATGTGAAACCATTTAAAACAAAGAGATGGAAGAAGCAGAAATAATGCTAAAATGTTATGAGCAGACAGTAGTTTCTAAGTTTATAAAACTCCATCTTCAGGTAAAAGTAATTATAATAAAAAGGAAATAAATAATTTTAAAAAGTGACCACACGGTTTTTCTCAAGTATGGCTGCCATTTTTTAACTTACCTTCATTTCTCACTCTTTTTTTGTTTCTTGAATTTAATACCACTCACTGAATGGTGCTTTCTTCTAATTGGTCTAGATCAGCTACCTCATACATAGAGAACCGATTAAGCTCCGTTGAGTTTTATACACTTGGCAATGAGCTTTTCACCATGAGCTTCGCTGCTTGTTTTACTTCATTTTAGTATTAAATAAATTTGTTTTATCTCTTTTGTTTGTTTTTTCTGATACTGTAGTTTCAGAAATTCCTAAAGAGCTGTCTGAAAACAACATTTCATCACTATTTGTGCTTATTTACGCACTTTTTAAAGTTTTCAATATGAAAGATATATTTACAGATATATTTTAATATATAACATTTTTCCCAGTAAATACAGATAACAATTACTAGATATCCCAGACACTGCAGATATAGAATTCATCTAAATCTTCCTCCTGTGTTTATGACAGTTTTGGGGATTGAAAGCAATATATATCTGCTGGAAATTCTTCCTTTATAAAAAGTATTTTATCAGCTCCAAGATCTCAGTTATGACCAAAAGGATAAATATCTCATAAAACGGATCATTTCCAGGATTATTCTCATAAAAGTGAAGGTATGTTATTTCTTCCGTGAGCTTTAAGATTGCTTAATATTGTAGAATTTAGATATAAATAAAAGGAAGCTTCAGTATAATATGTAAGGTTATTTTGGTGGTATATAAATGAGAAATTTATTTTTTGTAGTTAATGTATTCTGAAAACATATTTTAAAATTTTATTTTAAATAAACACAGTTTATTACAAGATGTAAAATG
Source organism: Maratus speciosus (assembly GCA_963932465.1). Classification (NCBI taxonomy): domain Eukaryota; kingdom Metazoa; phylum Arthropoda; class Arachnida; order Araneae; family Salticidae; genus Maratus; species Maratus speciosus. Next base: position 283,287,103 of record OZ010788.1, read on the forward strand.
CATACTATGACTACTTTTATTTCAGTTTTACAACATATTGATAACAGGGAAAATGTTTATGGATAGTATAAAATAGATTGAAGTTAAGCGGTTGGCCAAATCCATGTTTCAATTTAAAGAAAAGAATAAATAAAACTCCAAAGTCAAAAGCCAGTAAATAAAATAAATAGATTAACTATAACGTTGGATCGTGTGTTCACCTTCAGATTATATAAGAACATTTCAACATAAAAAATCAAAAACTATAATTTTTTTTAATTACTGAAAATGTGCTAAAAATATATTAACGTAAAGTACATAAATTATTAATCAAACTAAAGAATATTCTAATTTTTTCCCCTTTTAATTTCATACCCCCCCCCCCCCCCCATCAAATATCATTATTTTCTTTCTCTTTTCACTAACCTAAACAAATTTTCGCGTCTTTATTTTCATTTTGGCTTTGAGCCATTAAAAACATTCCCCTCTAAAAAATTCCCTTCCAAAAATCTTTCATTTTAATTTTCTCTTCGAATTTTTTCTAGTTTGCTCTGGAATATTGATTGCTTCGCGCCAAAAAGAAACCGTATCAAAACGTTTTTGAATCTGCGATTTTCGTATTTATAATTGGTTATTTCTGTCATAATGCGGGTATTTATATCCGTTCGCACACTCTATAAAACTTTTTTATTATAGCTTAGAAGAACCTTAGTGTTCTTACCCGTGAATTTGCTTCTTAAAAATAACTACGGTTTCGAAAGAAGACTTTGTTTGATTTATGGAGTTTCTATCTTAGCATCTCGTAAAATGTTCTTACAAAAGGATTTGACAGTGCTGTATTATTTTTAGTAATAATTATGTAATAATCAAGTTGAGCTGCAATTAAGTGACCTATTTTTATGGGAATTTCTGCACTTACTGTTATTATTTTGATCTAGCATTTTCAGTTTGTATCAAATTTGTCATGACTGCTCAGTGCTCACCTGCGGAACAACTTCGATAAGCAGTAAATGTATCTTGATTAAAATTATGACTCTACAACTACGCTTTTTTTAGCCGATTGCTGCAATAATCTCTCATATATATATATAGGTTTTAAAATAAAATAGGCCATCGTAGATGTTAAAATGATGCTACAAAAATGATGATTTTTATGTTTTAAAACCTATATGTATATTTTTAGCACCTTTTTAGTAATAAAAACCTATATATATATTTGCAGTTTTAAATGTTCGTATATAAAACCCAGTAGTTTATTAAAACAAACTAAATTTAACTTATATTTAATTTATGTTAACCCGTAACTGGAGAAATGAATTTTCTTACGCGATCAGAGACATTGAGGCAAAAAGACTCCAATGTTATTTTTCTTTTTTGTCTTTTGTAAACAGCTTTAAAATTTATTTTGGAAAAGCAATATATTCTGGATATCATGTAATGATAAAAGAACTACTTGACGGTACTGAGGAGATGATTTTATTCAAGGAGAAAAACCACGTGATAATCCGAGCCAAAAAACAACGCGGAGTCAAACTACGCTTTTTTTTTAGCCGATTGCTGCAATAATCACTCATATATATATATATAGGTTTTAAAACAAAATAGGGCATCGTAGATGCTAAAATGATGTTACAAAATTGATGGTTTTTATGTTTTAAAACCTATATGTATATTTTTAGCATCTTTTTAATAATAAATAGTAATAAATAGTAATAAATAACCTATATATATATATATATATTTGTAGTTTTAAATGTTCGTATATAAAATGCAGTAGTTTAATAAAACAAACTAAATTTAATTTATATTTAATTTATGTTAAGATAACGAAGGAAAATAACCTCCTCTGAGTTACCTGCAATTCCAAAATGCGTTCTTCAACTTTAGGAACCACTGGAACATTTTCTAGGTTTAAAGAAACTTTTATAAAAACCCATTTCTTTTTTCATCCACAGATTTTCGGAAATTTTTTCAAATTGTTTCTATAGTGTATTAATCAGTTTTCCCAAACCAGAAAATAGATTTTTAGGATGCTATCAATTCTCAATTAAACTTGTTTATGTTCAACAAATATGTTTTACAGGCAAACATGCAAATTAAGAACATCAATATCAACTTTAAAATTAATATTATTTTATTACTCGTGCATGTATACATTCAATTATGCAGATGAAAATATTTAATTAAGAATTGATAACAACCATAAAACTGATATTCCGTTTTCCGAAAACTGATTAATACATGATGAAAACTATACTCTGAAACGTTTCCGAAAATCCGTGGCAACAAAATACCGGGTGGGCAAAAAGTCCGTATAAACTTTAAGAAATCATAAAAACCGAAAATAACCGAAATAAAAAACGGTTTGCAGGGTTAGCATCTATAGGTCACGGGAATTTTTTTAAGACAGGAAAATAAAATAACTCAAAAAACAGCCAATAGGTGGCTCTGACGCACCCAAGTCAAAGAAAAGATGCGCAAATAACGAACAGAATGACTCCAAATCCTCTATTACAGATCTATGTGTTCCACATGACCACCACAACAAGGAATAACACATGGCAGGTGATTCACAAATCCAGCAAAGACAGAGAGTAGCAGGTCTGTATGTACACATGACACCTTTGGCGGATCGCATCTTTCAGTTCTGACAGATTAGACGGACCGGTTCGATACAGCCGGGAAACACCCCCATTACCAAAAATCTGCCGGTGTCAAATCTGGGGAGGCCATGAGAACCTGAAGCCCCTGTTAATGATTTTTCTTCCCCGAAAGTCTGTAGCAGGAATTCCTGAACTGGAGTAGCAATGTGACTAGGGGCTCCAACTTGCATAAACGTGACGGTAGAAAGCTCTTCTCTTTCACTCAAACACTGCATGATCTACTCACACAAAAGCATTAAATAAGGCTAAGCATTCACCGTAGCCGTTTTCTACCCATTTACTGGGCGCTGCGTTTCAAAGAAGAAAGGTCCTATTATGAACGAATTTGTGAATCCACACCACATAGTTACTTTTGGGGAGTGCAATTGTTTCTGGATGTACTCACGTGGATTAGACGTCACCCAGATGAGACAGTTGTGAGTATTAACGTCGCCATGAAGCGAAAAATGAGCTTCATGAGTCCAGAAGATGTTAAAAACCCAGGTGGACTCTGTTCGATTTTGGAGAAAGCCTACCTCACAATTGCTTCCCTCTGTATGGTATCCGCCTGATAAAAGTTCATGGCATGGCTGTAATCTGTATGGGTGCAGATCAAGTATTCCTTGAAGAATATACTGCACTGAAGGTTGTGGTAAGCCCAAGTGTCTGGCAGTTTCAAGAGCACTGCTGGTTCCCGCAATTGAATAAGACGCTAACGCTTCCTTTCACCTACAACATGCGGCGAATGTGCCTTCATTAAACATGGTCGTCCGGATCTTACACGATCCTCCAGAACTCCGGTTTCCTCAAACCGCCGAACAAGCTTTATATGGCCTGTCGCTGTTAAAGGCTCTTTTCCAGTCCTCATATTCTTTTTAACTTGGAATTTACGCGAAGCAATGGTCGCCGGTTCCTGGTTCACACGTAAAATAACTTTGCCAACAAAGTTTTATCCTTCGCACTCAGTATCCATGATCACGTACACCGCTCACAACGGTGAACTAGTTCTGGATTAGGAGCACAAGTTCTTATAACCGTCTCGTTTGCATATTTTCACCAAAATCGCACGAAGCTGCGCCATCTGTAGGCTGTTTTTTGAGTTAATTTTTATTTCTGTCTTTAAAAAATCCCGTGACCTAAAAATGCTAATCCTGCAAACCGTTTTTCATTTTGGTTATTTTTTCTGATTTTATGAATTTCTAAAGTTTATACGGACTTTCTGCCCACCTGGTATACTTTGTTTTTATAAATGGTTCTTTCAATCTCGAAAATACACTGTAACAAAAAAACGGAAATACTACTGGCAATCTAGACGCCAGTACTATTTCAGTTTTTTTACGGGAAGTTTTACCCATAAATTACAAAAAAATTTCCGTTTTTCTGATTAAAAACCGAAATTTTTCAGCAATTTATAAGTAAAAATTCCCGTAAAAAAACGGAAATAGTTCTGGCGTCTATATTGCCAGTAGTATTTCCGTTTTTTAGTCCGTTTTTTTTTCTTTTTTCACAGTGTAGTTTAGTTTTTGATGTTTCTAATGTTAAAGAACGCTTTTCGGAATCATGAGTAACTTTATGTTTTCGTTAATGATTATATTATATTTTTGTAGATTAAGAATCATTTACCTGCACTGTTAAAACATTGCAACATTCTGGCAGGTCATTCGACCGTTTTTTGAAAAAACGGTTTCATAACCATAATTTAACTATATTCTGACCATAAAATGGCCAATAATATGGTCAGAATAGTGTTAAAATTACGGTTGTGTAACCGTTTTCGGAAAAAACGGTCAAATGACCTGCTAGAATGCTGCAAATTTTTAACAGTGTGCTTTTACAGTACAGTTTCTTTTACTGCTGCTGATACTCATAAAAAATTTCGAGTAGTTTTTATGGTATATTAATTAGTTTTGTCAATTCGGAATATAGGTTTTCGGACGCTATTAATTCTCAAGTAAACAACTTCATGTTCAATAACCATACTTGACATTCAAATTGGATTAATTAGCAGAATTAATATTAATATTAACAATAAAATTTCTATTATTTTGTTATGCTTGCATTCTAAATTCAGCTACGCAGCTGAAATTGTTTAATTCAGAAGTGATAGCATCCTAAATACTGATATTCCGATTTGAGAAAACGGGTTAATTCCTGCAAATTGGATTAATTAGCAGCATTAATATTAACATTAAAATTAGTATTATTTTGTTATGCTTCCATTCTGAATCCAACTACGCATCTGAAAATGCTTATTTCAGACGTGTTAGCATCCTAAATACCGATATTCCAATTTGAGAAAGCCGGTTAATACATTTTAAAAATTACTGGGATGCGTTTTCGAAAAACAATGGCAGCAAAAGAACCCATTTTATTATTTTCTTCGGAAAAATATATCGGTTTCTGATGTTTCTAAAGACACAGAATGTTTTTCGGAATAATTGGTAACCAGGAATGGGTTATTGTGAATATATTATATTTTCCTAGTTTAAGAAACATTTTCCTTTTTTTTTTAACTGTATGCAATGAGCATGTGTAATTTATTGTTAATGCGTATTATCGCACCACTTGTCTTACTCCCAGATGCTTCTAAAATAAGCCGCAATGATCCAAACCTTCAACCAAAACGACCCTGTATCTCAGTACTGTATTTAAAATATGTGCTGTTGTTCGTAGTCATATTGAGAAATAATTCATGTTTATATAAAAGAAAATCAGTTTTCAGTTCCCTGCACACAAATTAACTCAACCTTTGTTTTTGTATGTAAAGATGGAATTTTCTAACCGATTTTTAAGTAACTTTTTATAGTCCAGCATTATAAAAATTACGTTCGCAGGTGTGTTTCCAATGACAATGCAAAATTTGGATATTTTTTAAACTTAATTATAAATTAATACATTAATGTTAAGGCTTTTTCCGTTAGCCCACCACGAGCGCTGAATCACCAAATAGTATCTGTAACGGGTAAAATTCTATGGAAGTTTAACTATTTCAGGGGCAAGGTACTTCTATTCGTAAAATGCTGAAATGTGTGAATGACACCAGAATTTACAAGCAAATTTATTTCAAAATAAATGAAAGCTTTTGTTCATGTACCTAATCACTAATCACTAATCACCCACTCGTGGACAGCCAACCTTTCAGTATAGGAGCTGATTAATCCACGAGGGGGAAACACATATCTACTACCCCGCGGAGACTCCAGTACTCGCGAACGAGCCCGGAAGCTCCAGCAGGCTGGAAGACCCTGCTTAATGAAAATTACATGATTATTACAGGTAATTCACAATGGGTTGCACTATTGAGAAAACCCGAGAAGTTTTACAGTTATAGTTGATGATGAATAGTTAAAATAATGTTATAAAATAAAGTTAATATAGGTGCTGAATTACATCTCATTATTTAGTAATTTAACATTTAAAATGCGAGTATTCACACTTAAAATTTAAGATAGAAGAATTATTTAAGGTAAACAATAAATAGTAGGATAATATGACAGAGCTTGATTAAAATGACAAAACAATCAAAATGACTATTAAACAATATGACAAAATGTAATGAAAAAGTAAAATATTTTAAATAAGTGACTTGACGTAAAAAGTTCATCGTACAAATGAGCGTTAAAAGTATTTTTTTATAAATGAAAAATATTTGTTTAAAAAATCATAGCTGGCTCTTAACTTGGCATAATTTGTTGGATCGAATAGTGTCCTTTTATGATTGAAACGTACAGTTTTGTTTCTTTTAAAGTCAAAGGTTTGTGTCATTGATGAACATTTTGAGAAAAGGTAATGGATCGGCTCAAGAAAGGAAAATTTTCATTCCGATATTCTGGTGCCAATGTGGCATTTAGGAATTAAAACTAAATGGTCCAAAAATGAACCACCGCCCTTGAAGGAGTTAAATACAAATAAATATAACTATGCGCCAGCGAACAATCGTCAAAATGTGTGAAATGGCTGTCATAAACATTTTAAAGGTTTAAATGTAGAAAATAAATTGCAAATAAAAAAAGAAGAGTAATATATTTTTAAAAGCACACTTTTATCAATCAATAGTTTAATATTAATTACTTTACGATTATATGTTGAACAATCAATTTAGAAATTCCAAAAAAATAGTTGAAATAATGTTTCATATCGATCACCCGCAAGAAAAGTGACACATCTAGTAAAAATTCATTTTGCGTTTTATTCCACTAATAGGCTGGTCATAGGCGTGTTTTGTTATACAAACAATTTCATAAGTGTAGTTATACGGAAAATCCCCTTTTTACGCTATTTGTCTATTTCTACCCACAAGTGGACTAAGTGAGAAGGTGAAATTATCCAACCCTCCAAACCTCATCCAACGTTTTCATTCTTAAAGTTTTTAAGCTTTTATGCAAGTTTTTATCCCTGCTTACAGAGCTAAGTGCTGTAATTTCATCTTATATTAAAATTATGCAAATTTTGTTTTGCCTCTCCTGTGAAATTTACTTTTGTCGAGATGATTCACTTTTATTACGGGTGAGCGATATTTTCTTTGCCGTTGTTCCACTTTAACATAGAAACAGAATAAATATTATATACATTTAAATAAGTTCTCATGTTTCCGTTTTCTACTAAGTTCATAAAAGCAGTGAAGTTTTTATAATCAAGTTCGGTACCCAGACCAAATGAATGTATTGGAACGTATATTTTGAAAAATACTGTTTTTAAATATATATTTATTTTTATTTAGAATCGAATATCAGATTAAAAATTCGAATTATAAATATGAAATGAAGCTTTTATACACCTTATTGCAAAAAGAATCAACTTATGAGATATTAGTTAATGAAGAAGACTCAGAAAAAATTTATGAGGAAGAGATAACCAATCTGTTTTCAGTTGCACCGGCAATTGAAATCTACGGGGCGGGGGGCAAGATTTCGGAGCATATTTGCCCGTGGTGTACATACTGGATGTGTTTCTTAAATTGGAGCGTATAAAAATTAAATATGCTAAACCAAGAACATTTTGGCAATACCTCCCATTTCAAGAGATTGTTTTAAAGAATTCAAACTAAAAAGCAATACAGAAATTTAAAAATTTAAAAACAATAAAATCACAAGAAAAGCACGATGTATTTTAAATGTAACCTCACATTTCCCTCAACATTTTACTTTGATTCTCAAGAAATAGTTTTTATTTTTTTAAAAAAGTCACATTTAACTAACATTTAATTTTAATAGATTACACCGCCATAAATATAAGGCAATGTGACATAAACCACAATTTTTGAAGATTATTGTAACGTAGAGAGTGTCTCTCATGAAGAAATTAAAACCGCATTACGAGAATATTCTGATGCCATGTATCTCTTAACCAAATTCATATCATTTTGTGTTCAGCATAAATGAAAATCTGTCTTTCCATTCACAAATTTCGGTTTAGCACCTTAGTCCTAGAGTTCAAAACCTCACGTTTAATCTGATCTTATGACAAATTTGCTTTGGGTGTTTTTTAATTGTTCCGAACAATAAAGTGACAAATGGGATACATTTTGTTACTAATATTCCCTGGTGAGAAATATAATTATATATAAAAAAAACATATGCTTGAAATTATAATAATAATAAAAAAATCTTTTAATTGAGCTACAATTTTCAAACAAATCTCCTTCAAAAGTCCACTTTTACTCTATTCAAATATCTAACAAGTTGGAAATTGCTCGTCAAACGTGGCAAATGAGGTGCGTTCGTACTATAACTAGTTTTATAATTATTTTTTGCACCCCATATTGTACTGAATGTATACTTTTTTGCACTTCATAAAGCGCATAGTCTGATACATCATTAAAATGCACTTCCAATAATTTTTTCCCATTCCCCGTAATGTAACGGAACACTTTTGACTGTCCCTGTAATTAAACTATACATCCGATTTTCCTAAAATTTGAAATAGCTCAACAAAACTTTGCAACAATTATATCTTTAAAATTTCAGACAATTCGGAAGGCTGTAATATCATTAAAATGCACTTGCAATAATTTTTCCCATTCCCCGTAATGTAACGGAACACTTTCGACTGTCCCTGTAATTAAACTATACATCCGATTTTCCTAAAATTTGAAATAGCTCAACAAAACTTTGCAACAATTATATCTTTAAAATTTCAGACCATTCGGAAGGCTGTAATATCATTAAAATACACTTGCAATAATTTTTCCCATTGGCCGTAATGTAAAGAAAAACTTTTGACTGTCCCTGTAATTAAACTATACATCCGATTTTCCTAAAATTTGAAATGGCTCGACAAAATTTTGCAACAGTTATATCTTTAAAATTTCAGACCATTCGGAAGGCTGTAATATCATTAAAATGCACTTGCAATAATTTTTCCCATTGGCCGTAATGTAAAGAAAAAATTTGACTGTCCCTGTAATTAAACTATACATCCGATTTTCCTAAAATTTGAAATGGCTCGACAAAATGTTGCAACAGTTATATCTTTAAAATTTCAGATCATTCGGAAGGCTCTAATATCATTAAAATGCACTTGCAATAATTTTTTCCATTGGCCGTAATGTAAAGAAAAACTTTTGACTGTCCCTGTAATTAAACTATACATCCGATTTTCATAAAATTTGAAATCGCTCGACAAAATTTTGCAACAATCATATATTTGAAATTTCAGACCATTCGGTTGGGTAGTTTTTGCTCTGTTACATGCGGACAGACAGACGGACGGACAGACGGACGGACAGACGGACGGACTGAACGACGACTATAGGTGCTACGTATTTATATAATTACGAACGCACCTAAAAATTGAAATTATACCATACTAGCAAACTTTGGTCGCGTAGTATTTAAAATATGTCAAGTGATATTTATATGTCTAATTTTTATTAAAAGTTACTAACTAAATTTTTACTTATTACTTTTTAGAATAATTCAAAAATTATTATTTAAAACACAGTTTGATTAAAGATCATTATTACACTGCATCAGGCAGAAATGAGACTTAAATTAATAAAACTAAATAAATGATAATTTAGAAAATATTTTGAAACCTTTATGCTCATTTAATACGCTCATTTCAGTATTCATTTCAAGTTTTGAATTTTTTAGAAATCATCTTCTTACATCTTAAAATTAACTATCAGGTCAAATTCCAAGTCCTACTATCTATCTCACCATATAAAGGGCTATATTGAATTAGGCACTATCACCATTAATTTGCCAACATTAATTTTGAAATCGGTTTCTTATTTGTAATATTCCACAGAAACGTAATTTAGGAAGCTTTTAAAGACCTTTTATAGAACATTTATTGTTCCTCTAAATCCCAGGTGGTAGAATCATCGGCCTGTGTAGAATCAGAGACTGTTACCATTGATTCACAACTATTACTTTTATAATCAGTTTATATTCCCTGAAATTTCATAGAAATCGTAATTTAGGACTTTTTTAGAATGCTTTTTGTATCTCCTCTTCGCTTAACCCCTTTTTAATTCGAATTTATTTTCGACAGTCCTTCGAGGGCATTTATATTTTTTAAGTAACTACCATCCCATAGTTAAAGTTTCTAGCCTCTTCAATATCACAGAAATCGCAATTTAGAAAGTTTTTAGCTCGTGCAACCCTCTGGTGGTAGTGGCACAGATATAAAATATAGCTTATGTTTGAGCAGGTTCTAACACCAACAATTTTTCATCATTATTTTTTTAATCGGTTTAGTATTTGATAAGATTGCATAAAAATTGTAATTTATAACGCTTTTCGCTTACTTCATTTTTTTAAATTTGGAATTTTCTTTCGACTGTTCTTAAAAAGCAGTTGCATCTTGTAAGTAAATACCATGCCATACTTCAAAGTGTTAGACCCCTCAGTTGTGCAACAAACGCAAATTAGAACATGTTTTGCTTTTGCAACCCTCAGATGGTAGTGACAGCAACATAAAATATAACCTATGTTATAGCAGGGACTATCACCATTGATTTGCAACCATTACTTTTGAAATAGCTTTGGTATTTCCTGAGATTGAGTATAAATCGAAATTTAGAACGTTTTTAGAACGCTTTTCGCGCATTTTCACCCCTTTTTAAATTTCAAATTTTTTCGAAACTGTTCTTAAAGATCATTTATATCTAATAAATATGTACCTTGCCTAATTTTAAGTTGCTAGCCCGTATTGATCACAAAAATCGAAATTTAGAACGCTTTTTTGCTCCTGCAACGTCTAGGTGATAGTGATACCGACATAAAATAGCGTCTATGTTAGAGCAGAGTCTGTCAGCATCAATTTCCTACCATTTCTTTTGAAATAAGTTTGATTCTTCCTGAGATATCGCTGACAAATCGGCATTTAGAACGTTTTTAAAACGCTTTTCGCGCATTTTGTTCCTGCATCTCCTCTGGGGTAGTGGAAACAGATATAAAATATAGCCTAACTTAGAGCGAGATCTGTCAGCATAATTTTTTCACCATTATATTTGAAATCGGTTCAGTACTTCCTAACATTGCATAGAAATCGCAATTTAGAACGTTTTTTACAACGCTTTTGCGCATTTTGACTTCCTTTTAAATTTCGATGTTTTTAGGAAATGCCCTTAGAGATCATTGATATCTTATAACTAACTACCATTCCAAATTTCACGATTCTAGGCCCTTCCGTAACGCAAAAACCGCAATTTAGAACGTTTTCCCCCTGCACACACTTTGGGGTAGTGTCACCGACATAAAACATAGCCTATGTTGGAGCAAGGGTTGTCACCGTCATTTTGACACCGTTATTTTTTAAATCGGTTTGGTATTTCCTGAGATTGTGTAGAAACCACCATTTAGAACGTTTTTTAGAACGCTTTTCGCGCATTTTCACCCCTTTTAAATTTCGAATTGTTTAAGAACTGTTATTAGACATCATTTATATCTTATAAGTAACTAATATCCCAAATTTAATATTTCTAGGCCCTTCAGTAACGCAAAAATCGCGTTTTTAGAACGTTTATTGCTCCTACACCCTCTTTGGGGGAGTGGCACCGACATAAAATATAGCCTATGTTCTAAGTTGGACTAACACCATCATTTTGATACCATTACTTTTGGAATCGGTTCGGTAGTTCCAGAGCTTACCTCCTAAAATAAACAATTTTTACCTCTTTATAATATGAAATATAGAATATAGATTTATATGTCGTGTGGGAGGAATAAAAGCAAAAACTATAGCGCATTTTGTTGCCACCGTCGTTAAACATTTTTAAATATAGCAATTGTGTTTTGGCAGCCATCCAAGAGTGAATTATGAATTTTGGAAGACGACAAACTTTTCACAGTGAAAGAAAAAGGAGTTTGTCACTAACAAGAGACATATATGTGTTAAATTCCTTTACCCTTCTCTTAGCAGAGATGAACTAAAAGAGGCAAAAACGTACCAACATTGAATGTAGTACTAACACCCGCACACAATATTTTGACAAAAGTGCATAATTTCTTGGATTCTTTGTTCGGAAATCATAAAAAGGCCATCGTGCGCTTTCATGTGCGATAAAATAGGGCGTCCTTTTTAGATACATAATTAGCTATAATAATTGCGCAGTGTTTCAAGTATATTTTAGATTAAGATTTCCTTTCTGATCAGAGAAATGACATACATTTTGAAGATATAATTCGCACTCTATATCGTTAAAATACAGTATTGTAGCCCTTACAATTAAAAATTTATTTGCGCAATGGAATTTTTTAAATATTTTATAATTATATAATTATTTTTTTTTTGTTTAGCTTTTTGATAGAAAGCCCCAAAAACAAATTGATAATGCAAAAATAATAGTCAAATCTGGACGGGCGTCATTTAATAACAATTTATCTTTCAATACTAGTACTCCTGTATAGTATTTTTTCTAATTATCCTTATACTATTTTTTACCTTATCCGAAAGTTGTATGGTTTGACAAGCCAAAGAATTCGATTAAATATTGTTGTTCTAAAAGACATTCTTATTTCATTTAAAATGTATACGCGACACCCCTCCTGCTTAAAGTATGTTCCCGTTAAATAATTAAACCGGGTTTTTTTGTTTATATATTTTAAAGCAAATAATTGGAAAATATATGTCTTATTAAGAAAATATTTGCTTATTTATTATAGTTTTTATTTTTATTTAGAATTACGAAAGAATTTGTTCTACTTTACTCAATAATTTTTTTTTTCTTTGATTTATATTAACTTCCGTCTGGTGTGGACATGATAAGGCCGGTCATCTGTGTAAAAAAAGAAATGCATTTCCACGAAAGCAAAATCTACTTGATAACGTAATGTTCATTTTCGTGTTTTGGACGTAAATAGGAACACCAATAGTTTTGAGGCTGTATTTTTTTTTTTTTACTCTTTTATTTAACTCAATTTGTTTTCTGTATGTACAGATGGAATTTTGCAATAGAATTTTAACCCACTTCCTGTTATACTAGCATTATGCAAATTATATACAAAAGTGTGTTTTCGATGACAGTACTATATTATAATATTTTTACTACTTAATTATAAATTAATACACTAATTTAAGGGACTCAGGACTCTTAAAGCTTTAAAAGTTTCAAAAATTTAATTTTTTTAGATGTTAAACTTCTATCATATCTGAACATTTGATGTAACTGCTTCCTTGAAATTCCCATCAGAACTGAAGTTATGGCTTTTAAAATTATACCCGCTCAATAGCTGAAGCGGCGTTTCTGAAACTTCGATGCCATTTTTCTTCAAATGATGTTTTTGGGTTTAATGCGCAGGATATCTTAAACACGTTTGAATATTTTTTCATGAAATTTTGAAAACATATATTTTATGTTTGTTTCTTTAAACTGAACCTAAATTTTTATTTTTATTGTTCAAAAAATATTTTTTTAAGCGATTATATTGTTGAAATTTTCAAAATTTTGCATTAACTAAATGCAACTTTGTATTAAAAATATACAAATTTATTTAGGTTCAGGATAATACAACAGTCTGAAGTATAATTAGGCACGCAAAACTTCATTCTACATTCATTCTTCAATTCATTACAAACTTCTTTCTTCATTCTATCACAAAATGCTAATTTTTAAGTAAGCGAATACTCAAAAGGAAATAATATAATTCAAATAATTACTATCCCTGCAGCACAGCTAGTCCGTATAGCATCTCATTCATGTCACACATGGTCACATGTGTCACAGTCACTACGGTGAAACAAAAAATCGTCCACACGCCTCATTATGAGTCTCAAATGATCACTATATGTGACTCCACTGAGACGTTAATATGACTGCTGCTTTGTGACGAGTCACCATGTGACTTTACAATGTAGTTATATTGTGACTCTCATGTGATTGTTATTTTTAGGCTCAGTTTCAAAGTCATCATGAACGTTTCATTACGATAAGTCACCAAATAATATCACATTATAGTCACATGATGAATTTTCACAAAAGAGCACAGTGGTGATTTCACAGAAGTCTCTCTGTCACCTGAAAGTCATCATGTGACTTTAATGTGACATTATTTGGTAACTTATCACAATGCAGCGTTCACGATGACTTTAAAATTGAGTCTACAGATGATAGTCACATGAGAGTGACAGTGTAACTACATTGTAAAGTCACATGGTCACTCGTCACAAAGCAGCAGTCACAGTGAAGTTCCATATAGTGATCATTTGAGACTCATAATGAGATGTATGGAATTTCCTATTTTTTTTTGCTTCACCGTAGTGACTGTGACACTTGTGACCATGTGTGACATGAATGAGATGTTATATTGATTGACTGTGCTATAGCGACAGTAATTATTCGAATTATATTATTTCCTTTTGAGTATTCGCGTATTTGTAAATTAGCATTTTGTGATTGATCCTTAATTTTGGACACCAGTGTAGTTGCGAGATTGTTTTCGTAATTCTTCGTGTAACCTGCTATACGAATTTTCTGTTCGACAAATGTCTGACAGTTCGGAGCGCCCTATAAATACTAATTCTGCAATTTGCAATTTTTTCCGGTATGACGTTCGCAACAATCTAAGCAATATATTTTGCATTTTTCGGGAAAATTTTAACTTCTAACTTTTGCACAATTTCGTCTATCAATCGTTATCAATCGTTAGTCCTCCATAAAGCTAAACCATGGCCTGAGTAAAGCCCAGGTCATTTTGACAGTGGCAGCAACCTAAACAATTTATTTCGCAATTTTGAAAATTTATTAACTTCTAACGATAGCACAATTTCAAATTTTACACTTCGAAAAATGAGAAAAAGTTCAAATGCACTTTGTCTGAAATCTGTATCCAGTTGTACTGCATTAATAATTTTTAAGCACAGTGGAAAAAAATTCTATCGCGTGCAGCTCAATTATGGTAGATATATAGTTAGTACACGCATTTATTTATATTGAAATTATGGATAAAACAGTTTTAGAAATAAATATTAAATAACTAAACATGATCTATTTGTGGCTACTACACTGTAAAAAAAAATCTGTGAAGTTACTAAAGTTTTTCTACGAAACTTGGATTACTAGAACTTTTCATGTAACGGCAACAACAAAATTTCATGTAACAGACACATTTTGCGCCGAAAATCAAAAAATCTGTAAGGTTACTAAGAAGTTTTTTGGAAACTGGGATTCCGAGAACTTTTCATATAACTGCAGCCAGGGTTACAAATGAAAGTTTAGTAAGATTACTGAAATTTTAGCAGATTCATTTGTAAAGTTACAGATTTTTGTAGCTTTACAAGAACTACACTGTAAAAAAAAATCTGTGAAGTTACTAAAGTTTTTCTAGGAAACTTGGATTCCTAGAACTTTTCATGTAACGGCAACAACAAAATTTCATGTAAGAGACACACGTTTGCGCCGAAAATCAAAAAATCTGTAAGATTACTAAGAATTTTTTTGGAAACTGGGATTCCGAGAACTTTTCATGTAACTGCAGCCAGGGTTACAAATAGAAGTTTAGTAAGATTACTGAAATTTTAGCAGATTCATTTGTAAAGTTACAGATTTTTGTAGCTTTACAAAAACTAGTTTTGTAGATTTGCAGCTTTTTTCGTACGGTTACAGGTGAAAGTTTAGTAAGCATGTAACTTTACATCTGTAGAACTACAGATTTTTTTTACAGTGTAGTTTTGTAGATTTGCAGCTTTTTTCGTACAGTTACAGGTGAAAGTTTAGTAAGCATGTAACTTTACATCTGTAGAACTACAGATTTTTTTTACAGTGTAGGTACAATTAAATTGATCTGAAATATTAAAGATAATAAATGAAAACAAATATATTACTATGTAATATAAGATTAACCCGATTGCACTTAAGCCACTATAAATATTTCAGCATTTTTCTATGGATAATATTGAAAATTAATTTTTTATCAATGAATAAATAAATAAGTAAAAGAAATAAGACACAAATATGACAAATATTTTAAACTACGAGGTGTAACGCTGAAATAATCAGAATCGAAATCTTTGGTGATATCTTTAACTATTAACCCCTCAATCAGGCTTATACGAAAATGTCGCTTTCATTAAATAAAAAAAATGAATAATTGTTAATTTTCATATAAATAGTTTTATTGGTGTCGTTAGTGGACAAGTAACAAATTTATTAAATATAAAAATCTATTACATTTTACAATATAAAAATTGTTTCTGTTCATGTTCTGTACACCGAGCAGTATATTCTGTAACCCAGAATGCCCGAGTTGAATCACTTAGTGTTTCCTCACCGTTAAAACTACAATCAGGTAACATTCGGTGATATTATAAAGAAATTATTCGATACTAGAAGAACGCGTTTCATGGGTGATAAAATATTTTAAATTATATAAGAATTTTTCTGCCATTACAGTTATAGAAATGTCTTAGAAAGTATCGTATTCATGTAGTGACGATATTGAAATATTTTCTTTTTGCCTTGCTTAGATTTTGATTGACTCAGGAAATTTTTTTTATATATATTTGGTGTTAATATTCCATAATCGAGGACTAAATCTGTGATTGTTTGTATTTTTGCGGTTGTCATTTTAAATTTTCATTGAACATCGATGTGATCGGTTATTTCTCCAGTGCTGCATCATTGTTCCTGTACGGACTTCGCGATTATGAGTGCGGACAATCACATCACGGATGACGTAACACATTTTCTGCATATCATGTTGCGTTCTACCCTGACCGTTTTTTCGTTTTCAGCATATTTTTAAAAAGGTTTATTAAATTTATATCTGTGACCCCGTTAAGAAAAAAAAATGATTTCAGATCGTACCGGTGAGAGTCATTTGAGTTTGTAGAGGAGACCGGGGCTAGTTGGCTACAGGGGTAAGTAGGCGCAGTCCTCATAAATCGCCTGTTTGAGGATAGATTACGCAACCACTCACAGAGTACCTTTCTTATTGCTTTTTATAATGTCCATTGTAGTTTTGCAGCGTTACCTACGTGTAGTGGACATTTATTACGATTTTTCAGATTTTTGCACTCATAAGTAATTTTTTGTTGCTTCATTCTTTTTCTAATTTCTAATACTTCTTTTAATAATTGCGATTTAACCTGTGCAGTTTTTCTTAGTGTATGATTAACTGTACCTACCCCATATGTGATTTCCTTGGATTATTTATGCTTAGAGGATTACGTGTCCTTTTTGTGAAGAAATTTATTATGGGGCTAATAGGCACATTGAACACGGGGCAAGTTGGCTCGGTGTTTGGTGTATGCTGGTAGCTTGAAAAACAGCAAACAACGAGAAAAGTGGTTGCAATGCAAGATTTTTGACACACAAGGCTTCCCCAAACGGAGACACTCGATTTTTTATTTGTGAGAACTGTAACTCTCATGAAGATATAGAGTAGCATAGAAGTTTCTCAATGTTAATGTTTTATTCATTATTTTTATGTCTGAATAATTTAGATTTTACATTGTGCGGCTATAACCTCTTTGTTTAAACTTACTGGTAATAATGAAATTGATTTCCCTTAACTGCATGTCTTATTTGAGCTTCATTTAAATTTTTTATAAAGCGTATGCCAACTTACCCCATAGGTATAGGCAACTTGTCCCGTGAAGGGGTAGGTTGGCGCACAATTTTCCTTTTACTTTAGGCTTCCGCTAAACATAAACTACAAAAGCTACAAACTCAAAACTCTGGATATTTATAGCCCAATGCTTGTTCTTTAAGGAGAAAACTGGAAATTGTTTTGGTTTCTCCCCCCGGGATTGCACTTATACTCTAAAGCGAAAGCTGGGTTCCCGGGGCGGTCATCCCTGTCATCCCTGCTTGTTCTTTAAAAGTACAGTTAAAGTTTCATAAAAAACTTAAACAAAATATAAATAAAAATTAATAACTAAAAATTGCGCCTACTAGCCCCGGTCTCCCCTACCATCGATCGCTGATGTTTTGCTGAAGAAAATGCCGTTAATCATTTATTTCACAAAAAAAAAAAAAAAAAAAATTGCACCGAATATTTTATAAAAAGCCCTCGCTGGTTGATTATTTTTTTACAGTATTTTAAAGGCGCAGGAGGAAAGCACGTTTAATACCTCATGCTGGTCAAATAAAGTAGGTTCATATTAAAATTATTGTCCTTATTCAGTAGCTTCAATTACATCATTCCAGGCCATTAATAAAAAAATTCACGTATTTTCTTTTTCTGACCTCAAAGAATGCAAAGTGGAGTTCTTTGCAAAAATTAACAGCATATAAAAATTATGTACGATCACAAAATTTAACTTTACAACGTCATGAGTTAGCATTAATCATAAGCGATTTCATTAAAAATTTTGTTTTATGCTGACGCTTTTGACTATAATACTTTACAAACTTAGACACAAAAGACATATATAATCAAAGTAAGTAAATTATAATTTATCAAAAATGGAAAATTTTCCGCAAAGAGTTCATTTCTCGTTAGAGTCAACTAAATGCACCAATTTGATGTGATCCATGATTATGAAAATTTCTCCGTTTAGGTAAAATTCGGATTTGAGTTGCACTTTTCCAAAATTAGCCAATTATCTATTGGTAGCGAGTTATTATAAGGCGGGTTATTTTTATCCCAAATTAAGCGGTAATTCGTCAAGTATGTTACGCATGTATTCAACGATAGCATATATGTCCACATGCAAATGAATATTAAAGACATAAACATGTTTTCCTCTTTATATATAATATCATGTGTGGAGTAACATCATGGCATCCAATCGGAAATGTAGATTAAATGTAATTACATAAATACTATTGTTTCTTACTGTTTTTAATATTTCAGGACACTTCCTATACCTTTGCGCATCATTTAAACCTTTCAGGGGCAAGTGTTTGTGTTCCTGTAATTTTCAATTCACACCGGGATTTCAGAAAAAAAATATTTCAAAATAATGAAAAGGAATTTTAGAACTTTTTTTCACAAAAGTTATAAAAGTAAAATTTAATTCAAAGTTTCTAGTGCAAATACTGATTAAAATTATGTGGGGTATATTATAGCCATCTTATATTTATTGGTTAAGTGGATTTGGACTTGTTAGATTTATTTTCTTTTCCTAGAACTACTGTATAATAACTTTTCAATATATTATTAAATGATTTTATTAAAGAGGATAATTTAATTAAGAAAAATTACTATTCATATTGTAAAATTTTAAAATACTATTATTATTATAATTTGAAATATTTAATAACATTTTAAAAATACGCTTCTTAATTTTCTTTCATAATTCTTTCATGTGTGCATCAGCAACAGATTTCTAATATCTTAATTAGTCTAAGCAAAAATAAGTAAAATGCTATGCCCAAGGAACTATTAATAAAGAAGAACAGACATATCCTTAAAATAGTGAAGCTTCAATTGTAACCGCTTTCGCAGGGGTTGATTACTGCCTAGTCAAACTACCATCAGTAAATTTAAATAGGAATTTTCTCCTTATTTAAAGGACTTTTTAGCGCAAAGTTTCGGTCAAAATTTATAGCAAAAAAAGCTATTCACTTTTACTGGTGGACGTTTACTTCGGCGGATGTCAGGCCCTGCTTTTCTGACATAGTGTGACAACCTAGACAGCCTCTTGTCAGCCTGAATGAAAATTATTATAATACATGGCTAAACTGACACACACACACACAAAAAAAATAAAAAATAAAAAATAAAAAAAGCAATTTATCAAATTACAACGACCATTTGGAAAATGATTTTTTCAAAGACTAAATTTTAAGACATAAAAAATAGCACGGAGTTTATCATACATTACGTACGCCATGAATTAAACATTAATAGTGTTATTACACGTAAAAATTCCAAGCGACCAAAATCGCCTGCGACTCGTACGTATTATCCGCCTGAAAATTATGTATTATCCAAGCATTTCATTGACTGTTCGGGAAAAGGCTTTTCCATCGTCAGATTTCCAAGAAATCTGACGAGCCATTTTAAATGAAATTTCATTCTTAAACTTCTAAACATCCCACAATATTACTTTTTACACTGTCGTATAGAGAAAAAAATGTACTTTTAAATGCAATTTGTTTGAAAGCTGTATCTCAATTTGTTTCTGAGTTATTAATTTTTTTTGTAGTTTTTATTACTTTTTTGTCATAGTGGCAACAGAAGGTATCCATCTCTGTTGAAAGTAAAGGAAATACAGATTACTGTATAGACCAATCACAAAACGAATAAAATGCGGATTAAACCAATAAAAACCTTCAGATATGCTTTTGATTTCCCATCCTGACGAGAACAATAACCATTTTTCCAAATGGTTAAATTAAAAAAAAAAAATCATATTTGTGAGAGAAATTTTCATGGTAAGCCCGTTTAAATGATTCAAAATTTTCTATTCAAAGGTTTCTGGTGGAAATTTGCTTCGTCGGTTATCAGGGAAACTGTTTATCCCATGCAAAAAAAAAAATCACCCGCCATATTGTGACAACTTCCTCAGTTACTTCACTCGCGACTGGTAGACAATACACTATATGTCTCCTCCTCTTTATTCGTAACTCCATTGTCATGCCATATGTTTATTTTTAATAATAAACTAGGGGGCTCGGCCCCCTACGAGCTACGCTCGCCAACCCCCGTCCAGACACCGCAGACTCTAAATGCACGCTAATTGGATCGGCTTTAAAAAGATTTCGAAAGATTAAATTACAATTTATAAAACAGCAGCGATCTCTCTATAAACGGATTTCTAATCATTTCTCTTTGATTGAGGAATTTTAACGCCAAATCCGCTGCGATAATACTTGATTATCCAGTCGACCAATTTCGCCACATTATACAAATTGACAAAATTTTTATTTTAAATAACGAAAGAACAAATAAATTAGTACAACATTAATAAAAATACAAATAAAACGTCGAAATAAAAATAACTTGATGACGTAGACACCGTAACAACATTTCAAAATAAGCTAATATAAAAGGAATATAAAGAGTCTTTGTCTCCTGGTATTTTTTAACAAAGCGAAAAGAAAGTTCTTTTAAATGAGACATTTTAAATGAATCGTTTTTAATCTGACGTAATTTTGACCAAGCTATTCTTTCTCTTTTAAATAATCACGTGAAAATAGTTTTGTTAGAAATGAAATATTATTTGCGCTTTCCTAACAAAAATAGTTGAAAAGTATCCTCTCAAAATATCAAATAACTGTCTAGCGCAATTTCTAAATTTAAACTGTTTTGCAGTATTATTTTCTGTTCATTTTATGTAATAACTGTAATGTGACGTAAATATGGCGTAATTTCTCTTATTTAAGACTTCTAACGGATGTTAATGAATTTATTATTTTACAATATCCCTTCCCTTTTAAAATTCACGTGTATACTTTTTATGACGTAATTTTCAATAAGTTCCTGCTTTTTATACGCAATTATTTAATTTTAATTTGAAAGTATCTTTTCTATTTATAATAGTCACGTCTAAATAAATTTTTAATTTGAAGCAAACATTATTGTTTCCGTTGTTTATACAGTTGGCAACAGGTTAAATTAGTACAATTTTCTAAAATAAGTAAAAAATATCTCTCGAAATGCTGAAAATTTGAATTTAAAATAGAAATAAAACCTCGAAAAATGAGTCAAATTAAAAAAATAAATTGATTCTGCACACCGGGAAATTATAATGTATAAAATGTTCTAAAAATGATTAAATTCCAATGAATAGTTTTTGCTCCTATAAAACTTTTTAGTGGAACGATTTTGTCCAAATTTAGCATTAAATATCTCTTAAAATATTTCTTCGATTTGAAAACTGTCTGCATCAGCGTGTTTATCGAACATTTCTGTATAATACTGCCGATTTTCATATTTTTGTATGCATTTTTTCCCTTAATATTAACAAAGAAAGATCTCCGGTCACAAAAAATTCAAAACTGGTGTCGGCGGCGCGGCGGTGACAGCGGTAGTTACTTTTTTTTTTTTTAGAATAGAGAGATTATTTATATTACTAGGGGGCTCGGCCCCCTACGAGCTACGCTCGCCAACCCCCGTCCAGACACCGTAGACTCTAAATGCACGCTAATTTGATCGGCTTTAAAAAAGATTTCGAAAGATTGAATTATAATTTAAAAAACAGTGGCGATCTCTCTATAAACGGATTTCTATTCATTTCTCTTTGATTGGGGAATTTTAACGCCAAATCCGTTGCGGTACTACTTGATTATCCCGTCGACCAATTTTGCCAAATTATATGAATCGCCAAACCAATCGCCAAATTATACAAATTGACATAATTTTTATTTTAAATACCGAAAAAACAAATAAATTAGTACAACATTAATAAAAATACAAATAAAACGTCGAAATAAAAATAACTTGATGACGTAGACACGTGTAACAACATTTCAAAATAAGCTAATATAAAAGGAATTAAGTAAACAGAGTCTTTGTCTCCTGGTATTTTTTAACAAAGTGAAAAGAAAGTTCTTTTAAATGAGACATTTTAAATTAATCGTTTTTAATCTGACGTAATTTTGACCAAACTATTCTTTCTCTTTTTAATATTCACGTGAACATAGTTTTGTTAGAAATGAAATATTATTTGCGCTTTCCTAACAAAAATAGTTGAAAAATATCCTCTTAAAATATCAAATAAATGTCTAGCGCAATTTCTAAATTTAAACTGTTTTGCAATATTATTTTGTGTTCATTTTATGTAATAACTATAATGTGACGTAAATATGACGTAATTTCTCCTATTTAAGACTTCTAACGCATGTTAATAAATTTATTGTTTTACAAATTCCTTTCTCTCTTAAAATTCACGTGTAATTATAGCTTTTATGACGTAATTTTTAATAAGTTCCTGCTTTTTGTACATAATTATTTAATCCTAATTCCAAATGTTTTTTTCTGTTTATAATAATCACGTGTAAATAAATTTTTAATTTATTTACACGTATAAATATTTTTTTTTTTTTTGAAGCAAACATTATTGTTTCCGCTGTTTATACAGTTGGCAATAGTTTAAATTAATATCACTTTCTAAAATCTGTTAAAAATATCTCTAGAAATGCTGAAAATCTGAATTTAAAATAGAAATAAAACCTCAAAAAATTAGTCAAAATAAAAAAAATAATGCAATCTACACTCCGGCAAATTCTAACGCATAAAATGATCTAAAAATGATTAAATTCCTATGAACAGTTTTTGCTCCTATAAAACTTTTTTAGTGGAACGATTTTGTCCAACTTTAGCATTAAATATCTCTTAAAATAATTCTTCGATCTGAAAACTGTCTACATCAGCGTGTTTATCAAACATTTCTGTATAATACTACCGATTTTCATATTTTTGTATGCATTATTTTTCTTAATATTAACGAAGAAAGACCTCCGGTCACAAAAAATTCAAAACCGGCGGCGGCGGTGACAGCGGTAGTTACTTTTTTTTAGAATAGAGAGAGAGAGATAATTCAATCTTTTTAAGACCGGTGTAATTAGCGTGCTTGAATAAAGTAACATGCTACAATGTTTAGCATGTATCACATGATTTATTTTCAAATTTTATATTATGTATGTCCATGATGGGTAAGTATTACGGTGGCCCCCAACGACTAGTTTAAGTTTGTATTAAATAATTATATACGAATAAAGATTTTAAGAAGAATACAAATAATACATATATTTTTGTAGCAGTCTATAGTAATTGTTCTGTGTAGATAAGATATGCTGCCTTAATGAACAATATGTCTTAAGGTCTTTTTTAGTATATTAGATTATATACTATTTATATTATATTTTAAATACAGTTCAGTCACAGACTTAAGGAATTCTTGTACTTTGTAAAGCCAAAAACTAGCGCCTTTAAAGAACGTTTTCCTCAACGACTTTAAAAAAAAAAAAAACAAAAAAAAAAAAAAAAACAAAAAAAAAAAAAAAAAAAAAAGTCCTTCCGGCCAGTGCCGGGAGGAAGAGGTAGCTTTCATATTCCTTATTTTTATAAAGCCAACTTATATTATTCAAACACACGAAGCTCAATTAAGTGGAAACCGAATGTAGGAGATTCAATACTAATTTTTATCAATACTAAATCATTATGAATGAGAATTTCGCGAAATTAGTCAGCTTTATCCAAGCTGCTTTTATTTAAAGTCACTTATATTTGGCTGCCAAATTCGGCGATTTCTTAAAGTGCCTGCCATTTTAAGACAACATTGATGACAACATTTTTTAAGACAACAGACCTCATTTTAGATGAGGCTAACCAGTGAACTTGGTCGAGACATTAGTAATTGCTGTGAACATGCTCACTCATATCGGAATCGGTTGATATATACGAGTGCTGTCGCAGGCAAACAATCAGATTTTTCAAACTGTCACCCACTTTAGAAATTGAAACTGCTATATCTGAGCCATTTTATAAGATAAAGACAAACAAAAAATGCTCTTGAATCCTTATATCAAGGTCAAATACTTAAGAAAGAAACCTTTTTCAATTTCTAATTTTTTTGCACCTCACTTTAAATATAATTTTTTTTTTTAATTTAATGGCCACCATTTTGAAACAAGATGGCTGATGAAACTGGCCAGCGAACTTGGTCGAGATATTGATGTATACTATCCACATGCCTTCTTCCATCGAAATAGGCGAATACGTGTGGTATCGCGTGACAAATACAAGATCGTTTCAAAGTGTTGGCCATGATAGAAATTCAAAGTGCTATAATTCAACCACTTTTTAAGATATAAACAAAAGAACAAATTTTCAGAAACAAAAACTGCTCCAGAATCTTTGTATCAAGGCCAAACACATAAAAAAAATCTTTTCCATTTTCCAATTTTTTAATACCTCATATTAAATTTTAAATTACATTTTTTTTAAATGGCAACCCTATTGAAACAAGATGGCAAATGAAGCTGGCCAACGAACTCGGTCGAGACATTGGTATGTACTATGTACAGACCAAGTTACATTCAAATCGGTTCATAAATACGCCTGTGATCGCGTGACAAAAATCAGGTCGTTTTAAAATGTCAGCCACAATAGAAATTCAAAATGTTATAACTCAGCCATTTTTTTAGATGTAGACGAAACAAAACCTGTACTGGAATCTTTGTATTAAGGTCAAACACATACAAAAAAAAATCTTTTTCATTTTCCAATTTTTTGGTATCTCATTTTAAATTTTTTTTTTAAATTTTTTTAAATGGCCACCATTTTGAAACATGATGGCGAATGAAGCTGGTCAACGAACTCGGTTGAGTTATTTGTATGTACTATGTACACACCAAGGTACATCCAAATCGGTTCATAAATACGTCTGTTATCACGTGGCAAAAATCAGGACGTTTCAAAATGTCAGCCACGCTAGAAATTCAAAATGCTATAACTCAGCCATTTTTTAAGATATAGACGAAACAAAAACTGCTCCCGAATCTTTTTATCAAGGTCAAACACATAAGAAAAAAATATTTTTTCAATTTTCAATTTTTTGCTACCATGTTTCAAATTTAAATTTTTCTTAAAATTTTAAATGGCCGCCATTTTTAAACAAGATGGCGGATGAAGCTGGCCCACGAACTCGTTCCAGACATTGGTCTGTACTATGTATAAACGAAGTTACATCCAAATCGGTTCATAAATGCGCCTTTTATCGCGTGACAAAATTCAGGACGTTTCAAAATGTCAGCTTCGCTAGAAATTCAAAATGCTATAACTCAGCCATTTTTTAAGATATAGACGAAACAAAAACTGCTACGGAGTCTTTGTATAAAGGTCAAATACATAAGAAAAAATATTTTTCCATTTTCAATTTTTTGCTACCATGTTTCAAATTTAAATTTTTCGTAAAATTTTAAATGGCCGCCATTTATAAACAAGATGGCGGATGAAGCTGGCCCACGAACTCGTTCCAGACATTGGTCTGTACTATGTATAAACGAAGTTACATCCAAATCGGTTCATAAATACGCCTTTTATCGCGTGACAAAATTCAGGACGTTTCAAAATGTCAGCTTCGCTAGAAATTCAAAATGCTATAACTCAGCCATTTTTTAAGATATAGACGAAACAAAAACTGCTACGGAGTCTTTGTATAAAGGTCAAATACATAAGAAAAAAATATTTTTCCATTTTCAATTTTTTGGTACCACATTTCAAATTTTAATTTTTTTTTAAATTTTTAAATGGCCGCCATTTTGAAACAAAATGGCGGATGAAGCTGGCCAACGAACTCGGTCGAGACATTGGTATGTACTATGTACACACCGAATTACATCCAAATCGGTACATAAATACGAGAGTTACAGTGTAACATAGGTCAGATATATATATATATATATATATATATCAATTTTGAACGGAGGGTGGTTTCGGGGTCTGGGGGTCATGATCGATGAAAATATACCAAAATTTTTTGAAATCGCTTTCCTCCGAACGGCTGCAATAGGTAGCTTTTTGTAAAGAAAGCTACCTAAAAAAAACTTTGGATTTTAAAAGCTAAACAGGTATATCGTTTTATATTTGAACAATTTTAACGGGTGTAAGAATTGTAAAAACTCTAAAACGCTTTCGCGCAGAGTGGTCGGGCGGCAGTGTAACATGCAGAAGCATGCCTGCTGAGGTCTTCCTAACGAACACAAATTTTACTGTAACGAAAGTTCCATGAACATTTTTGCTTTAAAATGCTCATTATGTTGGTAATTACATAGTTTTAGAAATAAATGAAGAATAAATGTTTTCTGTAACATTACTTCTTGCGTAATATTTGGGAACCCTTTATAAAATGTTTGAAAAGTCAATAGGAAGTACTTCGAAAATTTTCTTCTCAAAATCACGCCGAACTTAGTCTTTTTAAAGATTAGGGTTTTACTTTTGGGATATAATAAAGCATATCAGTCTTAATAAAAGTATAAAACGCCTTCAATGAATTCATACTATAATCTTATATTTAAAACTACTACTATTGATCAGTAAAACACATATAGACTATTATTTTAACACAATCAAACTGATTGGTAAAGTTATCATACGAACTGAATATTTCCAACTGAGCGAAAAAATGCCCAGGCCGGGAATCGAACCCAGATACTTGGCTTACAAGGCCAAAGCTTTTTCCGTTTATGCTAACTGAGCCGACAACCAGCCAGGATATTTCGCTCAGATAACCTTATTCGTAGTAACATCTGGTCTGTCATGTAGAGAGCTCAACAGAATAAACCGCAGGTAACTCCATATAAACGATGGATACTTAGATGAACTATTATTTTCATCTATTATTTCATCTACGTATCCATCGTTTATGTGGAATTCCTTTACCTGCGGTTTATTCTGTTGGTCTGTCTACATGACAGACCAGATGTTACTACGAATAAGGTTATCTGAGCGAAATATGCTGGCTGGTTGTCGGCCCAGTTAGCATAAACGGAAAAAGCATTGGCCTTGTAAGCCAAGGATCTGGGTTCGATTCCCGGCCTGGGCATTTTTTCGCTCAGTTGGAAATATTCAGTTCGTATGATAACTTTAGCAATCAGTTTGATTGTGTTAAAATAATAGTTCATCTACGTATCCATCGTTTATATGGAGTTCCTTTACATGCGGTTTATTTACCGGCGGTTTATTGCCCCACCAGTGGCCGAGAGGTTCTGCTCTCGAAGCTGGTAGACGGGAAGTGCTTGGTTCGATCCCAATCGCGCCCGTCGGCCTAATCGTTCGGAGTTTTCGTGGATTTCTTCGAGCCGTGGATCTTCCATGCGTTAATACGGATTAGGTTCCCTTAGAAAGACCCCCACGGAGGGCACTCCCCCGGGCCTATATCCCTCGTGTAGATAATTGGCCGTCAAAAATCAACACAACCCAACCCAACCCTGCGGTTTATTTTGTTGAGCTGTCTACATGACAGACCAGATGTTACTACGAATAAGGTTATCTTAGCGAAATATGCTGGCTGATTGTCGGCCTAGTTAGCATAAACGGAAAAAGCATTGGCCTTGTAAGCCAAGGATCTGGGTTCGATTCCCGGCCTGGGCATTTTTTCGTTCAGTTGGAAATATTCAGTTCGTATGATAACTTTGCCAATCAGTTTGATTGTGTTAAAATAATAGTTCATCTACGTATCCATCGTTTATATGGAGTTCCTTTACCTGCGGTTTATTTTGTTGAGCTGTCTACATGACAGACCAGATGTTACTACGAATAAGGTTATCTGAGCGAAATATGCTGGCTGGTTGTCGGCCCAGTTAGCATAAACGGAAAAAGCATTGGCCTTGTAAGCCAAGGATCTGGGTTCGATTCCCGGCCTGGGCATTTTTTCGTTCAGTTGGAAATATTCAGTTCGTATGATAACTTTGCCAATCAGTTTGATTGTGTTAAAATAATAGTTCATCTACGTATCCCTCCTTTATATGGAGTTCCTTTACCTGCGGTTTATTTTGTTGAGCTGTCTACATGACAGACCAGATGTTACTACGAATAAGGTTATCTGAGCGAAATATGCTGGCTGGTTGTCGGCCCAGTTAGCATAAACGGAAAAAGCATTGGCCTTGTAAGCGAAGGATCTGGGTTCGATTCCCGGCCTGGGCATTCTTTCGCCCAGTTGGAAATATTCAGTTCGTATGATAACTTTGCCAATCAGTTTGATTGTGTTAAAATAATAGTTCATCTACGTATCCATCGTTTATATGGAGTTCCTTTACCTGCGGTTTATTTTGTTGAGCTGTCTACATGACAGACCAGATGTTACTACGAATAAGGTTATCTTAGCGAAATATGCTGGCTGATTGTCGGCCTAGTTAGCATAAACGGAAAAAGCATTGGCCTTGTAAGCCAAGGATCTGGGTTCGATTCCCGGCCTGGGCATTTTTTCGTTCAGTTGGAAATATTCAGTTCGTATGATAACTTTGCCAATCAGTTTGATTGTGTTAAAATAATAGTTCATCTACGTATCCATCGTTTATATGGAGTTCCTTTATCTGCGGTTTATTTTGTTGAGCTGTCTACATGACAGACCAGATGTTACTACGAATAAGGTTATCTGAGCGAAATATGCTGGCTGGTTGTCGGCCCAGTTAGCATAAACGGAAAAAGCATTGGCCTTGTAAGCCAAGGATCTGGGTTCGATTCCCGGCCTGGGCATTTTTTCGCTCAGTTGGAAATATTCAGTTCGTATGATAACTTTACCAATCAGTTTGATTGTGTTAAAATAATAGTTCATCTACGTATCCATCGTTTATATGGAGTTCCTTTACCTGCGGTTTATTTTGTTGAGCTGTCTACATGACAGACAAGATGTTACTACGAATAAGGTTATCTGAGCGAAATATGCTGGCTGATTGTCGGCCCAGTTAGCATAAACGGAAAAAGCATTGGCCTTGTAAGCCAAGGATCTGGGTTCGATTCCCCGCGTGGGCATTTTTTCGTTCAGTTGGAAATATTCAGTTCGTATGATAACTTTGCCAATCAGTTTGATTGTGTTAAAATAATAGTTCATCTACGTATCCATCGTTTATATGGAGTTCCTTTATCTGCGGTTTATTTTGTTGAGCTGTCTACATGACAGACCAGATGTTACTACGAATAAGGTTATCTGAGCGAAATATGCTGGCTGGTTGTCGGCCCAGTTAGCATAAACGGAAAAAGCATTGGCCTTGTAAGCCAAGGATCTGGGTTCGATTCCCGTCCTGGGCATTTTTTCGCTCAGTTGGAAATATTCAGTTCGTATGAAAACATATATATACCTCTTAATAGATTAACCGAAATTGAAATTAGATATTTATCATTTTTGAACCTATTGTTTAGGTAACTGTTAGTGATTAACGGATAAGTAAAATTCAGATTTAAAACATAAATGTGTTTTGGTTTCGTTTAATAATGTGCAGAAAAATCAAAAATCTAGATGCAATTGGCAAAAAAGCATGATGTCTTTAAAACATATTTCGATGAAAGTTAGCTGAAATATTTGAAAAATTCTGTTTTTTAAAGGGTATCAAATTTGTGCCATATGGTTAATTTGCTCAAAAATTGAAATTCTGCACTAAAACTCTAAATATTTGGCTTAATAATATTTATATAATTGTCTTTAAACATGTTTCAGAGTTTTGCCTATTTCTGATAATCTTCTAATTTTCTGGTAATTAATTTTCTCTGAGCTGTAGTTTTCTTTTAAAAATACTTACCGAGAATTCCTGAAATTTACAAGTTTTGTTAAAATGAAAAAGCTAATCTATAAAAAATAAAGTACGTTGATTTTTGTAATTATTACATACATGTTATGACAAAGAAGAATATTCATAAAGTTATTTTTCGGTTTCTTATACGTGTGTTGTACTATACAGGGTGAATCAAAAGAACGTGGCCAAAATGAATGGGCAAAACACGCATACAAAAGAAAAAAAAATCACATAGAAAAATGGGGTCGCAAATGCCATACGTGGCAGCTATGAGGGTGTTACAAATTATATGTAATGCTAGAAGAATAAACAAAATCATTATACAAAATTTTATTTATACTGTATTTCCATACATGTTACACATTTACAACCAATACTACTACAGGACATGCTCAAAGTTTTTGCCAGACGACTGGAGACACGAATTACATCGACGATATGCATGATGGATATGGATACTTCGGGACGCCCTGTAGTGGCCTCGGATAGTGTTGCGAAGTTCCTATGTTTTTTTTTATCCCTTTTGTATGCCTGCTTTGTTCTTCCATTTCGGTCACGTTATTTTGAATCACCCTGTAAAAAAAAAAAAAAAAAAAAAAAAAAAAAAAAAAAAAAAAAAAAAAAAAAAAAAATAGAAGTTTACGGTGCCATTTTTATTCATTATAGAGGAAGAAATATCATCCCTCTTTGAAATATTAAATATCTAAAATTACTTATTCACATTTTGATACTCTAATATTAGCTGCAAATTTGATTGGGTACGTTCCAACAGATTCTTTACAATCGAGCTGTCAGCTTCGGTACATTAATCATGACTATCCTGCATGCGTTACTGTTCCATCACGAACGTGCTCTAATAAAAGTTTTCAATATCTTAATCCTGAATAGCGACAATTACTTCTACCGTAAAATTACTTTTAATATTAACTTAAATTTATGAGAACTAGATATTATTCAGTAAAATTCGAAAATAGAAATTTTTTAAATGATTTTCTAAAAAAATTTAAAATTTACACAAAAGAGAATGAGAAAAAGTAATTCTGAAGATTTTTTATGCTCTTTTATTGAGAAATTTGTGTTTATACACAAATTTCAATGCTTATGTTTCAATGTTTATACACAAATATGTTTATACATTTGGGTAATTCCACAAAATTTCGAAAAATTTCATAATTTTGGGTTTCTGCATCATTATTTTTTAATTTTCTCATACCTTGTAAGAGGAAACCTATATAGACGTTAATATCGATTGTCAAAAAATATCTTATTTGAATTTTTTTAATTACATTGGTCAAAAACTAACACTTTGATCGATTTTGAAAATTTGAAGATTTAACTTTCTTTTTTTTTTTTTTTTTTTTTTTTTTGAATTATTAGAGATAAACAAAATATTCAAAATAATTGAAAATATACAAACTTCAATTTCTATTAAATTATGTATAGTTCGTGGAGTTGTTTATGCTTTGTTTTAAGTTGAATATTGAAAAATAAATTGAAATGTTTGTCGAAATACCGGTTTTTGAATACTTATATCTCACTAAATGTAGAGGAATTGCAGAAATGACAGCCAGCCACGAATACAAAGGCTATTACAATAAGAGAAACATTTCTTAACAAAAATTTATCGGTTCATTAAGTGAATGTTTTTTGGACTAGACTGAATTTTTGGATTATAATTTAAGTTTCTAGAATGCCTAACCATAAGATTTGATTCCTTCATTAGAATGTTGAATACTTCAAGTTACCTCAGCTCAGTTATATCATGTGTTCATACCACGAGAGTCCATGAAATCCTCCTTTTTCAACACGTAATTGACGCAAAATCCACTAAAGAATTATGCGGAAGAAAATATTTAATTTCGGAGGCCCTTATAGAATTATCCTAGGCATAAAACTGTAGTAACCACATGTATTCAAAATTCTTATTCAACGTTAAAAACTGCAGCTAATAGTCCCGTCATTCCACCATTTTTAAAAATAATGTTTCATTAAGCATATCTAAACATATTATTGACTCTACTAAAACTAAATTACGGTAATGAAACCATTTTATATTAAAACTTTCGAATGCCTGGACAATTTGTTGCAAATATTCAACCGTCGAGTGCGTGATTTTTTTTTTTAATCACCCATCCACTCCCCATAAAATTATTATGTAATAACTGTATCTTGAACAAGAAATACATTAAAAACGTCACATGTAAACTTTTAACCAAAGTTTAGTAGGAATATAAATTGTGCCAAATTCTATATTATAATCTGAAGGATGTATAATCGGAAATTTAAAGTATTGTCAAATGGCAACACTATACATTCTAGGGTTAAAAGCGTAAAGGAATCAAATATGCCGGCAAGAAATTCTTATGACTCTAAGACTTTTGATTTTAATATAAAAAGTACACTGTATTCAAAAAGTATTGTCCTTTATGGAACCAGAAAATCTATCCAATCAAAATTTTCTTGTTTCTAAATGTCCTTTTCATTATCACCTTTCAATATAGATGGAAAGTGCTTATGAGGTTCTGTCTGTCTGCCGTCTGTTAGTGCTCTACCTCTTGTAAATAGACTTGGATTGCCATGTAATTGATTTTTTTTAGGTACATATGCTTGCAATTGAAAACGGAACGTGAAGCATTTAACTTGTTTAGGGACATCCAAAAGAATCCCCTAAGCTTGATTTGTGTAGAGTATGATGCGAAAAGTAATTATCATTCATTTACAGGTTCACACAAAAACATTCGGTTACCGTACTGTGTAGGAACGATAAGTGCTGAAAGTGCTTTTTCAGTTTTGATAGGCGTTTTTAAATTTAAATATTTTTTAGGTTACGTGGTGTCTCTCAATTCTGTAGATCATATACAGTGCTGCACAAAAGGATTCGTAAGCATTACCGTGTATGAGGGTGA
Source organism: Maratus speciosus (assembly GCA_963932465.1). Classification (NCBI taxonomy): domain Eukaryota; kingdom Metazoa; phylum Arthropoda; class Arachnida; order Araneae; family Salticidae; genus Maratus; species Maratus speciosus. Next base: position 283,320,201 of record OZ010788.1, read on the forward strand.
ATTGCTTAATGGTGGCTTTTTATTGATTTATACATTTTCCAGCTGAACTATATTTACTATATTAAGAGATCTTTGTAAAATAAAAATTTTAAAAAATCGCATACCAGGGTTACTCAAAGTGTGGATTTATTGCCGTCTATAGATGGTTATTTTTAAAAGTACGTTGCTAGTTGTTATGCGTTTTCTAAGTTCTTTACTGAAGATATCATCTTTCAGCTTGTTAAACGATGAAGTTCCATTACAAGTATTTGGGAAGTGTTGGTTTTATAATCTATGCTTCACACATGATTTTTCTTTATTGTTTGTGGGTAAGAGATATTTATCCAATTTGAAGACTGCGTATCTCATAGACCATTTTGAATAATTAAATCGATTTACAGATACTCGAAAGTACATATAAAAGTCCCACCTTCTCAAATCGAATATAAAAACCCCTTACCCTCTGTGAATTACAAACTGCCAAAAATGTTGCTTGTTGAACATTTTCGAAATTTAAATTGTTATAATTCAGGTCAGAATTAATAGCCTATATTTTTCTGGACATGTTTGGAAGCAGCCAGTAATAACACATATAAAAACAATTCATAGTCACCTCTTTTCCATTCATGATATATATATATTTTTTTAAACTGGAATTTTGACTAATATTTTAACATAAATTAACCCTTTAACCCTTTAGGCTTCTGTCCCATGTTTTTTTTTTTTTTTCCGTTTAGAGAAATCATGTTAATATAGCTGTAGTAAAAATATTTTTGCAGAATTATGTTTGAAAAGTAACTAGAATGAAGGCATATAAAAGATAATATAGCCTCAAACCGCGATAAAAATAATATGTATATATATACATTAGGATTTATAATAATTTTTATGAAAATGCCGAAATATCCTCAGAGGCTCAAAGGCTTAAAGTACTCAATAAAATAAATACATATCAATCCCCGTCAATTACGCCTACTAACAAATAAAAAATGTGGAGATATCAGATGTTTTAAAATTTTTGTTTGTTTCAGTTAATTCAAAAATAATCAAGGTATTTTAAACCTTTGAATTTTGTAAAAATGTGCAAAATCGCAGTTTGCAATCCTCTCTAATATTACGACATATTAGTGTAATCAACAACAGTAACAAAATATCTAAAATAACGCGTTTAATTTGAGTTTTTTAATTTACCACCATTGTTATACATTTCTTAAAAGAACGCCAAAAAATGAATTATTATTTTTTGGTGACAACAGAGATCCGAAATAAGAAAAAGTGATATCATTAAAAAATAATCAGTTTAAATCTACTTTATTTTGTAATAAAAGCAAAAATAAAACTCTTGTTTTGGCAACAAATACAAATATTATATTTTCGTTTCCTGTTTTATTTATTTCAAAAATCAATAATAATTTCCGTTTCTTTTCCTCCTTAAGAAGATTTTTTGAACATAATAAAAAATATATAATTCGATAAAAGAGATGCATCACAGAAAAGATAACGATAAATCTGTGCAAACTTTCATTTCAAATAATAATTATCTGTCTAATAATTAATTTTTATACACTAATTAGTATTTTTTTTTTTGAAAAAATCGTAATGAATTCAGTTCTGACTTATTTAAATGAGAAATTAATAATCTTTTCCAATTTAAAATGTATAAAGGTTTATTAATTATGTTTTATTTTCAGCTATCACCAAATATAATTTAAAAATGTAAATGATTCAGACATAATCACATTATTAGAATAATTTTAATTATTTTATATCAGATGTGAGGGGTTTTATTATTTTCATTTAATTCTTCTAAATTCTGGTAACAGATCAAAAATTTCTTTTTAATTGCAATTGATATAGCATTAAACGCAATATGAAGAAAACTATAAAAATAGGCGCAAAACTTCAATGAATTATGAAATTAAAACAGAATATTTTCAAAATTTACAATTTAACCTCTATTTCTTAACGTAAGTTCCAAGTTTCTGTAAGCATTTATCCTAGCGAAGCATGAAAATCATTAGGAATTTTTTTTTTTACAAAATTTCATTTTAATGATAATGTTATAAAAAAAGTAATAATTATTTATTTTTCATCCCGAAAATTAATGATTTTTTAGACTTCTGCATAAAATTAAAAAAAAAAATTAAAATTAATTTCCTTGTTTCAGAATTACCGTTATCATTTATTCTAGAAAAGCATGAATACATACCTCTTTTAAAAAATTTAATGAGTTTTTTTTATTGTACTTTTCTGTTTTCTCTACCGATGATTTCTATTGCGAATTTTCTTTCTGTATCCTGATAAATCTATACAAAAAATTAAATATATTTCTTAAGATTATTAAGAATTAAATTATTTATTATGAGCGTCCTTTCATTTCTTCATTTTGATAAACCTATACAAAAAAGTTTTTAAAAATGTATATAGATAAAAGCTACAAAAATTTTAAACAATGTTTCAAATAAAATTTATTCTAGCTTAGCTTGAAAATAAATAATTATTTTATTTAAAGATATAATAAACACATCATTTTTTTTCGAATTTATGCATTGAAAAGTACATATATAATTGGAAAGAGCTATTTTTTTTCTAAAATTTAGAATTTTGTGTTTTTGTTTCTTTTAAGCAGTGTTTCAGATATTTTTCTCAACAGTATTGCTAAAACATGAAGGTTTTATTTTTTATGTGTGCTTCATAAATATAAATTTTTATTGAAAAAAATATGTTTAAATTTTAGAATTAAAATAATTCAGAATAAAGAATTATTATTTTATTTCAAACCGCATTAATGCATTGCATTCCTTCTTCTCATTTTGTTCATTTAATCAATATAAGAAATGATTTAATTAAAAAGTAAAAATTAAATAAAACTAACAAACTTTAAATTTGGTTGCTCTAAGCGTTCTTTCCGTAAAATTTAAAAGAAAATCTGCGTTATAGACAGGAAGCAGATGCACAAAACATCACCTCATTGAGTTGAGGACTGAAATTCCAGGATAAGTTAAAACTCGATTCACATATTAAACTGCAACAGGTCTACCAAGTTCTATCTTGGTGGAAAAACCTGCAAACCCAATTTTATTGGTTGACTGGTAGGTTTACCATTGTGTTTTTCTGCTCCGAGACCTTCATGTTTCCATACCTTTGGATGTAGGAAATCACATTGAGAAATCTATCGATCGACCACTAAAAACGGGTCTGCAGGGGGTTTTCACCAAGCAGACCAATTTTGGCAGACCAATTATATTTTAATATTCTGTCTAATCCTGGAATTTTAGCAGCAAACTCGATGTCCGACTCCCTGCCTATTAAATTAGTGAATTTTAAGTTTCATATGGCGCATTCTCACAAACTTTTGACTTTCGGGAACAAAAATCTGGTGAAATTAAACTTTCTAAAATAACATTTTAATCTCATAGACGAATGCCTTAATGATTCAAAATAAAGAAAAAATGATCAGCAGCGACTTTTTTATTTTATTTAACTGAGGTTTAAGTTAAACTTGCGAGTTTAATTTTCCCTGCCATTTTAGCTCTATAACTTTCTATTTTCTTCTAAATTTTTACTTATAATGAATTTGCATAGTACCTACAGGACATTCAAATAGAAAATGATAATATTGTCATAAAGGGGTGCTAAAGAAAGGACTGAAGGGAAAAAAAGGGGATGGTATAGGAAAAAAGGGACTGTAATGGAAAAAAAAGGGATGGTAAGGATGGGACGGTAAGGAAAATTACCACTATTTTTAGGCAAATCATGTTAAGACTAAGACATAGACACAATGTTCATTGATTTTTAGAAACAGTTATTTACATTGGATTAAACTAAAAAAAAATTAATTTACCTCGAAAAGTGCCGTAATAAACCTTCGGGACGGTAAGACTACCATTAAAGCCACGATGCTTAAAATTGATATTTAAATGCTGATTTAAATTCTGCAGTAAATTTCCTGTCAAAGAATTTTAGTCATTCTTTCTCTAGCATACTTCCGTATGAGAAAAAACTTGAAAAAAAAAATTCTGTGACTGCATCTGAAGGAATATTCTGTATCAGTTTAGCAAGAGGGATAGTAAGGAACCTAAAACCCAGGGACAGATTTCAAAAAATATTATCAACCGTAAAAATTTGTGCAGGTTAATTTTTTGCTAAATATTTACATAAAACAGTTATCCCAGTTTCGGGAAAAAAATGCCATTACGTTTATTGAAACAATTGAAACAAATAAAGTTTGACAATTACTTTTATTGAAACAGTTTTATACAGAGAGCTCCAAACTTAAAAATCATCATCAGGAACACGGGAAAGTACAGGAGTTTTCCCGGTATTTGGACCCCCAACGTCGTCCAAATCTTATTTATCTCGTTAATATTGTTATGCAATCCTACAATGGGGTGCTCCCCAGTATATGAAAAAAAAAAATCACAAGAATATTTGCAACAATAAAATTATTATTCAGGGAGATAAATGTCAAAAGATTGTAAGAATGCCCCATGTATCTTACATAAGTGCAGTATTCAGAAGCAAAATAGACACACTGAGTTACAGCTGAATTTTTTCTCTACAGATAATTCTTTGTTCGGGACCATAATAAACCATTCCAGACATTTAAAATGGTTGAAACTAATGCCACTACTGTCCAAGGACCTTGAATGAAATGCAGGAGAGTATACACCGGTGTCCGAAAGTTAAGCAAGAAGCAAAATATGCTAATTTTCGAACACAAAAACTAATGGTGAAAACTGAAAAGAGAATGATATAAACGACAGGCGCAAAAAATAGATGCTACACTAACAACACAGCCAAACGATTTGACGTTTTTTTGAGATCATGTCATTGTAATGATTACAAGTGTGATTGTCACAACAGTGAACTAAAATGTGGTATCTGTCGTTCGCCCCATTATTAACCATAAGTTACCGTTAATTGATCGCTCAAGTGGGAAGACCTCGTGGGTATGGGTTTGCGGCGAGCCACCAAGTGGCTGTGACTTTACAATAAAGTCACTTTGTGATTTTCATGTGACCGTCATTTGGAGACCACAATGTAAAATCATCATGATAGATTTTTCTGACGAGTCCGAAAGTGTCTGGTGACATGTCAGAAAGGAACGCACATGGTTACTTCACAGTAGAGACACCTATGAGTTACTGCGTGATTTTAGTGAGACTTTTTTAGTGATTCATCACAGTGCAATGCAATGCAATGTTTTCATAATAGAATATACAAATAACGGTTACATGAGAATAATAAGGAACTTTTTTACTAATCTGTGGAGTTGTCAAATGAAAACTTAGTTCAAGTGTTGAATTTTGTTAAGTCAAAGATATTAAAATTAAAAAAAAAAAACAGTTTGCTTTAAGTCAAATACGTAAAATATTTTCGATAAAGGTTATTAAAGCTAGTAATTCAAAATCTTTGTTAGAAATGTTAGATACATGTAATGAAGCATGTCCGAATTTGAAAATTTTGGGATTGGAATCTAATGCTTTAAGTGATTTAACGTTAATAAATTTCATGTTGAATAAGTTAAATCAGCATTTCAACCAAAGGTGGGAATTGTTAGACAATGATAAAATAACGGATTTGGATTTATTTCGAAAATTTATTGAGCGGAATGCTCGAAGTGTAGAGGTGTAAAAATGCAATAAAGTAGAGTCTAAATTTAATTTCGCAAGAAAGCCTCTAGATGTTAGTCGAGTCAAAACCAACGAAATGAACAGCGCGATTGTAAGGAATGATAATAATTGCGTAGTTTGTGATCAATGTCATGCGTTACTTAAATGTTCTGTATTTTATTCAAAACCGGTTTAAGAGAGGTGGAAAATTGTTGAATTAAATTAATTATATGAAAATTGTTTAAAAAACCCCACAAAGTTTGCAGTGTAAAATAAATATTAAATGCAAAAATTGTTCTATAATGAATCATATTTTGTTGTATGTTTATACAACTAATAAAACTAGTTCGAGAGTTTGTTAATAATAATGCATTAGAAATTTCTGTTTCTAGTAATGCACAATGTAATTCATCTTTGAAGAATTAAAATGTTCTATTATCCACCGCTCTTATTAATGTAAAGTCTAGCACAGGTAATGTCATTCAGTGCAGAGTACTTATTGACAATGCTTCTCAAAATTGTTTAAACTGAAAAAATTGTGTAGAAAGAATTAATCTGAATCATAGGCTTGTAGGTATAAATGGCATTTTGCTGACCCTGCCTACATTTCACGGAATTTAATTTCTCCCATATTTTGAAAATAATTACATTTCTTTAAAAGTTCTTGTAGTTAATCAGGTTACTAGTCCTCTACCTAACTTCAGGTTGGAAAGGCATTCTTGGCCGCACTCTGTCAACCAGCAACTTGCTGATCCTCACTTTCACATTACCAAATCTATTGATTTACTGTTAGGCGCTGATGATAGCCTCTTATTAGAGTCATTCATTTGCAGACAAACTGGTGAACCCGTTGCCATACCAATTAAACTAGTATACATTCTAAGTGGTCCAGTACTCCATTCGTCAAACCGGCCACGAACGTGGTGTGCCATGCTGTAGATTTAACCGATTTTTTTTTCATTTAGAGTCTGTTGTTCCTGACAACGACTGAAGTCAATCAGATGCAGCGGAATTACTCTATCAAGATTCTACTCACCGTAATTCCGAAGGTAAGTATTGCTAAATTGCCTCTCTGTAATAACTTTGTGTTGGGAGACAGTACTGCACAAGCTTTAAAAGCTTTTTTCGCTTTGTAGACAAGATTTTCAAAAAATCCCACTTTAAAAAAGCAGAACATTGCCTTTATAGATGAATTTCGCAAACTCGACTACATGGAACTGTTAAAGGCTGAAGATTTAAACATTAAACACAACTATTTTTTACCTCATTATGCTGTCATAAATCAGAATAGTTCAACAATCAAATTAAGAGTAGTTTTCAATCCTTCATTCGAGACATTTAATTCGGTCTTCCTTAAAGGGCCAAAATTAGAAACCAGTATCTTCGGTAACTTAATCAACTTTAGGCTGTATAAAGTTGCTTTGTCAGCAGGTACCGGAAAAATGTACTGCCAAATCCTAGTCTCCGAGGAAGATACCCATTTACAACGAATTTTCTGGCGGAAAGATTCCTCTGATCCATTGGGGGTATACATCCTAAAAACAGTCACTTGTGGAACTTCTTGTGCCCCCTTCTTAGCTTTTCGAACTATTCAGAGATTTATGCACTCGTTTTGAAGTGCACATCTGTTCATATTATTTGGAGGGGATAGCCATTCTTCTCTTCATCACATCATATAATGCACACGCTTTTTCTGCTCTCGGAAAAATCACGCGGCAATGACGTTTTCGCTCTCTTTTTAATAAAAAGCCACGTACACAGTTCTGTATTATTGGACTCTTTATTGAATCTCAGTCTCTCTCAAAGCCTGAGTTCCTAATTATATTATGCAATCCACAATTGTTGGTCCGGCTAAGCTTATTATTGAAAACCAACAATTTTATTTTAAAAATCATTATCGTCAAAAAACGATATATATAAATTCTGTAATATATTTATTACTTTTTAAAATTATATTTAATGTCGCAAATATTTATATTTTATATTATTTTGACTACGAAACGATTACAATAATAATTTTTTTTGGTGTTTAAACTATATACAATAGCGGACAAAATTGTGAAAACTTCTTTGAAAAGGCGTATTTTTTACGTCTGATGTTTCAAAATGCCACTTTTTTTAAAATTCTTTTAGGGGCAAGGCACTTCTGTTGATAAAATGTTGAAATGAATGAATGATATCGGAATTTATAGGCGAATTTATTTTGAAATAAGAAAAAGCTATATTTCACATACATAATACACACGAGAAGTTTTATAACCAAAATTCTGGTGCCATTATGACATTTCTGAATTAAAATTAAGTGGTTTCATCAAGAACTATTCTTTACACCTCAGTGATGTATATCATATTCGATACGTTTAAAATACTGTCATACCATTAAAATACATGGAAAACGATTTTTACCCCACAGACCGTAATGTAATGGAATTTTTTTGAGTGGCCTTGTACATGAACCGAAATTGGTGCACATTTCATTTCAATATCAAACATGCCATAGTAAATCCCAATAACATATATCCATTTCATGGCAACCGGACTATATTTACGCGAATTAAAGCACGGACAGACAAACCGAATTAATAAACAATTTTCAACTATGCTGGAAAATGTTAAAAATGACGCATACACAAATTATCACAATATCATTTTATACTTGTTGGGTAACTGTAACTTTTAATTGCGGTCTGACAACTACTTCCCGCGGATTAAACCAAGTCTCTTAGTCCTGAATCTAAATAACGTGATACAAAGATTGAATCATTTCTTTCTATATTAGTTGGAATGATTACAGTATTGCTTCTGCGCAACAAGTTTTTTTAGTCAACTCTATTGATATTAAATTAGATTAAGGCCGGGGCTATTCTCGGACAATCCCAACTCTGAAATATGGTTACCTTGAAAATGCTTTTTGCACACTTTAGAAACACGACATGGAACTCACTCCTGTTGTAATATAAATGATGCATAAGGTCACGTGCAGAAAGCTTTATTTGGGATTGAAATACTTCATTTATGTAATTTTGGATATTCATATACGCACCAATCACACCACAAATTGTTCCTACAACTTTTAATGTAATATAACCACATATGCTAGCACTGACTGGATGCTTCACGGCGTGTGTAATGCAATTAGGATGCAAATATGCTCCAATTTTTCTCTTTAAATATTTTATGCTATCACTACCAAACATGGAAATTTTGATCTTCTCAGACGAAATAACACTTCTCCATTGGTCTATATCCCTTTAACATGAGTTTTTGTTTCGGTATTGTTCAACGTTTGGTAAAGAGATAAAAATGGATTTTTTCGTTGAATTAGCATTTAAACCAAACTCTTGCAGTCTGCGTCAAACCGTCTTTGTACTCAATAACACATTGACTTTCGCTATTTCATTATTTATATATCCGTATGATTTTCTGCTCTCACTTATGCGCAGTCTCTTAATTTTGCTATCATCACTTGCTGTTGTGCATCTTTTCTTGCCTTTGCCAGTGTGAATATCTAGTGAAATTAGTCTGAAAACATAGTCTTGAATTTCTAGTGACATATAACAAACTTATACCACTTCAAAAATTTAGAAATGTCATTTTGGGTTGCATTTTCACCAATTTGAATTTACTTTCTTCTTAACTAAAACATTATTCTCTTAGAACTATTATTTTACATCGATTTTTAAGTGACCAGTCAACTCTTTGTACTATTTTTTTAATGTTCTTCTCTTTTACGTGTTATAAGCAATCAAACCTGAAAAATACATCTTTTCAAAAATGATTTCCGCAAGTTTGGCCACTATTGTACATATATTTATATATTAGTCCCCATAAATAAAATAGAAATTGATTAAAAATATTAATGTTAAATTTGATAATCAGAATAATAACAGTATGTTAAATATCTCAAATTAATTGACGTGAAATTCTGAAATTACATTTTCTATTTCAGGAAACTCTTATAATTGTAATAAATAAAAATTTGAGTTGAAAACTAAATCCGCTAAAAACCAACGTTTGAATACACAATATATAAATCAAGCACTTTGAAAGTAGTGAATTTCTTGATGTGTTGATCAAAATAGTAATATCTTAAGAATATATGATTTTGAAGCTGTTTTTAAGTCAGTTAATTAGCTAACTTTTTCGCAGCGAAAAGGTAAAATTTTTCCTCAAAACTTTTGGGTTTTATTTACAATATACGATTCCATTGTGGTTTGTCCTATATTGAACAAACTAAACGACAACTCTTTGTGAAAGTCGATGAACGCATAAATTACGCAAAGAAAAACGAATTACAATAATTCTCTATTGCTTCTCCTTGCTCGGAGGGAGGGACGTAATTTCAATTTTGATTCGGCCGCTATTATCAATAAATACAATGCTCCTTTAGATTTAGACTTTTTGAAGCTGTTCATATTCATAAATTTATAAAATCCTTGGTTAATGAATTTTCGAGTGTACCTTACACCTCACCTTTCTGGGTTGATTTGTTATGTCACGATGCTTCATTTCCGTTTTGAGCTCATTGATTGCTGGAACATGATGCTATTTCGGTGCTTTGTTTACTGACATTTGAATTTTCTTCTTGCATGTAGTTGGGAGGATGTTGATTTATATACTGTTGTAGAGAATTTTACTCTTATAATTCTTAAAACTTTTTTTAATGCCTGAGATATGGCTACTAAAATTATATCTAAGTATAGTAAAGTAACTGAATGTTTAATACGTGAAAAATTAATTACAAAATTGTATTAGTAAAGTAACTATCCGCTATTCGATGTGATTAAAAATAGCTCTTCCTAGCTATATAACTATGAGTTGGTGTTGCGATTAAGAAAACTATAACAGACATGATAAAAAATTTAATTTAAGCATGATTGAAGAGAATTATCTATTTAGAACACAAGGGTTATTTGAGCACATAAATATTATGAATAGAATGCTTGAAATGTTCATTTGTTTGTTCGTGATATCCATCACCGCAACATATCAAAATGGCGAACATACGTACTTTTAAATGGTAAATAGAGTAAAGCTTAGAAATAGTTTGTGAAAACCTTTGTATTTATTTTTCTAAATTAATTTTCTTTTCGGTTAGTTTCAATTTATTTTTAAATTAGTGAAAATTGTAGTTGGATTTATTAGACTTACATGGAGTAAATTTGTTTTAAAAATGAGTAAAAGGAAGTTGAAAACCATGAGTTCATTATTAGGACACCTTGTAAATGTCTTCCCTAAAAAATTATGTTTATTCGTTCAATGCTTCAAACAACATTGTCATTTTTTATACCTATAAACAAGAAAAGAATATTAACACATTACATAAATCTTTTAAATAAACAAACACCGCGTAGCTTTTTATAACACGTTTTGCAATGATAAACACGAAAATACCTGAAAAAAATTATGTAAAAAAAAATACATTCTTTATAATGATAACAATATTTACTTTAACCTTGTTTAACAGAGATAACACAACTCATTTATTATGGTTGATCGTTGTTTTCATATGAGGCAAAAATTTTGATTAACTTGAGTTTTTATTAAATGCATTGTAAATCATGTTTTTATGATTCAGATTAAATGAAGACATATTTTTATTTATTCTATCTTCTTGTTATTATTCCTGTTATCTTAATATATTTATTTCAATCGTAAAAATGTAAATATTTCGGCAATTTTATGAGCTTTTTTTATTTATTCCATATTATTTTTTTTCATTTAATATTATTTAGTTATTGTTTTGTAAATGAATATAAAGAGAGAAAACTGCTTTCTATGAAAGTCGATTTTACTCAGCAGAGGCTAATTTTAATAACTACTTTACATTACACTTATAATTACATAAATAAATTATTAAGCTTGTTACATTCTTACATCTATCTCTTAAATTTACATTAATTTTCAAATGTGCTGTTTTACTTACATGCAACAACATTTAATGTACAGAATACATATAATAATATTTTTATCAAATAAACGGGATAGATACTAATGGAAAATCATTTATAATCCTTATTTAACTAAAACTTTAATTGTAACCGTGAGATTGAAAAACTATGTCGATCTCTGCGTCTAACATTGGGGCGACTAAAATTATTTTAGCTATAAGAACAATAATATATAAATTATGCATCTTAAATTTAATTATGCAGATGTGAAACTACTTTATCTTTATAGAGAATATGACTTTTGAACACTTCCAGTCCACAGCTCTTGCTTATACCACTTCGTTAATTTAACAAACTCCAAAATAAGTTTTAGCGAATTAAATCTGAGTGTCATATCTTGAGCAAGATTATACCTAAGATTGATTCAGAAATGTTTAAACTATGGAGGTGATAAAACTAAGATGCCGTAAGGCAAGCTGTCCCGCCAGCATAGAGTATGAGCAGTTCATAAATGCGAAAGCGTCAGACGAGACTAATCAGTGCGATGCCGCCTTGGCCAGGCAAACGGACTGGTTAGTGTGATGTCTGCATTACGCCAACTGCCATACAAGGGAGGTCATCTCACAGCACGCCTCACTCTTTCCGCGCTCCAAACACCATTGGAAGACACGGACACTGCGATAAAAATCTATGTATTCAGGGATTAGCTCGTGGAATTAAGGGGTTACATCGGAAACTCATTGAAGTTTAGCGCCCTTGACCTTAATCCCGGTTTTCTTGGAAGTGCTATTATTTTACCATTGGCTTCCAGATAGAAGGGTCTAAAGAGATAATTACTAACCCTTCAGCCTCGGCTTTAAACTCCTTAAACTCCAATACCGGACGAACCAAACCTCAAGACTACGAAGTTCCACTCGTGAAGTGCTCGTCAATCTTCCGAGGAGAGAATCCGACGTCTTTGTCCTAGGGTGCAACCCGGCTCGCCAGCTTCCTGAGTGGAAGCCCAGCAGCTGAAAATCAAACGTAACAACATAAAAAAACATAAACTAAATAAACCTAGCAACCCGCAGACTAGCGTCTGCGGGATTGAGTGATGGTTCCTGAGTGAAAACCCAGCTGTCGTGGACAAACATAACAAATTATCAAACAACAAATTTAACAAATCAAACTTTTTACCGTAAACCATACCTTACCATACAATTTAGGTGCATGATAAATGGGCTTTGCACCGAGCCTCCACCATTCCCACTGGTACCGCGGAAGCCACAGGCCGGTACGATTGCGTTCGAGTGTGGTTGGAGACCACAATATGTTCCAGCAAAATGGCCTGACCTTCTAAGACTCAGGTTGCGTCTAATATTCTGGCAGTAGCCATCTAGACGTAGATCGCAGCACGATAGTGTTCGGAAGTTACGTGGGAAGAAATTATTCCAAGCTGGTTTCCAAAATGCTCACACATACAGGCAATGTCCGACTGATCCCACAGAAAAACGTTGGGTCTCTGCGGAAGAAGCGAGCCTGGTGACGCCAAAGGTCCCATGTCGCGAAAAAATTTGTTAGACATAGAAGTCGCACTACACTCGACTGTGGGTGACTCGCGGGAAAACCTCATACGTCGTGCGCCCAGTCCAGAGTTGGTCCACCTCTCTTTCCAAATTGAGAAAGGCACGGCTGAAGAGATGTTTTTTGGCCTGACGGCGTGTGTCTTTCACCTCCACGTTGACTGAACGTCGTTACGTAGCGCTTTGGTCAACACATCCGCACGGTCATTATAGATTAACCCCACGTGAGCCCAAACCAAGTGCACATGAGCTTCGACTCTTGTTGTTCTGATCAGGTCCTTAATATCAGCAGTCACCTTATGTTTAGACACTATGGAGTTGATAATTAATCACATTTTTAGACATTTCAAGAATCTATCGAAAATAAAGTCCCCTTTCTTGCCCGACTGACTATTTTTCTCTATTATTCATTTCTGATATAATTCATTACCATATTTTAATTATTCATAAATTGAAATGCATTCACACAATACTCATTTTCAGCAACTTTTTCCTAGTTTTCATTTGAAATGATATTACTGTGCATGAGCATATTGGCCCTGAGAAGGACAGCAGTAGGGAAATAACTTTGGTGTTTCTGAGAAAAGGAACCTTAACTACTATAAAATTGATGCTGTTGTATGGAAAGATTATATATTTCTATATACATATTAACTCACTCAACTTTTAAATCACATTTTTATGTAAAAGGAAATTGTAAATATACATTACTTAAAGTATTGTGTGTATGCTGTTAAAAGTTTTGTTCTGGTTTGAAATAATTTTTCGAGCTGCAGTTGCAGCAGCAAGCTGTTGCAACCCCTTCACCATTTGTGGATCCTGTGAAAACATAGCTCCAAATTGAAACCAGTTTCGCCATCTTATGTTTGCATCTGCTGTAACGCCAAATGTCGTCGAGCGTAAAATTAGTAACAGTGTATCAATTTAATCTACTTTTAAACACTTATTTTCCGTATTCTTAATAGATATGTTCAACTTAATTATACCAAAAAATCATTTAGTGAGTTATATGAAATACCTCAAATTATATCAAAGTGGATAACTGCTTCCAATATATTTCTGTAGATCATGACACAAACATGGAATAAGATGTACATATTATGATATGAATATTATGTTATTTTTATATAAAGTACAAATAGTACAAATTTATTAGTTAAAAGTCAGTTTTTTTGCTAAAAGTGTTATTAATTGAAAGTGGAATTTTCATAAACATATGAATTCTCAAAAATAATTTAAAACAAACCAATTTGATAAGTATTACTAAACCATTCTAAACGTTCTTCTTTTATGATAATCAATTATTATTTAGGGTTTCCTAGGAACTTTTTTCTAAACTAGTTCGAAGCACTTTTGCTTACGCACACATTGACATATGGTCGATTGCCAAAAATAAGTTTTCTGTAACTTCTTGTAATAAAATAAATGCTGTAACTGCTTATTTTGAGATTTGATTATTTCTTCGTTGCCCTTTAGATAAATCCCCATCTATTGGACGATTATATATATTGTTTTAAACAAAACTTGTAAATATGTGCATTTTAATCTAAACTGAGAACATTCCTACATGAATTACTTGATTTTACATCAAAAATGGGATACATTTTTCTTACAACCGTTATATTATTTTAATGAAAGTTCTCAAATTTTAGCCAATTTGCAACAAGTAACAAACAAAAGAAAGACCAGTTACCACTAATTAAAACTATTACACTAATGAAACGAGTTGTAAAGTTCCTACTGGGTAAAAATGACCTCGCCAGGATTCGAATCAGGGATGTCTTGGCTGAAGCAGCCGATTCTCTGCCAACTGAACGATCCCTATCAAATCTGGCGGATCTAATTCGCACAGCTGGCTAATTGATCATATCATCAAATTTTTAAGGGGTACGGGACACATTTTCAAAAAAAATATTTAATGATATAAAATTTAGATTTTTTTGTGATTGTTAACCATATTATTTGTAAATAAAATCGCACGATAAAATTTCTCATAATTAAAAAAAAAAAAAAAAAAAAAAAAATTTTTAAATTTAAATTTTGTTAAAAAAAGCGGTGTAGTTTAAAATCGTTATAACACGAAATATTATGTATAGAATTTCATTTTTTTTTCATTTAAATAAACAGAAATATATAAAATTCAGCATTTTAAAAAATATTAATTTTTAAAAAATTAAAAAATATTTAAAGTAAAAATTAGAGAAAAAAAAGATGTAACATTTTTTTAATCATATTTTCAAAAGTTATATATATATTTTAATTTGCTGAATCTAAATTAAATAAAAGCTATTGAAAAAGACATGTTCCAAGTTTTAACCATTTATCTGTAACGGTTCTGGATTTATAACAATTTAAATAATAAGAAATGGTGAAAAACCCATCTTAAAGAAAAGAGCAATTTCACAAGATGTCGTTTTCTTGACAACCATAGCTTGAAAGGTAGAATTTGAAAACAAACCAAAACGAATAAATTAATATTTCCTGTTCTAATTAAAATAGAAACATGATTTAAATGTCATTTTAAGCAGAGAACGGCAGAAAAAAAATTAATCCAATAATTTTTTTTTTTCAAAAATTTTGTGTCCTGGACCCCCTAACTGTGTGAATCAGGTCGCCAGATTTGTTCAGGATAGCTGAGTTGACAGAGTGATAGCTTCAGACAAGAAATTCCTTGTTCGAATCCCGGTCATTTTTGCTTAGTTGGAAATTTAAAACTCATTTGTTTTATTTACCAAATAGAATAATTTTGCTAAAATTTATCTAATGCATTACAATAATGGTTATCCTTACTTGAAAATTTCGGTAGAAATCCCGTTATGTGGGGAAATGTGGCCAAGACCACATATATGAAAATTACTTTTCGCTTTGATCAGATCAATTTTTTATCAAATTAAGTTTCTTATTACCCTAATATAAAGTAATAATACAAAGTTGTAAATTGATATTTATTGCACTTACTATATCTTCATTAGAATTAGCATGCATGTAAGTAGAAGGAATAGTTTCTAATATAATGATGCACGGAAGCTGACGAAACATATTCTGTTTAACATTGATACTTAATTATGTTTACGCGTGCATTAATTAATTAAAGATAATCAAGTTATCAATGAGCAAGCAGTACTAATTTCTCTGTGAATTTCTCTTTAAAGACATTTATTTGGCTTCAGAAATATAATAATTATTGTGTATTTTCCCAAGATATAAATTCTTTATAAATAGAATACCTGTGTAAGGTGTTCTCTTTTTTATGAAATGTTTATCCCTTGATTGAGGTAGGGAATGTTTATATAATAATTTCTTAAAGACAAAACAATTTCCTATAATAAACATTTTACAGAATCTTTTTGGTGAATGTTTTCTGTTATTCAAAGGGCAGTCTCTACATTTTCCAGAAATATTCATAAACAAATTGAAGCGAACTAATATCAATGGACAAAAATTGTTCAGACAAACCTCCGATAATTCTAAATATTCTGCTAATAATACAAGAAATGATTGCACCTAATTTGAAAATACGCAAGCGAAGATTTAGCCGGGTACTCGCCACGGTTGACACATTGGCCTCTGTTATATGCAGAAATTCCGGATTCTTTCCTGAAATTTGAAGCATTTCTTTTTGCTTTATATAATGACGAAGATTTCGTGATTATGTAGAGGAAAATTTCTGTTATCGAATTTCTGAATACAAGTAGAGGTGAAACTGGTAACCCCGTAGCTCGCTATTTGGCATTCTACAGTTCTGAAAACTCTACATTAGAATTTAAAACAAATATCAGATACCTACTACATTCAAACTCTACAAAATCTTGAAGCTACATAAGTAGTTCCGAAAATTACGTATTGCGGTTTGATGGAAGCTACGGTGAATGAGAACTTAATCCGTGTTGAAATCCTCATGACCAATGTTAATCTACGTGGAAGAGCACAAACGATAGCAATTCTCTTTTCTGTTAAAATCAATCTATTAGATCACTTGCAAAGAAATTGGATTTAGAATTTATTTCTCAAAAATATATAGAGACATCACGAATACCTATATAAATTCATCTAAATGTTGAAACTAATTATTTTGCTAATTCTTTTTCATTTCATAATATTTCCATGAATTTTACTCAATGCTTCAACAATATTAAATTTTATTTCAATAATAAAATTAAATAATTGTTCTTTTGTATTTGTCGTTGATTGTTATGTGCAAAAGTAAAATAGAGAAAATGTGGCTCCACAGAGCATATATTGAGGACCGGTGCATTGTGAGATACCATTTAGCTTTAGGAAGAAAACTTAATATGACAAATCAGACCAAAACATTAAACTTCTTTCAGCAATTTGATAATTGAGAAAAACAAAACACTAGGCACAAAAAGGTTACTATCTAAAATTTCTTTCATTAATAAATCAATGTATAATATAAATCTCGACAACCAAGTGAACAGCAGTTAATGTATATTTTTGGTTCAAAACCCCCCTAAGTTATCAGTTTCCCATTATATAAAAGCTATGTGTTACTGATACTCACAGTATTAAGGAATTATACTGCGATTCTTCAATACTAGACAAAACAGGAAAAATAAAGCGAGCAATACAAAAATACGTCTGATTTTCAGTAAACAATCAAATTAGCTGATATCTTCCCGTAAGGCATGTAAGGCATGGTGACGTCACGTCGACGTCGTTGTGAAGACTCACTGTGATTTTGTGACCGTCGATGTGACGTCATAGTGACTAGAATGCGAGGTCGTTATGGCCGATTTAGAAGTCGTTTGTGACGTCACATTGTGACCACTCTGTGAAGTCACGGTGTGACAAATTTGTGAAAAGTGTGTCATTTGTGACTATTTTGGCATTAACTTTGTGACGAACCTGTGACGAAAGCGACAATGCTTTGAAGTCACACTGTGACCAATTTGTGAAATGTGTGTCATTTGTGACGAACTTGTCATAAACACTGTGATTTCAAATGAAAATCAAATTTCAAATTAATTGCTTAAAAGACGGAAATAGTGAAAAAGATTCCATGTTGGGTCTCGAACCCGGGCCATCAGTACAGCGCACTGACATTCTACCAACTAAATCACATGGAACGATACCCAGGCTGGAAAATTTCTCACTATTACATGTTGGCAAGGCTACAAACGCAGCACAAGATGGAATATTTAGCGTGAGCCACCAACATGATGCAAACACGGAACTTAATTAAATCCAGCATCGATTGAAATTATATTAATACTTGGAAATTTTTCCAGAGAGAACCATTCGCCTTGCATACAATATTTCAAATGAAAATCAAATTTCAAATTAATTGCTTAAAAGGCAATTTTAATTGGAAATGTTGTATGCAAGGCGAATGTTTCTCCCTGGAAAAATTTCCAATTATTGACTTACAATGACTTACAATGTCATCATTTCCTTTTAATAATCAAATTCATTCTTTTATATACAATAAACATAGCAATAGAGTGTCAATGATTTTAACCAATTGATTTAAATCAGATTATAAATTACATATTTTCTGATTTTTTATAATAGTGTGAAAAAGCATTATAATCAGTAATGGAAATTATCACTAAATCAAATGTAAAAAATGTAATATTTGTTATTGTTAATTATAACAATATTAAACTGTGCAAAACGAAGTATTGCACATTGAAGTATTGCAGAAGTAAAAAAACATCTAACTAAATGTTAAATAACTTCAAAACATTATAATATTTAGTAGCTATTCAAATATTTTAATGTTGTGGGGGAAAAAATCTGATTTAAATTTCAAAAATACAATTTTTGTAATCTATTTATAAATTATGTGTGAGTTTCTTGTATACATTGCTACAATTTTTGAACAATTTGATATACATACGCTTTAGAACCTGTGTAAAATTACTGGCTGCTTTATGAATTTATCAAACTATTATTTATCACCTTTTTTCAACCACTTTTTCAAAAATGTAGATTGTGTTCTTAATTAAACAGTTAATTGTTTAATAATTACAAAATTTAATCTGTATCATCAATTTGAAAATAAATGCAATTTATCAATAACTTTAAAATATAAGCAGTATTTAATATTGGTTTACGTAATTATTACAAAATATTAATGCACATAATTTTGTATGTTACTAAAGAAATTTTTAATTTGCAGTTTTTTGTAATTTCTATAATTACATAATTAAAATTTTATTATTTAAAGCAAAAAAAAACATAGATTATGTTAGTAATTAGAGGGTTATTCATTTTTGAAGTGCTTCATTCTTGATAGATGTTTAATATTTTAACACAGGGAAAAAAATAAAAAAAATCTGATTTAAATAAAAAAAAATCCGATTTAAATAAAAAAAATCCGATTTTTTTACACCCTAGTATTTATAATTGTACTATTAAACAACATCAAACTACAATAGGTAAATTAAATGCATTATTAGATTTAACAATATCTCAAAAATATTTCCATATGGTATAAGGAATTCCTATTATTTTATAATTTTGGCAAATGTTATATCTGAAAACATTGGTTTGAAGATTTAGGATTTTAAAAGATAATTTAAAATATTATTAGCACTAAAAGAAAATTCTTTCAAATGTTTCACTACTCTAATATGTAAAAATACATTTTCCCAGTATAATGTTAATTTCTAATCTAAAACAGTTTCGTAATCTCATGATAATCGAACATCATATTTAACCCCAAAATAATAATAACTATAAGTATTAGTAATCAAAAAATAGCAAGAAGCCGGTAAAATAATTCCAAATCATAGTCGTTCCATACATTTTCAATCTCAAGTAAGAGTAAATTAATGTTTATATTAATTCCAGTATGAATGTAGGCATGAATCAGTCTCTGCGCAGTTTTTTTTTTTCAAGCGATGGCAGATTAAGATATTTTTCTTTACAGTTATCGAATTGGAAAATATCGCTTCTGACAGTTAATGATCAGTCTCTTACAAATATAACATAAAACTATTTAACTCATAATATACAAATCAGGAATAAAATATTTAAATTAAATAAGACTTACATATACGTTACATTAATATCCGTGTATCCTAAAATGGTCATTTCCTTATCTTAAAATGTTGTAGACGTGGTGATGTTCTAAAAACAGTGAACTATTTCCTGCGTCTTCTCATATTTATTTTTCTGTGGGCAGACGATTTTCAAGCAGATGGTCTGTTACAGATTATATGTTTTTGTATGCAAGAGATATGGAACTTGAATGGGCAGTAATTTTCTGAAAGTATCGTTAATTAAAATTTTGTATTTGAAGAAATGTCCAATGTAGTTAACCTTTTCTTTTTATCCGTAACAAATAATTCAAGTTAAAATGTATTGTAAAGTTTCTTTTTTCTAAATAATTATAATAATAATATTCATAATTAGAGTTTATTAGATAAAACATTGTTTAAATTTTTAAAAGGTGTAAAAATAAATTTAATGGTAATAACGACCCCCCCCCCCCTTTTTTTTTCTTTTTTTTTAAGTAAAGTTTGTTTTGCACAAATTTTGTATATTTCTTTTATTTTCGGAAAATGCTAATTTTATTTAAAAAGTCTGAAAGAAGTAGAATTTATGACTTCAATGCAAATTATAAAAATATTCTAAAGCAAGAAATGCATAGATGACTAAACTCTGAAGACTCTTTCTACGTGCTCATTAAAAGGTGCAGATTTAATTGTAATAGAAAATTTTTAGTTTTAAACCACAGAAGTGTTTCGAATAATCCTGGTCGGTAAAAAAAGAAATAAATAAATAAATTTCCTCCCAGCAAACTAAATATGTAAAGTGTATAAATTTAATATTCCTAATTCAAAATATATTATCCAAATGCTAGATAAAATTGAAATCATGAAAAAGTATACATTCACTGTCTTAGATATCAAATTGATAAAATATAGCCTGAAAATTTAGTTTATTAATGCTTGTATCGTGCATTTTATTTATTATTCCCCCCCCCCCTCCCCTTTAGTGACAGAATTTACCATTTGCTATCCACTAATATATTTTCATTCCTTATGCCGCTGTAACTCGTGACTGTTTAAAATATTTCTCTTCATTTTCAAAGATTTTTGAAGTTCATATTTTTGTCACACAGTGACTTACAATATGGTGGTTTTTTTGTCACATATGTGACGTGACGTACGTTACATAGCAGTGACATAACAGTGACGTCACAAATTTTTTTAATTACCAGAAAAATATAATTTTACAGTAAATAACATGTTTTAAAGAATTTTCGTATTTTTTTAAAGTTTTCTAAGACGTTCACATCTCAGTCACAATGTGACATCACTGAGTGGTGGCATTTTGGTCGCAGATGTGACGTGACCACATTGACTTACTGTAACGTCACAACGACGTCACCGTGACCATGCATGCTATGAGGGTTAATTAGATGGGTTTTATCCACTAAATTGGACAATTGACAGGCGAAGAACTCATTCCAGCTCAATGTTTTATTAATGTTCATTCATTCAGAAAATTCATTTTCTGTTTATGCAGATAATTACTATAACTATGTAATAATTTCCAGCTGTATTATGGCTGTAATTCTAAGTAGTAATGCTAATACTATAATTTCAAAAGTGTAATCTTTTGTTATTTTTTCTTTTACAAATATTATGCTGTAAATTTGAAAAAAAACATTTTCTCCTTAGGTATGGTTTTAATTTATAATAAGAAAAAATATTGAGACATTTTGTATTTTTTCTTTTAATTTTCTAACCATTTTCATTATCCTATTCAAGATTTAAGACTGTTTGAAAAAGAAAGCATTTTCTTCATAAGCAGGATTTTAGTCTACGGGGATGTTCATAAAAGAATGTACCAGTTTCAATGATATATTATAACTGTTTAATTTATACTATTTACAACAAATCATACATAAAATTGAAGGTAAACGAACATAACTTTTCTTACAAATGTCCAACATGTGCACATTTAATTATTCGGACACATACAACCTAAAGTCCAATTCTGCCTAAACTTCGGTTACCAATTCCAGAATACTGAAGTAACAGCCTCTTCAATTCTGTATCTCAACTCTGGCAAATCATTAGGTAGCAGCGTAATGTACACACGGTCGGGCAACTGAAATTCAAAACTTGCTTTTCGAACAGATTTCTTGGGACTACGCACGTAAGATGCTCTGTCAACATCTTGTACAGACACTTGTCGTCGTTGAGTGCATGAGTGTCGTATAACTAAATATGCACATATTGAACATTTGTAGGAAAAACTAGGTTAGTTTATTTTTTATTTGGTATATCATTTGGATTAAATAATCTAAATTAAACTGTTATAAAATACCATTGATACTGGGATAATTTTTTGTGGACAATCTATATAATAGGAGAAAATCTTGGGAGACACTGTGAAATTTTTTTTTTATTTACTGACCATTTTCATTATCATATTTAAGATTTAAGGCTATTCATAACACATATTTGTGGCTAAAGATTAAAAATTTATTTACTCAAAATACTTTTGATTGGGTGAATAAAATCTACAGTACAAAGAATTTTGTACTAAATAAAATAAATGGTTTGTTTAAACATTAAATAAAAGTTTCAGCATTCTCTACAAGCTAACGTTTATGTTTTCTTTTGAATAAAATTTAACTATTTTCAAGAACTTTAAATTTTAATTCGTATTGACATTTTTTTTATTTGACTCAACTTGTTTTTTGCGTGTAATGATTGAATTTCGTAATAGATTATTCACTCAATCCCTGATTTGCTAGAATTATACAAATTATGCACGCAGGTGTGATCGGTAGACATCAAATTTTTGTTTTTATTAGGTTTAAACTACATTTAATAATTTTGCTTTCTTTTCCTAGAAAGATATTTTAAGTTTTTACGATAGTTGTCTGGGGTGATGGATTTTCTTTTAGAGCATAATAGGGGACTTTATGTGTAATAAGCGTTGAACGCACCTTTGTTGTTACTCATTTTTAAAAATTTTCCTCAGTTAAATGTAAACTTTGACATTTCGTAATTAATTATTCTTAATGAATTATTCTTAATTAATTACACTTATTAAATTTATTTTAGGTGTAAAAGCACTAAAACCATGCTTTTCTCATGTATTTTTAAATAATCAAATGAGTATATTTCTTTTCGTCAAGCGCAAATAAATGGCCTTCGAACCATTGTTTATATTACAGCGACATTTTAAAACACTGAATATTTTTAATGATGCAGGGATAGTTAAACCTTATTCTGAATTGATGTCATATAAATTGTGTTTTTGAACAGTTTCCAACATACTTGAAAAGTAATTAAATTTAGGTTTGTCTGAACGCCTGTCACTCTGTCTGGCCGTCTGTCTGTCCGAACTTTAACTCGCGTAGATATACTCGGATTCTATGCAATTAAAATACGTTATTAAGGTTTATCCTGGCATGTGTACAGTATTGAAAATGAAGTGTTTACCACTTATACTTGATTTACAAGGGCACTCAAATGTATTTCGCTATATTATGGTCTATGGGGGAAATTTCTGTGCGGTGTATTTTAACTGTCTTGCAATAATTTAAACATAATAAAATTTATATACATTATTGAGGAGAAATGAAAGAGGATTATTATAGAATATATTATTTGTAGTATTTACAGTTTGTATACTTGGGAGCACAAAAGTATTCATTATATTATGGGAAATGATGAAAAATTGTCTGTGGAGTATCTTAATGATGTTACTCTGTTACAAATATAATGAAATTGATATGAAATTCTGAGGTGCACTAAAACTTGCTTCCAGTAGAATATGGGGACCAAAGTATCTGTCATTCATCTGCATCTACAGAATCACACAAAAGAGTTCATTTAGCTACAAAAAAAGTCATCCATTTGCGACAATGTATTTAGTTCTTTGTTCGGGGGGGAAACTTTTCGCGTGTAATTTTGTTGCACAAAATAAAACATGGTGAAATTGATTTACATTGTTGAGGTTTGCTACAAGATGACTGGAGTAGAATAGGGGTTGCAACGCATTTATCGTTTATTTACAGGGACACATAAAATATTTCGGATAGAATGGCGTATTCCGAATATTGTCCATTAAAGAACATTTGTGAAAGTACATTTTCAGTTATAGTATGCGTTTTTAACTAAATTTTTGAATGCTACGTGTTGTGAATAAATTTAATAGACCATATACTGAACGATGCAGAAAGAATTCGGAAGCAATATTGAGAATGAGAGTGAATTGTATAAAAATCTATAGATAATTTACAGGGTTGTTTTCTAAATAATTCAAGTACATTTCCGTGTATTGCTATAAATTTTTGAAGGTGAATTTTTAACTGTGTTATGTGTTTTCTTACTATATTACACTTTAGCATACTATGTACAATATATATAAATCTCCGGCGAGTAGACAGAGCTGCAGAAAAGAATTAAAGTTCTTTTCAGGGTATCAACGGTAATTACTGAAAGCTGGTTTTCAAATGTGCTATGCGTTTTGTAAAATGTTCTCTTGGGTATCTTATATGGATTACTAAACGGCGAAGTTTTGTTAAAGTATTTTGGAAGTGTTGGAGAGTGTTTCACAATCTATGCTTGATACACGATTTTCCATTCTTGTTTATTTAAATCTAAGGGAAGACAAAATCAGAACCGTTATAATAAATGTGTGAACATCTTCTGTATTTACAACAATGCGAGTCAAAGCGAATGCGAGTTATAATGAAATGTTTTCACAAAAAAATACTCTTTTGTACGAAACCAGGATCACTAAAATACTCCAACTGGCGTGGAGTAAGTAAAAACCAGTAGAGAAAGTTCAATAAAAATTTCTTGAAATTTCTTGCCTTAAAAACTGTTTACATGACAGCTTTTCAACAATGGCAGATTTAAATAAACTATTTTGATTTTACTATTTGACTGGATGTTTTTTATTTTATGTAATTTTCAAAATAATTAACGCTTAAATCTTTCAGTAAATGCAACACATATAACAATGGTATTTTATAACAAATAAAAGATAGAGTAGCTGATGTGGAATATCCTGATCAACTAGAATTTAACGATTTTTTCAGCTTGATGCAAAAGTTTGTATCGTTTAATTTTTATTTGAGATGCATGAAAAATTGAATTGAATCAATAATAAATTATAATGAAGAAAATAAAAGGAATAAATACACCAGAATTTTTTTACAACGTTTTGAAGAAACCCGACTTTTTCTAGATTGTCCTGTCCTTGTGTTATAAAAAAAATTACTCTGCTATCTTTTTAGCATTTCTATTTTTATTAAATCAAATGTAGGGTCTTTGTTAAGGGTATCTATTTTATGATTGAGCTTTACCCGGTAGCTCTTTCGCCTGCCTCTTCTGGATCTAATGGCATTCTTATATATATATTTTTTATTATTCTATACTTTTATATACAATTAAACTTTTAAGTATTTCTTTTACCCTCATTTCTAACTTAGTCATTAAAATAATATTTTTAATTTTGAATGTGGATTAATCACACTTAAATATTTTTCTCTGATGGCTCCCTATTCTTCACTTAGTCGAAGCACCTCTACATCATATGTTAAGTTGGGCAGCACCTAGCTATTCCAGACCACCTCCTAAATTGTTCCATAGTTCCTTTTGTAGAGTCTGAAGTGTTAAGAAATTTAATCCTTTAAAAAGGAAATCATATTGTAAGACATTTGTTTAGAAGTAATGCGGGGTTTTTTTTTGTGTGTGTGTTTCTTTATACATACACATTTCTTCGCATGACAAAAAGAAATATTAAATCTGATTAAAATGTTAACTTTTATAAAACTTGTTTTTATAAAATGAAAAGTACTTGATAAAAACATTGCATTGGTAAAAGCAATGTTCAAATATCTAGCATTTATTTTTATTCCTTCGATTTACTTCTACTTTTTATTTATTTTATTTTTTTATTTTTTAGAATGGTTCTTAACAAAAGGAAAAGTTCCACTTACTTTTAACGTTCAAAAGTATTTTATAAATAGCTCTTATCCATCCTTAAAAAGATATATTCCTGGTTTTAATAGCCTCGAATTTTTCAGGATTTTTTGCATTCCACATCAATGGATAAATTGTGGTTTCTATATACCACAGGCAAGATTTATCTAAAGTCTTTTTTAAAGTCATACTTAGAAGTAGAAATTTATTGTTAATAACCAATTATATATCTATATATAGAAATGGAAAAGAAGATAATACGATAACATTTTCTAAATGTTCGCTTAAATTTAAAAGATGCTGTTAACCACTGAATATATATTTTTTTTATTTTTTTACACTATTAAAATATGAATAATTCACTGACCATATATTTTGCTTTTATTTTGCCATTTATGTTGAAAAAGAAAAAGCAAAGCACAATTAATTTGTAAAGATTTATTTCGACCAGTGATAAAAAATTATTTTTCAGAGAAGTTTAATGAATCTTGTAAAAAGTAATTTTATCTCTATGTAGCAATGACAATCCTTCATAATAATGTTCAATAAACGATATCTGTAAATGCAGTTAAATGAGTGTACAAATCTCTACAATTATAAATTGTAAAATGATTTTATTTTTACGCTTAGGTACTCTGCATTACACCGTTCAAAATCTTCAGTTAACTGTTCGAACATATAACCGTTTTTGTAGAAACGGCTGCAAAACCTAAATTTATCTCCATTCTCACCAATGAAAACGCTTAAAATTCGAGTCAAGTCATCGATATTCTACAAAAACTGTTGAATGACTAGATAGTTTGATGCAACTTTTTAACAGTGGATACTGTAAACGTTTTACAGCAAACCGTCCAGTCATTTGACCACTTTTACAGATAATAGTTACTTAATCGCAATTTTAATAATTCCTGGCCAAAGAGACTCCATAATACGGTCAAGTAACCTATATATACAAAAACGGTTAAATGACTGGACAGTTTTGCTTCCAATTTCAATAATTCCTGGCCAAAGAGACTCCATAATACGGTCAAGTAACCTATATATACAAAAACGGTTAAATGACTGGACAGTTTTGCTTCCAATTTAAATAATTCCTAGCCAAAGAGACTTCATAATACGGTCAAGTAACCTATATATACAAAAACGGTTAAATGACTGGACAGTTTTGCTTCCAATTTTCAACAGGCTGTGTAAAATATGTAATATGAAAAAATACAGTCGAACCTCTCTTTAACGAAGTCTCTAAATCCCGGAAAAAAGTTCGTTATATGGAAAATTCGTTAAATAGAGATTCACCTTTTAAAATACTTTAAACTACATAAAACAGAATTTAAATTCATAAACACTAAATATTTTTACTAAAAGTAATTAATCACATTTTTTTAAATAAATTATATCGATTTGTTTTATTTATTTTACCCACCAATATCCATCATCAATTCATTTTTTCTATGTGTTTAAATCTTTGAAATCTGCAAGGAAAACAAAACATTGCCAGGGAATACACTGTATTTTCTGTTTAAAGTAAGTAGTTTTATATTAAAATTAACGAATTTTAATGACATTATCGTATTTATTATTATTATAAGAAATAATTTTCACCATACATTAACATATGCGTCCTTAAATTTAATTTCTGAAAAACTCTGTTAATTTTGCCTGAGTTTTTTATTTAAAAAAGTGCTTTCTCTCATAATACGCCTCGCATTTTGCAATGCACCAAAAACCCCTTCATGCGTATTTTCTTCTAACTATAATTCGCGTCGGATTGTTTCGAATGACTTTAGCATTTCATCATACGAAGTTTTGTTAATTCTTGCATAATGACCATTTCCATTACCATCATATTCGTCTTCATCGCAATTCATTGCTGTATTCTTTTTATTTTTTACACTGTCGAAAATATCAAATTCGGATAGTATTTCCGAGGTCTCAATTTCAGAATTAAGTGAAATAGAATCATCCATCAGCCCATCATGGTTAATTTCTTCTTTTTTTCTCACTGTATCCACATTTTTTAAAGTTATTCTAAGGGATTATCGTCTTCGTCCTCCGTACTTAACGAATTCTCACTGCTGACAAAGAAGGCGCCTGGTAAAACCAGTTCAAGGACATTGAACCTCATAAAATGTATTTAAAGAAAGAATAAGTTTGGAATGTCCAGAAATATTTTGAGAAATGGGGAGAAAAAAAATTTTTGATCACAAGAAAACGTTCTTTAAATAGAGAATGTACTTCGCTATTTGGAGGTTATTTTACGAAGAAATTCGCAAAATAGAGGTTCGTTAAATAGAGGTTCGACTGTATATAAAATATTTAGAAAAACAAATTCAGCTGTATTAAAAATAATAATTATTTATCTCATTCGACTTTTTCAGTTAAATGGCGCAATAACCTTTACAAAATCCTATGCAAACTGATACTGTGGTATTTGTTTTCTGAGGAAGTACCAACAATATTTCAATATGTACAAAAATATTTTTGACAGTAGCTAAAATATAAATTGATTGTTCGCTTACAAACAAAAATTAAAGATGTAACAGTTACAATGTTAAGAATCCGTATGAAACTCTCTAGTCATTCAATTGCTTTTATAGATAATGGTTAAAATTAAATAACAAACTGTCCAGTCATTTAAACATTTTAGAGATAATGCTGTCACTGTTAAAAATCAGCAACAAACTGCTCAGACGTTCAACCGTTTTGATAGATAATGTTTACACTATTGAAAATCCCAAAGCAAACTGTCTAGTCATACAACCGTTTTTATATAGATAATGGTTAAACTCTTAAAAATCAGCAACAAACTGTTCGGCCATTTAACCGCTTTTAAAGATAATAGTTAAGCTACTAACATTTTGTAACACATTTTCTAATCATTCAATCGTTTTTATAGACGATGGTTAAACTGTGAAAAACCTGCAGCAAATTGTCCAGTCATTCAAATGTTTTTATAGATAATTGCGACATTGGTTAAAATAGCCAAAAAACTGTTCAATCATTCAACAGTTTTGACAGATAATGATTACACTATTAACAATCTGCAGCAAAATGTTTAATCATTCAACTTTTTTTTTTTTTTTATATAAATAACGGTTACTTGAGCATATTATGAAGCGTTCTCATTGGTCAGAGTAGAAGTAACTTGGGTTGTAAATGTTTCCTTTAAAGGCGGTTGATTGACTGAGCTGTTTGCTACAGCTTTTTAAGAATGTACGCGAGTTTCCAAACAAAATATTCTAATTTTTTTTATGAATGTTGCTAAAAATGAATTGATTTTCTTCGTAAACAAAACGGTTAAGAAATAGCGATTTATAGTACCAAAATAGTAATAACAGGTTGTAGATCTAGAAAATAATTTACGCCAATATAATCTGCTTTGCATAGCATGTTGCAACAGTTATTGATCTCTAAAAGTGTTCCAACCACATTTCTAATTATATTGAGTTAGCTAGGTTTGACATAAGTTGTGGAAAAATAATAATTCCAATTAACAGCGTTTCGTTACATGAAGCACAAATTTTTATTTTATCTCATAATTTTATTCTAGTCTTATCCACGTATATTTAAATTTTTCAATTTCATTTTTTCATTTTATTCAATAAAGTTAAAATATTACCCTTTTAAATATTTTCCAACATAGTTGAAAAGTATTTATGAATTCGATTTGTATGTCTCTCCTCCCGCAGTTTATCATTCGTAAATATACATGGATTACTACGTAATTTTTATATGTTACTGAGATTAGCAATAAAAATAGTGTGTATCACTGAAATGGATGAAAAGATGGCATGTAAAAGAACCGCTCAAGTGCACTACAAAGTCTTTTCAATAGATTATGGAGAGCTTAGCATTTGTCCTTATTTTACAAATCCGCACAAAAATAATTCGTTTAAAGAGTTTATTTTTAACAATAATTGCTGGAAACTCTACTTGTCGCAGTATATGCATTTTTAAACTTATCTATTTTTTAATGTATTACATAAAATATTCCTAGATATAAATAGCAGTATAAATTCTATAAATCGTAAATAGGAGTGCACAAAAGAAGTCGCACGCGTTACCTAATATGAACAGCTATTGCTGAAAATGGATTTTTGCTCAGTTATGTGTTTTTTAAATTGCTTACCAACATATCTCATTTCATTGTATTAAATAATATAATTTCTTAATAATATCCTGTTAGGGGTAGAAAGACTCTCATAATCTAAGCCTTGTGCATCATTTTTCGTTCATGTTTCATTTTTCTTTGAAAATTACATTTTATCGCAATCAGAATAGATGTTTGGGAAATAATGGTAATAGCAATTTTAGAAATAATGGATTTGCAATATCCTATCTTATCAGATGACTGTCACGAAATTCATATACATGTTTAATCTAAAATCGCTCATACATATATAAATATCATCAAGCTCATCAAAATATAAATATAAAAATAAATATATGATGGGATTTTTTTTCTGTTTTTTTTTCATACGGCAGGAAGCTATATTGTTCATTATTTGATGAAAATAGCATTCAAAAATTCTCTTACGTGATTCGCATTAAAACTAAGATCATGTGAACATATGAAATTGATATGAGAGAATACAATTAGTTTGGTTTTCTATGTAAACACTTTAGAAACAATGTAAATAAATATTGTTTTGTCGGAATGAAAATAGTCTCTCATAAAACTAAAATTTAATAAATTCAGTAAGTTTGTTTTTCCATTCGGTATTTTTTGAACAAAATGGTGCTTATTTTTTAAATTAAAATTTACATTTTAAAAACTAGTGCCGATATCAAAAATAAGATAACAGTCTGAAATGTCAGATAAAACCAAATGATAGTTATTTGAGATGACTAGGATGGTTAATAGTTCGGGAATTAAAATATACGTGTTACATTATTAGATCTAATTCCGCGATTTCCTTATCTTATTCTAAATTACTAATTATATTACTTTATACACTAAATCCATAAAACATATTAGTAAAACACCTTAAAATTACGTTATTTTTAAAACAATATCGGAAATATCAAACATCATGTTATTTTGGAAAGTAAATATTGGATATATATCATGATATAATATATACATTGATATATATCAACGAACTCTGATCACGTGTATCATCTGAATATACTTTTAAAATTTTATTTACTATATATTTATGTGAAGGAAGTATTGAATTTATAAAAATGGAATTACACATTTTGGATGTCCTGAATACGACATGAGAGTCTTCCAAAAACTTCTCTTGATGCATACTCATATTTATATATAGTATTTTCTTGAATGAAATTACCCCCACCACACCTTCGAAATACGTGTACTTGTATTCTATAAGTTTAAAAAACATGCAAAAACACAATACGGAAAAAAAGCAGTACGTTATTTTAATAACAGTACTATTAAATATTGTAAAATATACATGTCGTTCAACTAACATTCGTGAACACATTTTGAAACAGTTAAAGACATTTTATCTGTAAATATTAGGAAACAACAATAAAAGTATCTTTTTAAGACACTTATAAAATATTGTTAAGGGTCAAGTACTTTTTAAAGTATCAAAAAATGATTCTTAATAGCTGATATTAATATTTTATTATATAGAAACGCTTTAATAGATACCCATGGAAAAAATAGGTTTGGCAGGGAAGTTCTGTGCAAAACAGTTTCAGCTTTTTTAACACTTTCCAACAAAGTTGAAAAGTTTTATGCATTCGGTTTGTCTGTCGGTCTGTCCGTCTGGCCTGTCTGTCCGTCTGTACGCGCTCTAACTCCCGTAAATATACTCGGATCGTTCTGAAATTTTTAGATGTTAGTGACCTCTACCGTAGCACAAACCCTATTGCAAATGAAGTTTGTAGCATGTTTAGTTCATTTACAGGGGCAGTCAAAAGTTTTCCGTTACATTACAGCCTATGGAAAAGAATCGTTTCAAATGATTTTTAATGATATCACACGCTTTCAAACACAATAAAAGTGATATGCATTTATCAAGCGCACTAAAATATGCATTCCGTAGAATATGCGCTGCTAAGAATAAATATTATTCATTTACAGGGCCACACAAAAAAATTCCGTTACATAATGATAAACGTGTGGAGGGAATTTTTTCCGGTGTATTTTAATTATGTTAAATTATTTCATGTATAATGGAATTGATATACATCGGTGAGGTTTACTATAACTTATTTCATGTATAATACGAAGTGCATAGCATTTACAGGGACACACAAAAGATTTCAGATACTATATTGTTTCCGAAGTATTGTACGGTAGCGATGATTGCTGGAAATGCATTTTAATTATGTTATGCGCTTTTATGTTTCACTGTATTTGTTCATTGTATACGATGTGTATAAATGCTGTAATTCATATACAGCGCTACACAAAAAAATTCGTAATGATTACTGGGTATGATTGTAAATTGTTTAAAGGTGGTTTTTAAATGAGTTATGCATTTTTACGCCTAACTGCATTTTGTTTACTAAGAAATGTTTGTAGATAAAATTATAAAACATAGATAAAATTATATACAGCGTCACGCAAAGAATTGGATACATAGCCGTCTATAAATGATAATTTCTGAAAATGTGATTCCAGTAGTTTTAAGAGTGTTTTACTTTGAATTAAACTTTAGCTAAATAGTGGCGTATAATAAAGGTACTAGGTTAACTACAAACTAGGGTTGTACAAAAGTATACAAGTATGTTTCCATCTATTAGTATAAATTGCTGAAACGGAAATTTCAACCTGTTATACGTTTTCTTGCTAAACTTAATTTCCCCATTATATAGCATATATATCAACCTACAGATCAAATACAGAGCTGTTCAAAATAATTAGAATACATATTTGATTTGGATGGTAACTGCTGAAATCAGTTTTTCAAATGTTTTATGCGTTTTCTAAAATGTTTACTTTTATACCTTATTTCCCTAAATAACGAAGTTTTATTAAAGCATACAGGAAGTGTTGGAAAGTGTTTCATAATATATGCTTAACGCATGATTTTTCTTACTTGTTTATATAAAAAGAGGTAATTTTATCTCTAAAATCAATTTTCTCAAAACTGAGACTTTGATCAATGAGCGTATAATTTTGAAGAAATTGCTGGTTATCATTTATGAAATTTTGACTGAAGGTATAAACTTTATAGATACACAAATTGACCTACTGTCTTGTTAATTACGTAAGAACTTTAGACATTATAACATTTTATGAAGCAAAATTCAAAATGTTTATTAATTTTTATCAGTTTTCTTGAATTAACTATTGTATTTCTTCCAGTGTAGGTCATTTAAACCACATATTATATCGCTAGTCAATATAAAATTGTGAGTCAATGTGACATTTCAATTATGAGAAATCCTGTACGCAACTCATATAAGGCGAATACATATTTTAAAAGAGCATTAAATTTCAAATTAAATTAAAACACTTTCTGTGAACATAGACTCTTTTTCAGAATATTCACTGTTAGAATATCTATCTCTTTTAATACGCCTTTAAAGTTTCATATTAGAAAGTTAACTAAATGCGGAATGATTGTAATCCCTACCAGGGTCACTTTTATATGTAATTTGTCAGTTTAAAAGCAGGCGACTATTTTTTAATTCTATCTCGTACCACATTTAGAAAACAAAAATCGTTTACATACACTTTGCCAAAATTGTAAGAAAAAACAAAATTACAAAATTTGCATTTTAAAAATAGTGGTGAGAATAGAATATAAAAATAGTCGCTTATGCAGCCCTGGAAAGATATCTGACAACTTAGTCAACTTATTACTTGCTTAATTAATAATTTAATAATTTCTCATATGATTTCTGAAACCACTATTATAATTATGGCTGAAATTCGACAGCTAATTTTTATTCTAACACTAAATACTGGAGAAATAACTTAAATATGCGTAGATTTTTAAGCATAAGAAAAAAGTACTCACGAGGAAAACAAAAAAGTAAATTTATTTCTGATAATTATTTAAGTCGTTTTTTAAGTTGAAAATTTGATGTTCCCAATAGTCATAGATTTTATGTAAAAGTAATAAATTGCGAAAACTTTGTAAATCTGCTTACAAGTTTAATTTATACGAAAAATACAATTTCCTTGCTTGAAAATATTTTTCTAAACTATGTAAGTTTTCTTTTAATGTAAAACATTAAAAAGATAAATGAACGGAGGTTTTTCAAATATATTGCTAAAATTGTAAGAAAGAATTTTAATGATGTTCTTTAGAAACTCAACGTAAAAGTAATCACAACTCTGGAAAAGAAAGAGTTTAGTGAAATGAAGTTTTTTGAAGATTTATATACGTAAAGAAAATTTTAAATTGTGATGTTTGTGAAACGATATAACCGAAAATTAAACAAGAGAAAGAAAATGGATAAAGAATAATTTAAATAATTCTTAACACTATTCGAATTTTCAAATGCAGCTTTCTGCTTATTCTTAATTCCCTCTCAACTTTTTCGATAACTGAAATTCATTGATAAATAAACAGCAGCATTGTGAGCGAAATGCATAAATTATAAAGTTGGGAAAATATTTTTGTTCTTAATTATTTTTTTTCTAATGTAATAAATAATCTTCAAATACTTAAGTTTTACTGAAATTATAATTTAGGAAATTTCTTAGTAACATCTCTGAAATTTTAATATACACGGCTATTACAAATGATGGGCCCGATTTAAAAAAAAACATATTTTCGAAACTATTGCACATATTACAATAAGTGATACATGAATTTAAAGAAAAATATACCAAATTGTTTTCAGTTACGAATGTTCGATGTGTGATCCTCTTGTTACATGGCATACGACATTTCTGTATTCCAGTTCGTCCCAAACATTTTGTAGCATCTATCTGTCAATGGATCTGAATTCAGCACAAATGCGTTCTTTAAGTTCTGACAATGTCAAAGATATTGTTTATGTAACACCAGTGCCGAAAACAAAGTGTTCAGAACTTAAAGAACGCATTTGTGAAGCTTTCAGAAACATTGACAGAGTGATGCTACAAAATGTTTGGAACGAACTGGATTACAGATTGGACGTATGCCGTGTAACGAAAGGGTCACACATCGAACATTTGATGAAAATGCAGTACTGGCTGTCTCGATAGCAGTTGTGGATCACATCCAGCAGTAATAGCGTAATAGAAGTGGTCAGAATAGGTAATTCGATCCTGTTATATTAGTATAACAATTAGTTGTATTGCAGTCGTCGAGTGAAGGCTATGGAATACATCTTTCCGTGCAGTTTCTCCAGAATAAATTGAAAGAACACATAACATCAGCTCAGCACCTTATTAGAACATATTTCGGCGGCGCAGTTTCCTCCAAGATTATTAGCCATCTCTCCATAGTAGTGATTAGGGCTAAAACAAAGTTGTAGATAATCGAATAAAGGGACGGTGACCAGGGGATGGTATGTAAACTGGAAATACGACTCAAATCTGCTGAAACACAGAAAGCATCGACTTTTTGTTCCTCAAGTGTAGGAATACAAATATGACGTAGATCGCGCTCTCAACCAATGAATAATTAAGAATATCACGTCATGGAAAGAGTGCGGACAGAGCAAGCGGATGAATTTGAAGGGGAGAAGGATAACCTCAGAAATGCGCGGGAAAGTAAAATTGGAAGCTAAAAGAACATTCTAGAAAGAAAAAAACAAATGGAACATTTAATTTAAGAATATTAAAAGCTTAATATTTAAGCAATTTAGAAAAGTGAGACATTAAATTAAAGGGAATTTAACAGAGTTAACGATAGAGATTATTTAAGAATAAGGATTTAGTAAATATAAAGTAGTAATTTAGAATAAGATAAGGAAATCCTGGAATTAGATCTAATAGTGTAACATATATATATATATATATATATATATATATATATATATATAGTTTTATCTCAAAAATATAATAATCATGAAAATTGTGGAAAGAGGGTTCAAAACGTAACGATAAAACTAATGAACAATTGCAACAAGAAACAAAACAATAAATAAATACAGCTCCTTGCTCGACGCAGGGTGGGAGGAGTCAAAATGTAGATACCAAACAGATAATTGAATCCCAACAGGTATAATTTTATGTTTGGTAACTGCTTTTCAATTTTTTTGTATGGTACCTAATTCTTGACTCCTCCGACCCTCCGACGAGCAAAGAGTTGTGTGTATTTATTGTTCATTTCTGCAATTATTCATAAGATTTATTGTTACGTTTTGCACCCTCTTTCCATAATTTTCATGATTCTCCTACTTATCAGATAAAACTATTCTTACTTAGTGCATATAAGTATTCGATCAACCAAAAAATATTATGGATTAGAGCAATAATGTCATATTAATGTTAAAACATAAAAAGGAGTAACTGTAAAAAGTACAATCCTTTTCGACATATTTCCAATCTTTCCACAAAACTGTCTGTGGGCACATGAAAAACGAATACTTTTTTATTTTTCATTAAATCAATTTTCATCATCATCATTTTTAATAAAATAATGAAAGAGCAATAAAATAAAATATAAATTATACAAATCGGCAATCGATATTCGTGCAGTTATGAAAGAAGGAATCAAATGCAAAAATTTTAATTCATATTCCTGTGCAAAGTTCCTTTTAAGCAATTCAACTTAACTTGATATAAATTTTATGTTCATGATGCATACAAGATCTGTTTTTTTGTTCACAGATTTTAGTTTACAGTCAAAGTTCGGTACCTTATGACTTCTTTGCAATTTATTGTCGTTTTAATTTGCTCTATTCGATCGATTGCCAATAGCACTAACTCTTCCATGAGTTATATTATTATACGTTATATTATTGTAAGAAACAAATGCTCATTCCTGAGATAGATTAACAAAGAATGATTGAAAATTATATAAAAAGTCATGAAAGTCACTGTACTGAGCTATACTTTTTTGACCTATTTTACTTCAAAAGTACATTTTCACATGTTCGTTGGTGTAATAATTGAAATTATGCAATTTTTAAAAGTTTGGGCGATAAAATTAGTGCCGGCTTTATGGACTTGGACAGTCCTTTAAAAGCAAACAACACATATATGCTGATGAGAAAAAAGCAAAACAAAATTAATTAAAAACTCGCTTAAATGTAGATTATATTCGTCAATTATTGCAGAAAAACCTTATATATATATATATATATATATATATATATATATATACTGTTTAAAATAGTTTTCTTTCTAGTACATACACCCATGAGAATGTTAATAGTGTATCGATATGACGATGAAGTTTAAGTCAGGCTCGCGCTTAAACAAATTTTACTAATATTCAGTGTTGCAGTACCGCAGTTCAGATTTATTCCAACAGAGCTAAGAATACCCATACCAGGACTCGAACCTGGAATCATTGACTTACCTCGCTCATGGTCTACCTATTGAGATATGAGGAGGGTACCTGGCTGACATAATTCATTCTTATTTGTTGGACATGGATGCGAACTGCAGTAATAGTTTTCTTCATCCGAGATATAACTATAGCACTTACATGATGACATTATGTCAGCCAGGTACCATTCAGATAGCTTATTAGGCAGAACATTGGCACGGCAAGGCAAGGTATCCAGGTTCGGGTCCTGGCCTGGACATTTCTCGCTGAGTTGGAATAAACTTCAGCTGCGCTACTTTAACATTGCAGACTGTTCTTTGACTAACATTTACCGGACATAAAAGTCAATTGATAAAAATAAATACAAATGCAAGATGACCTAAAATTTACAATAATGAAAATAGTTACGAGGGTACGCTGATAAGAAATGCACACATGCTTGTAGAGCGCGAACGAAATGACTTTCAGAAGCGCCACCAGTGGCATGTGGATGTAACATTCCCCCTCTATGTGCATGCTCACATTTGAGGTCGTTGAATTCATCTAGTATATTTTGAGAAATGGAAGCATGGAGATATCTTCTAGTGCTATTGCTATGTCAACGCGAGTTAAACAGCGTGCTGTTATCGAATTTTAACTGCAGAAAAGGGTGACTCCTACTGAGATTCATCGTCATTTAAAGGCTGTTTATGGTGACGATGCGGCTAGTAGGTCTATTGTAAATCATTGGGCAAGAAAATTTCGTGATTGACAGCCTGGAATAGCCGTAATTGTTGATGAAAACGCAGCGGATGCCCGATCTCTACCACAGACGATAAACATCGTAAACTCCTCGACGATTTGATTCAAAATAACCGGAGAATCACTGAAAAGCGTTTTGCAAATAATATTGGGATATCGAAGGAAGGCGTCGGCTTCATTATTGAACAAATGGGATACCGTAAAATCTGTGCACCTCGCGCGCAACTGCAGTGGCTCTGTGAAACTTGAAGTTTGAACCGATTTCATAACCTTCTTACTCCCCTGATCTTGTGCCTCGCGATTTTTATTTTTTTCCTCTACTCAAGAGAGACCTCAAAGATGATCATTATACATCGGACGATGAGATAAAGGCAGCTGTGGAGTTCTGAATTCGAGAAAAGTTGGAAGAATTTTTCAGAGACGCAATAAAGAAATTTGTTTCACGTTTGGAGTGTTTTTGTTTCACTGTTAGCCTTAATGGTGACTATGTTAAAAAATAAATATAAGATTTTGCATCTTAAGAATTGTACTTTAATTTACTTTTGCCCGATCTTGCTATTTGTTTTTATTCGTGTTCTAGAAATATGCGGTCATTTCTTTTCAGCCTACCCTCGTATATTTAGTAGAAATATGTAGTACTTGAGTTATAAAATTTATCAAATGTAAGAGAGCTTAAATGAGGAAATAATAAAAGTGCTATATATAGCCATTTATGTAAAATTAGGTTTTAAAACAAATCTGAAGATTTCACTAAACTGTGCTACCTTGGATAAATTGACATTTCCCCTAAGCGAGATCTTCTCATTAATGAAATATGAATTAACACTCAAAATATAGTATTTCCAGAATTATTTTAAATTCCATATAGATCAGTAAATTTCACTCAACCTCTAAGTACTTTATTTGATAAATAAATTTAGAATAATATTAAAGAAGTCTAAATAGTTTCGAAGCTTAGAGTAATTTGATTTATTGCTCCAAAAATTTATTTTCTCCATCAAAAATAGAACTACTCACACAAAAAAATATAAAACTACGGAAAATCATAACAAAATTGTAAGACAACACATTTCAGAGCGATTTGAAAGCCACTATACATAAACAGATATTAAAAATATTGTCAAATCTTTTGTATGCTTTGACGTGGTTACAAAAAAAAAATAGAATTTAATAAGAAGGCTGATATTGTTTTTAGTTGAACAATGAGAATATATTTACCCACCGCAAGCTGGTGATGGAGATGAAGGTGGCATGGGCCCCAGCCTCTACCCACATAATTAAGTTGAAAAGGGCCCATTCATATACTTTCATTCAAAATCTCTTTTATCTTAAAAACTAAATGTTTCTTATGTCACATGCGAAAGAATTCCTGACTATTGTTTTGTTAAATTTTGGATAGCTGCAACATAATTTTTTGTTCTACATTGAGACGTAATCATTATTTTACTGTAGTAGAGGTTTTTGCTGATGTAGAGAACATTATTCAGGTTTATCTAATAGACATCTTTTTAGCGTACTACACAAAAAAATCTGGAAATCTGATTAGTTTTAAACTTTCCTTGCATATAAGAACTTGATGTTGAATCAAGCAGACATTCATGTTGCTGTGATATCATAAAGGCAGGATAAACACTTACACTCCAAACTCTGTTTTAGATATCTTCTAATGATCTATTTGTAAAATAAGAGCTCAAAGTATCAACAAAACATAACAGGAGTCTTCAAAGTACTTTAGAATATCTGCTCTTCAGGAATGAGTTTATCTCTTAATTCTTTTGTCACTGGAAAACTATCTATATTTCTCTTTTTAATTGACTGTATCCAAAATGTCAATTTCTTTTTTAGCCCTACTTCTACTGCAAAAAACGACTGTTTCGTTTGTTTTTGCAGTTTCACCAGAATTCGTACCAACCATCAGACTTG
Source organism: Maratus speciosus (assembly GCA_963932465.1). Classification (NCBI taxonomy): domain Eukaryota; kingdom Metazoa; phylum Arthropoda; class Arachnida; order Araneae; family Salticidae; genus Maratus; species Maratus speciosus. The sequence continues at coordinate 283,360,198 of OZ010788.1, forward strand.
CTACATCTATGTACAGATTGTCACAGCTATCCCATAAAATTCGCGTAATAATTAAAAAAATTAGGATTTTGTTGCAGCAATTTTCAAAGGTTTTTAGAGAATCTGATCCTCTTAAAAAGAGTCTATAATATGAATAGTTCACAAATACAATTATGTCTGCTAAGCCATCTACATCAATTGATTCATTGTTTGAAAAGAATGTTTTAAATATTTTATACATGGGATTAAAATAACTTCCTTTAATACCAGAAACTGTATGTAATGAATGATTTTAAGTATATTTCAAATTAAATCCCAGTAGAACAAAGACATATTTAATTAAATATTTGTTCTGGTTCAAGGCGTCTTCTTTAATTTAAAATAATTGGAAAGTTGTCCGATATGACATTAAATTTTAGGTAATGAAACGCCATTTCCTTTTCAGTCAAACCTGCATTCAACATTTTCTTTTATACAAGTTTTTGTTAACTTTTCAAAGATTGTTTGGGTTTCAACATCCTTAGAAGTTCTGTAACTTACTATGAAATATCCAATTTTCACAGACTATTTTAGAAAGATATATTCTACTTTTTTAAACTATCATATATTCTCTATATTTCTTTCTAAAAATCATTAGGATTATTTTTGCATTCTGAATGCACACTTTTAAAATGATGACGTATTTTTATATATCAGTTACGCACCGGGTTTTTTATAAGCGGTCTCAATTAATATAATAGCCACGTAAAAATAGTCATATTTTTTATTATAATTACCTAAACTGTGAAATAAGTCTTCGCGATAAAGAAAATAATAAGTTTGTCCCCCCCCCCCAAATCCTTACATTTTCATGTTACCTTTGAAAAGTGTTGTACTCGTAAATAAGTCAGAGGGTATGCGATAGAGTAATGAATGTTCATGACTACCAGAAGGTGTATGGGGTATACCTTTGCATACCATCCACTACATCCATGCCCTTGGCGTTGTTAACCCGGTAATAGTTGAAGGATCTTCCTTTAATACACTTTTATGTTTTGAAACTTGGCACTTTGAGACGCATGATGGTAGCCTTGCAGCCTCTATTTTATTGAGTAATTTAATCGATATAACTGGTGTTACGTTACACTAATGAATAATATTACACCAGTTATATAAGTTTAAATATTGATATAGCTTTTTAACTGATGTGTATATCAGTTTAAATTATCAGTTATTAATCAGTAATAATTACTTTAAATAATATAAGTTAAATTATTGCATAAAATTGGAGGCAGTATGGTGCCACTAATTTTATGGAGTAACGTTACATACATTTTTTTACAGTGAGTGTTAAGGAAAGTCTTTGGTATTTCAAGCGAACTCATTAAAGTAACAAAGACATGATCAACGAGATCATGGATTTTTTAACAGTCGCATTGATCAAACTGATCAATACAAAAACTATGTGTACATGATTAATTTACACATTTGTAAAATGCCAAGCATTATAAATAACCTTATTCATCCAGAATATTCCAAGGCTTATCATATCGCAATATACTCCAAATCAAACATATAAACTTTATTCCTTTTTTCTTGGCAAAAATACTATTTTTAGCCCCCGTCCCCGGTATGCTATTTCTTTCTCCCAGCTTATTTTGTGTCTTCTCCAAAAAATAACATTATCTTACAGAAGCCAGCCGTGAAACAAAGCAGTACTCTTAAACACTCTACTGCAATTTTTTTAACTTCTAAGCATCGCACATTTTCAATTTTTATACCATCGTATTGGGGAAGAAAAGTACTTTTGAATGCAATTTGTTTGAAAACTGGATCTACATTTATTTTTGAGATATTAATTTTTTTGCAGATTTTAGAGATATTTGTTTAATTTTGGCAACTCAAGTACTCCATTCCTGTAGAAAGTAAACGAAAAATAGTTGGAAAATTGCAATTATAGCTTTCTGTTTCCATTTTCCCATAAAAACTGAAAAAATGTACTTAAAATGCTTGCTATTTTGAAAAAATATAAATCAATGATTTCTGATAAAACATGAAGCTAATAGAAACTAAATTTATTTTTAAGTATATTAACGTTACAAACAAATGAAGGCATATGAATCATTAGACAGCCGATATTTTTGCCGGGTTTCTTGACATTCAGAGATAGTGACGTCATATGCGTACTTTACGAGGCTAACGAAAAAGACAGGCTACCGCGGTGGGTCCGATTCTTCTTTTTTTACAGACCGCTGGAGTCACGTGATGCTCGAATGCACCAATGAAGGTGTGCGAAAAGAGCATCACGTGACTCCAGCGGTCTGTAAAAAAAGAAGAATAGGACCTACCGCGGTAGCCTGCCTTTTTCGTTAGCCTCGCGTACTTTATTGTAGATGTTGTTTAATACTGGATCGCAAATGAGAAATTCTTCAGCGGATGCGGATGACGTCACTTTATATAAAGTAAAAGCGCGTGTTTTAAGTCTTAAAACTGAAATATGTTTTGTACTATCTATATATATCTACATATATTTTTTTCTTCATCGGGGGCTTCACTAAATTATGAAAAAGCAGAATTCCTGTTTTCTAGTTATTTATTCTTTTTTTTGTCGAAATTTACATTTTGCAGACTTAGATATTTTTTTTATTTAAATTAAAAATATTGCAAATTTGATATTATAGAAAACAGGAAGGCATGGAAATATGCCGTCTAAAGGCGATATATATCACCTTGTTTTTCTGCATACTTACTATTAATTATTCTTTATCCCTTTTATTTGCGTTGCATGACTCTTTCATTGCCCATTATTTAGCTTTTTAGCGTGATCTAAAAAGTTTATAGTTTTACATTTTTATATTTGTATGCACTCTACCACCAATTGGCAAGGAAAGGCGTCTCTCTATTCTAAAAAAAAAGTAACTACCGCTGTCACCGCCGCCGCCGCCGGTTTTGAATTTTTTGTGACCGGAGGTCTTTCTTCGTTAATATTAAGAAAAATAATGCATACAAAAATATGAAAATCGGTAGTATTATACAGAAATGTCTGATAAACACGCTGATGCAGACAGTTTTCAGATCGAAGAATTATTTTAGGAGATATTTAATGCTAAAGTTGGACAAAATCGTTCCACTGAAAAAGTTTTATAGGAGCAAAAACTGTTCATAGAAATTTAATCATTTTTAGATCATTTTATGCGTTAGAATTTGCCGGAGTGCAGATCGCATTAATTTTTTTATTTTGACTAATTTTTTGAGGTTTTATTTCTATTTTAAATTCAGATTTTCAGCATTTCTAGAGATATTTTTAACAGATTTTAGAAAGTGATATTAATTTAAACTGTTGCCAACTGTATAAACAGCGGAAGCAATAATGTTTGCTTCAAAAAAAATATATTTATACGTGTAAATAAATTAAAAATTTATTTACACGTGACTATTATAAACAGAAAAAAACATTTGGAATTAGAATTAAATAATTATGTACAAAAAGCAGGAACTTATTAAAAATTATGTCATAAAAACTATAATTACACGTGAATTTTAAGAGAGAAAGGAATTTGTAACGCAATAAATTTATTAACATGCGTTAGAAGTCTTAAATAGGAGAAATTACGTCATATTTACGTCACATTACAGTTATTACATAAAATGAACACAAAATAATATTGCAAAACGGTTTAAATTTAGAAATTGCGCTAGACATTTATTTGATATTTTAAGAGGATACTTTTCAACTATTTTTGTTAGGAAAGCGCAAATAATATTTAATTTCTAACACAAGTATTTTCACGTGAATATTAAAAAGAGAAAGAATAGTTTGGTCAAAATTACGTCAGATTAAAAACGATTAATTTAAAATGTCTCGTTTAAAAGAACTTTCTTTTCACTTTGTTAAAAAATACCAGGAGACAAAGACTCTGTTTACATAATTCCTTTTATATTAGCTTATTTTGAAATGTTGTTACACGTGTCTACGTCATCAAGTTATTTTTATTTCGACGTTTTATTTGTATTTTTATTAATGTTGTACTAATTTATTTGTTTTTTCGTTATTTAAAATAAAAATTCTGTCAATTTGTATAATTTGGCGAGTGGTTTGGCGATTTATATAATTTGGCGAAATTGGTCGACGGGATAATCAAGTAGTACCGCAACGGATTTGGCGTTAAAATTCCCCAATCAAAGAGAAATGAATAGAAATACGCTTATAGAGAGATCGCCACTGTTTTTTAAATTATAATTCAATCTTTCGAAATCTTTTTAAAGCCGATCAAATTAGCGTGCATTTAGAGTCTACGGTGTCTGGACGGGGGTTGGCGAGCGTAGCTCGTAGGGGGCCGAGCCCCCTAGTCAATCAAAAAAATAATACAAATACCGTCAAAATGATCAGTTGTAATGCTGGTATTTACCGTCTATCTTAAAATTCGACCTTAGAAAACCTTGTTCGAACGCTCAAAGGGTATTCACCAATAATCTGATTGGACTTCAGTCGCGATAAAGTTCAATAGATGACTCATGAATTTAATTTAGCGTTTTTCCAAGGTTTTCTAGCTGGAGATGATGAACTTCAGTCAGATTGGACTTCAGTCGCAATAAGTTCAATAGATGATTCATGAATTAAGTTTAGCGTTTTTCCGAGGTTTTCTAGCTGGAGATGATGAACTTCAGTCAGATTGGACTTCATTCGCAATAAGTTCAATAGATGATTCATGAATTTAATTTAGCGTTTTCCGAGGTTTTCTAGGTGGAGATAAATTATGAATATGGGCATCAAGACACCCGCGTTGATTTGGCTGGACAAATTCGGTATTCTACAATCAACATGCTCAAGCATGATTCAAGTTTAGATACGCAACATCTAAAATCTTATAGCCAATAATATCTAGCTCTAACTAAAACTAAAAAAACAAAACAAAAAAGCAATTTAAAAAATTACAACTACAATTTGGAAAATGATTTTTTCGAAGACTAAAATTTAAGACACAAAAAATCGCACGGAGTTGATCATACATTACGTACGCCGTGAATTAAACATTAACATTTCTGGACCCATCATGAACAAATTTTAAAAGAAATTTCAGTTTTATAATTTTCGGTACTGCAAATTTTTAAACTCCTACGGAGCTGGTCATACATTACGTACGCCATGAATTAAACATTAATAGTGTTATTACACGTAAAAATTTCAAGCGACAAAAATCGCCTGCGACTCGTACGTATTATCCACCTGAAACTTACGTATTATCCAAACATTTCATTGGCTGTTCGGGAAAAGGCTTTTCGATCGTCAGATTTAAAAGAAATCCGACGACCAATTTTAAATGAAATTTCATTCTTAAACTTCTAAACATCCCACAATATTACTTTTTACACCGTCGTATAGAGAAAAAATGTACTTTTAAATGCAATTTGTTTGAAAGCTGTATCTCAATTTGTTTCTGAGTTATTATTTTTTTTTTGTAGTTTTTATTACTTTTTTGTCATAGTGGCAACAGAAGTATCCATCTCTGTTGAAAATAAAGGAAAATACAGGTTACTGTATAGACCAATCAGAAAACGAATAAAATGCGGATTCAACCAATAAAACGTTTCATATATGTTTTTGATTTCCTACCCTGACAAAGGACAATAACCATTTTTACAAATTTTTAAAAATGGTCTGATTGTGTAACCCCTTTCCTTAGATATGTACTTGTAGGTTACGAGATTTCTTATCCCTATTTAAGAGGTCTCGGAACTCTTAAAGCTTCAAAATTTTCGAAATTAAAATTTTTTAGATGTTAAACTCCTATTTTTTCTGAACATTTTGATGGAATTGTTTCTTCGAAATTCCCATTAGAACAGAAGTTATGGATCTTGGAATCAAACCCATTCGATAGCTGAAACGGCGTTTCAGAAACTTTGAAGTCATTTTTTTCCAAATGACGTTTTAGTGCGTAACGCGTACGATAGCTCAAAGACTTCTAAATATTTTTTCATGAAATTTTCAAAACATATGTTTCATGTTAGTTTGGATACGCAGAACCTAAAATTTCCTTTTTATTAATAAAAAAAATATTTTTTTAGGGGATTATACTGTTGAAATTTTCAAAATTTTATATTAGCTAAATACAATTTTGTATTAAAATTACAAGAATGCTTTAAATGCAAATTTATTTAGGTTCAAGGTAATTATTAAAATTTGAAGTATAAGTAAGAAGAAAAATTTTCATTTTAGTTGCAATATTTATTTTATAAATCCTGCGCGTAACCTGTTAGACTAATTTTTTGTTCTTCAAATATATGACAGTTTTGTAAATGCTAATTCTGCATCTTGCAATTTTTAAAATACATGAAATGAAAGAACATACTTATATATTTCATCTCAATAAAAATTGTGTTTTAAAATCATATACATTTTAAGATGTTAAATGTTGAAAACGGTCTTTTTTCATTTTTTCCAATTTTAAGAGACCTGAGACCTATGGTGATGGACTATTTTTCCCGGGCGTCTTGACATGTAAAATTTAGGTTATTTAAGCTGGTATATTTTCATTGCCTTCATTTCCCTAAGTTTTGTTAGCACATTTTGATCAGCCAAGCGCAGAAAATTTTTAAAGTATCATAAAAGTAATGAAGATTACTGATTGCCATAACATACTAAGGACAAGCTTTCGATGTTTATCATTCTGTCTTTCAAGCTTATTATCTTCTAGAATACTAAAAAGCAATCTACGTGGATCTAATACATATATATGTTACCGGCCAAACCCGATTTTAGGCCAAACGAGATTGCTCTCGGCAAAACTAGTTTATCCTAACACCCATAGGATAAACTAGTTTTTCCTAAACCAAACTAGTTTATCCTAACGCTCATAGCATAAACTGATTTTTCCTAGGCCGAACCTGTTTGGTCTAACGCTCATAGGATAAACTAGTTTAGCCTGCTCTTCATTAGTCCGAACTAGTTTATCCTAGGCCGATCTAGTTTATCCTAGGCCAATTTAATTTGGCGTGATTTTATTGATCCCGAAGACTGCCCCGGCGCCAACCTTCTAATTTATCCTAGGCCGATCCTAGGTCAATGCAATTTAACGTGCATTTATTAATCACAACAACCGCTCAGGCGCCAATCATGTGCAAAGTTGTATTGCCGTCACCCCTGTATAACATATTTTTTCGATGGGGAGTGGAATACTGTCCCCCGCTTTTTTCCCAGTTTAACCGCCACCGGTAGTTACAAAATATGTTCCATATGACAAATTGTGTGCTGGAGCACCAAAGAATGGGATGAGAGGTTATCGTATAATTTAGGAGAGGAAGAATTTGGAGGATTGGTTAATAATGCTCAGTATAACTTCGAAAATACGGGATCGTTGGAGCCGGGACTTCGCCAATTTTTTTTAATTCCAGCTTTCCAAAAGAATATGTACTTCTGATATTCTCAATGGTGCATTTATTCGTAATTAATTCAAAGCCCAGTGTTATTTATGTGAGAAAAAAAAAATAAAAAACGAAACATAGATTTTTTAATATTTATTTCTTTTTCTCAGATAAATATCATTTGTCTTTGAATTAAATATGAATAAATGCACTATTAAGAATATCAGAAGTACAATTGATATTCTTTCAGAAATCTGGAATTTTCAATCACGGTCCTCTTTGGTCTAAAATACATATATTTTTAAGCTACCATTATTCCACAATTAAAATTCTCTTTAAAGAGTAATACATATACGTTTATACGGATGGTTAAAAAGTACTGTAAAACCTGTTAGAAGAATCTGTGTATGACGAAATCCTGTTTTAAACGGAAACATTTTTTAATCGTTGCAAATTGTATATAATAATCCGTTTGAAAAAAACATAATACATTTGCTAGAGACGACGAACCTACTAAAAAGGGAACTTAACTATGCCAAAAAATTTTCTCTCCTATGTGATTCTGTCTTAGGTTTTCTATATAATATTTTCAAATCTCCAAGCCGTGTAAAAAAAGTAATGGTATAGGTAATTATTCAGATATTTACATATAAATAAAGATTCATGAAAAAATCAATATAGTTTACTGTAGAATCATTAATATCGTTAATCCACATTCTATGGCTTGGAGATTTAAAAATTAAAAAAAATTCTATACAATAAAATCTTCTAAGACGGTATTCCATATGAAAGAAGAAAATTCCGTTATAGGCATGCTCCCTTATTAGAAGGTTCATCGTCTGTTGTAAATGCATTATATTCCTTTTACAAGTACTAATATCTTCATTTTACATAGATAAACATATTTTTATTTTGTTAAACACGGAATTCTGTCATAAACAGGTTATTTTCTTTAAGTTTTACCGTACTTTAATTTTATTACCTAAAAATGCATCACCCATCTTAAAATAAAATAAAATAATTAAATAAATATATAAATTTTAATTGTGGAATAATAGCGATTTAAAAATACGTGCATTAAAAAAAATTGGGTTGGGCAAAATGTTACTGATATTTTTTCTGAACAAATCAGAGATCCTGCCTTGCCGGTCCAAATGATTTTGATATGAGCTGGGTTGGAAATTGGACAGGACATTTCTGCCTGTGGTGACCTCAAGAAGAATGCAGTCTATTCTATTCCCGACTTGAGCCGTAAAAAATAGAGTCATGGTCCATATCGGTCCAAACCTCTAGAAAAATGTAATCCCAAAACCAAGCCCGGACCGAGTATCGGGAAGGAAAATTGGGCGGACCCGTAAAGACCCTTACATCGAATAACCAAAAGACTAACTCACAAAATTTTGTAAATTTGGACGCTAAACTTCTATTATATTAAAAAAAAATAAACAAATAAGCGAGTTTTTAGTGAACTTCACTTACTTCCATAGATGTGTTTGAGTGGATTCGTTTGAAAATATTTGAATTTGAGCGTGAAGTTGATTCATTTTGAATGAGAAATTGAATTTCAGTTTAAATTACTTCTTTTATTTATTTATTTATTTTATTTTTGTTTTAGCGTGCTCAACAGTTGGTTGGTATCAATTAAAGCACGCCAAATTGAATTGTCCTAGGATAAACTAGAAAGTTGGCGCCGTAGAGGTCTCTGGGATCAATAAAAGTACGCCAAATTAAATTGGCCTGGGATAAACTAGATCAGCCTAGGACAAACTAGTTCAGACCAATGAATAGCAGGCTAAACTAGTTTATCCTATGAACGTTAGGCTAGACTAATTTGGCCTAGAAAAAACTAGTTTATCCTATGGGCGTCAGGATAAACTAGTTTGGCCTAGGAAAAATTAGTTTATTCTATGGGCGTTAGGATAAACTAGTTTGGCCTAGGAAAAACTAGTTTATCCGATGCGCGTTAGTATAAACTAGTTTGTCCTAGGCCAATCTAGTTTGGCCTAAAATCGGGTTTGCCTGGTAACATATATATATATATATATCCATATATTAATATATATATATATATATATTGATTTCAGAAGACTATATGCATATTAAGAGGTTTAAATATGCTATTTAATTGTATAATATCTATGTTAACATTGAAGAGTATATAATTTTTATTTTTTTTTTATTGCTGCACGGTTAATATAACAATGCAATTGATAAATCAGAATGCTTAATTATTTATTCTGCAAGTTCCATTAATCTATCTATACTCCTATTATAAAGAGGAAAAAATTGTTTATTTGTAGGAGGTAAGCTCTGGAACTAACGAACCGATTCCAAAAGTAATGGTATCAAAATGATGGTGTTAGTCCAACTTAGAACATAGGCTATATCTTATGTCGGTGTCACTACCCCAAAGGGGGTGTAGGAGCAAAAAACGTTCTAAAAATGCGATTTTAGCGTTTACTAAAGGGCCTAGAAATATGAAATTTTGAATATTAGTTACTTATAAGATATAAATGATGTCTAAGAACAGTTCTTAAAGAATTCGAAATTTGAAAGGAGTGAAAATGCGCGAAAATCGTTCTAAAAAACGTTCTAAATGGTGGTTTCTACGCAATCTCAGGAAATACCAAACCGATTTAAAAAATAATGGTGTCAAAATGACGGTGACAACCCTTGCTCCAACATAGGCTATATTTTATGTCGGTGCCACAACCCGAAAGGGGTGCAGGAGCAAAAAACGTTCTAAAAATGCGATTTTTGAGTTACCGAAGGGCCTAGAAATATGAAATTTGAAATATTAGCTACTTATTAGATATAAAGGATTTCTAAGAACAGTTCTTAAACAATTCGAAATTTAAAAGGGGTGAAAATGCGCGAAAAGCGTTCTAAAAAACGTTCTAATGGTGGTTTCTACGCAATCTCAGGAAATACCAAACCGATTTAAAAAATAATGGCGTCAAAATGATGGTGACAACCCTTGCTCCAACATAGGCAATTTTTTATGTCGGTGCCACTACCCCAAAGGGGGTGCAGGAGAAAAACGTTCTAAATTGCGGCTTTTGCGTTACGGAAGGGGCTATAATCGTGAAATTTGGAATGGTAGTTAGTTATAAGATATCAATGATCTCTAAGGACATTTCCTAAAAAAATCGTAATTTAAAAGGGGGTCAAAATGCGCAAAAAACGTTGTAAAAAACTTTCTAAATTGCGATTTCTATGCAATCTCAGGAAGTACTGAACCGATTTCAAATATAATGGTGTAAAAATGATGGTGACAGATCTTACTCCAAGATAGGCTATATTTTATGTCTGTTTCCACTACCTCAGAGGAGATGCAGGAGCAAAATGCACAAAAAGCGTTCTAAAAGCGTTCTAAATGCGATTTGTCGGCAATATCTCAAGAAGAATGAATCTGATTTCAAACGTTATGGTAGGAAATTGATGCTGACAGCCTCTGCTCTAACATAGACGCTATTTTATGTCGGTATCACTATTACCAAGACGTTGCAGGAGCAAAAAAGCGTTCTAAATTTTGATTTTTGTGATCGATAGGGGCTAACAACTTAAAATTAGGAAAGGTACATATTTATTAGATATAAATGATCTTTAAGAACAGTTTCGAAAAAAATGGGAAATTTAAAAAGGGGTGATAATGCGTGAAAAGCGTCCTAAAAACGTTCTAAATTGCGATTTCTACTCAATCTAAGAAAATACCAAAGCTATTTCAAAAGTAATGGTTGCAAATCAATGGTGACAGTCCCTGCTATAACATAGGTTATATTTTATGTTGCTGTCACTACCATCTGAGGGTTGCAAAAGCAAAACATGTTCTAATTTGCGTTTTTTGCACAACTGGGTGGTCTAACATTTTGAAGTATGGCATGGTATTTACTTAGAAGATGCAACTGCTTTCTAAGACGAGTCGAAAGAAAATTCCAAATTTTAAAAAATGTAGTGAGTGAAAAGCGTTATAAATTACAATTTTTATACAATGTTATCAAATACTAAACCGATTAAAAAAATAATGATGAAAAATTGTTTGTGTTAGAACCTGCTCAAACATAAGCTATATTTTATGTCTATTCCACTATCACCAGAGAGTTGCAGGAGCTAAAAATTTTCTAAATTGCGATTTTATATGATACTGAAAAGGCTACAAACTTTAAATATGACATCGTAGTTACTTATAAAATATAAATGCCCTCGAAGCAACGTCGAAAATAAATTCGAATTAAAAAGGGGTGAGGCGAAGGGGAGGTGCGAAAAGCATTCTAAAAAAGTTCTAAATTACGATTCTATTCAATTTCAGGAAGTATAAACCGATTACAAAAGTAATAGTTGCGAATCAATGGTAACAGTCTCTGATCCTACACAGGCTATATTTTATGCCGGTGATTCTACCACCTGGGGTTCACAGGAACAACAAACGTTCTAAAAAAGGGCTTTAAAATCTTTTTAAATTACTTTTCTGCGGAATATTAGGAAATAACAAACTGATTTCAAAATTAATGTTGGCAAATTAATGGTGACAGTTCCTGTTTCAACATAGCCCTTTATGTTGAGAGAGGTGGTAGGACTTGGAATTTGACATGATGGTTAATTTTAAGATGTAAGACGATGGTTTCTACAAAATTCAAAACTTCAAATGAATACTGAAATGAGCGTATAAATTGAGCATAAAAATTTCAAAATATTTTCTAAATTATCATTTATTTAGTTTTATTTCATTTTATTAATTTAAGTCTCATTTCTGCCTAATGCAGTGTAATAATGATGTTTAATCAAACTGTGTTTTAAATTGTAATTTTTGAAACATTCCTAAAAGTAATAAGTACCTTTTAATAAAAAATACCTTTTAATAAAATAAAATATTACCTTTTAATAAAATAAAAATTTAGTTAGTACCTTTTAATAAAAATTAGACATATAAATATCACTTGGCATATTTCAAATATTACGCGAGCAAAGCCGCGGGGTTTGCTAGTGTAAGATAAAGCAAAAAGCACCATTGTTATTATGAGTCACCTATATTTATTAATAGTAAAAAAGAAAGAGAGAATTTAGAAATCAAAATATTGTACGCAACATACGGGTATACAGATAAGTTACAACATAAATAATTTTTTTTCGTAAAAGGCAATGTCAATTTCATTTGCAGAATTTTCACATTCTTGTTCTAGATATTTTTATTTATCGGCATTTTCAAGCATAATTTCATTCCTACTGCATCAGTGTTTCCTTCCCACATTTTAAAAATTAAAATAAATGAGTTCGCTTTTTGACTTAATCTATATTTAGTATTTGAAAAGTTACTCGTGGATATTTCATTTCTTTATATCCTGTTTTGTAATGCAGAATACGATTTTTATTGGCACACCATTTGTTGAAAACGTGACATAAATAACTAAATCTTCAATTCAAAAAATGGAGTGTCTAAAAAGAACACAATCCTTATATCTGTACTATTTAATATGTAATATTGGGATAGAAATGTAATTTAATAAATAAAAATGGTTATGAAATATTTATTTGTTTAGTAAAGATAAAGAATTTTAATGTAGGATGCAATAAATGAAATCAATTGATTTTTAGTATAAGTTTCTACACGCTACATCATTAAAGTAAAAATATAAACATTACTGGTTTGAACTAACAGAAAGTCATAGAAACTGGTTGGTATATTAATTATGACTGCTACTTTCACGATAATACTCAACTGTGGTTTTTATCTTTATTTTATAGATTCATCATTTTCTGTGGCGATTTCTTTGAGGAAATTTAAATTTTCCATTACAGAATATATATTATAATTAGTAAGATATATGATATAATTAATAGAAACAAAAAATAAAATCATTGGCACTTTCATAAACAGTACTTGTTCCCGGAATTATAATGAACACAAGAAGAGACATAATTACTTGTCAAATAACTTTGCAAAAATTCCTAGCTATATCTAGAAATAAGCAAAAAAAAAAAATCTTCAAAATTTCTTAATTTCTAAACTAAAAAATGGTCTTAAATACAAAGGAAAACTTAATAATCATTACTAACAATATTAAAACAACACCCAAGATGTATGTCGTAGGTCGTTTTCTCTCACCGTACAAGATCCAAATATCATAAAGATATTCAGAGAGCGACGAAAATAAAAATTATAATTGATGAAACCTACCAAGTGTATTAGAGAAAAATGGGTTAGCCATAACAGTCGCAAAATGGTCATTAGTTGCGTAATTACCATACGAAAGTAGAGAGGTGAGGAGGGCGCGCGTATGTATATTATAAAAACATAATTTAAACCTTTTCTTTTATATAAAAATAGAACATTTAAAAAGTATATCGATTTAAGATTTACGAAGAACTATGTGTTGGAACTATTTTGGTTTCACATATAGTACCGATGAATAGCTCTCTATGGAAAGATCATAAAACTTACTTCATCCTTTGATGATGACCAAGTAGTTTGCCCGAAACTGTTTGGTAGTTTTTAACATCTTTTTAAGGTTTTAAACGTCATGTACATTTTATCTCCCATGGTACACACTTATGTCATATGTATCGTACAATGCAAATAAAGGCGTCTTAAATTCAGACACATATATGACCGAAAAGTTAATTCAGACACTTAAAAGTCTGCATATGAAATTTCAGACATTATAGGTGTCTGAAATTAAGACACTTAAGTGTCTTACTATGTTTTACTATAATAAACACTGTAAACTGAAATGTCTGAAATTCAGACATATATTTGTCTTAAAATGGAGTGTTCGATTTTCAGACATTTTAAAGGGCTTTAATTTTTAAGGCACGTGTATGTGTCTGAATTTAAGACATTTCAAGCGTCTGAATCGCATCCATCTTTGATCAATCTGCATGTTCGGCAATAGGCAACCCTTTTTTACTTTTTTTGTTAGCTTTATACAGAGTAAAAAATATATTCGTTTAAATATGGAAAATGTATTGCCAATTGAGACACCAATTTTTGTATTTTAATGTAAAAAAATTCCGTAAATTAGAGAAATATTTCCATTTTTTTGCGTATTTCTATATTTAAAAAGTTAAAATATAATCTTTCAAGGATAAACTCATACATTTCATTCTCCACTTTCTAACTCACGTATATTAGACATGATTTATTTATTTTTATTCAAACCAGGGGCATATCCAAGGGATGGGCAGATGAGGCCACAGCCCCCTACTTAGTTTATAGAAAATGTCATGTTTAATCACAAAAATTTAGAAAAAGGCATGTTTTAATCTTAGAAAGTGTGTTACAGAGGTTTACATCAATTTTATTTACTGTTTATTGAAATGCATTTAGCAGATAATTTTCGGTGTTCCGCTTAACACTAGAAAGCACGGTTATTTTGACCGCTACCAAAGGAATATATCTTGGTTCGAACCGAGAATGTTTTTTATAAAACTAGTTTAAAAGGTTCAAAGAAATAAAAAGACTAGTTAAATAAATAAGTTAAAGATTTAAAATAAAAATTCTGGTGGGAAATATTTTTATAAAATTTCAGTAAAATTTCCCGTTTTTCTGTTATTACAAAAATGCGGTATAACCATAAATTTAAAATTCTGTGCTGTGTAAAATTGTTTCCTGTGTTCTCTTTTAGAAATTTTTACTTATGTCAACGTTCCTTTCCGAAATGAGATGTTTAGATACACCGCTAATTCAAACTTTTGTTTGTTTGCTTATAATTCGATAGGTAATTTATTCATAAAAAAATGGGAAAATCCTTTTGATCACATAGTTTCTGAATAACATCACCTGCCAATTTCATGCGTTTAAAAACAATAATGAATTAAAATTTCTGCATTTTCCAAACAGCAAACTTGTTTCAGAAAATTTTTCAAGAATATGTAGTGGCTCCATTTCGTGTTAGTCCAAGTAATCGAACTTTTTTTGTAATTACAAGCATCCCCCAATTTGTATAAATAACAAGTTCCGTAAACAAGTGTTGAATTCAGGAGTTGGCCCGGAGAGGGGAATTCCCCCCCCCCTCCCGGAAGAATTGATATTTTGTGTTTTCAATAGTCAAAAAGTGCAGTTTCCCCCAGAAGCCACAGAAATCCCTCCCGGAGAAAAGTGTCTGAATTCAACACTGCCGCAAACTTATGCGTAACTTGAATTTTACGTAGGTCGAATTTGTAAATTGATTAGGTAAAATTTCGTAAGAAACTGCAATATTTATTGTATATATATACACAGGGTGTCCCAAAAAGGACCACCTATTTTTAAAAATGAATAATTAACAAACGAATAGAGTTATTAAAAAATTCTTGCAGGAAACGAATATGTGAAGTCTGGAATTTGTTTACAACTCTTTATTATAATAGTTCAAAATCTGACCGACAGATGGTGCTACAGCACATTTTGATGGCTATATGAACAAAAGGAGCATGCGTGAAGACCAGACAGAAGTAGACGTGGTCAATGAAAGTTCAGTAGTAACCATTTCAAGGGAAACAGTAGTTGTCGTTGCGTAAAATTCTTCAAAATGGTGTATTAATTCGCCATATATTCGCCAAAATGCGCTATAGCGCCATCTGTCGGTCATATTTTGAACTAATATAAGAAAAAGTTCAAAAAAAAATTCCAGACTTCACACGACCGTTTCCAGCAAGAATTTTTTTAATAACTCTATTCGTTTGTTAATTATTCATTTTTAAAAATAGGTACCCTGATAATATGTCACATTTTTATATGTAGAATACATTCATAATGTCCTATTATGGTAATGAAAAAGTGGTAAATAGTAGATTTAAAAATAAAAAGAAACTTATTTTTACTAGTATTAAGTTCACTAAAATAAAAACTGTATTTTTTTTTTCTTGTGCGAAAACATCAGTTTTAATTTATACCACAAGCGTTGTTCGACATTTTTCTTTTATTGATACTTAGCCATATCTATACACCATATATTACATTTTTTCACATTGGACCATCAATGATTGAGATTGTACCATAAAGTCACAGCACTGCATCTCACGCCGAAAGAATTCCGTTTCCCTTTATATTGCTTGTTCCAATATAGTTTAATTATAGCTTGACTTTTAAAGGAAAAATCAAAGAACGAAAAAAAGAAGAATAGAACACTGAACAACGTATCATTTTTTAAAACATTGAGAGAAAAATGTATTTTCAAGTCATATATACATTCCACACTTCTGTTTATGATGTGCAGAATCCACATTTCTCATTACACTTAATAAACAAACAAACGCGGATAGTAAGTCTGCAGATCAGCTCTGCAAGTCACATTTTTTCATCTTACTTTGCATATCTAACATCTTAAAATCCTCAATTTATTATTTTTAGGTTATAATTATATTTACGAAAATAGGATTTCCTTGAAGATTAAGAAAATATAACCTTTAAAACTGTTACATTAAACACGACGTGATGCAATGAAGTATTGAAATTTTCAAAATTTGCATCATCTTAGAATTAGAATATATGAGTATCTAGGAGTTATTTTTTGCATTTATATTTAGTAAACAAAAGAACATCGTTGGATAGAAGGATTTATCTTATAGTACCAAAATTCTTAATTATTTTTTAACACCAAAGCACTGGCATTTTCACAGAAGTTGAAGAAAATCTCATGTAACAAAAAATAATGGAAATATAAGTTATTATTACGAGATAAACATGATTTCGAAGTTCAATGATATAACTTTTGTTTGGAGAAAAAAAATTATGATAATTAAATAGCATTTAAAAGAGAGTTTTTATCAAAAAAATCCTTATCTACTTTTATAGAAAACACATAGAAATAGCATAGGAAAATGTGCTTTTTGTTTATAAAAAACCTTTTAATTTCAGCTGAACTCTGTTAAAATAGTCTGTTGTTATTTTATTTTTCTGGCATACTATGAAATGAAGTTGTGGGCAGTTGTTAAATCGAAAAAGAAAAAAAGAATAATAAATATTTTTTATTTCAAAATTGCAAATTATAAAGAAAGATTTTTTATATTTTTCGAACATCTGCAAAATTCCACCAAAAATTGTACATGCCGGAAATTTATTGATAAAATTTAAATCCGATTTGAATATTGTTTGCAAAATCTTAGCATCCAAAATGTAATATTTAAATCAATCTTCACATGTGCCATTTTTACTTAATGATAAAATTTTATGATCGAGGGAATAAACTAGAAAAAAGAATTTTGGCAGAGAAATTTCGAAAACATAAACTATATAGCTGACCCCGATTGCTGCACCAATGTATCTACTAATATATGAAGCTAATTGCATTACTTTTGCATCAGTTATCGCGATGCATAGATATACACATAGGCATACAGAAAGACACCAAAAACGTTTCCTCTCTACAGTAACCCTTCGGACAATAAAATTGTGAAATGACATACAGGGTGTAGCTAAACTCTTGGACAAAACTTTAAGGGGTGATAGTATACATCAAGACAAACAATATTAAATAGGAAACTAAGTGTCCCAAACATCTTCCGAAGGAGATAGGCGCCATTAATGTTTAAAGTCCAAAATTTCAAATGATTATAAAAAACGGAAAAATTTGTCGATTCATTTGCAATTTTTTTCTAAAACTATTCTTTATGTCAGTATTTTCTTGAAAATAAATTTTAAAGATAAAGTTCAAAAAATGCCGAAAGAGGGCGATTTAGACTTTGGAATAAGGAACAAATATTTTTTACCGTTATTTTATGTATCTCATTAAATGTAATCAAAAGCTTAGACTTTTGATTAAACTTAAATTTTGAGTTCAAAATCTGAATCGTTGGGAGTGGTTAAGTAGCGAAAACTGAACTGTATTCAGGAGGGAGGTAGAGGGGGGAGGGGTTAATTCCTGAACACAGTTTAGTTTGAGCTATTTAATCACTCCCAACTTTTATCGGCATTTTTTTAACTTTATCTTTAAAATTTATTTTCAAGAAAATACTGACACAAAGAATAGTTTAAGCGAAAACCGCAAACAAATCGACCAATTTTTCCGTTTTTTATAATCATTTGAAATTTTTGACCCTAAACTTTAATGTCGCCTATCTCCTTCGGAAGACGTTTGGGACCCTTAGTTTCCTATTTAATATTGTTTGTCTTGTTGTGTACTATCACCCCTTAAAGTTTTGCCCAAGAGTTTAGATTCACACTGTATACTTTATGTTTGTTTTCAGAAAACAAAATTCTCCCACGCTCAATAACATAAAACATCTTTGTGTTTTCTTAAAGTTATTTTTATGTATATTTCAGGATTTTAAACTAAAAAAATTAAAGACATAACTGTTCAATCTCTTTGGAACAACAATTTTCCCGGTAAAGTATTACATCTTGATTTATAATTGATATCTTTCTGTTGACGACGTTTGACGTACTGTCGAACTTAAATCATCAAAATGATATCTTTTACATAAAACCTTTGCTTACATAGGAAGAATTTAAACTCAAATTTTAATACTTTAAAATTCGCTATCCTTGAAGACAAATCGAAGGTCGTTATGTATCTGGGATATACCCCTCAACAAATCTATTTATACATAAATAATTTCGACACATTTTTCATTGTATGGGTAGAATCAGACGATTAATACCATTTTATATATATTTGTCGAAGAAACATGTCAAATTTTTGTTCTAAGAAAAATATTTTTTTAAATGCAAATGCAATTTTTTTAACTGCAGATTTTTAGAGAGTTTTAGATTAAGAATGTATACGATCACAAAACGCATCACAAAAATTATTGTTTTTTTCTCAATGGAAAATTTTACTACGCTTACTAGTGAACGTATATAAGTAATTTGATACTTTGTGAGTATTTCTATTAAATTTGGAGATGGGAGGGTACTGCTAATTTCCCATTTCCTAATAACTTGCAAACATTAATAGCCGCTGCCGCTATTTTTATGGACTATGGATTTGTTAGATTTATATTGAGAGTCAATGTGATTATAAATTTTAAATTTAGATTTATTATCTTTTAAACAAATGTAAGGAATGATGGTTAAATAAAGCAAATAAAAAATTACATGTAAGTTAAATAAGATGTGAAAACGGCAGTATTTTTATAAAATTGTTAATCTGCTAATACAAATTAAAAAAAAAGCAGGAATAAAAAAAAAGAATTAATTTGTTTTTTAATAATAGTACTTTGTATAGTGTTATTAATTAGATTTCGCGAACCGGAACGCACACGTTTCTCTGGTGCTATCAGTTATCAAGAAAATATTTTCATGGTCAATAAATGTGTTTTACAGACACGCAGTATAAATTAACCGAATTAATAATAACATTAAAGTTAATATTAATTTCTTATTTCTACATTTATACATTTAATTACGAAGCTGAAATTGATTAATTGAGAATACATAGCCTTCTAAAAACTGATATTTCGGTTTGAGAAATCTGATTAATAGACTATAGAAGCTACTCGAATATATTTCCGAAAATGTGTAGCAGCAAAAGAAATTTTTTATTTTATAAATGCGTCTACAAATCTCAAAAATATATTTGTTTCTGGGGTTTCTACAGATCTAGAACGATTTTCGGAATCATGAGTGACTCGGAAAATGTTATTATACATTTTAGTTTGTGGTTATATTAGATTTTCATAGAAAATTAAACTTTTGTCTCTTTTTACAGGGCAGATGATCATATAGTTATTGGTTTTGCCATAAGAAATAAAAGAAATATTTCAAATAAATCACGTTTTAAAATTTTCCTATGGTGAAAATAAATTCATACGCTGAAACAGTTTTTAAACTCAGTATGTACTCTATATAATACCGTTCTAAGAAGCTGTCACATGCAAATGCAATTTTTCTTACTAAAACATTTTAAAAGCTTCAAGTAGAGATGCGTTTAATACATTTACTGAAGTAGATTTATGAATTTAAGGAAAGTAAAATATATGTAGTTTTTTTTCCTAGATGTTATAAGAAGCACTTCTGATAAAAAAGAACATTAATAAAAACTTTCCGCTATGCTTAATGACTCTTTCCACAAATTAAATTTTTCCTAATGTCATTAATCATGATTTTCTTAAAATGAAATTCCAGATAAATTCCAGTATCCATCTACTTTACAGAACTGTCTAATTGGGCTGTTTTCATGAAAACATCACGTGAATAACCTTTTAATTAATGGAAACGACATTTTCTTCCCCCTTTTCAAGAATATACTCGTAAACTCGAATATACTCGGTCTTTCAAGTTCGGATTAATGTATATAAAACAGCTTCATATACTAAATTCGAGCTTTCATTAACTATATAACAGTTGCCATTATCAGCACTACGTGGCATAGCAACCCGATGAGTTGCATTTAAATTGTATGAGGTCGTGCATTTATTATTATTATTATTTTTTTTTAACTGTAAAGTTAAACCTAGTTTTATTATACTTTTAAGAAAAAAACTGTATTATTATTTTGATTAAATACTGTATTTTCAGTAATAGACCAAGTAATAAAATCATATAATGCAGGTTAAAATTTTATTGAATAAAAAAGTCCATTTTCAACGCTTCATTAGAAAAAAAAAAACAGCGCAATTTTAAGATTTAATTTTTTATTTCGGTGATGATGAAATGAAATTGAAAACTGTTTGATGAAATTGTACAAATATGACGTCATTTAAACAAACTCATCAAGAGATATTTTCGATTTAAGGATTAAAATAAATACTTACAAAATTACATTTTATTTCTCTCAGTCATTCCGTTTTCAGTAACCCTATAAAAAATTTTAATACTTGTCTTTAAGATATCATTAGTTGAAAATGGGTATTTTATGTCAAAATTTATGCAGCCTAAATATAGGGAAACAATTCTGCAGTTTTGTGAAGGAGTTTGAAAATGTTTTTGTTCAGACTCCTTAGTCGAATAATAATAATAATAATAAAACTACGATCTAAAATTTATAGATGACAATTTGTCAACAGACGATTTCTTCATGTTTAGAATAAGCTGATTTGTGGGGATGAAAGTGTTTAAATTTATGTTTTATTCCATTAGATTTATTTCTTAACCATTGTCATGTTTTCATAATGGATTTATAAAAATTTTAAAAGGTAAAAAAGAGCGAAATCATGGCAAAAAGTATAAAGTAGAACGAGAAATTATTTTACCAAAGCAGTTTATAAACTTTTTTCTTATTTATTTTTCTTCTGAAAGACTTATTTTCAATTATTTCTTCATTTATTTCAAGCAAAAGGGTTAATTTTCTTTTTTTTTTTTTTTGCGTTTCTACCACTCATTTAAAAAGTATTAAAGACTCCTAATCAGTAATATAATGCAGTTTTCAAGCTGAAAAATAGTTCAAACAAATTATAATACAGTTTTTAAACTGTACAAACGGTTCAAACAAATTATAATGCCTGAAATTACGTTTCTTTTCCAAATCAACGCAGTTAAAACTGTTCTATTGCATATATGTTAAAATTGTGTTTTTTATTATTATAATTTATTTATTTATTATGGAATATTAGCCGGAGACAAATGCTGAACTATATATTAATTTAAGTAATAGACCTGCACGTGATAGTAATAGATTAAAAAATTCATGATTGAAAAATATTTAAAATATCATAAAAAAAATAAGTAAATTACAATACATGTTTTAAATAAACTTCATTTCAAAATATATTTTTTTTCCTATACGACGGCGTAAAAATTGAAATTGTTTGATTACATATGTGTTAAATTTGTTTTATTTATTTATTTTAATTTCTTTACAGAATAGTAGCTGAAGACATATGCTGAACTATTTATACTGTTTGTAGTGTGAATGAATTACAATTCTTCTGTAATAGAGCCAGCACATGATAGAGATAGATTAAAAAAGGCATGTTTAAAAAATATTTAAAAAGACCTAAAAAAGGAGTAAATTGCGATGCACGTTTCAACCAAACTTCATTTGAAAGTAAAAAAAAAAAAAAGTCCCTATACGACGGCGTATAAATTAAAAAAGTGGGATGTTTAGAAATTAAAAAAATTACAGTATCAAAAATTGAAAAAGCAAAATTTTATCGTGTTGCCATTCGTAGAATGAAGTCAGCGTTACGCACAGATATGTTTGTCCTTTATAATACAGATAGATAGATACTTATTCAAAAACGAAATTTTCCTCTCGGGTGATTTTTTTTTCTTTAAGAATACATTCAGAATGAATACTTTTATAACTACTCCATACCTATAAAATTCTAATGAAACTAATTTATGAAACGATTTTATGAAACGACTGATTATGTTTTACGGCTTTTTCTCCTAAAATTTGGAAGGCTTGGTGATGAAATTAAGACCAATTATCCGTATTGATCCACAGGTGTCAAAACTGGTATTAGAATTTTAAAATTTGAATTAATTTTCGAGATATTAATTTTTATCTAATTTTAATGACATTTCTTTAATGATGGCAACTAAATTATTCCATTTTTGAGGAAAAAAGGGAAAAACTATAGGAATTATTATATTTTGTTCTTTTTCATCATTTTAAATGAAATTGAAATTGTTTTTTATTTCAATCAATAGTGAAACAATATTGTGATTAAATTAGGTTTTTAGGAAAATTTGAAGAAAATAAAATTAGATTCTTTTTTGGTCATCCTTTTCAAATTGAAACTGAAAAGTGAAATTATTAAATACAGAAAAAAATAAAAATAAATAAAATTAACGATCACGTGTTAAAAGCAGATAAATAAGGAAAATTACGTCAAGGTATTTACACGTAAATATTAAAAAAGTACGAAAACTTTTACACGAGAAATGCATTTAAAGGAGATATTTACGTCATATGTCAAATTCCCAAGTGTTAAATACCGTCATATTTAAAGTAACTGAAATAACTAAATTATTATGCGCGAAAAACTTTTAATTGTGAATATTAAGTCACATTTAAAAAGCTCAAATAATAATACTTCCAAACACTTTTAAATTAAATAATATATGTACCCGTGAAACTTAAAGGAGAAGAAAATTTAAAATAAATAACATATTATATGAAAAATTCATTTAATAGTGAAAATTACGTCATATATTACAACAATGCGTTTAAAACTTTTTCTATTATTGAATATTATGTGACGTCACATGGTTTTAAAAGTGCCACTAGCAATTTTGTTTATACATACATCACTTGATGCAGCGTAAATACATGTATGTTTGAAAGGACTGTCGTTTTATTTTGTACGAATTACTAATATATAAATATATTTTAGTAAATTCGGATATTCTTATTAATTAATATAAAATCCAAGTCTCTGTGTGTCCCTCACAATTCCGGTAGGTCAGCCTCATTGTAATGAGGAATTGTTGAAAATTTCTAATGCAGGGTTACCACAGTAGCACCAAATGTTAACCAATTGGCGAAATATCACCAAATTTTACGAAATATTGCCAAATTTCGCGCCAAAAATAAGTTGTCATATATGAAGCCATCTTGGCGATAGCTAGCTAATTTGGCGAAATTCCCATTTAAAACCATTAATATTTCATAATCAATGTCACCGGAATTTAATTTAAACTCCGTGCTTTTAAGGGGCTTTTTTCAAAGTCTATAGGTGAGATTTTAAAGTTTAATATACGAAAATGTAGCCTTTACAGCTTCATCCCGATGCTTAAACATGGTTTAAAAAGTGCCACTGGCAAATTTGTATATACATTACACAGGTATTCTGCAAAGTACTTTCGTTTTATTTTGTACGAATTACTAATAGATAAATACATTTTAGTAAATTCGGATATTCTTATTAATTAATGTAAATAACTAGAAAGATAGCCCGTCAAAATGACGGAATTTGAGATATAACGATATATACAACACATATGCAAGAATATCGGTTTTTCTCGATTGTTCCGCAGTGATAGATGAAAATAACAGATTTTAAAAACGAAATCCATTTATGAAAAACTGTAATACAGTAGAAGACCACTAATCCGCACAGCTTGGTTCCAAGTGTTGAGCGGATTTGAGGCTTTTTGCGGATTACAAATGATGTCTATATTATAGAATTAGATATATGGCTTCCTTATGCTAAATAAATTGTAGAAATATTGAAAAAAAAAATGCGTGTGTATATGAAAGGAAACAGCGAATAGTTTGCCAGAAAATATGTTGCAATTTTTCTTCTTCGCCAATGCTCCTAAAGTGAAAAAGTACCGATAATTCAACTTTTGTATCCGACTATATAAAGCGCGGTACTTTTTCGGTATAGGTCCTTGGCGTACTTTTTAAAAATTTCTCATAATTTGGGCTTCAGAAATGAGATTTTTTGACAAATGATACAAACAGCTATGAAAACAAAATTAATGAACTTTTAAGTTTATTTATATAATCTATGATTAAGGGATCAGTTAAAAGATGAATTAAAGTAATTCGAGATAAAATCAGAGTGCAATGTCCTTTTAACGGCGAAAGCACCTTTAGCCGGTATCACCAAATCGGAGAATCACCAAATAGGGTTATTTCATCTAAATATTAGAGCTGACATTTATGGGTCGAACAACATTCAAAAGTACCGACGATACCGGCTAAAAGTGGCTTCGCCGTAAAAAGGACATTGCACCCTGAGTTTGATCTCGAATTACTTTAATTCATCTTTTAACTGATCCCTCAATGAAAGACAAAATCATGTGCAAAAATCGCAAACTTTGAAATTC
The DNA here is from genome assembly GCA_963932465.1 of Maratus speciosus. Lineage (NCBI taxonomy): Eukaryota > Metazoa > Arthropoda > Arachnida > Araneae > Salticidae > Maratus > Maratus speciosus. The sequence continues at coordinate 283,385,156 of OZ010788.1, forward strand.
AATAACTGGGTCAATTTTTGTAGTACAGATGTCAAACTTTTTGTGTTATATCTGTTATAATATGTATAAAATTTTACTAAATATAACTATAGGGACTGGGGGACCGTATAAAAAATTAGTTTTCGTAATTTTTATTAAATTGATTTTTGACTTTAAATAATGCCACAACATCAATCTTTACCTCATTTGAAACGTTTTTGTAATTGGAACTATATGTCTACGATCAACGGTTGAGAAATTAAAGGTCGGCGATAGATAACATATTGCACCCTGTATATTACGCTATCGTACATGGCACAGAAATCGCGATTATTTGTTAATTGTTTAATGGCAACGCCCGAATAACGCGCATCTCATTGGTTATTGTGTAATATTTTTAAAAATGGAATAACAATAAATAAACAAAAAGTTTAATTAATAACTAAAGAACAAAACAATTTATATAATTAAAACAAATAAAATGAAAGTAAATAAACTATTTATTAATAAATAAATAACAACATCCGGGTTACCATATCAAGCAAAATAAGGACACTTTGGCGCCAGTTAAGTACCCCGGTGCGTATATGACATTGGCGTCAGAAATAAGTCGCGCCAACGTAGTGCGTGTATGACACCTGTGCCGTATTTTATTCGTCTAATTCAAAATACAATAAATAAATAAATAAATGAAGGTAATTTTCCAGTATAGGTACTTGGCGAAATAAAGAGAAGATCCATGGCGAGAAAAGAAATTTTTTTCTGACAACCGATTTATTCAAAATATTTTTTTCAAATAAAACTACATAAAAGTTGCCGTGATAGCAAAGAGTTCGTATTTTATGTTAGCTGGGCGCAATTCTCTCCAATAGCATTTTTTTAACTCGCCAGCAGCATTTTTTATTTTTCGAGGGGTAAATTAAAACAATGCTTTGATGTTGAAATGAAATGGTTTATGGTATTGTTTATTCTTTTTCTTTCTTAAAGAATTTATTTTTAAGTCATGAATTTTAAAGGTTTCATTTTTAAATTAAAATTATCCATTCTAAATAAAATGAGTGAAAAATGATTATCTTTTAATCTGAATTAACGAAATACGGGAAAAAAATGCGACGGGTACAATGTTTTGCGATTTATCACATGTTCCCGATTAACATAAAAGTAGGGAGTTCTCGATTTCTCTATCAGAATCTTCCAATTTGGCGAAGGATTGAGCAAGTAAATTAAATTATGAATAAAAGTAACATGATTCAATGCCTAGCATACATTTAAGGGAGACCAAACCGGTCGCCACGGGCGGCTAGTTATTTTAAAAACCATAATAACCCAGTCAATTAAGATACAATTTTCAAACAAATTGCATTTGAAAGTAGATTTTTTTCTCCATTTGACGGTTTAAAAATTGAAAATATGCGATATTTAGGAATTTAAAAAATCGTTGACATATCACGTATTTTAATTTCATTTTTTTCTGTTTTTATGAGAAAATGACGACAAAAAGGTACAGAAATATAATATTTTCTTTCCTCCGTGATTATTTTCCCTTTACTTTCAATCATCCACGACTTTAAACAGAAATGGAGTTCTTCAGTTGCCACAATTACAAAAAATGTATTAAACACTACAAAAAAATAAATATCTCAAAATTAAATTGAGATACAGCTTTCAAACAAATTGCATTTAAAAGAGCATTTTTTTCCTTATACGACGGTGTAAAAATTTAAAATCTGCGATGTTTAGAAGTTTAAAAATTTCAGTTGAGAAAATTGCAAAACCAAAATTTTATTTCAAATTTCAAAGTGTTGCCATTCGCAGAATGACGTATGCGTTACGCACAGATATGTTTGTCCTTTATAATATAGATAGATATACATTCTGTAATATGCATGATGGTGTATTAAAATAAAGATAAGAATTCATTCATAAGCTACACCTGTTCCTGAAAATATCTGAAACTCGACGGAAACAAAAATATAAGTTTAAAAATTTCAAAACACAGTGCTTTTCAATACCGTGATCCTAAACGCTATTCCCAAGCAGACAGAGATTTTAATCTCGAAACTGAATGAATGATATTGTCCATAGCTTCGTAATAAAAGTCAGAATGATTACGACATTTTAAACGTAACCATTTTATACAAGGGGAATTTCAAATGTGTAATTGATCTTACTTATCAATCCCGAAAACAGCCATCAGTTGTTACGGTCGCGATAGATGAGGCTATGGTAGCCGAAAAATACCCCATTCAAACGGAAAAGCATGGCAAACCGATTACATAAGATAACCGCCATTACAGTGACAATATCATTCAATCTTCCGTAACCTGGTAATAATTTTTAAACAGAGCACAGTACTATGTTTTGTAGGCTGTGAAGCCTGAACGGGGGGGGGGGGGGGGTTGGTGGGCGTAGCTAGCAGGGAGCAGAACCGCCTAGTAATATAGTTATATTGATTCTGATATCAACATCCTATTTTCTAAAACGAGCAACGATGAATGAGGCATCATTCGAAAGGTTTCTGAACATGTTTTTAACATATAGTGCACTCACATTTTGTTAAAATTTGTCTATTGAATAAAAATTTAGTTAATCAAAATTTAAAGAAAATCGTTTCAGCAAACAATGTTAAAGATTGTGCTGCATGCGTCCAAATATACATTTAAATTTTTATAAGAGTAATGCATATTCTTTTGTTTTTTGTCCCAATAAATTACATACGTACCACACACGTACTATACAGGATACCATACACGTATTATACAGGGTGGTTAAAAAAGTTTGGACACATTTTAAGAGTTTATAGTGCATACTAAAAAGAATGCTATTATATAGAAAACTACGTACGATCCATTTATTTAGTCAAAATACATATAGTATCACTTGAACCGGAATTTCAATTTTTGTTAAAAAAATTAACAATGATGAAGATATTTTAACTACATTTGAAATACGCTTAGGTTTCTTAGCGTGAAATGTAAAGGTATCGCGCGAGAAATCGTAGAAGTCATTAGCATCCGCATCCAAATAACCATTAACTTGTCCCTCCATGTTTGGGAATAGAGTTGACAGTAAATAAGGTTTTAGGTACACAATCGCTGCAAAATGCCATCCATTTTCATGATACCAGTGCATTTCACATGAAAGAAATCAACTGTGTTGAAAATTGCTTTGAAATAGCTTTATTTTAGTTATTAATGTTATGAACGATAGTTATGTTTGAGTACCCTCTCATTTGTGTACTAAATGTCGACACACTTTTTTTGTATAAAAAATATTTTGGTGTACACTACTACTGTTTAAAGTTTGTACATTCTTTTTTTAAATAACACTACATATTTTATTTTCCACAGAAATATTAATTTATAAATGAATTCAGCTTAGTTATCGATTTTCTTGTTAGTTATATTTTCATAAATCTAGAGATTAGCTGTTTCATATGAGGCTTAAGGCTCCTCTGCACTGAAACTCCCCGATCGCGAAATCCCATGTTAGACTATGGAAAAACTTTGAAGCGCGATGCCTCTTTACCTAATATAATTATTAAAATACCGTTTCCACCATCAGAAAGTAGACGTCAGATGCCGATGATGTGCGTTTTTAAAAATTATCGCCATAAATTTTAAGTATTTTAAGAAGGTGATAAAGTTTAATCAAATGGAAATTTCAAAGTTTATAGGGATTTTTTATGCACTTAAATTTTACGGAGATAATTTTTAAAAATGCACATCATCGGCATCTGACGTCTACTTTCTGATGGTAAAAACGGTATTTTAATAATTATATTGGGTAATGGGTGACCGCGCTACAAAGTTTTCCCATAGGCTAACATGGGATTTCGCGATCGGGGAGTTTCAGTGCAGCGGAGCCTTAAGGTAATATAAAGCACCACGATATAGTGATTTCAAGTTTTCATTAACAATCTCTATTTTCAACTATTTGTTCAATGACAATATATTTCAGTTGCGTATAAATAAAATTATTTTTTAGAAGTACATTCAGAATAATGACTTCGGTATCTTTATAAACTTATAGTTATGAAAATTGTAGCTTATTTTTCTTCTTCTTTTTTTACTTTTTCAAATAAATTTCTTTATATGTGTGTATATATCTCATTTTCTGTATGAAGAGCAATTTACAAATGTATGTGTTTAATTATCCAAAATTTTAGTTAAGTAAGTTTTCATAAACATGAAGCATTGTTTTTTTAGTTAGGATTAACGTAATCCCCCGCATATCGATGGAGTGAATTCGAAATTTTATAAACAATTTCAAATATTGACATATTTGTTTAAAAATATTTGTTTTCAAATGGGTGAAAGAGAAATATATTTTAAGGATATATTCAGATGAATTACTTCTTGATATTTCTAAATTTATATGATAAAAATGTAGCACTCGTTTTTAATTATCGTATATCTTGTTTTGCATTTATTTTTATACGATCACTTTTATGTCCGATAAATGTTAGAGCACAGAGTCTTCCATGTTACAGTAGCACAGCTGAATTTTATTCCAACTCAGCGATAAATGTCCAGAAAAGGACTCGAACCTGAAACCTCCAACATTGAATATTAGTAATATTTAATTAAGCGCGATCTTGACTTAAAGGCCATCGTCATATTAAAAAAGATACAATATTAAAATCATGATGGGTGTATGTTCTAGAAAAAAAAATATTTAAAAGAGTATTTTATTTATTTTTTTTTAACATAGAAATTTTGACTTATCAGGTTTTTCTGCAATATTTGTTGAATATAATCTATTTTTAGAGAGTTTTTAATGTATTTTGTTTTGCTATTTTGTCGTCATCATAAATGTGTTGTTCGCTTTTGTTGGACTGTCCATAAAGCGTGCACTATTTTTATCACTTATACTTTTAAAAATTGCATAAATTCAGTGTTTACATCAATGAACAGGTGAAAATATACTTTTCAATTAAAATATGTTTTAAAACTATAGCTCAGTATAGTGACTTTTATTAGTTTTTATAAAATTTTCAATCACTTTTAGGGTTCCGTACTTAAAAAGTAAAAACGGAACCATTATAAGATCACTCCTGTGTCTGTCTGTCCCAGCCATTTTGCTTCTAAACTATAAAACGTGGAAAATTCAAATTCAGGGAAGTAATAAAGACTATTGACCCACATATTTTCAGATTATTAAACGTTTATAAATATATTTAATAAAAATGTAGAGGGACAAATTAAGTGACTTGAAAAAAAATATTTTCTTTGTATATCGAATGGGGTATCCTGTGACGCTTTCGTAAAAAATTAGAGGTAGTAGACATTGATTTAAACCTTGGAGGAAAATTATAGCGATTACCCTAGGTCACATAGTTTTTGAGAAAATCGCATTATTCCGTTACACACAAATTTCAATTTACGGGCATTTAGCAAAGGTGATGAGCAGCTCTGGAGGTACCTATCGTAGCAGAAGTATGAAAGCATTGTTGATCATGATTTTCGAAAAAAAAATCGTCAGTAATTAGTCGAGATATTAGCCCTTAAAGATATGGACGGTTTGGACATACATAATGACAGGAGCGGTTTACTCTGTGTATCATCGGCTTTTAAAGCCTAGTTAACAACATTTAATGATATATATATGTAATGCAAGGGCCAGTAACAGTATAAAAACAATAAACGTGAAATTGTTAAAAACAGACTAATTCAAGGTGTCTCAGGACTCTTAAAGCTTCAAAAATCTTTTAATTTAATTTTTATAGATGTTAATCTTCTATCTTTTCTGAACATTTTAATATAATTGTTTCCTTCAAATTCTCATTAGAACAGAAGTTATGGCTTTTAGAATTATATCCGCTCAATAGCTGAAGTAGCATTTTCGAAACTTTTAAGTCATTTTTTTCCAAATGACTTTTTTGGGCATAACGCGCACGATATCTCAATCACTTTTGAATATTTTTTCATGTAATTTTCAAAACATACGTTGCATGTTAATCTGTATAAACTAAACCTAATATTTCCTTTTCATTGCTCAAAAAAGATATTTTTTTAAGTGATTATGTTGTTGAAAATTTCAAAATTTTGTATTAGCTAAATGCAACTTTGTATTAAAAATACAAAAAGGCTTTAAATACAAATTTATTTAGGTTCAGGGTAATAACTATAATCTGAAGTATAAGTAGGTACCAAAAAATTTTTCTAGTTCCTATATTTATTTTCTAATCGGGCGCGTAAGCTGTTATACCAATTTTCTGTTTGTCAAATGTCTGACTGTTTGGAGCCCCCTGTAAATGCTAATTCTGCATCTTGCAATTTTTTAAATACATAAAATACAAGAACGTACTAATATCTTTCATCTCAATAAAAATTGTGTTTTAAATCTCATACATTTTAAGATATTAAATGTTGAAAATGGACATTTTTTTCATTTTTTCCAATTTTAAGAGTCCTGAGACCCCTTAATTACAACGAATTTCATAAATAATATGGGATTTGCGACTATTTTGCATTGAATGGATCTTTCAATCGCCTCGAGTGACTTTAAAAGTTAATTAAAAACCTATCTGGAAAAACGCTGCACGGACCAATGCGGCGTTGAAAATTTGTGACCTCTTTTCGAAGCGCGCTTAATACAATGCCAAATGTAAACTTTGAAGGAATGTTTTGTCACAATATTGAAATATATATTTGCTTAAAAGACGTTATAAAAACAAATTAAAAGTAAATTAAAAATCTATAGTGACATGTTTCAACTATTTTATTGAGCCGACATCAGAATGCATAACAGAAAATTACAAATACAATGCATATGAAAAATGGAAAAAAGCAACGAAATATAAACAAGTAATCATATTACGCGCACTACATTTTCGCGATCACACGTGTTCCCTCTGCTTCGCGACTCTGTAAGTTGTCCAACCATTCAACCCATAAATTCGGGATACGAAAAGATAATGTATAGTTACAAACTTCTGAACCTCTTAAATAAATTTCAATGGACTCTCTATGTTGTTTAACGATATAGATGTTTAAGGGGTTCAGGAGTTTGTAACGATACATTATCTTTTCTTATCCCGAATTTATTGGTTGAATGGTTGGACAACTTACAGAGTCGCGACATAGAGGGAACACGTGTGATCGCGAAAATGTAGTGCGCGTTATACGATTACTTGCTTATATTTCGATGATTTTTTCCATTTTTCATATGCATTGTATTTGTAATTTTCTGTTATACATTCTGATGACGACTCAGTAAAAGAGTTGAAACATGTCAATATAGATTTTTAATTTACTTTTAAGGTGTTTTTATAACGTCTTTTAAGCAAATATATATTTTAATATTGTGATATGGCTATTAGTGGATGTAATTTTGTATTATTACTCGTACTTATTTACATTTGGAATGTTTTGTTTTAGCTACACTGTGGAAAGAAAGGTTATTTCTATGCTGAATTTAGTTTTATGAAATAGCAAATAAAATTTAAATATGCACTGATTTTATTGTCAGTACCGAATTAAGTTCATTATAAAGAGATTAAGATAATATTAAACTTGTCGGATGTGTCACTTCCAAAATTTTCTTCTATCTCATACATGTTAATATTATCTGATAAATGCAGCACAGCAGCGCCACCGATTAGGTGATTTATACCAAAATCTAATCAGGACCAAAATCTAATCTTATGTGAACTTCTATTTGAATTTGAAGTTTGATGAAAATCCGTGCATTAGTTTTTGAGATAGAGGTATTTCAGTAATCGTGATAAATTCTGCATAGCAGTGGAACCTCTTAGACAATTTACACCAAAAATTTATCAGGATCAATTTATATCAGGGACTAACTGAATCTAAAGTTTGATGAAAATTCATGCATTAATTCGTCAGATACAGCTATTGCGGGAATCGTGAAAAGTGCAGCATATTAGCACCATCTGTTGGGCGATTTACACCAAAAACTAAACAGCACTAATTTATATCAGGGGCTAACTGAATCTGAAGGTTGATGAAAATTCGTGCATTAGTTCCTGAGATACAACTATTGCGGTAATCATGAATAATGCAGCATAACAGCGCCACCTATTGGGCGATTTACACCAAAATATTATCAGCACCGAATTATATCAAAGACTAACTGAATCTGAAGTTTACTGAAAATCCGTTCAATAGTTCTTAAGATAGAGCGCCCACAAAATTTGTGTCCCACACTGACAGACATTTTGTAAAAACATGTTTTTCATGATCTCTGTCCCCTAAAAAGTATAAATCCATCGAAAACCGAAATTCGAAAATTTTCACGCACTCAATACTTTCTTCTTATAAAGATAGAAGAAAGTAAAAATGAGTTATACAGAATAGCTATATTTGATATTATTTAGGTTCCATATCTCTTTGAACTTTCATGGTATATCCATTTACATTTTTCTAGTATATACTGTTAAACCCAACTCTACTTTGCATAGTTTTTTTACAAAGTCTTAGTATTCTTTTAGCAATGGTTTTTTTAATAATACAATTACTAATTCATATATTTATTCTACGAAACCCGCTGATCGCGAGTAATTTGCATTTGACCGTTTATTTATTTTAATTTTTCCATTTGGGAATTATAAACATGTGTTTTTTTTTGTTTTTTTTATAATGGTTTATCTCTCTCTCTCTCTCTATATATATATATATATATATAAGAGTAGCAGGTACGGAACTGAACTGAACTCAGTGATGGATGAGAATGGAGGTTTTGGTGAGTTGATTGATCTAATGAGTTAGAGAGATATTTTGGTGGATGTTGTAGTTCTGTTTAGTTTTTCATAGTTTTCATTTTTTCAATTTTGGTCTTGGCGAGTAAAGGGGACGTAGCATGCGTAATGTCTGACTTAACCCTGCAGTGTATGTCCTTAGCCATACCGCTCGCCTTCTGTTCTGTTCTGTTATGTCTTGCAATTATATATATTTTCTTTAGTTTGGTTATTCAGTTTGATTTTAAGAGTTAAGTTTATGTTGGTTATTATAATATTTTCGATGTGAGTTTCAATGCAGCTATGGTGAGTGATGGATTTTGATATTTTGTTTGTGGTTTTAAATATATATATATATATATATATATATATATATATACATATATATATATGTATAATATATATATAAAACCATTATAAACCACTACAAATTATCATCAATAAATATGAATATATAAATTATAAAGAAATTTATTCAACTTAAAATTGATGTATAAACAATTATAAAAATCCTTGAAACAGATGCTGCTTCTCTCTCTCTCTCTCTATATATATATATATATATGCATATATATTGTTTCCCTGTAAATCTTATTTTGTAAATGTTGGTAGCTATACTTTTATAGAATGGCACCGTATTGAAATATCAATATGACATTACAAAAAATGTGATATTTATTGAAAAAACAATTTATTACACTTTCTTTAAAAGAAATAAATCGATCTTTAAGCAGAAAAGTAAAACAAAAGAATGTTGGATAAATTCATAAACTGTTTCTTTTGGATTGTGAAAATCTACTTCTTGGTTTAAATAGTTATTGAATTTTTAATTTTGCACGGAATAGGAGGAAATTAAATATCATACTTTATCTTTTTTTTCAAATGTTTAAATCAAGAATTTATTAAAAAAGTAATTTAAATAACACACTGCGAATCTAAAGCTTTACCTTGCTGATTTTTTTTTTTTTTTTTTACAGTTGTTAGATTGGAAATACTGTTTCAATATTTTAATGGGTAATCAAAATGTATTTTAATTGTTAATCTTCACCATATTTATGTAACTCACATAAAAATATGAAAAGGTAATAGTTTTGTTAAAATCATACGTACAACAATATTTTATTTTTTTATATTTATCACAATAGAATCTGAAGACTTTCTGCCATATTTGAAGAAACTAAAAATATTTCGTTACTCTGTTCGTTATTTAATCTATGTTTACTATTTATTATAAGAGAAATGCTGTTAATTTTATTTCATTTAATTGGAAATGTAGAATATAAAAACACATATTTTAATTTGTAACATATCAGTTTAGGGACTGTATACATATAACGTTATCATTTTAGAGGGGAGGGAGGGTCTGGCACTTGATATCGTAAGATATCTCTAGGGGGGGAGGGGAAGTTTGTCTTTTGATATCGTTATCATTTTTGATCCAACCAAAATTTTGATTTTTGACTAACTTTTTACATCGAAATAGTCTAAAACTTTTTCCTAAAGCTGTTATCGATTTTTATGAAAATAGAAAAGTATTATTAAAACCATTAAGTAATTATAAAATCATTTTATTCCAAATATGTATTATCTCAAAGTTCGACATTCCTATTCTTCAGCGATATTTGAATATACTGTTTTGTGAGAGAAACCAGGTTCGAAATGTTACTTGTTTTATGTTTACTAGTAAAAAATGGGAAGAATGTTGATCACCTGTTTTGATGACAAACAGTTCTGCTTACACCCTCTCTGTCAAGGAGCAAGTGCAGGAAGACAATATATTGTTGAATGCATTGTGTAACAAAAATTATATTTCTATATAGTAAGCATTTCCTTAAAGTATTATTTGCTATAAAATGATTTTATGTATATTAGAAACATTTTATTGACTTCTCTTCATTTAAATCAATAAAATATGCGAATAATAAATGTCTGTCATTGCAAACGTATTAAAAGGAAAATAAAGAAAATAAAAAGAAATGTGCCCAGTTAAACTGATGTCATTGAGCTCACAGGCTATTCACACTAATTGTATATTATACACTTATTTCAAAGAATAATGTCCCTCAAAAAATAAATTAAAGGGCATTAGCCCTCTTTTTCCCCCTTTATACTTAACTAATGAACCTCCACATTCAATCAGGGAAGCTGCTTAACATAATAAACTGGTACGCCAAATTTGAAGCAAATCAGATAATTCTGCAAGAAAAAAATAATTTCGCTAAATTAAGGGAGTATTAGCTCCCCCATTTCCCCCTTTATGCTTAACAAATGAACTTTCAAATCTAATGAGGAAAATTCCTTATCAGAAGGAACCTAAAAAAAAGTAAATTGGATAATTCTGCATGAAAACCCATTTATCTAAATTAAGGAGGGATATAGCCTCCTTTCCCCCCTTTATACTTAACTAATGAACCTCCAAATCTAATCAGGGAAGCTCCTTAACATAATAAACCGGTATACCAAATTTGGAGCAAATCGAATAATTCCGCATGAAAAACTCATGTATCTAAATTAAGGAGGGGAACTAGCCCCCTTTCCCCCTTTATGCTTAACCAATGAATCCCTAAAACTAATCAGGAAAGCGCCTTCTCAGAATGAACCTCGAAAAAAATATTGTAGCAAATCGGATGTTTCTATCAAGAGTTATCGCGTTACGTACATACCCGTCCAGAACCGGAGGGCACATTAGCTCTCAGGCTTTGTTAGCCTGTGAGCTAAAAATGCCAAAATAAAAGGAATTTCCATACATTGATAACGATATCATTAAGGCGGGGGGGGGGAGGTCGAGGAATGATAACGTATGATTTTGTAACGGGGGAGGGGGTCCAAAATTTCAAAAAAGTTGATAACGTTATATATGCATAGCCCCTTATTAGAAAAATTTCTATTTTAAAATACTTTCATTTAAAATAAAAAAAAGATTATAAGAAATTTACTATTAAGGCTATCTGCGTGGAATGCATTTCTTATTTTTATAACATCACATCAGGAAATTAAAATGTTTAATTTTTTATTCTTCTGTCTACTCTCCCTAAAGGATGTCTCTTTCATTTTCTAGATTATAAAATAGTTTTTAAATATATGCTTAATTTTATTTAACATGTTGAAATCTCACTCACAACTTTTCAGCTTTTTACACTTAAAATATAAATTATGCATTTAATTTAGAAATATTTGTTTAACTAAAAAGAAGGAGAAATCGTCTAGAAGATTATGAATAAAGAATTAAAAATATGACTTTTCTGATGAGATATTTAAAATATAGAAGAATGCATCGTACGCTTATAGCTCTATCATTAGCGAAGAGAATTTGCGATCTGACTGACCAGGTTTGAAGACAAAGATATTACACTAGAAATTTCCACATAACGTCAAAAAATTCGAACGATGTCCACAACTGCTGTTCTACTTAACGCTATAGTTAAAAGCAAAGCAACTTTTAAATTCACATAAAGCTCTTCGTATTTATGTGTGGTTTATTTTTTTATAAGCGTAAATAATCTATATTATTTAATAGGTAAAGAATAAAAGAGCTACATCGTAAAACTGAAGCTAACTTTCAAACGCTCAATAGCAACACAATTTTATAGCATAAGTAAGTTTCTCATGCCAAACAATAGAGACATACAATTTGACACAAAGTTAGTAAGATATAATCTATTTAAAAAGAAACCGATCAATGTTAAAACAAGCAAAAAAAATCATGCGTTAAGCATCGATTATGAAACACTTTCCAACACTTCCTGAATGTTTTAACAAAACTTCGTTATTTAGAGAAATAAGGTATATAAGAGATCTAAGTAAATATTTTAGAAAACGCATAAGACATTTGAAAAACTGATGATTGCAGCAGTTACCGTCCACAGCAAATATGTATTCCAATTCTTTTGAACAGCCCTGTAGTTGATCTGTAGGTTGATATGTATACTATATAACGGGAAATTTAGTTTAGCAAGAAAACACATAACAGTTTGAAATTTCTCTTTCAGCAATTTATAATAATAGATTGAAATATACTTGTATACTTTTGTACAACCTTGTAGTTAACCTAGTACCTTTATTACACGCCACTATTTAGCTAAAGTTTAATTCAAAGTAAAACACTCTTAAAACTACTGGAATCACATTTTCAGAAATTATCATTTATAGACGGCCATGTATCCATTTCTTTGCGTGACCCTGTATATCATTTTATCTATGTTCTACAAACATTTCTTAGTAAACTAAATGCAGTTTAGCGTAAAAATCCATAACTCATTTAAAAGCCACCTTTAAGCAATTTGCAATCATACCCAGTTACCATTACGAATTCTTTTGTGTAGCTTTGTATATGAATTACAGCATTTATACACACCATATACAATGCATAAATATATAGTGAAATATAAAGGCGCATAACATAATTAAAAATGCATTTCCAGCAAACAATCGCTACCGTACGGTACTTCGGATACAATATAGTATCTGAAATCTTTTGTATGTCCCTGTAAATGCTATGCACTTCGTATTATACATGAAATAAGTTATAGTAAACCTCAGAGGCGTATATCAATTTTATTATACATGAAATAATTTAACATAATTAAAATACGCCGGAAAAAATTCTCAAATGCAGCATTTCAAATTTAAAATGCAATACTTTTTTTTTTTTTTTTTTAAGTCGAATAAACATTTATTTGAAATAAATGACATAATTTATAATATTGCTCAAAAACCTTATAAACCTTATATTTAAAAAATAATTCCAATTTTAGTTTCAAACTACAAAACTCGTCGGATTAATGTCAAAAATTTTAAATGACAGTTATTTTTTCCTCATTTCACCAACTAAATAGAAAGAAGAGCAAAAAACTGAATGGCTTTTAATAACGTTTTTTAAGGAAGATCAGACATTTTTAAAGATTTGGACAATGCAGTGTCATTCCTTAATAAAATTTTTTTAATGTTTTTTTAAATTACTGCTAACAAACGTTATTAGCTGCATTATGAATGTGTGATAATTTCATTTTTATACTCAATATGGTTATTGAATTACACCAGCCTGAAAAATTTGGGTTGTGTCATGTTTTTAATATTTTGGTAATTGATTCTTATATATTTCGTAGCAGTTAGTCCGAAAATGACCTTCATATTTAAACATCACATCTGGTTATTTTGCATGTTGTAAATTTTAAAGTTAAAAAGTCAAAAAATAGCGAAAATCTGATACAATAAAATATATGCGAGGGTTGAGATTTGTTTTTGTTTTTGATAAGTATTTTTACATATTTTGTACCGGTGAATCCGAAAATGACCTTCATTTTTTACCATTACGTCAGGAATTTTCTCAAATAACAAATTTTTGAATTTTTAAAAAGTCGAAATGTTGCGAAAAATCTGATACTATAAAATAGACGCAAAAGTTTTTTTTTTTCGTAATAATTTATTCATCTTTTGGGTTAAACTATGCATTTTTACTGCAAAGAATGTAAAATATAGTGTATATTTCAAATTCTTACAGTTTTATTCCATGTGTAGACGTTTCGTTGAACCGCTCATGCTTTGCATTTTCCCATTTATGTTCTCTGTGGTGTTCATTTCGGTGTCCTGCATTCCTTTCGTAAGGTTTTGACAGATTTTTGCTATTTTTTACTTTTTAACTTTGAAATTTACGATTTGCGAAAAATCTTGACATGATGGTTAAAAATGTAGGTCATTTTCGGATTCAGGGCCAAAATATATATAAAAGTCGATTACCAAACGTTGGAAAACACAATCTATTTTATAGCAACCACATCTATATCTATAATCTATCATATCATATCATATAATCTATCATCTATCTATCATCTATCTATCATATAATCACATCTATTTTATAGCATCAGATTTTCGCTTTTTTTTTTTTTTTTAAATGACTGTTTGCGAAAAATACTGAAGTGGTGTTTAACGAAGATCATTTTTGGATTCAGCGCTACAAAACACATAGAAATCAATTAACAAAGTTGAAGAACATAATTATCGTAGTCTTGTGTTATTGAATTTTAACGTTCAATGTTCATTTCTGTGACATCTTCTGGTGACATCATAGATCGATCTGAATATTCAGAAAAAACAGATGTAACTGTACCAGAAAAAACTAACATTTAAATCTATAACTATATATTAATTTAGTATGTGTTTTTCTCATTAATTTTAATCATCTATATTTGAGGACGTGAGTTTCAAAACTCGCCTTATCCAAAAAATCAAATTTTGGGAAATCGCGAAAAAAATGTAACTGCGACCCCGTGCATCGAATACCTCCAATTTTTTGTATACTTATAGAGAGTTGCTCTGTGATATGATTGTGTTAAGTTAGAAAATCTACTTTAATTTATTGAATTAATTAACGGGAAAAAGTTTCGTATAAGAAGGGTTTTGTTACCAACCTATGGATTAGAAGAGTTTTTTTTTGCCAACCTATGAATAAAAAAGTTATGATATCACTTTCTTTATAAAAAATATCTTTTATCATACTTCCTAAAAGAAATTAACAGTTTCTAATTTTGGTCATTGGATGAAAATATTTTGTATTCAAAAATAACCCTTATGAGAGCAATAAGTATGATTAAAATTTAGTATAATGTTTTATTATAAAAAAGCAAACTTACCAACAATAAAATAAAACTTATCATAACTAGCTTATGATTAAAATATTTGTTTCTTTTTTTAAGTGATATAATATAATCTTACAGAATACTTACAGAATATCCAAAAATAAATTAAACAATTAACTCATTGATGTTTTCTTCTGGAATATCATCGTAATCCTCCTCGAACATCTCCTTCTCTTCTGGTTCCTCAGAAATAATATTTTTATAGAAAGTAAGCACCTGCATTTCTGAGTTTTCATCAAAATGTTTTTTTAACAATGCGTGGACATCATTAAGTTTCTCTTGCTTCACGGGGATACCCTCTAACTTCTTTTTAAAAATAAAGTCCAGTTTTTAGATGCCTCTAGCAAAACTTTTACACTCTCAATTTTGATATTCCAAGAATCTTTCGAAATACACTTCCACAAATTTGAAGATGGCCACGGTTCTTGGTCTTTATATAGTACCTTAGGGTAATGTTAGGCGTAATTTACTTATTTTTAAGAAATTTTCCTTTAAAATATATTATTTGTACACAGCACACGCCCCCCCCCCCACCCTTTTTTTGTATATCATTAATAGCTTGGTTCTATTCAAAATTATTCATTGTACACTTTCTTTATTTTTAAGAGTTCAGTTTAAAGTCAGTTGTGTTTTCTAAAAGTAATAAAAATAAATAAATAAATAAAAGTAATTTAATAAATTAAGCCCCCTTTCTTTTTATTAATTTCTCGTACTTAAATTATGTTACAACATGTAAATGTTGGTATTCAAGAACATTCTTCTATTTTTCTGTAAATAAAACCTTTTCCTTTTGGGATACACTCTCACGAAAAAAAAAAAATCCCCTTTTTTTTCTTTTACTAGCAAACGTGGGGTAAATGGTCAGCTGTGTTCAGATACGGCAAATTCAGCTTCCAGAAATAATCGGGACCACACACGTTTACATTTTAAACACAGGATTATTGTGTGGGAATGGTACTTTTCTCATAGCATAGCAGCCCCTTTTTACAATGCATTTTTATGACTTTGTTTACGAAAAACAATTTTTTAAGCAGGTGCAAGTATTGCCTGGGCTTCCGAGATTTGAGTTCACGTGATGTCCCCGTGGTTAGAGGGACATAGCAATAAGATGTTCTTGGCATTAGGTAGGGTAATTGACCAATAAAGACAGTTTTCGCCCCCCACCCTTTATTGCTTCTTGGGAAGTAACGCGGGAAGATTGAGAGGATTCTAGAAGCGAGCGCGTGGTCTGTTGGTCGAGTAGCGTTTTTTTCTAGGTGTGCCCTGAGTGCAGTAAGATGTGAAACAACATAAAATTTTGAGGGGCCAAAGGGGGCCTGGGAACCCCCCCCCCCCTTTTTTTTTGTCGAGGCCAAAAACAATTTTTATAAAGGAGATTCGCTTTGAGACCGAAGACAGAGAAGGTCGATTTTTGCGATTAAAGAGTATGAATTGAACTGTAAGAGCTAAGCTACTGGATTTTCGTTTTTTTAAAAAAGAATGGTAAGCGAGCGCGGCTTTAGAAGGTGCATCTTTCGACTTTGCTGGTGAGCTGGATATACCTGGTTGCTGACCGAGTATCGGACGAGTTAAAAATGCCCTGATATCAGATTCTGTGAAATAGAGATCCAAGATAAATCGTGGGCATGCGAAGCAAGATGTTAGCGTCCCGCTCCCTTTTCTGCTAAGCTTCAATTTATCCTAGAGATATATCACGGAGGATGCCTGCTTGTTTAGAATTTAAGCAACAGAATTCCAGCTACTTCCACGGAGAGCGATATCGGCTGCTGTCTTCAAATTCCAAAACGATTTCCTAACTCATCGGGTAAAGCTGCGTACCGAAGGAAGTGTGTGGTGTGTAGCCCACCCCCTGAAACTATTTTCAAGATAAGGAGTTTTTTTTTTATATACTACAGAAAAAAACCACTGCCAGTTAAGATATGGCCGTCAAAGAAAAATCATCTAAAAAATTGTGTTTAAGATAACTATGCATGAACAGTACTAGCTAACCAACTCCAAACTGAAAAAAAAAAGTAATTGTTAAAAGAAAAAAAAGAATAACTTGTGGTGTACAATCTCTGAAATCTACTATGGATTACATTGGGTATGTTAAGTTTTTTTTGTTGTTCCATTATAACGTAATGATTGACTATCTTTGTTTTAATTTTACAATCTGTATAATAGAAGCCAGAAAATGTCAACATGATAAAGTCTTTCCTATTAATGTTAGAATATTTACAATGTCATTTGTTAATTGTGATAGCTTGAGAAATAAGTTTTGAAACACCTGTATGTATAAGAGTTAAAACTCCCTATGAAGAATTAAATTAATTTTAATCCTATTCTCTTGACTTGTATCTATTTATGCACTGCTAAAACTATTCCTCAATAAAGTAACTTCACTAGATTTAAATAAGTAAATATACTTTAAAAACAGAAATAATGAGAATAAATGTTTCAGTTCAAATTAACCCAAGAAGAAGTAGCAATGGTCTGTTTCTGTAAGATTAATCATATTAGAATCATATATTAATTTAAAAATAAAGATTTAAAAGAAATCATTAATAAATTGAAGAATATAGAGAATATGAACAGTGTTTCTTCTAGTTTTTTTTTATTGTAATGAAGGTAAGCAGCATAAGTTAACTAAAATTTTCAATTTTACACACCTTTACAATTTAATGAATTTAGCCACATTACGATCACAGCCCATAGAGTTAGATTCTTTTTATGTATGACTTTGAAGCTTGTTTTCATATTTCAGCTCATGACTATTAGCTTATTCAAAATTCTTAAATTAATCTACCTTTTCAGTTCATTCACATTCCTTTAAGTAATTTGTCTTGCGGTATGTTTAAATTTCATTTAATTAATTATATTCATCTTTTTTAAGTGATTTTCTCTGGTCATGCATGAATATTCTGACTCTATGACAATTGTTGGGGTTGATCTGAGCAGATAAATTGAGAACCCTGTATTGCTTTAGTATTTTGTTGTAGTTTTAAAATTCCTTAAGTGTGGCATTGATATTTTAGGGTTAAAGTTTTCCTTTTCAGTATTTTTAGTAATTCAGCTAGAAGTTATTGTTATGATTTTATATACAGGATTCAATCTAGGTGGAAATTTAACTGCTGAGAAAAAAAAACTCAAGAGTAATGCCTTTGAAGCGCACGGAGATACACTTAAAAAACTTTCAAGGTGAAAATGTTACTTTTCTGGATGTTTCATGGAAGGAACGAAACCTCGAATGTTTGAGATGTTTAAGATGTGAACTTCAAAATAAAGTTATCTTATGCAGTTTTGTCTTTGCTTGAAAAAAAAATGTTTGGTGGAAGCGTGATACATCTTGCGTTGAGAGAGTTGAATACACGTGGTTCTCTTTCTGGTGACAGCGTTTGAGAGGACCGGAAATGCCTTAGGTTTATGCCTGAGAATATAAATTAAATCTTTTAACACCTTCTGACAGTAAGAAATATAGAAAGTGATTCTCCATTTTGAACTTAAATTTAATCTTCTTTTGCGTGTATTCTTTACTAGCCCATGTGTTCGTATTTCTTTTTTTCTTCTTCTCCCTTCCCCCACAAAATGCAATAGCTTATTCACTGTCCGTTATACATAAGACATACTGTAAAACTTATTTAATTATTTTGTATGAATAGAACAAGTAAAAACTTTAAACGAAAATAGCAACAGGTCGCAGAGAAATGAAGAAAAATTACTGTGATAGTAGCTGATAAGCTAGTCGTCCGTTGTATACGCATGTGCAGAGATAAAGCTAGTTTTGTTGCCAACTCCCTAGTGGATAAGGCGAGTTTTGAAGCTAAAAATAAAGGATAAAAATATATTTTTTTTTTTACAGATTATAGTGTTTTTTCTGAGCAGGTTTACCAATAGAATAGATTGAAAGAGAAGACTCGATTTTTTAAATTTTGGATAAGGCGAGTTTTCAAACTCACGTCCTCATTTAAAAAATCTAAAAAAATCTTGAAATAAAAATTAAATTAATCACTTTCAGAAATAAACCAATAAAATGCAGCTTTTCTTTCAGTATCATTATATTTCACTTACCTCAGCTGCAAAGGAGTGTAAGATTCGTTATCATGTCTTCTAAATAAATATCAAACTTAATCTCAATACATATTTTTTATTGATTGTTACCATATTTTTGTCTAGACTATCCCGTCTACTGCTTCAGTAAATATCCAGCGAGTAACTTCTGTTTACTCAAGAGGTCGGAAGAAGCGAGATAAATGTATTTTTAGCTCGCGGTAAATTTGCGCAACGATGATATTTTATGGAAAAAGATATAACTTTTTCGTGTACTAGCGATCCTAAGTAAATACTCAAAACCTCGATTTGAATATATATATATATATATATATATATACAGGGTGCCTTAAAATTATTAATGCAAATGTATAAAGGTGGTGGCAAACTTAAAGAAAAAACTTTTTACCTAACCCCCTAACGGTCGCATTAAATTACGGTTTAAAATGTTAAATTGTTATTTAGCGCTACTTTTTTGAAAAAGAAATATTCACCTTATTTAATGACAGGTAAAATGATACCATAATAAAAACAATTACACTATTTTATAAAACTGGAGGGAATCAAACAATCTGAATAAAAGACACAGCCCGTGAATATCACGGGAGCAAGAATTAGGGGTTAAGAAAACAGTACTTCATCAACTGCATTTGGCACTTCGTGCTCCAAACTTTGGTTGTTTACTGATCGCAAGAACTTCAGTAAGCATAACTTGTAACTCCAGTAAAGAGCCTAGAAAGGTTGGCACCTGGTGCCGAGGCACCACATGCCACATAATATCTGGGTAAGAAAACGATGGCCGCAATCAACTTAATCAATCACATATAGAGAATATCTCACTAGAAGTCTAAGCCAGATATTCGTTCATAGTTATAACAAAAATAATGCAGGGTAATTTTCAAGAGACTAAACTTTACTTATAAGTTCCAATTGTATGAGCAGTGCAACAAATACACCACAGGAAACACCCTTATTTTAAGTTATTTTACGATTTATTCCGAATTTCTACTAAACCGTACTTGAAAGTGCTAACATTATGATTGGCTAAATGTAACAAGTTAATTTAAGTTAGTTGCGTTTAGAAAATTAACTAGTAAACCAGATAAGTAACTTTAAAATTTTCATTTATTCATGTATTTTATACAGACAACAATGCATCAAGACAATCCGGGAAAATAGAATGAACTTTATTAGCTCGCTGTAATCAAAATAAATCAAATTCTTTATTTATTATGTAATCAAACGACGTTAAAATAAAACTGCACTTTTTAAGCTTCTTATCTGTATTCAATCGATTTTTTACAGGATGCTGAATTTCATTTTATAAAGTTAACGTGTTTAAAGAAAAATGAGAGCACCTATTACATGTAATAAATATTTTTAATGAAACTAACACTAATGACCGCCACCCCCTAAAAAAGGCCTGCGTTTATCACTTACGCTGTTTCAGGAATACATTTTTAAATAAAAGGAATTGATTATGACGATACGAATTGTGCATAGTATTTTCCGTATATCTTATGGCATCAATGGTATTCAGGAAAATAAAAACTTATTTATTAAGTTTTAGTACTCAAGAACAAATATAAGTCTCTAATAAATGATAATTTATACGAAAAAAGCATGTATTTGTAACACATTGATTTGCTTTTTACAATTTTACACAAAGTTAATCCTCATTTTATACTGTGACATGCTGAAGATCCTTTATAACATGTTAAAAATCACTTTAAAAAGACATTTTTGATAACCACAGGACAATCTTAATTTAAAACATCTTAAATAAATCCCGAATATCCATTTTCATTAGTATATTATGAGAAAATACAAATTAAAAGATGTTCCCTGTTTCAAATACAAATAGATAAGAGGTGCGACCATTGCGCATGAGGTCTGTTCATACCATGATGCTGCATGTGCCATATAGTTCCCTTTCCAGGATGTTTTCTAGAAGATAAGCGGTAGTAACTTTACGCTATGCCAGCTGCCGCCTACTATCAGAAGAAAGACTGAACTTGCTCAAATCTGTGAAGAGGACAATGGTTCAGTCGCCTTCGGTCAATAAGAGATGCGGACGGCAGCATTGCAATCGGGGCTACGATGATCTTTCAAAAGCGGGACACACACAAAATATGTTCGGGCGTATTGTCCTATCTGTCACAAGCACTTTGCAACGGCTTTTCGGGATATCTCAGTTCCTGTGGCGGCAGAGAATTTACTTGTCATTTGACCAGTTGTACTGCGCCGGTTTGCTTTTTGCTGATAGAACGATGTATCGATCGTCTTCAGCTGTCGTACTACGAGGTCAACTTCGTGTTTGCGCCTGCTACACGCTCCACTTGTTTGAAACTCTACCTAAAGCCTGAAACATCACTGTGGGGAATGTCAAATTCCCTAGCAACACCTGTAATTTTTCGACCTTCCTTCACCTTTTCAAATATTCGTCCGCGTATAAAATCATCTAAATGATATCAGTTAAATTTAATCTAATTTTCCAAAGCGCAAACGTCTTCCGACCTGTTCAAATGGTACGTCTAACATTTACTGACTGCACGCACTGAATGCCTATAAATTGGTCTGTACGCAGCGGCGTCACTTGACTCGCACGTGCGGTAATAAAAAATTTCATAGATCCCTTTTGCTCGCATTGTATCGTGCCTTTATACAAATTTCCAGAAGCTGCTCTTTTCTATTGTGCGCCTACCATCGTTTTCTGAAACATCTGTCCTTAAGTTTTTCCGTTGTGTATAATAATTAAAGGGTAATCAGATTATGTTCGTGAGAGATAGAGCACGGAAATATAGACAGACAGATATCAGACATATTTACAAATCAAAGCCATAAATCTTTTAAATATGTAGGAAAGTGTTAAAAAGGCACAAAATGGTCTATTCTTTAATTAAAGAAAATATTAAAATACAAATTAATGCTACAATACCATTATATTTTATAAACATAGTTACACAGACAAATTTAATTATATTTAAAGGTAATATTAAAATCTTCCATACATATTGAAACATTCTTTATAAAAAACTAATGTTCTCATCTGTTGTTTATATTAACAAAAAAAAATAAACATTTATTATACTGCTGTCATTTGTAAAGTATACTCTAAATAGCTTTTTTTTCAAAACGTTTTATCAATCTTTAGATGTAAATACGGTCAAATTCAGTTAATAATAGAAGTAAGAGTATTACAATTGTCCTCTGTTTAACCATTACTCTTAGTACCCATGAAGATAATAAAAATCTCAAAAACACAATGAATTAAACTAATTATTACTATTAAATACTCTAATTATCTCGATGCTAACATTAACTGAATATCACACAGTAAACATAAATATTCTCTCTGATCTTTCTTAGTGTCATTTTAGATGGGTCTTTGCTTTTCTGGAAAAATCATAGTGCTAAAGTCCAACAAACTAGTAATCCCAAAGTACATTATGGAGATACAGTAATGCAAATGACCACTTCCTTTTTATCCTGAAAAACTGTGCTAACAGTGCTATAGACCTTGCAGTTTTCGAGCTTGATTTCGCATATATCTTTTTCATTTTAACAATGAAAAAAGAACATGAAAAGGATGGCTATTATCACACAAACTCCGGATTTAATGAATGAAAGAAATAATGATTTCCTTAAAGATTTTTACCTTCGATGGCCCAGTTGTAAATGTTTAAAAAGGGCGATATTTGAAATGTCCTTATTACTCATTTAATTTCCTTATTTCTAGGCCACAAGACATTCCTTAGCATTTTCTTGGATGGATGGTTTCATCGAAGGATGAAATTATGTGTGATAAAAATAATAAATTAATTCATTTTGTCATACAGTAGAATTGTAGAAATATTGTCGAGGTAAGAAAACAGTGTTCGATAATAATGTGGTTCCTTTCTTATTTCTATCTTTCTTTTTGGTAAAATCCACTTTGAAATGAACTGTTGTTCTTTTCTCATAAAAGCAGTGGTACTGATTTGCAGCTCGTAAAAAATGTGAAAATCTTAATATAATTTAAATGGTGTGCCATTATGCTCATGCAAATTGTTCATTTTAATCGTGTCCTCGCTTTAGCGTGATCGTATTAAACGAGTTCGATTGTATAAGAAAACAATATTTTAGCGAACCACAAAGAGGGTAACATTTCCAACAAATTTCTGTCTTTAGTTAATTTATTTCGAGTGAAAACAAGGTACAGTACAATGTCTAATGTCCGGAATCCTCTGGATTTTACCAAGTCCGAACTTTGGATTTTTCCGAACTTTGGATTATTAAAAATATTGCTTTTCCAATAAAAAGGAAAAGACAATTCACTACTTAAAAAGGCAGAATATGACATTCATATATTAAAAATTGCATAAAACTATTAATACTAAATTAAACAATAATTTTGATTAAATAAATCATAACAAAATAAAAAGTAAAACAAAAACATTTATTTAAGGCTGTTCTCAAATATAAAAGGGCAACTTTATGACATAAGTTTTAAATTTATTCTTGTTCGGAGATGCATGAAACTAGCAGGTGTTGTTGTTCAGAAACTATATAATCAAACTGTGTTTTCGTGTTTTTTTTTTTTTTTTTTTTTTTTTTTTTTTTTTTTTTTTTTTTTTGCAAACGCAATAGATTTTTTGCATTATAGTTTCAAAATGGGCGTTTTGAACCGAATTCCCGCGCGAAAGACTAATAACCATTCGAGAAAGGGTGAAAAAGTCTTTGTCAAGTGATCAAAATCGCTTATAACTCAATAGGTAATTTATTTATCAAAAAATGGAAAACACAGTTCAATCCCAAATCGCTTCCATAGTCAGGCCTTCCAATTTTATATCTTTACGTTAAAAAATGAATTTGTAAATGTGTCAAAACATTTTGCGCTTGTTGAGCAGAGCAGTTGGTAACTTTCTTAACTATTGAACATTTTAGTTAATGCGGGCTTCTTTATTAACTTAGATATATCATTAAGAAGTTTTTCTTTTATTCCGTACATAGATATTAGTTAAGATTCGGTAATAAAGTTTCTTTGCTCTAGATATTTTTTTGTTTCAACAATTTTGTTTTTTCACTTCTTTCTTGAAAACTGCCGCTGGAAAGTCTGAACTTTGGATAATTCCAAACTTTGGGTGTCCGAACTTTAGACTTTGTACTGTATTTTAAATTAACCAAGATAATATATAATAGAGCGGTTTTGGTAAAGAAAGGCTAAACTGTCCTCACAAAATTCCTTACAAAATATATTCCTGAATAATGAAGATCAAAAAAACATTTTTCGTACGATAATAATTTAGTTCAAAGCAATCCTAATTATTCTCGTACTTGATGTGGGAAACATTGGCGCCTCCAAAGAGAGGTAAACCGAATACATTGAAAGCCGCATCAGTAAGGGGTTGCTTCGGCGATTTTCGCAGATAGCGAAATCCCATGTTAAAATTATTTCATTTTTCTGCAAAAAAGCAAAACTGTAATATCATTTAACGTTATTCTCTTACATTTATCATACAATAAAGCTATAAAAATCATCCCCAGTTATTATGACAATACAATTTAATTATTGCAATTTGATTTTTAAAAGTATAATTTTAGATAATATGAGATCTAACACAATTTTAGTATAACGTTGAGATTTTTAACTGTACGAATAATTTCAACTGGCGGGTCAAACTTATTCCATGCGACATATCAATCCATTTAAATTAAAACTAGTGGAAGGAATGGTACTAATACACGAAATATCTTAAAATATATTTTTTACCTTGCTATTGGGTGTGCAATAAAAAAGGTTCGATTGTTCTCATGCACATTTTTCTGTCACTGAAAAATATCTTCATATTAGACGACTCATACTAATTCCAGTATGTTTTCACAATAAATTTTTCTTGCGTAAAATGAGTGATAATTTTAAGTGTAATTGATATGCCAGTTTTATAGTAATAAAACTTTAAATCGAATTGTATTTTTTGTATTCTGAAAAGTTTTTTCATGTACTTATTTTCAGCAGTGTCTCTTATCACACCGTTTGTAATTTTTCTTATGTTATAAATCACAACAATATTTCTTCGTCTCTTGATATCTGCCTGTGTAACGTCTCAGATGTAGTCCCTTATTTCAATATAAGCTTAACGTGTGTATATTCATATTTTGCATCAATTAGGTATCACGAGCTATATGAATTTCTAGGACAAACAAAAAGACTTTGTTGCGTAATTCAAGAAAACTATTTTTTTTTTGTCTCATGCAAATGAATGCTAATCTTTTTTAAATCCGCTGCTGAAAAAGTTTTTAAATATTCCTACTATAACCCCATTCATTTTAACATAGATTGTATATGAATATCAGCAGGAAAAGTCTTTTCCTACTCTCAGAGGGCAATAACAAACGAACTATTTCGATCAAAAAAAAAAAAAAAAAATTAAACCCTTCAAGGGCGTTGGTTCATTTTTGGACCACCTAATTTTAATCCTTAAAAGCCACTTTAGCACCAGAATATCGGAATGAAACAATTTTTTTTATAAGTACGTGCACCAATTTTTAAGCATAATGACAAAGTGTCAGTATAAAGGACTATATTCTTTATTTGGGATTTCTACTTGACTGCAATTTTCGCTGGATGGATCACCTAGATATGATTCGAACCAGGCTTAACGATTTCACATGAAAATGCGCCAAACCAGAATCCGTGATAGAGGTCTTTCTTCTATTTATCTTAAAATATCGTACAATACCGTCTTGAAGAAACGTATTTCATATGGGCATGAGATCTGGATGCCTGACGTAAAACAAAATGGAATAAAAAGATTACTCTCAAAGTCTGTGTCTGCTATCTGTCTTAAAGGCATATCGTACGATTTCTTTTATAGTAACTGTGCTTTGTCTGAAATTTCTTTTAACGGGGATTTTCTCTTGAAGTCTGAACATTATGGTGATCATTTTTCAAGTTAGTTCTTCCTATATTAAACTTTTATGAACATTTTTTTTTTTTTTATCACTGAACACATATGAACGTTAGTGAACAGTGAACTTTAATGAACATTAACACGTCATAATCTTGAACAAAGATCTATTGTCTTAACTTTTGTTGTACATTTAAGACACCTCACTTTAGTTTTATATTTTTATTATTACGGTGAAAGCATCATCAATTGTTTTGTAAATTTATGATTTACTGATGTAAGTACGTTAGAATTTGTGCCATTTTCTACTTGTTATTTTGGGTGCGTTCCGATGTCCGGCATAGGTGATTGTTGTGGGGAGCGTTACATCCTATGCCATTCTTTGGTTGGTGCTCCGGTCGGGTGATCAAGTACGTGCACAAAAGCTTTTGCTTATTTTGAAATAAATCTGTTTGTAAATACCGCTGTCAATCACACTTTTCAGCATTTTGCGAATAGATGGGCATTGCCCCTGATAGGGTTAAACACCAAAATTGGCGTAAAAACCTTAATAAAAATATCACAAAGCTTTTACAAAGTTGGGGAATATTTATTTCAAGCACCCGTTTCGCATTTATAAAAAAATTATGATTTTGTTTTCCATTTTACTTGTTTTGCCTCTTATTTATCCAACTGCTAACACATTTTTTCCTTCTAAATTAATTTCAAGTATCAAAATAAATTTCAAACAAGCGAATTATTTTGAAGTTTAAATAATAATAGAACCCAGATTATAATCACATTTTATATTTTCACAGTTATCGAACTCCAAAGTTTATATATCTTTTATTTTATCCTATAATATATATTTTTTTCCTTTAGAGCTTCCAGAATCAATGAACTTAAATGCGCAAACGGTGAATGCGTAAAACCTTACATTAAAATTATCTCTTTTAGACATTCAATTTACAGTATGTTTTAACCTTTTATCATTTATTGAACTTGAAAAGTGTATTTATTGCTATTTCGAAGCTTTTTAACAAGATTTCTTTTACAACTAAAACATTTGCCTATTTTTAAGGAATAACGATCACTTAAAAATATATATATATATAAATAATTTTGCAGCAATTTTCCGTCAGGTCAATGGAGAAAGAATTCCATACTAAATATATTTTTTAAAGACGCTTTTAGTTCAATAAAAACATAAATAATGAAAACTTACATGTTAGTATACTCAAACGGATGATAAACAAATATATTTTTTTTCATGCTTTGAATAATATATTTCAATGATATTTTATTGTACAAAAAGCTTTTACAATATTCTTTTTTATTTTATAAGATATAAAGTAGGAATAAATAGTAATGTTTTCGTGGTAAAATTTTCATGATTATCAGTCACTTTGCTTTGCATTTGTAAACAAGAAAGAAAAAGCATGATATTAAGCGTGAGCCTAATATTAATAAATTCAAATGCAGTTCTCACAAAATGATATTGATATGTGACCTTCAATGGAATTTTTTAGAATGTGTTACGCGTTTTTTAGCTAAAAGAATGTTTTTAGTAAACTATGTTTTTAGTAATTCATCTATTATTAATCAATTTTCAACAGTATCAGATTAGTGTTACAAAACGTAATTTTTTTATACTATGGGAGGAGATAATCTAAATAAACAATTGATGAAACAAAATACAATTGAAAATATGCTTTCACCTAATATTACCATTATACGGTAATATATTCAAATTATTATTTGAAACCTTCTATATAATCTATAGATTTTTATACACAGTACATAGTTTACTAAAAACATATTTTTTTAGCTAAAAAACGCGTAACGCGTAACACATTCTAAAAAATTCCATTGAAGGTCACATATCAATATCATTTTGTGAGAACTGCATTTGAATTTATTAATATTACGCTCACGCTAAACACTGTACTAAAATTAATTTCAGTTGAAAAACTTAAGATAATTCCGCTAATTGATTGTATGTTGCTGTGATTTCCTCAGTCAGTCAGTTGTTTATACTGCGTATGTATATTTTGAGCAAATGTCTGACAGTATAAAATGGCTGCTTTCTAAATGTTAATTTCAGTAAACGTTAGGAGTCCTTTTTTAAAAATATGTGAATCAAGTTTTATAAAGCGTGGATTTTCCCTTATGTGTTTTAATGATTATTTCACTGAAACGATGTAAGATATTTTGTAAGCATATGTACGAAAGTTTATTTTACAGAGTTAGCTTATTTAATTTTTCGAATGCTAAAAGTTTTATTTGTGTATCCTAATAAAACCATTTAACGCTTTGATTACGTGGTTGTCATGTGTGCCAACGTCCCAACGACTAAATCTTTGTCCTATTTACGACATCTTTTGAAAAATAATCTCTGCCATATGCTTATATTAGGGTACTTTCAAGAAACATCTACACTCTTAATTCAAAAGAACGAATTATTAACTCAACAAAAGAATGAAAAGTTTTACGCATGTTTTTGTTCTTTCTGAGTATCTCTTTTATCAAAAAGGGACATTTTCCATAAAAAAAAAAAAAAACTGGTTTGTCAAATCACCCTTTTATGAGTGGCGTACCAGAACCGCTCATTTCAGATCGGAAAAAATATATCTTTAAAAGAGCGCTTTAAGAAGCTTCCCTATTGGTTGAAATCCTGTAACAAGATATTTAGTTTGGCTGCGGGAGAACCCAGAACTGTTTTTAAAAGCAAGTCGCTTATTTGTTTCAAGCCTCAAAGTTTAGCGTTACAAGATTAAAACAATATTACAATTATAACTTGATTGATTTAAAAAGGGTATAGAATACGACACATGGATTATGCCCACGAAAGCAGGGGGGAGGGCAATCATCACAAAGAACTGAATAAATTTCGTTTTTGTTTCCCAGATAAAACCAAGATGGCTGCCGGTGATTCTAGGATTTTACTAATAGTGAAAATTCTAAGGTAAATACTTTGCTTTACATCATGTTTCTTGTAATTCCTTCGCCATTCCTTGTTGTATTTCCACATTGCATAGATGATTTTTTGCGTTATTTAACGTTATTACTTTTAAACCAAAAACATGAATTTCTTAAATTTCCTTATTAGCCCCCGGGACGGTATGCTATTTCTTTCTCCCAGCTTATTTTGTCTCCAAAAAATACCGTTACCTTACAGAAGCTATCAATAAATGAAGCAGATGTATCATTGTGCGATTAAATGCTCTATAGCAATTTTTTTTTTAATTTCTAAGCATCGCACATCTTAAAATATTTATACCGTCGTATTGGAAAAAAAAAAGTACTTTTAAATGCAATTTGTTTGAAAACTGTATCTCCATTTATTTTTGAAATATCAATTTTTTTGTAGTTTTTAGCACCATTTGTTTAATTTTGGCAACTCAAGTACTCCATTTGTATAGAAAGTAAAGGAAAATTAGTTGAAAAATAGCAATTATATCTTTTTGTTGCCATTTTCTCATAACAACCGAAAGAAAATATAATTAAAATGCGTGCTATTTTGAAAAAAATATAAACGAATAATTTCGATTAAAACATGGAGCTATTATAAACTATATTTAATTTTAAGTATCTGTAGACGCTTTCAGTATGACGCCAGTCATGACGTTTTGGTTGGAAACTGACTCCAAACAAACGGTTGCTATGCGTTATTTCTTTTTAAATATAAATTGTGGAAAATGTTACCAGTACGTATCAAATATTAAAACACTTAGATGTGAGATATAGATATAGGAGATAGCTGCAACGCACAAACAAAATAGAAAATATAACATAGCAATCGTTTATTTGAAGTCAGTTTCCAAACAAAACGCCATGACTGACGTCACGACTAAAACCGTCTATATTAATGTTACAAACAAATGAATGCCTATGAGTCTTTAAATAGCCATTTTTTGTCGAGTCTTTTGCACGGCATCTTTTTGCAGCATTTGTGTATTATTTTGCGATAGTGACATCCTTATGCATGCTTTACTGTAGATGTTTAAGAGTGGATCGCAAATGTGGAATTCTTAAGCAGATGCGAATGACGTCATTTTACATAAAGTAAAAGTGTGTGCTTCAAGTCTTAAAATTGAAATGGGTTTTGTACTATCTATATATACATATATTTTTTTTTTCATCGGGGGCAAAACTAAATTCTGAAAAAGCAGAATTCCTGTTTTCTAGTTTTTTTTTTTTTTTTAATTATCTGTTCCTTAATTTTTATAATCAATAAAATGCGGTTTGACATGTAGTTTTCTCGTATTCAAATTGTGTAAAATTACGCTAATTAAAATTCAGATTATTAAACATATATCATTTTGTGCTTATATTAGTGATTATTAATATGCTACTTTGCTGATGACACTCAGAAATAATTGCGGAACACAACACATAATACAAGTTATTAAATTATTATTAACTTATAATATATGTTCAATTTTTTTTAATGTTTCAGTAAGTAGAAGTGTTTAATAAATTGTGTTCACTTAGATAGTTATACACATCTACACTGTATTTATTATTTTTTTAATTGGCACAGTATTATTTAAATAGTAGGAAACATAAAAGATAATTTAAAAAAGTATCAGAAAGTAATAGATTAGAAAAAAAAAATATTATTAATTTATTTTATGACCCAAATAGCTTGACCATTTTTTAAAATTATGATTTTGTGAGTTTTTATTTTTGTGTTATACTTCGCTCTGTTCATATTCAAAATTTTAACCAAGAAAAAAGTCTGCAGCTATGTAACACAGGAATTCTATTTTCTATAATTATTTATCTGTGTCATAAACAAAATATATTAAGAAGATATAATAATATCAGAAATAATTAAAGAAATCCACATTTCCGGATTAAAACTAATAACGTTAAAATTATACATACAATGTGAAAATATTAAAAATAAAAAAATCACAATAAGAAAGATAAAATAGAAACAACGCACTTCAGGATATTGACAAGGTAAAAAATCTTGTCCTGGTGTGGCGCGAACCATCTTTTATTATTTTTATTGTTATTTAATTTATCTTTCGGAAATGAAAAACAAAATTTCTTCTGTTCTTCTGCATCTGGCTGAAAATAAAACAAAATGGAGTTTTAAAAATAATACATTTTGCAAACTGGGGAATTATATATATTAAAAAACAAAATTTAAAAAACAATTTCTGAAAATAAGAGGGAAATAACTTATTTTGCCTATTAAATTTGACAAAAAAAAAGGGGGGGGGGTTAAAAATGACTTGTCAATAATGAGTGCAGTCACTCACCTATTAATTTAGTCGAAAAAAAGAGCGAAAACAGCTTATCAAAACGAAATGAAAATAACCACACCGCAAGATGGATGAAATTCACTTCTATAGGATAAGTGCATTTTCAATACTAGAAAGAAGTGAAAATACACTCAGTCGGAGTTAAAATCGCTGGATTTTCTTAAAAGAGTACCATAAAAATTGTGTAAATTGTAGTACGATTCAATGTAAAAATAGTCGCTATTTCTGACTTGCGACCAGAATTCTTTATTCTTCAAATTTCTTTAAGTAAATGCGATAAAATTCTTCTGCTCCTTTTTAATTACATCTGCATTACAAAACTGAATCATCCTTTGTCAAAATTCTTGCTCCATGTGTAATAGTTTCTTTCATTCTTTTTTTTCATAGTCTGTGGGTGTTGAAACTGTACACTCTCAGAAATACTTTCTTCAATTCACAAAAATTTCGTGGCAGCAGTGCTACCGGCATATTTCCGTTCTTTAACGAATATCCGTTTCTTTTTTCTCCGTCACATGAGATAAAATATACGTAAAATGAAGAAATTGGTTTTAAAATAAAAGTATTTGAACTTCGATTCTAACAAACCTCCTTAGTATTATGAGCCTAGTAACATAACTACTCGACTACAGTTGCCCAGTAGTGAAATAGTTTGAATTAAATATGTTTACAACATTCAATGCCAATGTGGTTTGTCCTACATTGGACAAACTAAGCGAAAACTCCGTTACAGAGTCAATGAACACAGAAACTATGTAAAGAAAAAAGAATTGCAGAAATCCTCTATCGCCTCTCATTGCTGGGGGGAGGGACATAATTTTAATTTTAACTCAGCTACGATTATCAAGAAATGCATTACTCCTCTGGATTTAGACCTTTTTTGAGGCTCTTCATATCCATAAATTTAAAGACTCCTTGGTTAATGATTTATCTAGTACACCATACATCTAAACTTTCTGGGTGGATTTGTTGTGTCACGACACTTCAATTCCGCATTAATGTCATTGGCTGTTAGAACTTGATGGTCTTTTGGTATTTTGTTTTGACATTTGGGTTTTCACCGTTCATGTAGTTGGGGGGATATTGTTTTTAAAGTTTTTTACACTGAGGATGTGTGTCCTAGTACTCACGCAACGTATACGTATGATCAAATCAACTTATTTTATTGTGTGTTTAAACGTTGTTTTTAAATAATTTAAATATGTTTACTTCAGTAAGGTACGGTTTCATTAATTTCTTTAAAGAGTTTGAAATTTTGAAGTTAATTTCGGGAAGATTTCGTCGTTAATGAGATTGTGGCTGAGATTTTAGCACTTTAGGACCAGTATAGGATAAAACATGAATTATAAATACAGTCGAGTTTCTCTATAACGAAACTCCATACATCGAATTTCTCTATATAACGAATTTTTAGTAGGAACGGTCCCTTTTCCCCATGATCTCATTAAAAACAGTCTCCTTATATCGAAATAGCTATCTCCATATAACGAATCTTTTCATAAATATTCTTTATTTGTTGTTTTAAAAAGCTTCCAAATCTCATGGAATCAATTTTCCATCACTGATTGGTGATTTATCGTTCGGTGCTGAGTTTTTTATCTTACTTTTCTACATTGAATCTCCTTGTTTTTTATGCCCAACGAATTCATCTTCTCCCCCCCCCCCTCTTCCCACACACCTTCCAACATACTTCTTAAAACATTGTCAATTGGATTGTTACACATATAAGAGCGGGATCAGAGAGGTAATTGAAGTTTAAGGTGAATGGGAATTCAAATGGAGGAAAATGTTCAAGATACAATTTTCCATTCCTTGCTAAAGTGTGAACATTTTTTCGAGAGTGTAACAATTTTGAAATCAAAACAGCAAAAAATCACAGATTTCTTTGTCTAAAATTAATGTAAGTTTTCCTTATGTGATTTGTATTATATTTTCAAATAAATGTCTGTTCTCTTTTTTGAAACTGTTTAAATAATTCAGAAATAGAATATTAGGTTAATATTTATAGTTAAACATTTCAAATTCATAATTAAAAACATCAAAAGTAATTTTTGTTGAAATTTGCACATTAAATAGGAATTTTTACTCATTCTCTGTATAACGAATTTCTCTATATAAAGAATTTTTTACTGGAAGAATGGATTTCGTTATATAGAGACTCGACTGTATTTTAAAGTAGATTGTTAGATGTAAAATATGAATATTATATTTTCATTCGAAAAGAGAGGTTTTATTTTTGAGTAAAATCTTTTTTTTACGTTTAATATTTTAATTAATATATCTATTTTAAATGTGTTCATTTAGGATCCATATTAAATGCAAATATTTTGTTTTATAACTTTAAAAAATAAATTGTGAGTACTTTTAAATGAATGAGGAAGTTAATTGTTATTTATTTTCCAATTCGAAAACGTTTCTTTGTTTTATTTTATGGTTTGTTTCTTTTTTTTTCTTTTTTAATTAAATTAGAAATTTTAAATAATAGAATTTTTGGTTTTTTATTTTTAAAATAAATTCGTATTTTAGTATTAATAAAGCCAATACATATGCATACTAGAAATGAACGGAATTTCCCTTCTTTTTTACACACGTTTTCTAGGAGTACGGGGTTTTAGGAGTACGGGAAGTATTTGTTAAAAAATGAGGTATAAGTTAGTGTATTTAAAAAAAAAAATGTATATAGAAAAATTAGATTAAATTAATTTGAGTATTAGGAACATTTCCTTCTACAGAAAACTAAATCCTTATATTTAAAAAAAATATTTACAAAATACTTCACTTACATATTTTTTACAAGCTATATTATTTGAGGTTGTTAGTTACATATTTTTTGAGGTATTTAGAAGGTGTTCTAAATACCTCATTTTCAATTTTGGCCACCATACATTTGTTACAAAATTTTCATATGTCAATGTGATAAAAATAGGTTTATGAATAAACAACTAGATTCTTTTTCAGGGAAAGTGATATACTTTGTGAATGATCCAGAAACACGACTTTTATACTTTTTACAATATCCAGCACATATATAGAAACTCACGGTTTATAATTACACATTGAATGAAACTGAACACCATTTTAGAAACTGGAGCATGACACCATTAAATTTTAAACTAGATTATATTAACAGATTAAATTATGTACACAATATTTACAAAGAAAAATATAGACATCTTAATTACGTCACAATTCTGCGAAAACGGTCACAGCACATTCTCATAATGCACATCATCGTCCTACTGTTTTTTACCGCCGAAAACACAACCCTCTCTACTAGCCGTCGTCTCTCACTTCGTTTCAGTTCGAACTAACACTCTTCAAAAGAACGTCTGTAGATCAGAAATCCGCCCCTGAAGTGCATGCGCGCTGTCTGTTCATGGAGAAAGGGAATAAATAAGGTGAGGTCGCTTTGGTCGGTAGCTACTAAAGACAGGCATGCAGCTGTCGCCTTGAATCTTAGGGTATGCTTGTGGAGCTAGATACTTGCCCCACAGTTCGGCGACCCTGGCCGGTTGATCGATATCGAGCGACAGTGTGGACCACAGGAAGGAGCAGCAGGAGCACGTGGAAAGATAAAAAGAAAAGAGCAGCACCCAAAGTTCAAAAACAGCGTCAGTTCATTGTGAAGCTTCAAATATTAAGCACATCAGCTTCTAAAAAACAAATTTCGACTGAATAAAATTCTTTGGACAGCCAAGAATTAAAAATTTTAAAAGTTCGTCTAGAAGAAATAGATTCGTCATAAAAGGCTTTTCACGTCATAAAGCATCATCAAAAATTATTTCTTCTTTTCTTTTATCTCATTTTACGTCTTATTTTTTTTTAGACGTCTTTTCGTCTTCTTTGATCACATTTCATAGTCACTATCATATAAGGATTTTTTGCTTCTTTGGAATTCAGCATAATCTTCAGAATCAAGGAATTTATCAGGAACGATACCATATCTGTTAACATCGGTCAAAGTATCATCTTCGGAATTATTAGTGTCATCTTCGGAATTTAAGTCGAATTTACTTCTATTTTCTTCTAAAAATGATTTTCTATAATCAGGCTTCTTTCTAGTAAATTTCTGCTTAGGTTTCGTAACTTCATAATAGTTCGTTATTTCAGATTCATCTTCAACTTCCACTAACGACTTAGAGATATTCTTTATTTTCTTAGAAACATTACTCTTCAACTCCTTGTTAGGCATTTTTATAAGATTTTCTTTTCTAAAATTCTCTTCGTTTATTAGATCAAATTTCTGGATATTTTCATTGCTGGAAGAATACATCATATTTTCTTTATTTTCTAACTTTGTGGAATCTGAATCATTTTTAAAGTTTTTAGCACAGTTATTCATCTTAATTTGCTTCATAAGTTTAGTCAATTCTTGTCGTAAATTTTTGAAATCTTCCTGAGAATTATTCATTTTTATCTGAATTCTTCTTTTGGAGATTTTTATTTTAGAATATTCATCTTCTGATTATTCTAACTGTTTTTTACATGTTTTGAATAGTTACTTACTTTTACAAGACGTAATCGGTATTGCTCTGAATGTTTACTTTCTTCATCTAATTGGGATTTGATATCTTGAAAACATCTCTCTAATTTTCTATAAAATTTACTAACGGTCTGTTCTTCTGCTACTTCTTGTTCTAATTTATCTTCTGACGATGTTATTGCGATTTTCGACTTCGTTTTTTTTCTGACAGGAATGCTTCTTTTAATTTGATTACATCAAATTCTAATATTTTATATTTTCTTTCAACTTCTTTAACTTGGGGAGTTAAATTTTTATTTTCTAGACGTAAATCTTTAATTAATCTTTAATGTTATTGCGATTTTCGACTTCGTTTTTTTTCTGACAGGAATGCTTCTTTTAATTTGATTACATCAAATTCTAATATTTTATATTTTCTTTCAACTTCTTTAACTTGGGGAGTTAAATTTTTATTTTCTAGACGTAAATCTTTAATTTCTGAGCTAGAACAGGACAACTGATGATAAGGAAAATATTTATTTTGGTTTGGAATTTGTGGGTTGCTACTGTGCAAGGCGGAAGAATAAGGGTAAATTTTGAATTTACAGTTACTTCACTTGAATTAATAACATTGACTAAGGAATTATTCTGACTGTTATATAACTTAACATTAAGGAGCCTTGTTGTATTATATCAGTACCCATAATTAAATCAAATTCAATAGATTTATCATCAATCACAAAATAGATGTTTGAAATTTAGAATCATCAATTTCGATTTCAGCCTCAAAGTAACCGATTGGTCTGAATGACTTTTTACCTAATCCACTTAGCAGCATATCTGTTGGTTCTAAGTTTACATAACTTTTAATTTTATCAAAATTACTTTTCTTTAGAATAGTACTTTCACTTCCTGTATTAATTAATGAAATTAAATGTAGTGAATGCAATTTTACTTCTTTAAGAACAAAATTCTGAGAACAGTTTAGAATATTTACTTGAGAATCATTAGACAATTTTGCATCTTTTGTTTTACAACATTCGAATGATTTGTGGCGATATAAATTACAACAAAAGCGGAGGGGACCTTTATCTTTATTTCTACATTGATTACTTTTATGGTTTCTATCTCCACAATTATACCATCGTATATCATTGTTTAAAGGGTCTAGATTTTTTCTTAAAATCAACTTTTGGTTTCATTTTATGCGTAGCATCAACGTCAGGATTAATATCATAATCGACACGCAATTTATCATAAATTTTATGTTTTTCTTTAAATTCAACAATATTTGGGCAACCATAAAAAAAAGATTTCTTAAAAACAGGATCATTTATTCCATTAATCACATATTGAATAACTGCAGTATATTCTATGTTGCCTTTCGAACATAACTGTTTCATACTTAAAAAATATTCGTCTAAAGATTCATTTTGTTTAATTTTCCTTTTCGATAGAATTCATGTAATTCAGCTGAATTGCACGTTTGACCAAATTCAAAATTAAGTAATGCTTTCATTTTAGACCACGAATTTATTTTTGTTTCACTTTCAATAAACAATTTAGCTCTACCTGTCATACGTCGTTTAGCCAAAATCAATTTGTGCAAATCACTAACATTAAATAAAGGAATAGTATCTCCAAAGTCGGCAAGCCATTTTTCAACATTTTGGAATTGACTGCCATCAAATTCCGTAAGCATATTCTCAATATCATTAATAGAAATAGCAGATTTAAGAACATAATCAGGAATTAGAATTCTTTGAATTTCATTATTTTCACAACTAGAACTATCAGAATCATTTATCAAATTATTTTCAGATACACTTGAAATATCATTAATTTTATTAACAATGTTAGAATCATTTTCGCTCTCATCATCGCTAAGAGCGCCTCCGTCAGGAATTAAATTAGATTTCAATATATCAAAATCACATAAACAAGAAATTATTCTGGCAGACATTTCATCGAAACTTCCCGAATTATTTATACATAAGACATTCCAAATCGTTATCAAATCATTTACTAAAAAATTATCTTTAACATCTAGAAATTTTGATTTATATTCATCAGAATCAATTTCAAAATCAAGTCCAGTAAAATTCCGAAGTCTACGTCTATTATTTCTATCACCAACATCTCCAAAAATTAATTTATGTAAGGTCTGAATACTCGATGACTTTTAAGCTTTCAACGAAAGTTCTAATTCCTTAAAATAGACGAACTTTGACATTATTAAATAAGAAAAAATATACTCACTTCATAAATAGATATCCAGCTTTAGAGTAATCACTATATTGCTATCAGCAAACCAACAACATTCTATTTATTCAAAATCGTCATCGCCCTCAAAGAAGGGCATCATAGTAACACTTGCATTATTAAAACTTTCTGGGTGTAAGGTTCGCATTACAGTTCTGATCACCAATTATAGAAACTCAGGGCTTATAATTACATATTGAATGACACTGAACACCATTTTAGAAACTGGAGCCCGACACCATTAAATTTTAAGCTATATTATATTAACAGATTAAATTATACACAATATTTACAAAGATAAGTATAGTACATCACAATTTTGCGAAAACGATCACAGCACATTCTCATAACGCAACAGGCACACATCACCGTTCTACTGTCTTTTATCGCCAAAAATATAACTCTCTCTACCAGCCGCTGTCTCTCACTTCGTTTCAGTTCCAACTAACTCTCTCCAAAAGAACGACTGTAGATCAGAAATCTGTCCATCAAGCGCATGCGCGCTCTCTGTTCAGGGGGAAAGGAAATAAACAGGGTGAGGGCGCTTTGGTCGGTAGCTACTAAAAGACGGGCATGCAGTTGTCGCCTTGAATCTCAGGGTGTGCTTGTGGAGCTAGATGCGTACCCCACACATATGGTAAGGTAACCTGAGAAAATTTTCTGAACACACTTTT
The DNA here is from genome assembly GCA_963932465.1 of Maratus speciosus. Classification (NCBI taxonomy): domain Eukaryota; kingdom Metazoa; phylum Arthropoda; class Arachnida; order Araneae; family Salticidae; genus Maratus; species Maratus speciosus. Next base: position 283,424,040 of record OZ010788.1, read on the forward strand.
TTCAGAGGCTCCAGCTTGCATGTCTAATAACAGACAGTCAATTGCTGCTAAGAATATTGACTGTATCACTGAAAAAAAAAGATCCGTCTCACAGTCTACTGATAACTGTTTATTGATTGACAAATAACTAATTATTTCCTAACTGTCTGATCGATAAGTTTTTATAATCTTAATTGAATATGTTCGGATGATTTTATATCATGTTTTTGAACAATACTGTATGTTTTCTTTTCTAGGCATAGTAGTTCTTCCATTTCTAGAACTTTCTAATTAAATATTTTGATAATTTTAATTCAATATTTTGATAAGTTTTAATTCAATAATTTGATAAGTTTAATAAAGTTTTAATATAAGTTTTGATTTTAAAATTCTAAAAGGTCTGAAGTTCAAAGTGATTAGGAAAACTCGTTGTTAAATGGATTCGTACTATACAAAATAGCTTTCAAATCTGTATTTGCAAAAATAAGAATCGTGCAGAAATACTTCTTTTACCTAATCTGCCAATTACTTTTTGAAATTTGAATACTTAAAGAAGTTTCTTTGTATAAGATGTTTTACTCTTTTTTAATGGTCTTTAATGCAGTGTGATAACGCAGTAAGCTGTAATCCTTGAATACCTTATAACAAAATGTGTTTTTAATGAGCGTGTGTCGAAACTGGAAATTAAAAACAAATAATAACTTCTCCACAATGGAAAACAATGCTTTACATAGAAGAAAAACATTTATGTTTACAAGTATTCCGTACTTACTTTTAGAATTATATTGCGAGAATTTCATTTTATGTGAAATTAATGTGTCCTTCTTTACAAGATCAAATCCACATATTTAAAAAAGATATTTACCCAAACCTTTACTTATTATATATATATTTATCTACTTATTTATTTTTACTAAATATTTTATTATTTATACATAAATTCGCTTAAAAACATTACGTGATGTCTGAGTACCATGTGAAATTGTATATATAAAATCTGTGAAGCCACAAGATTACTTGATACTTCGCAATGAAATTAAGAAAACATAATGTACGTATTGTACACTGAATACCATTTTGATACGCATTTTAGAATAAATATAAATATATAAGATTGCGTAGAAATTACTTAATTAATTTTAAAAGCTTAAACATTTTTCATAGCTTTGGTACAGAATTAGGCAATTACACATTTCATTTTATACAGAAGCATTTATTAGTTTTAGTCTAGCTAAAAGTGGAATTTATAAATATTTCATATATATTTTAACTCATAGCTAGCGGCTCTGTAAACTATCTACTGTAAACAAATCCTCAACTCTTCAAATTGATATAGAACTATCTTGCTTCAGGGTAACTTTTTCCCATTACAATTGAGATAACTAAGAATTTTCTGAAGTAACTTATCTTGGTCTTCTGCAATTCCACTTTGTTTTAAATTTGTTTTCTATTCTAAGCATATTTTTTAAAAACTATATAGATGATGAATTTTTGTTTTATAATGTAAAGCAAAAATAACTTTGCATTAAAGGAGAAATGATTTTATAAACAAGTTCGTATAATATGTAAAATTACCACTATCAATGAAATTATTTTTAGGTATATAAAATTGTCATAATGCGAATCTAATGTTCTAATTACATTGATGTACTGTTGTCCAATATAATAAAGACTCTGAAAAACGTAAAAAGTCATAAACTTTATAAAAAAAAAACAAGTATTAATAATCATTATAGATCATGTAATTACAATCCGAACAGAGGTATTTTGTTCGTTTTTTATTTTAAAACGTAATATATATATTTTAAACAATGTATGAAATATTTCAAACTTTTAATGGCTCTAATTTTAAGAACAATACTTATAAGTTCGAATCAATACAACTTTTAAAATAAATGTAATTTCCTTTATTTTAGTGATGCTCAACCTTGTGATTCGACCTGCTTGGGTTCTAATTTATTTATGATGTGGAGACTGCTCGGGGGTTGTAATTAGCTTCACCAAGGTCTGTAATGCATCATAATTGCTTGCAGCTTGCATAAAAATGTTTAAATTTGCATTTCATTCACCTTTTTTTACTTTCTTCTATCTTCAATAGAAGAAAGTATTGTAATCGAAATTTTTTTCGACTTCCGGTTTTCGACGGATTTGCATGTTTTAGGGGTCAGAGATTCAAAAAAACACGTTTATAGAAAATGTCTGTCTGTCTGTGTGTCTGTCTGTCTGTCCGTCTGTCTGTCGCCATTGTACCATCAAAAAGTGTATGAAGTTATGTATAGAATAAAACCAAAATTTTATTATAAGTTTTTGGCTATGGCAAGCAGGTCCTCCCGGAATTTGGAAAAAATTCGCCGGTAGGGGGCGCTGATATAACAATTTTTGTGCGATTTTGAATATTGTACCATCCAAAAGTGTATGGAGTTATGCATAGAATTGAACCAAATTTTTAGTTTAAGTTTTTGGCTATGGCAAGCAGGTCCTCCCTGAATTTGGAAAAAATTCTCAGGTAGGGGGCGCTGTAATAGCGATTTTTGTGCGGTTTTGAATATTGTACCTTCCAAAAGTGTATGAAGTTATGCATAGAATTAAACCAAATTTTTATTTTAAGTTTTTGGCTATGGCAAGCAGGTCCTCCCTAAATTTGGAAAAAATTCGCCGGTAGGGGGCGCTGTAATAGCGATTTTTGTGCGATTTTGAATATTGTACCGTCCAAAAGTGTATGAAGTTATGCATAGAATTAAACCAAATTTTTATTTTAAGTTTTTGGATATGGCAAGCAGGTCCTCCATGAATTTTCAAAAAATTCGCCGTTAGGGGGCAATGTAATAGCGATTTTTGTGCGATTTTGAATATTGCACCATCGAAAAGTGTATGAAGCTATGCATAGAATTGAACCAAAAAAAAAATTTTAAGTTCTTGGCTATGGCAAGGAGGTCCTCCCTTAATTTGTAAAAAAATCGCTCTTAGAGGGCGCTGCAATAGCGATTTTTGTACAATTTTTGTGCCATTTTGAATATTGTACCGCCGAAAAGTGTATGAAGTTATGCATAGAATTGAACCAAATTTTACGTGTTTATATTTGGTCATGTCACGAAGGTCCTCCCTGAATTTGGAAAAATTCTGCCGGAAGGGGGCACTATAATTGCGATGTCTGTACCATTTTCATTATTGTACCATCGAAAAGTGTATGAAGTTATCCATATAATTGGACCAAATTTTTTGTGCATGTTTCTGGCTATGGCAAACAAGTCCTCCCTGAACTTGAAAAAATTCCGAAAGAAGGGGGCGCTATAATTCCGATCTCTGTGCCATTTTCATTATTGTACCATCGAACAGCGTATAAAATTATGCATACAATTGAACCAAAATGTTTGTGCTTGTTTTTGGCTTTGGCCAACAGGTTCTCCTTGAATTTGGAAATATTGCGCGGTAAAGGGGCTCCGTGCTAGCGATTTTTGTATACTTTTCTTGATTTTTCGTAGTTCTATTGTGCATCGGCGGCTCATGCAGCGGCGGGAACTCGCTTCTTGCTATGCCGGCTATTCGCAAACAGCTGATAACGACAGAATATGGAAAAATTAATAATTTTAACAAATATCATGATATAGATTAACTCGTTTTTAGTCCGTTTAATTGACTTGAGCAGAAATTTAAGATGAAAATCAAAGTTGGTATAGTATTGAACTAATAATATTGAAGTATTAACATGTGTAACTAGGTTTTGAAATATTAAGATGTATAAGATAGAAGAAAGTTTTGGGATTGGCACATCCAACTAGTTTATTGTTCATATAGTGTGATCGAGGGGTGCAAAAAAATAGTTTTGTATTTTTATCACTGAACCACCTTTTTGTAGCTTTCGTGGTAAGGCACGATTGCCGAAACTCGTCATTGTCGAGACTCGTCAGCACTGGCGTTTGATAAAACCATTTAAAATAGTTTTGTATTTTTATCACTGAACCAACTTTTTGTAGCTTTCGTGGTAAGGCACGATTAATTATTTTGTAGGTAAATGATTTTTTCGCCTTTTAAAAGCAATCATATGCCAAAATTAGTACTTTAAATTACTGGTATACACTTTTAAGATATGTTTCGTAGAAACAATTACTTTATTTGTTTTATCATGAGCTTACGCAGCATCCCGAACAATGACTAGTTCTTCACCATTTTGAAAACTACATGCAACGTTCTATTCCACCGGAAATCCTACCAGTATTAAGGTATAAATGTATGTTCATCTGGGCTGATCAAACAAATCCCATAACTATTTCTTCAGAAATGAAATATAATTTACATTATTGAACAGAGATTCCAGAGCACTAACAATATCTAGGAACATCTATTCGAGAAGAAGAGTTTAAAAAAAACTTTCCTTTTCGAGAACCAGAATTCCTGTTTCTGGCACCTTAGACCACTATGCAATCTCAACTTTGTTCAGTTTTTCTCTAAAAATGAAAGAACTTATAAGCTAGTTTTCCTTTCCTTTAGGGGCAGAAAAGCATTCTAAAATGATTATTGCGCATGCTCAGATCTGCCGAAATCGCTTTTAAAATTTGGCATTTTGTTTAAATATATAGATGCACGGAATAAAAAGCCCACTAAATAATAAAATCTTGAAAAAAGCACAGTTTTATAAATAATATAAATAAAAGCATGTAATATATTTAATGACATTATTACCAGAGGGTTAGCCTCCAATACTTGACAATATTATTATATTACATCATTGTCGAAACTCGTCAGCACTGGCGTTTGATAAAACCATATAAACTCAGTACATTTTAATTAATTTTACACAGTTCTCATTATATCTCATTGTTTAAACAAATGCAGAGCACAATATGGCAATTATTCTTGCAATTTTTGAATGACGCAGGAGGTGACATCCAATTAAGGAGTCATGGAAAGTTCAAAGTATTCAATAACATTGGTGAATTATAATTGAATGCTTTACCGAAAAGGTTTAATTACGCTTTTAACATAGAATGTATAATTATTATACACATATGATAATTTATAAAAATAAATTATTCAAAGATATGTTTGTAGAATATGTAAATATGCGTGAAAAGAGAATACCAATAACATAGAATTTAACTAAATTGTGTGATAAGTACATTGCATTTTCAAAAACTTTTTTTTTTTATACAATCTTTATAAAACAACACTTTATTTAAATATTACAGTAAATATCATTATAAAATATAGTAGAGTCTCCATTATCCGAGCCCTGCTTAACTGAGTTACTGAAAAGAACAAATATGGCCCGTTATTCACATTTTGAGTGGAAAATGAGAGATCTAGACGGCTTTTTTATATTTATTTAGCCCTTCATTAACCCTCTAGTGCATGATTTTTTATTTTTCTTTTAAAAAATATGTTTGATTCCTTATGGGCATACATTAAAGGAAAAAACTGAAAAAAAATATTATATTTTTCCGTATTTTGGATTTTTTTTAAATGGTTGCCAAATGGCAACACCATGCATTAAGCTCATTCTGCGATACTTCTGTGGTCTTTTTTCTATTAATTGTCGAATTGCATTTTGCAGCACGGGATTCTGTCTCTTGTTATTATTCCAACGCACGAAATTACTTTGGATTTAAAAAGTGTCATTAGGTTCACTGATGTTTAATAGTTATCAAAATAGAGCTCATAACCAAAATAGAGCTCATAAACACAGATATATTTTTCCATGCGAATGGAGAAGAATTTGCATCCTGGGTACCGATTATTGGTCTCGAATAGCTTATCTTACCCGTTAGACAATGTACTATCGTTCAGATGGGAAATCTGACGTATACTTTCAAATGTATTAAAGATCGCTGTGCGACTACCTGATGGTACACCAATGACAGGGTTCACAAACAATCTTATGATTTTAAAGTTTGCTACGTTATTCAAGATACAAATTCATAGATATTTTTTTTTATATCTGTTGAGCATACATTGAGTGGCTTTTGAATATGTTTTAGAACACTATACAGGCTTGTTTTTTTAGAGATATGCTCGAAAAGGACTGGGTGGAAGAATACAAAAAATATTTGTATGGTGTTTTTAACGATAAAACTCTTTCAGCAGAGAAACATGTCCAATAATCTTTATCCAAGAAGGATCTGGCTGAAGGATTTGAAGCTTTCACTACGTTTACATGACTGTTTTTGTATTGATGTAGATGGAATATTCACTATGCCAACGTTTGCATCAACATTCTAGTCAATTTCATTAGCTGATTTATGTGCTTGTAAAACACAATCAGTCTCATCGTAAGTGTATGAATCGTTTTTGAACAGAAGGTTTGGATCAAAAGGTGGATCATCATCGTTGTCGTTGTAAGAAATGCCACTTTCATTTGACAATACAATCCATATTTCTTCTGTTAATAATTTATTTTAGTGTCTTTATGCTCTAAAATATATGTTGAAGATGACGAGGCTTTATTAGAACAAATCTTTTGATGAAAAAATAGACAAAAAGCAAGATGAGACAATCAAAAAATTCATTGACGAGAATACTAAAAATGTAAATAAAAGCGAAACCCAATTCATGGTGTTGCCAAATGGCAACAAACGTATATTCGCATGCATACAATATTTGTTTCAAAAAACTTTACTGAAAATTATTTAAAATAACTATGCTTTAATATGAAGAATGCTTTAATATGAATATGAATTGATATTATAATAAGAATATGCTTTTAGTATATTCTTTTGAAAATTTTCAAATGAAATTTTGCATTTTAAATATTTTTTATTTGTGTTAGAAATACATCTATGGCTAAGAAAATGGAAGTCTTCAAAAGGTGCTTTTTATTTGTAACTGATAAACAACTATTATCACCTATGGTATTTTTAATGAACTAAACCTGAGTATAGTGTCAAAATAAATACGTAAAGCATAAAGTTATCAAGAGGCAACGGTAAATAAGCGATAAGGAAAGAAAATTGAATTTGTTGCCAGTTGGCAACAATATGCACTAGAGGGTTAAAAATGACTGTTTTTTAACGATTAAAACTATGTCCATCAGAAGAAAATGGCGCATTCCAAAGGTTAAAAATCTATTGAAACAATATCAAAGACGTTGAGCAGTAAGAACAGGCAATGCCTGCTATTTTGGTAACATTAAAACAGCGTCATAGTTGCGAACATGTTCAGATTTTCCTACCCATAAAATTACTTTATGAATTTTGCCCAATTTAATCGTTTTAAATAGTTATATTTTGGTGACTAAATTATGCAAAATTGACAATTAAATTTTAATGGTAAGAAAAAAAGTACAAGTTGGCAGTTATGTAATGCCGTAACGTTGGAAAAAAAGATATGTTAATTATCCAACGAATAAAAAATTATCAATAACATCTTCAAATGAACAATTCTATATTCCACTTTTTTTAAAGCCGTGCAAGTGTACGCCAAAGAACTATAAGTACTACTATATAAATATCAATACAAAAACCCTTAACGGGTTAAAAGTTTGACGCAGCACTTTACTTTATGGCTATATGAATCTGAAATATGGGTCTTAAAAATTCTGATATCAAATTTTAAGTGACGCTGTGCTATTAAAATGAATTTATATATATTTAATTTTTCTTTTTTGTTGTATTTATTTTTAATCAGTGATACTTTTTCATTCAAAATATGAGTTTTAAAAGATATGATATCAAAATTCAAGTGACGCTGTGATCTGACTTAGATTAGTTAAAAAATTACTTTACACATACTTATGTTTTGCCTTCTGAAATATATTTAGAAATTGAAACATTTTTTTTTTCAATACACTATCAAATATGTCATACATTTTCTCAGCTGATGTTATGTATTAAATGTATTTAATTCAATAAATTTATTTATCTTTTGCGTCACGATATCCAGAACCATCCGTAAAACTTGTGTAAATGTTTATTTTGCGTCATAGTATCTAAACTGAGTAAATAGTATGCAAATAGATAGTGTGATGCAAAGAAAACATTTACACAAATTTTACCGATGGTTCTGGATATCGTGACGCAAAAGATAAATAAATTTATTGAATTAAATACATTTAATACATAACATCAGCTGAGAAAATGTATGACATATTTGATAGTGTATTGAAAAAAAAATGTTTCAATTTCTAAATATATTTCAGAAGGCAAAACATAAGTATGTGTAAAGTAATTTTTTAACTAATCTAAGTCAGATCACAGCGTCACTTGAATTTTGATATCATATCTTTTAAAACTCATATTTTGAATGAAAAAGTATCACTGATTAAAAATAAATACAACAAAAAAGAAAAATTAAATATATATAAATTCATTTTAATAGCACAGCGTCACTTAAAATTTGATATCAGAATTTTTAAGACCCATATTTCAGATTCATATAGCCATAAAGTAAAGTGCTGCGTCAAACTTTTAACCCGTTAAGGGTTTTTGTATTGATATCATTACTTTTTTGAGGTTTAGGATCAAAAGATTAAAAAAGGACACCTTCATAGATAAAATTGGATTAAATTTTCCTAGAAACAAAATAAACTTAATGAAATACCAAAATTTTAGAAAAAGTGCATGAAAAATAGAATACTTTTAATTCCTATCTTGGTACTACTTGCGGATTCGCCCGGAGTCCACCTTGTTTCTTTGTTGATCATCGCCGATGTTAAATTTATTTATTTTATGTTATGTTTGTTGTTGTTATGTATTAAATTAAGCATAAAGTGATTATAAATGACCAACAAAGAAACAAGATAGCGGACTCCGGGTCGCAAGTAGTTCCCATATCTTTTTAAACTCATACTTTGAATTTATGAGAGATATGAATGATAAAGCATCAATGATTAAACTTTTATACATCTTTTTAAATTGAACATAATTTTTGCACATGCGATTATAAAAAAATAAAATGATGAAATATATATAGAGATTATAATTAATAGCATAGCGTCACTCAAAATTTGATATCATTATTTTTAAGTTCCATATTTAAAATTCTTAGAGAATAAGATAAAGTGCTGCATCACTAACTTTTAACCCATTAAGGGTTTCTGTATTGATACTACTACTTACAGGGATGGGGAATTTTCAGAAAATCTTACCAAACAAAGATTTATTTTATGAGCCAGCAAGATACAACGTACAGTTCAAAAACAATGAGAAAACACACAGCAAAAATAGTTTACACTGTTACTAAGAAATTGTTACTATAGTAGTCACTGTAACTAAGAAATTATTAATTGTTATTAAAAAATATATACAACAGAGGAAAGTTTAGTATAAGATAGAACTTAGCACTATCGAAGTAAATTTGAAAAATATAACCAACTATTAAAAAAATGTTTTTGCCAGACCTTATATAGCCTGCAGTATTTTCAAAGATTGCCTAAAAATCCCCTCGCCCTGCGAGGAAAGGTACTCGCCAGTGGCAAGCAAAATGATATATTTCCCATTCCTGACTATTTAAAGTGTTTTCAACTGGTTTTAATTGCAAAAGAAGATCTTTAACATTATAAAGATTATAGTCTGATAATTTCAAAGAAATGTTAATAGTGTATTAATAATTTTAGTATAATGGCTGTGGTTATTGATAAAAGTTTCAAAACAAGTTATCTGACTGTTCTAGTAAAAGTTGCAAGGTAAGAGTAGTGTAAAATGATCATTGCATTCTTTTAACCAAGCATATACAGCATGGTAATTGTGAAAGTACTTTTGTATTTCAATGACATGTTTTGTAATTGTTTGTGGAGTTATATTGTCACCTAGAAGATTTAACCAATGAGTAGAGCAACCATATGCTTTAAGTTTATCAGTATCTCTTCATTCTTGCCTCATGTAGTTAAAATAAAATCCTTAAAACCCTGTTTTAAAATACTAGTATAATTTTTGACAGCAACAAAAATTGTGACAAAAGGTATTTTTGATGTGATGGTCTTTTCCACTTCGGCACAAATTGGCCATCAATGGTTGAAATTCACAATAATTTTCAGAAACAGATAGGTGAAATTTGTGATATTTACTTTCGCTAAGCAACGTAGATTATAGAAAATTGCAGACAATGGATGCACATATTATTAGTGACATTTTAGATACCGTGTCCTTGCACCATTTAAAAAAAAAAAAGCTAAACGTAACTAGAGATGAAAAAGCTGTATTTTATTTGGCGATGGATAATAGATTTTTTAATTGCCACTTTAAAAACTTTAATTGCCATGCGGCAGGGTTGGCCTTTTATGACTCATTCGAGACAAATTATTAATAATCTAAAATATTTCTATAGCAACAGTAAAAAAGTCTTAAAGATTCACTAGATGGAACCCGTCAAAACTTGATGGCACCAAACAAAAAAGTCTAACTCTTTAAAATGTTATTTACTGACATAACAACATCAATAAATCTCTCATTATTTGGTACTAATTTCATATAAAATACATTCATATCTACTACGATCATAAAATCCTTATTAGAATCGGTAGATAATAAACTATGAAGTGCATACAAATGCATTTTGTGTGCACTAATGTTAGATAATGACGAAAATGTATTGTACAATATATATCGGTATCATGCTGATCGATGGCAAAGCACTTTTAAGTAGGGATGGGCAATGTCTAGAATTAAATATCATGATAAATCAGCATCTTTATATCATATTCCGATATATCGATTTAGGAAAGTGCCCCCCGGCGAGGGGGGGGAGCAAAGTGGTGGGCGGAGCACTGGAAGTGCATAAAATGATTAAGCAGTCACAGGCCTTTCCAACGATATGTCACATAACGGGTGTCGGCAAAATTTAGGAAAGTGCCCCCCATGGGGGAAAAGTGGTGAGCGGTGCACCGGGAGGCCATAAAATGATTAAGCGGTCACAGGCCTTTGCAACGATATGTCTTATGAGGGGTGATGGCAAAATATACAAAAAGACCCTCCCTTGGGGGGGGGGAGGGACAAGTGGGGAGTGGGACCCTGATGGTGCATAACATGAATAAGCGTTCACAGGCCTTTCCAATGATGTCACATGATGGGTGCCAGCAAAATTTAGAAAAGTGCCCCCCAGGGGTGTCAAAGTAGTGGGCGGGGCACCGGAAGGCCATAAAATGATTAAGCGGTCGCTGGCCTTTGCAACGATATGTCACATGAGGGGTGACGGTAAAACTTAGAAAAAAGCCCTCCCGCAAGGGGGGGACAAGTGGGGAGAGGAATGCTGAAGGTGCATAACATGAATAAATGGTCACATGATGAGTGTCGGCAAAATTTAGGTAAGTGCCATCTTGGGGGGCAAAGTGGTGGGCGGAGCACCGGAAATGCATAAAATGATCAAGCGGTCACAGGTCTTTGCAAGATACGTCACATAATAGGGGGGGGGATAGGGACACTGGAGGGGCATAACATGAATAAGCGGCAACAGGCCATTCCAACGATATGTCACATGAGGGGTCTCGGTAAAATTTAGAAAAGTGCCCCCCAGACATGGAAGTGGGGGGTGGTCACCGGAGGTGCATAACATGAATAAGTGGTCACAGGCCTTTCCAATGATATGCCACATGAGAGGTCTCGGCCAAAGTTAGAAAAGTGGTTCTGAGGACCCAGCTATATAATTATTATTTCATTTGTCTAATTAAATCCACTGTTGCAAATAAAATGTTATATTTCATTTCTTTATCGTCCTGATTCACACATTGTTCAATAACAAAGAGCAAATATTCATCAACATCGCTGAAATCTAAATACCACAATGAAATGAAAGACATGGTGTCTGAAGCATAAAACGCATATGCTCAGAGATTCAGCTTACACCGTCAATACCATAAATTATATATACATATATATATATATATGTATCATCTGATGTCAGTGATAACACAGAAAACTGCATGTACGATACTTATCACCCACCAAAACGAAATCACATACCATTAGTATCATGAACATGGAACCCGAGGAGTCGGTATTTAATATCACAATTTAGGCTGGCAGAAGTCGCACCGTTAATATCAAGAATACTGAAACCGAGGAATTTGTATTTTTAATACCACGGTTTAGACTTGAGAGGAGACACTCCGTTAGTATCATAATAATCAGAACAGACGATTCAGTATTTAATACCACGGTTTAGACTGGGTCGAAGCTGAAGAAGCGCTGCTTAATGTTGCGGTTTCATGAAGAACCACGATAATCACGGTTTACATCATGATTATGATATTCATGATATACCGTTTTGTAAGGTTTTTTAATATCATTATCACAATTACCATTTTATATCAATTTTATCAATATATCACCCAGCTCTACTTTTAAGTTATTTGCATTGAAGTACATACAGATTTTTACCACAGAAAACAGCGAATGCTTACATGCATAAATATATAAATACACTATTTTTTTTTATTACACAACATAAATCAAACGTCTTTATATTTATTGATTGACCCAGAAGCAGAATTTTCTGCGTCAGTCTGCAGCAAACAAAAATTTATCTGTGACCCAATAAGCCTACTATCATATCATAAGAAATAACAGAAACACTTAAAGTAAGCAAAATTTCCATTTATAAAGAATATATATAATATAAGGATACAACAAATACCATAAATGTAGAGACTTAAAGCAAATTTCAGCTATTTTTTAAGCCCAGCATTTATTTTTAAGTTGGTGGATTAATCTGCAAGGTTTAAAATAATCTGCAGCGCCCGCTTCCGTGCTGCACTGTTTCTGCTACTGGGTTGATTGGAATATATATATATATATATTTTAAACCCTCCGAGCATCTTGAAGGCGTTCCGGCATTTTCAGAAAAATGCTTATAAAAATAATTTTAATTAAAATTTTCTTTTCCTGTTTGTTTCTAAAATACACTTCATGCTCCTTTATTTGATAGACATCTTGAAATACAATTCTGCTGAAAATATTTTTGTCTACAACAGATTAAAGTTGTTTTTGGGAAACTGAAAAATATGCTCAAACCGCTCAGAGAGTTAAAATATTTCTTAATTTATTTCTGAGTAATATTGTACTGAGTACTGTTTCGGCCAGGTGTCATGAACTGTGCAAATACCGAATTTAAAAAAAAAAAACTTGTGCACGTTATAAGTGCACTCACATATTAAAGAAAAAATTTTTTAAATATAAATCAGTGTTGATTTCAGGGGGTGACCCGGGGGGGGGGGGGAACACCCACCCCAGAAGATTTGAGATTTTGTGTTTTCAATGGTCAAAAAGTGCAATCCCTCCTGGAGAAAAGTGTCTGAATTCAACACTGATATAAACAATGATTAAAGAGATGACCTTTAATATGCAAAATGCTTAAAAACAAACAGTGTCGATTAATTTTCTTGTTTATACAGTACATACAGTGTTTAGTTTTGCTACTTTTTCGGCCAGATGTCATGCACTCTGCAAATACACAATTAAAAAAAAAAAAAAAAAAAATCACTGGTGCACACATATGTGCACTCGCATATTAATGTATACATTTTAAAAATATAAACAATCAGTCAAGAAACAGTACAAAGTCTCTTAATTTTTAATCTGCATTACAACAATTCTTTAATTATGTTAGCTTACTTATCATAGAGTACTTTTTTAAATACACGACTTGATTAAAATATTTTGCATTACAGTTTAATTGCTTTAAACCTACAAACTGGTTAATTTATTTAATAGAAAACTTACCAATTGCTGAATAATGATCACCATCTTGCTGGGAAAAAAATAGTGTAACCAGTTTTGTGCTTCACACACTAATTGAGGAAGCATGTAAAACAATTTACTACACTAACTGAAAGATATCTGCATTAGAGTCCTGCATCAGGTCGGGTTACTTGCTTTTACCCGAACCGACTCTTGGTTCGGATCGGATAAATAGTAGATTTTTTGTTGCAGGCCGGGTTCACTTTCATTGTTTCGGTTTGGGTTTTGACTCTAATTGGTCGACCTGAATTTCAAATGATATCCAAAGTATTTTTTCAGGTTGAAGATCTATGTACAGGGGTGGGGAATTTCTAGAAAATCTTACCAGCCAAGGATTTATTTCACCAGCCAATAAAATGCAATCTACAGTTAAAAATTTTTATGACAAAATTACGCAACTCAAAAATAGTTGGTTACTATTACTATAATGCATTTTCATATTTTTCTTCCCTATAAATTTTTAAAAAATAAACAAGAGATGAAAGTTTAATATAAAATAGAACTTAGTACCATGTTTACATCACAACAATTAGGAAAGTTGAAAAATATAGCTAACTAATAAAAAAAAAAAGTTTTCGGCTTATCTGTATAGTTTGCAGTTTTCAAAAACTACCTAAAAATTCACTCGCCAATGGCGAGTAAAATAATGCATTTTCCTACCCCTGTCTATGTACAATAAGACCTCCATAATGGCTTTTCTTTCAAAAGGCAGACATTTCTATTTAGCAAACACTTTTTAATTCCTAAACTTTATATATTTGAACTTTTATATAAGTTTGAATAACAGGTACCTCTCAATTTAAACACATGTAACATGTGTACATAAACTATCAAAAATATGATACATGTGGTTTTTGCGTGTATCAGAAACAAAATATTGATAATATTTTTCATATTTTGAAAATTATTTTTGCAGGTTTGGGTCGTGTTGACTTAAAATCAGGCATGGTACAGGCTCAGCTAAAAAAAAAGCTGAACTTTCACAGCCTCACAGACTTTTTACGAAATTCGAAATTTTCCGTAACATTTTGAGGACATTTATTCTGCGATCCCTTGACAGAATTAGTCTTTTTCTGTGACCATTTGACGAATCTTACCACAGGAATCTTATTAATGCATGAATTTTGTCTATAATCACTGTAGATTATAAATGTATGTAGAGAAATTTCTAAATCGCTCTTGTGAAGGAAAAAATTCACAAGTTGGTTACAAGAAATTCTTCAGTTAGTCATGAAGAAAAAAAAAATAGATTAATTTGCCCATCTACTGCTTAAAAAAAAAAAAAATTCATCAATCAGTCGTAGATGAAAAAGAAAAATCGACAGTCGGTTGTTAGGGGAAAAATCATAAAATTTGTCAAGTGGTCACATAAAAAACACACAAAATTGCCAATCGGTAGGAGAAAACATAGGATTCATTCATAATTAATATTCATTATGAGGTTTTTAGGTTAAGAAGGAATGATTTTTTTTTCTTTTTCAGAACTGAATGGCTGAAATTTCAGAACAGAATCACCCCTTGCTCTTGAAAATAAAGGTGATGTTCTCAGAAAATCATTGGGAAAAAAATAATCCCCCCCCCCCCCCCCCTGAAATCATGCCATGTTGGACAGCGCTGATAAAATACATTAAATGTTTTCCCACCAACCAAAACACTGATAATTTTATTGTCAGTGTATGTGAATGAATTCTTACTTTGGAAAAAAGCTTTTTAAAATAGGATTACACATATTATGTATTTTGAAATTTATTCATTCTGACTTTTTGTGAATTAATCGTGAACTTTTCTTTTGATTTAATAATCTTAATGGTCTTCAGATTTTCAAGTGGAAGCTGTTTAGAAATCTATTGGTATGTATCATATGATAGGGCATAGAGAATGTAACTTTGGTGGTTTTTAACACAAATCGCAACCGTCTGTCAACAAACATTGAAAAAACAATGATAACTTAGTTTAAAATATTTTTTGAGTTATGGGGATCCCACAATAAACAATTTAATTAATTTGTAATTCTGACTTTGAATTTTAAATTTACTTTAGTGAAAGCATTGAAAAATCCATTTATTTGTTCCCATCAGAAACATTGTAATCTTTTCTAGCTAAATAGTTTTAAGTTTTTTTAGTACCTTTTTTCGCGAAAAATCAATCGGCAAAATTAAGAACTTCATTTTGTTTAAATTTGTTAATATTTAAAGATATTTTAGTTAAAACATTGTGATTAAACATTCATTGTAAGATATCTGCTTTAAAAATTTATATTTGTCTCAGCCTTTCCAAGTATTAAAATTTTCAGGCTTAATTTAACATATAATTTTTTATTAATGATTCAATTGTTAAAATTATCATTTTAGTTACATTTTCTAAAGAGTCAAGAACATATTTTTTTGTTACTCGATATGTAATCAAAACAAAAGTTTAAGTTACTGCTGGATATTAAAACATTCCTATCGTAATCGATATGTAAACAAAAGTTTTCAGAAATTTCTGTTGCCCTTTTCAGAAGAAGCTATTCAACTATGAAGCCATAAGGTATTGTAAAAATAATTATTGATGCTGGATATTAAAACATTAATAGATATTTCAAGAGAAAATAAAAGGTTCGTAATATCTACAAAACGATAGCGTGGTTAGGTTAAATCGGCAGAAAATAAAAAAGGACACATTAAATCTAAGTAAATCAAAAGAAAAGTTAAAAATGGAATCGTAAATCAGATTAAAAAAACAAACAATAAATTAACAAAATACCTAATAAAGTGTAATCCAATAATTATGCAAAGCAGAAAGCAATGAGAAATAGCAATGGTTGAGGTTGAGTTGAGTCACAAGTCGAAAACCTCGAGACACGATCATAAACAAAAAATTAAAAATAATTTTTTTTGAAAATTGAAAAAGAGTGATAAATAACAATTATATTGAATACATATAATTAAAAAAAATTACCCCCTTTTTTAAAAATGAATCTAAATATTTTTTCGACAAAAAGCAGTAATATGGAATAATAATTTCTTCATAACAAAAGAGAAAGATAATATCAATCGAAATTTCATTTAATATATTTAATATTTTAAAACACATAATAATTAACATTTAAAATTTTAATATCTAAAAAAAAAAAGATTTACTGCCTACATTCAGATTGTTAACTCAACTTAGAATACCTAAAATGACTTTGCAAATATCTTCTGATTTTATAACCACAGCAGATGGATTAAGACTCCTCCTACATACGAAGTGACTTCAAACCTATTCACCAATCACAGACGAGAAAAGTAAAAAAAGCGATTTTTTAAAATAACGATTTTTAAAATAAAACGAGTTTTCCCAGAAAAAAGAAAAGTGTTATTCACCTCGTATTAATCAGATTTATATTATATATCAATTTGCAGAAAATCGTTAGAAGCGTTTTCGAGATTTTCATATTAGGAACTTCCTCGATAATCATACCAACGTTTTCACTTTAAAAATGGCTATTTAGATCTCAAAATATACTGCACGTAGAAATGTAAAAATTTCAGTATACGATTAGACTGCAGATATAAGACTGTTCTAGAAAATTCAGAACAATAGGACCTATATCTGCTGAGTTATTAAAAGGCGGCTTTTCGCGTTTTCTTTGATCTCGAGTTAGCTGTATATATGAGTTCCGCCATCTACGAATTCTACGATACGATACGATACGATACGATTTTAGTCTTAAGGCTGCGTCACTCGGAATACTACCGTCTTCCATGATAATAAATTGCATGTAAATTTATAGTACATTTCCTTAGTTAATGACGATTTATATAAATCCGTTTTATCTGCGATTTTTGCTTGCTGAGGTGAGCTTTGACGATACTAATTCGGATAATCGGTACTCTACTGCACTTGTTTCGCATACCTTTGGGACGGGTTTGTAACTTTAGCGCAATAGCCTCAAATTTATCTTTTTGAAATAGGGTAGATCAGGGCATGTTGGCCACAGGGACATGTTGGCCCATCCACGATATTTTCCATATTGTCCTGTTGATGGTGCTCGTAGCTGAGCGTCGCACAGTGGGACGTTTTGATGAACTTTGTGGACAAAATCCATTTTTGCGATTATCTCGAAATTTTACAAAACTGCGTGTACTGATAGCTGAATGCTTGTATTTTCGAGATCCGAACTAGTTTTGGCGTAAAAAATCAGAGGTGTCGTTTAATTGTGACCGTAAAGTAGCCATTTGCGCATTTGGTTTGAGGGAGTATCAAAAGTTGCACTAACTTTCTCTAAGTTTGTAAGCACGTCGTGACTATTCTGTTTTATTACAAAGCACGAGTTTGCTGATCTTATGTCACAGCTTTGTCAAGGTCAGATTTAACCCATTTTTTGTTTGAAAATAAGCGATATTAAACCCGCTTTACCGCTTTTTTCAAAGGCAGAAATTCTGGACGATCAACAAACACAAAAATTTTGATTAAAACTTGCAAATTAATTTTCAACCAACTTCAATAATCTGATTAAGCTGAAACTTTGCTCAAGATATGTAATTCTGATAACAATGCAATATTATTATAATTTATGAAACGTAGGAGTTACGCTTTTTTTACAGGTCCACATAAAATATTAGTTCAAATCTTGCGAGACAATTTTAAATCACTTTCAATTATCTGATTGAGCTGAAACTTTGCCTACATATATTTTTCCGATGACAATTCTATTAAATTATAATTTGACGAACGTTGAAATTATTCATTTTTTACAGAGCCACACAAAAAGTCGCGGAAAGATTGTTGATAAAAAGCAGAAATTTTAATTAAATTTCTACAAAATTACTATTGGTTATTCAGATACACAATAGCATTTTTAAAATTAAAAACAAAGTGCGTAGCAGTTGTATTTCTTTTTCAAGGACACATAAAAAATTCGAATGCATTACCGTCCATATGCAGAAATTTTATTTCAAATTGAATAAAATTTATATAGGTTATTTATTCACACAACAGCATTTTTTCAACTGAAAATAATTTCGGTAGCATTTATATGTTTTATGAGGTACCACAAAACATTAATTTTTTTTAATGTGATTTTATTTTTAAAATATTATTTTTCAGGATGACTACACAAATTTCTCGAGAAATTCTGGGTAGACGAAAATACAAAAAAGAAATGAATGTTAACTTACATGTGTGCATTAAATTGTTTTTTACCTGATTGTAAAATAAGTATGTTTAACGCATTTTTTGTAATGCATAACACAGGGTGCCCACTAAAGACCTTCTAACGCTTTTAATTGCCGAACGGTTGCAGCAATACTCATAAAAGTGGTGTCTAGGTATAGTAAAGTGGCTATGCTCTACCAGATGACATCGCTTCCAGCGTCACCTGGTGCAAAACAGCTGAGTTAGTATTCCTACGAGATTCATTTAGTATTCAAGTTCATAAGATGTCCTTTAGAAGTAAATCGATGAAGCTCTACAAATTTGTCATTCGCTTTTATCCTATATTTCGAACAGTTTTCACGATAGGAACGCTAATGCCGTCGTTGTTCACCAGGTGGCACTGTAAGCACTCTCATCTAGTAGCGCATAGCCTCTTTACTATACCTAATCACCACGTTTATGAATATAGATGCAGTCGTTCAGCAGTATAGGATGAGAACGGACTTTAGTGGGCACCGTGTATTTTTATTTTGAGACATTTTTGTTAAATAACCAAATATTTATCACTGATTGAGTTTTTAATTAGTGATGCATTAAAAAAAACAGCAAAAAGTAATTAAACTTGAACGAAATAATTTTGTCCACCTAGATCAGGGTTGGCGAACCTATGGCACGCGTGCTAGAGTTGGCACGTAAGACAATTTCTCTGGCACGCGAAAAAATAAATTTTATAATTACATATTATACAGATGAAATTTAATTTCTATTATAATGAATAAAATTTTGTTTCATACGGACAGACTATCACAAATAAGGCAATTATTTTTGCATGAAAAGAATTTTCTTTTCTTGCGATGTTATGCAGCTTTTGCGACATGTATTTTGCCCTTCTGTATGATTTTTATAATGCTGTATTTTTCAAATTAATTTTTTTAGACAGTCCCTTCAGTAAGATGGCAAATGGATCCAATTTATAAAACTATCAAAATATGAATCAGGTATAAAGCATTCTCCATCGAACATACAACAGTAAAAATCTCATCAATAATTTATTGATACAATGCTTAATGCAACTTGGATAATCATAACTAGATGCATAAATAATAAGGTCAAAAATTTCTAAAATAAAATTTCGTATTTTTATTTCCTTATCATAGTGAAAATTATTACATAAATGAATCATATTTACGAATTAAAATTTTAATTTAATGGTTTATTCAAATATGCAGAGAAATAGCATCTGATTTTTTAACTAGTGTTTTGTATAAACATCGTACTTTGCAAAATTATTTTATGTCAAAATGTGGCACGTTACACCATTGATAGATATTGTTGGTGAATTTTTGGCACGCGCACGTAAAAAGGTTCGCCGATCCTGACCTAGATCGTCAAAACGTCCCACTGTGCGTCGTGTGTATTATCACGTCTTCTTTCACTAATAACAAAGTCAGAAGCGGAAAAGCAATCAAACGAAAGCAACTTCAAATTTTCACATTTTCACTAAAAAAGTTTTTTTTTTTTTTTTTTTTTTTTTTTTTTTTTACACTTATAAATAATCGTTTCTGATTTGTTTTTAAATTAAAGTTTCACTTTGATCAATAGCAATCTAAAAGACCGTTAATCAGAGCTAATTTTCTACCTACTGATTTTTAAAATTATTAACGGAATAATTTGTTTCGACAATCAAAAACAAAATGGCGATTTGGGGCAAGTTGGCCTTTTTAATTGGGGGCATTTTGGCCCTCAGTCCAAGAGTTTTTTTCTACATTCATATGCCTATATAAGTCAAAAAAACTGTAAATTTATCAGTGTTACTGGGCAGGGTGATATTAACTAAAAGGCAAATAAGACAAGAGTGGACTCATTGTACAAGGTGCAAATGTTGGGCACACGAATAATGTGTCACTGGAGACGGGATATTTTATATTTGCATTCATCGTGATGATGAGATAGATTTCGGTGAAGGCAGTAGTTAAGTTAAACGAAATATTATTAAATAAAAAAAAGCAATTTAAGAAATTACAACGACCATTTGGAAAATGATTTTTTCAAAGGCTAAAATTTAAGACATAAAAAATCGCACGGAGTTAATCATACATTACGTACGCCATGAATTAAACATTAATAGTGTTACTACACATAAAAATTGCAAGCGACAAAAATCGCCTGCGACTGGTCAGATTTCCTGAAACTTACGTATTATCCACCTGAAACTTACGTATTATTATTCAAGCATTTCATTGGCTGTTCGGGTAAAGGCTTTTCCGTCGTCAGATCGTCAAAAAATCTGACGACCAATTTTAAATGAAATTTCATTCTTAAACTTCTAAACATCCCACAATATTACTTTTTACACCGTCGTATAGAGAAAAAAATGTACTTTTAAATGCAATTTGTTTGAAAGCTGTATCTCAATTTGTTTCTGAGTTATTAATTTTTTTGTAGTTTTTATTACTTTTTTGTCATAGTGGCAACAGAAGTATCCATCTCTATTGAAAGGAAAGGTTAGTGTATAGACCAATCATAAAATGAATAAAACGCAGTTTAAACCAATAAAACGTTTCAGATATGCTTTTGATTTCCTACCCTGACGAGGACAATAACCATTTTTCCCAGTGGCCGAGAGGTTCTGCTCTCGAAGCTGGTAGACGGGAGGTGCTGGGTTCGATCCCAATCGCGCCCGTAAGCCTAATCGTTCGGAGTTCTCGTTGTTTTCTTAGAACCTTGGTTCTCCAAGCGTTAATACGGGTTATGTTCCCTTAGAAAGACCTCCACGGAAGGCACTCCCCCCCTTAGGGCCTATATCCCACGTGCTGATAATTGGCCGACATAAATACAACCAACCAACCAACCATTTTTCCAAATGGTTAATAAGTAAATAGAAATGCTTAATTCATCTTTAAAAATTTAAACTTAAACTTACACTATGTGCAAAACTACTTAAAAGATGAGACGATATTTAAAAAAGATGTTAAATTACTTTAATATCTTATAACAACTATAAAAACATAATCTTCGTCAGAGAAATATAAGAAATACTACTGTTATTAACGTTTAATTTTCAAAATTCACGTAGGTGACGCAAGAAGTGAAAGTGGAAGTCAATCTTTAGATCCGGAAAACATTGGGAAAATAAAACATGGATATAGGGAAGTGGAATATTACTCGTTTTATGATGCTTTAAGCAAACTGAGCCAAATTCTCGGTATAAAGCAAAATTATATATCTCTCAAAGAATTATCATGATTTAATTATCCGCGAATCAATAGGAATTATTACTAAAGAAAAAACTGCTTGTAATGACGTTTTATCCTACAACATACCCAGAATTTGGCTCAGTTTGCTTAAAGAATCATAAAACGAGTAATATTCCACTTTCCTATATCCATGTTTTATTTTCCCAATGTTTTTCGGATCTAAAGATTGACTTCCACTGTCACTCCTTTCGTCACCATCTACATGGATTTTAAAAATTAAACGTTAATAACAGTAGTATTTCTTATATTTCTCTGACGAAGACTATGTTTTTATAGTTGAAAGTACTAAGATATTAAAGTAATTTAACATCTTTTTTAAATATTGTCTCATCCTTTAAGTAGTTTTGCACATAGTGTAAGTTTAAAATATCTTTTCTTGTCTTTTGTATGTTTAATATACCAAATTAAAATTAAATATGAATTTTTATGTGTTTTTTTTTCATTTAGTTAATGGTAGTAATCCGAAAATCAAATCCATTTAGAAGTCCAACCTGCCCCTGCAGTGATTTGACGACCTTTTGAGCTTCATATGGTAACTATAAATTAATATTTTTCAAATTTTCTCAACCTGGTTAAGCTTTAAGATGCGCTAATTGTACAAACTAAAAAAAAAAATAAATAAAAATTTTAATAAAATAAAATAAAAATAAAATAATAAATAAAAAATATTGATAGAAAAATGGACCAACAAGATCCGTTTTACACTCTCGTTTTTGTGGGGAACTTTGTAACTGCGATGTCTGTTTTTTACTACAGCTTAAATTGCACTCTCGATATTTATTGTTAAAGAATTAAAATATCCTAATATGTGATATAGTAATAATGATTGATTTAATTTAAAATACTAAAAACATTATTTTAACGGTTATAAACATTATACATTATTTAACTTTTTATAGTTTTTATATAATATGTAAGTAACTTGTCCGTTTGCTTTAATTATTTATATTTTTAATGATCAAAATAAATTTGGATTAAAATATAAAATATTTTATAGCGTATTGTATCACGTAAGAAATATTTCATAAACTATGAATTTTATTTCTTTTCCATAATAAAAAAGTTTTTTATACGACTAAAAGAATTTCAGTATTTGATATTTTAAATAAGAGGCAATTTCCCCGACTTTACAAGATTTAATCTATAATGCAGTTAGTTTTTAAATTAATGGAAAATGTAAGCTATTATTTTCAAACTGTTAATGAATAATTGGAAATTTATATTAAAATTTTGCCACAATAAGAAATTAAACATTCTTCACAAATACACTTCTGCCCATTAAAAGTGCAACACCAGGAAGGAATGATCCGACGAATGTCAAAATCACATGAAAGGAAGAAGAGGTTAGAATAGGAAAATGATTAGTATTTCAGCGCATTCAGACGGCGCAAGCGGGAGAAACGACATCTCAAGCACTATATGAAAGAAAAGTTGCGTAGCGGATTTTTCATTCGAAAAGGGCTTTGTGAGGTCGGCGTTTGCTCAGAATATCGTGTTATGCTTCGAATAATAAGAAAAAATGCTTACCAGCGAGTGTTGGAATTCGATAGAGACAGGATCGTTGCCTATCGAGAGTGTGGATTATCGTCGAAATTCAACCACTGTCATGCGATTATGGAATCAGTGGGTTGCTGAGGGTCATACTGAACAGCATGCAGGATCTCAACGCCCTCCCATGAATAACGCCCGAGAGACAGACATATTGTGAGGTCGGCCCTGCAAAACCGTACAACCACAAGACGGACCATTAGTCAGAAAATGGGCATGTTTGCATCGCGCCCGGTATCAGCTCGTACGGTGCGACGACATTTGCATCAGCATGGACTGTCTGAACGGCCACCATTACTGCGGCTTCCCTTGACAATGCAGCATAGAGGGAGACGGCGACTCTAGTGCGTCGAACGAAAAAGCTAGATACAGGATTGGCACAATGTCGTCTTTTCAGACGAGTCTGAGTTCTACGTTGAGTACTCTGATAGCGGTATACGTGTTTGGAGGCTCCGAGGAGAACGCTCGTCGCCTGCTTGCATTCAATATCAGCATAAAGGTCTTGCACCTGGTGTGATGGTTTGGGCAGCCATTTCGTACGCGACACGCGCATGTCTACTTCGGATCGACGGTAATTTGAACACAGATCGGTACATTTCTGGCATTTTACGTCCAGTGGTTGTGCCTTGTCTTCGAGGTCTTTCAAACGCCATCGTCCAACAAGATAACGCAAGACCAAATGTTGCAGGTCATGTTCTGAACTTCCTCGATGCACAGGATATTCGATTGCTGCCCTGGCCTGCACGGTCTCCAGATCTATCACCCATTGAAAACATCTGGTCATGGCTAATACTATTGATGAAGTGTGGCATAGATTTGAAGCAGCGTGGAATGAGTTTCCCCTTTCTGTTATCCAAGCCCAGTTCGACTGCATGCCTAACCGAGTAAGGGCCATTTTAGCTGTCAGAAGAAGCAGCTGTTTCTACTAATTTCTCACCTCTGTAAACCCCAAAACTGCTTGCAAATTTAATCATTTCGTTTTCATGCCATACTCTTTACGTACAATAAATATCTTTTTATGTTTTCTTTCTTTCATGGTGTTGCAATTTTAATGGCCAGCAGTATATATTCTGCTTTTATAGTAATTTAATTTGCTTATAATTTATATATTTGATTAACTCAACGGCATCCAAAGCATGAATTTAAGGAAATGTTTATTCAAAAATTTCGAATTCATATCAGAATTTCTGAATTAAAAATTTTGCTTTATTTAATGGCAACAGATTCGTGATTACAGAAAGTAAAAATTCTTCTTTCGGAATTCCAGGTATTTATTCTAAAATTCTGAATAAAAAATTAAATTCCTAAAGCAGACGCATATATGCGTTTATGATATAGATGAGTTAAATCTGCCTTTAGTTTATTCACATCGTTAATGCATTTAGAAAAAAAAATCAATTGATATAACTGTAAATAAAAGCATTTAAACCATACTGGCAGAAAGATAGAACTGAAATTAATTTTTACATCACCCATGTGCTTTTTAGATAATATCCTACTTGAAGTCCTTTCGATTTCAAGTTAAAAAGCAAGAATACATTACAACAAATCATGATCAGTTTAGTAAATTATTCAATATGACACTGTAAAAAATATACAAATGTAATATAAGCAGGGACAAAAACATACAAAATCCTCTTCCTAGTCACCCGCGGCTCCAAAAAGAATTTTTTATCTTCAGAAACCTCAAAAACCAGTATAAATTTGAGATTTAAAGACGTTATCATACGAATTGAATATTTCCAACTGAGCGAAAAAATGCCCAGGCTGGGAATCGAACCCAGATCCTTGGCTTACAAGGCCAATGCTTTTCCATTTAAGCTAGCTGGGCCGACAACCAGCCAGCATATTTCGCTCAGAAAACCTTATTGGTAATAACATCTGGTCTGTCATGTAGACAGCTCAACAGAATAAACCGCAGGTAAAGGAACTCCATATAAACGATGGATACGTAGTTCATTTAAAGACGTATTTATAAAAAAAAGGCTTATTTTGATGCCACCCTTGTTCGGGAACGTTTCCGAGTAGAATTTATAGTGTATTAAACAGTTTTCCCAAGTTTGAATATTTGTTACGTAATATTTTTGTCTGATATCAATTCTCAAGTAGACATTTTAATTTTTAGCTAGCATGTGCTACAGAAAAATATGATAAATTAAAAACTTTAACATTAATATTAGTATTTCCTTGTATGTATAATTTCACTTAAGTAGCTGAAGATGATTAATTGAGAATTGATAGAAACGGCATTCCGATTTGTGAAAACTGTTTAATACACTATAGAAACTAATCGGAAACGTTTCTGAAAATTAATCGAAGTAAAAGAAACTCTATTATTAAATACTTTAAATCTAAAAAATACATTGGTTTCTGGCAGTTTCTAATGATAAAAGACGCTTTTTGGTGTCGTGGATATCTCGGAAGAGTTTAATGTATATTTTCGTTCATAATTATATTCAATTTTTAATATTAAGAAAACAAAAATGTTAAAGCGTAGATTTTTGACCATCGAAATATAAATCTATCACCTTAAACAAGTTTTCGAATTGCATTCCATTTATATAACATGACATTTTTATAACATTTTACATAACATGTTTTTCGCTTTTAAATAATGAGTATGTTTAATATTCTAATATAAACAATTATTTTAAAATTTTATTTAATTCAGAATGTTCTGAAAATTAGAAGCGGATTCTATTAAATACTCAAATTAACTAACTTGCTCCAGTAAATTGAAACCATTTACTTTGTGGCAGTTCCACTTCTATCGAATGTGAACTGCATGTGAACACAGCCACTTAGTATTCAATAAAATTAGTAATATGTTTAGTAATAGAAATTCTACTTTGTTTGGTATCCTGTATACTTTTCTAACAGTGACGATAAAGAATTTGTACATTAGATTAAAAAGGGAACAAATTTATTAATTTATAGACTAATGTCAAATATAACTAAAACACTAGTGTCTCTGCCCCCTGCAAGCTACGCTCGCCAACCCCCATTCAGACACTGCAGAATCTAAAAGCACGTTAATCTAATCGGTTTTAAAAAGATTAGAGAACATTGAATTATTCTGAAAAAACCTGTAGCGATCTCTCTGTAAACGGGTTTCCATTCAATTCACTTTGATTGCAAAAATTTAAGGCGGAATCAGTTGCTGTTAAGAATTCCAATAGTTGTTTTCATGTTTGGTTAAAGGAGATCAGTTAAACATTTCAAAAGAAGCTCAAATAAAATGAATTAAGTAAACAGAGTCTTTGTCTCCCGGTATTTTTTAACAGCGTTATAAAACGATTGACATAATACAATTTACTACATTTACTAAAATTTGCTGCTTTAACCCCTACAATGGCGGTGGATCAGTTTTGGACCACTTAATTTTAATTATTAAATGCCACATTGGCACCAGAATATTGGGATGAAAATTTTCCTTTTATTAAGTAAGTGAACAAAAGCATTTTTGTATTTCGAAATTTGTACATTCCGGTGCCATTCAATGATTTCAAGATTTTACGAATAGAAGTACCTTGCCCCTGAAAGGGTTAAACGCATATTAATGTATTTATTATTTTCAAGTTTCCTTTCTCTGTTAACGTCCAGGTGTAAATACAATTTTCAAGACATAATTTTCAGTATTTTCCTGCTTTTAACACGTACTCATTTAATAGTAATTTTAAAGCTTTGATTTCTCTTTTTAATAATCACGTGTAAATAAACATTTAATCGTAAGGAAATATTATTCTTTGCCCTGTTTTTATAATTGATAACAACCTCCATAATAATATCTTAAGTCATGTGACTATCATCAACAGTTCCAGGTGGATCCCTTCGCTTTTTATATTTCAGGCGGCCATTTTAGTACTTTAATGTTAGCCAGCCACAGGTGTGATAGGTCGCCAAATATTATTCTATCGCAATTATTTCATTTATATTATAATAGTCCAAGTCATGTAACAGCCATAAACAACGGCTGATCCCTTCGCTTTTCATAAGAAAGGTTTCCATTTTGAAAGAATAAAAATTATTTTTTCCGAATAAAACTACATAAAAGTTACAAAGAATCGCAAAGAATGATCGCAAAGAATTCTTGGTACTTTTATGTTAGCCGGGTGCAAATCTCGCCAATAGTTTTTTTTTTTTTTTTAACTCGCCAGTTAGCATTTTTTTATTTTTCGAGTGGTAAATTAAAACGTGCTACTTCGTTATCCCATCGACCAAAACTCTGTTGCCAAACTATAAGATTAAATGCCAATAATGGTTGATCGTAAATGTCACATTCACTTGACTTTAAGGAAGTTACACGTGTTTACGCCATCAAGTGATTTTTATTTTGATGTTTTATTTGTATTTTTATTAATGTTATACTAATTTATTTTTTCTTTCGTTATTTAAAATAAAACTTATGTGAATTTGTATAATTTGGCTATTTATATAAAATGGCAAAATTGGTCGACGGGAGAAGTAGTACCATTAAATCATTGCTTTGAAATGGAAATTAAATGTCATGATTTGTTGCATTGTCATATACGTACCGGGTTTGGCGTAATTTTTTTTTTTTTTTTTTTTTTTTTTTTTTTACGACAATTTGGCGAAAACCTAGTTTTCGAATACCAGTTACATATGTATTTTTAAATATATTTCTGTTATTTTTAAAGTGAAATAACAATAAATAAAAAAAAGTTTTATTAATAACTACAGAACAAAACAATTTACAAAATTTTTTGTAAATAAAAATAAAATAAATTCAAATACACATTTATTAATATATAAGCAACAATAGTCTGGTTACCATGTCAGGCAAAATAACGCCATTTTGGCGCCAAGTAGGTACCGCGTTGCGTATATGACATCTGTGCCTAATATTTTTCTTTTCCTTTCGTTTAAAAAAAGAAAGAAGAGAAAGCTATTTATTTTAAATGTTTCAGTTTTAAATAAAAGTTTTTTATTAAATAAAATGATAATGAAATACAAATTGAATTATGAATAAAAGTAACATGATGCATTTCTTAGCATACATTTAAGGGAGGCCAAACTGTCTCCAAATCAGTTTAAAATAACAACCTTTTCTAAAATATGAAAAAAAAAATATCTGTTATGATTAAAATTTGAGATGCCATCATTAGAGAAAAGTATTAAAAATTAGAAATAAATTAATATTTCGAAAACTAATTCTAATTTAAAAATTTTAATACCAGTTTTGAGATCTGCGGATCAATACGGATCTTTTG
Organism: Maratus speciosus; assembly: GCA_963932465.1. Classification (NCBI taxonomy): domain Eukaryota; kingdom Metazoa; phylum Arthropoda; class Arachnida; order Araneae; family Salticidae; genus Maratus; species Maratus speciosus. The sequence continues at coordinate 283,452,840 of OZ010788.1, forward strand.
TGTTAATTTCATCTCAAAGTATTCCATATTTTAGGAGAAATCGCCGTGAAACGTAATCAGTTGCTCAATCAGTCGTTTCATAGAATCGTTTCGAAAATTCGTTACATTTCAGTCAGTCGTTTCATAAATTCGTTTCATTAGGATTTTATATATATATAGGGTAGATATTAAAATATTGAACTATATAATATAGTGGGGGAATTTAACAAAGGGACAAATTGAAATAAATGAGTTTTGCTCTGTAATGTTTTTAATGAAATTAACCATTAAAATAAATAAAATAAATTGTATAATGTTTGAAGTATCTAGATTCTTTCTACGCTTAATTAGAAACAGAATATAGTGATGAGTAGAATAAACATAATCTAAGAAGCGGGTCATTTTAATTGTTTCATTTTTAATTTTCAACACATACTATATGATTTAATTTGTAAATATTTAAATGTAAATATTTATTTATATATTTATTTATTTATTTATTTGTACAGGATTAATAAAATTTGTGGCTGTGCCTACATTGTCCGATAACAAATAATTGTGATCTTTTCCTGCAATAATTGCAATCTTCTATTTACAAAATAAAATTCTCAAAGGAAAACTTGAGAGTTTAACGAATCATAGCAAGTCAATTTCTTATTTTTAACGCATAGAATTATTTTAAATACATCGATAAAAATTTTACCCCATTGGATAGTTTGACATTTTAGCTGGAATTTTTGAAAAGGTTTTGAGAAAAATATCAATAAAATCATTTTTATGATCTTCATTACATGTACTCTTTTATACGTAAAACGATATCTCGATATTTCTGTCTTAAAATTTATTATAAGCTTTCGTCCCTAACTGCAATTTTTTTTCATTTAAATGGGAAATAAATTTATTTTTTAAACGATTGGTAATTCTATGTTTTTATTGGGAACGTTGTGTAATAAGTTAAGCCACATTAAAAAAATGTCGAACAAAAAGTTCACACAAAGCCTACTAGAAATAATTATAATTAATAATTTAACGGACAAATACCAGATAAAGCAAACAGATTTTGTTCAAAAAATGAATGTTATTACGTAATCGTATTAATATAATTTGAATTTTAAAAAATAAGTATTTTAATCTTAATTGCATTGAATAGTTTAATAAATACTGGATTTCCTTACTTATTCCTTGATATAGATCACTAAGAACACGTTTCACAAATTAACAGCTATACAAAAGGATAACATGAAAAATCTCACATTTAAAAAGTACAATATTTTATCATATAAATAGATATTTTTGTATTTTAGAATACGAATGTTATTTTGATTGGCTCTTCAATGTCCATTACAAGAATCAGTTTACCGGAAATTGAAATCTTAAAATTCATTCATACAACATACGCAAAAACAAAATGGTCTTATCAAAAAACAATGCGTTTAATAAACTACATTTTATTTTGATGTCACACTATGAATGTAGACACTTACAATATATATATTTTTTATTTTCAAGTAATGTTACTCTCATTGAAACTTCTTTGTTGTTAAGATTCATCATATTTTCGTAATGCAATCATATTTGTTAAAAGTTATTATACTATGTGATACAACAATCATTTTAATATATAAATTGGTTTTATCAGCAAACCTTTAAATATGCAATAAAAGAAATGAGATTCTTAATTTATGGAAATATTACATGTAGGACGCCAAAGAAATTCAATTGGGAAACGCAAGTAAACAAATTACTGATAAAATTACCACGTAGATCTGATTTTTTTTTTAAATCAAAGTTCGATATAAAAACCATTTCTCCAGCAAATTTGTCCAGTGTCCAGTGTCCAGAACTGGTGCTGTTGTTTTATTATAGATATCGTTTATGTGTATTTATCAATATGCACCTCTCTCTCTCTACATATATATATATATATACATATAGCATGAGATAAAGATATTGGGAATCATGAAACTATCCTCAAAACACCCTTTTTTATTTTTTTATTTTTTTATTATTTTTATTTTTTTTTAGGCAAATAGGAATAAAAAAAATTGAAATGTGTTGAATTCATTATTTAAATAATTTTTATGTATATATAGGTTACCCATTGTACTTAAATTATTTGTGATCAAAGGAAAAATGAGGGATTGAATCCAATCTGTGACGGATATACTATACAGGGCGTCCCGAAAAAGAACGCTTGGACATTAAAATTCATTAACTGTGAAAATAATACAATAAATAACTTTCTACTGAGGTATTCATGAATTTTATCTAAATCATTCTTAATAAAAAATATTTTTTTTTTTGTTAATAGATGCATAAGTGCCTAAATAACACTTTTTCAAACTTAAGATTTCGCAAAATAACTTGAAAACAAAATCTTTTTTTTTTTCGTCATGTTTCGATAAGGAAAGAAATTAGTGAATAAAAACTGAGAATTTTTTATCCATATTTACATATTATTTTCAGCATGCTTCTAAATTGAGATGGGATCCTGAGATCATACTTGACGCACCATAATTTAACCAGATAAAACAAAGTTTGTTTCACCGCAAATATTTAACTTATATCAGACTTGTTTCGGTAGCGCTATCCCTTGAATCCGTTTTTCTTCCATATATACGGACAAAATTCCATCATTCTTTGTACTGATGATGGTATGTTGAATGTTACAGAAATTAATCTGCTATAAGCAAAAGTTCTAGTGCTAAAACACTTTGTTTTATCTCCTTGTACTGCACATGACTTGTTTTATTTCGATTTTTATCATATACTACTTAAAATAATGGATCCGTGTTTGCTTTTCTTTCTAAAATTGAGGCTTAAATAATGGAGCTATTTTAAGTCGTCGAGATACTGCAAAATGATTACATTGTATACTTTTTAAGTATTAAATACTTTTTAAGTAATAAATATTTAACTGTGCAAAATTATACATTGACATACAAATCAATCTCAGAACTTCTTGAAAATTATACTCATTATTTCAATTACTAGAGAATAACTTCTTGAAAATTATACTCATTATTCCAATTACCAGAGAATCTTCCCTAAATGCCTATTTCAATAACTACTACTTGCTGCTTAAAATTAATGATTTTATGAACTACTCTTCAAACGTTTCAGAATAACTAGATACTATATAACTCTTGTAACAGATGAAACGGCGTTCAGGAAAGTTTTAATGATTGATATTCAGAAGTATTTGTATATCAGTAGCATATAATTATGGAGATGTTCATGAGGTAATGTTAAAAGTTTTTAAATTAAATATTTAATTCTTCGTATTTCAAAACATAGGAAAAAGCCTTTAACTTGCATTTTGATGTGATGAGGAACATCGTACCCTTGATTTATATAAGAATTTGGTCTTTTAGAAGTTGTATAAGATTCAATATTTCAACAAAATGATGAGATGAAGATATGATGGGGAACATCGAACCTTTGTTCTGTATAAGAATTTGGTCTTTTAGAAGTTATAAATGATTCAATATTTTGATAACATAATACATGTAACATGACATAATAATATGATAAATATAACGTAACCTAATAATATAATAAAATTAATTTTATAGTGACTTTTATTTCTAAAATTGAAGCTTAAATATTGGAGCTATTTTAAGTCGTCGAGATACTTCAAACTGAATACATTGCATAATGTTTAAGCATTCAAATTTAACTGTCCAAAATAATATATTGGCATACAAACCAATCACAGAACTTCTTGAAAATTATACTCATTATTCAAATTACTAGAGAATCTTTCCTAAATTCCTATTTGAATAGCTACTGTTTGCCGCTTAAAATTAATGATTTTATGAACTACTTTTCTAACGTTTCAGAATAACTGGATAGTAAATAACTCTCATAACAGATGAAATTGCGTTCTGGAAAGTTTTAATGATTGATATTCAGGAGTATTTGAATACCGGTAGCATATAATTATGGAAATATTCATCAGCTAATGTAAAAAGTTTTTAAATGAAATATTTAATGCTTCATATTCTAAAACATGAAGAGAAGAATTAAACTTGCATTTTCATGCGAGGAGGAACATCGCACCTTTGTTTTATATAAAAAGTTCGTCTTTTTGAAGTTATAGAAGAATCAAAACTTTATAAATTTCTAATAAACTGACTAAAACTTTATAGCACTAATGTTTAAAAATATCATTGTAATGTTTAAAAAAATTAGTTACCCATTTAACCTCACAGAAAAATTTAAATGAAAAAAAATTATTTTATTTAACAAATCTACAGCACTAAATCCGTAAGAGATGGATACATATAATGGTATATTTCTAATAAACATTGTTTAAAATAATAAAGAAAATAGTTACATATTGTCATCTTGGAACGTCTTGGAAGCGTCAACGATAAATGCAAATTCGTATTTAATTCGGACAGTTTACAATTCAATTTCTGTTATCAGATAAACCCGATTATGAAAGATAACTCTTTAAAAACTAGACGATAGCCCGTCAGAATGACGTGTTTGCATTTTTAAAAGAATGATATAGAATTGCACTATAAAAAGAATGATGGAGTAATAAATTTTATCCCGATCTGACCAATAGAGTCAGTTGGGGTAAAATAGTTATAAAAATAGTCCCTTTTTCATTCAAACCTAATTTTCCAGAAAATTAGGTACTATTTTATTATCCCATTGACTAAAACTGTCGCCAAAGTGTAAAATTAAATGCCGATCATATCATTATAGTATATATATATATACAATCAATGTGATCGTAGTTCACAAAATTTGGAGAACTATTTCACAAAAAACATGCAAATTAGTACTAATAATGCTGTTTTAAAACATTGTCAATGAACTAATTTACACCATCGTATAATAAGTATACTCAGTTAAAGCATACATCTATAATTAAGATAATTATAATAATTAAACATAAATCAAACAAAAAATGTATTTTAAAGTTACTAAAAGTATTACTATATAGTAGATTAAGATGTTTGTAAATACTTATGGTATTTTTCCTTTTTAAATATCGCCTTTTCTCCATTGATAAGACAGAAAACATAAAATCCAAAGGGAGTAAGAAGTAGGAACAAATTTTAAAGTTACTTACATCCAATGTTTGTATTTAAGTATTTATTCATAGGAAAATCGATAACTGGTAAAAAAAGAAAAAAAAAAAATTACCAAATTTAATTTTATGAGTTTCACTGTTACTGACAATTTTCATTGTTTACAATCCAATGTGTAGTGCAGATAATAGACATTTACAGATTATACATCAGCGGATTTCACAGAGTTGACTGTATATCGGAGATTAAGATATTTATAAATACATATTGCATTTTTCCTTTTTAAATATCGCCTTTTCTCTGTTGGTAAGACAGACAACATAAATTCCGAACGGAGTAAGAAGTAGGAGCAAAAGTAACAAATTTCTGTAAACGAAGTAAGAAGTAGGAGCAAAAGTAGTAACAAATTTCTGTAAACGAAGTGTATTGTAGATTTCACAGATCATTTGGATAATTCACAGATTATTCATTTGGATTATTTTACAGATTATATGGATTTCACAGAGTTGACTGTATATAGTAGATTAAGATATTTATAAATACTTATTGCATTTTTCCTTTTTAAATATTGCCTTTTCTCCGTTGGTAAGACAGAAAACATAAAATCCACAGGAAGTAAGAAGTAGGAGCAAAAGTAGTAACAGATTTCTGTAAACAAAGTGTATTGTAGATTTCACAGATTATTTGGATGGTTCACAAATTATTCATTTGGATTATTTCACAGATATCCTCTTTTTTGGAATTCTACAGTGTATACGTGAGCTGTTGACTTTCCCAAGACACTGTGAACAGTCAGATCTTCCATAAGAGATTTCAGTTTCAAGTTGAACACTCGAGCCACCAAATCGGGACGGCCAAATGTTTATTCGCTTGGTCGCAAATTTTCAGTAATCTCTCGCCACTTTGGATTTGCTGTGAATGTTATAAAAAGGTCTGGTGCACCATGTTTAGCAAAGATGGACATTGCATCAGCACACCGTTCTCTCATATTTCTTGGTGAACCTTCAAACGATGACGGCAAAATAACTGGAATTCCTGCTGTCATTCCAGAATTTCCATTTTCAAATTCAACATGGTCTGCAAGTCCTTGGTAGAGCTCAGGTCGTAACTTCAACTGATGCGTTCTGATAAAATTTAGATTATTGGCTTCTACCTGAAGATATGAATCGACAATATATTGCTGAGTAAGTTTTACTGCACTAATTATAGGATTGAAATAATCTCTAATGGCAGTTAAAGCAACTTTGTACTGAAGCATTGTTACATTTCCTCTGCTGCTTTCTTGTGCTCCATCATAAGCTTCACAACTCCAGTTTGGCTGCCGGCCCGGCTTCGCATAGGGAAACAAAATAGGATAACACATTGGATCTAAGTTTGGACTCAAGATATTAAGATTAATGAAGGGTTGCAAAGGATTTTCTGGATTGAATGGATAAATACGGATGTCACGTTGAAATGGAGGTTCACCATCATTATTCACGAAAACCATAACAATTTCATTGGCAGTCGGGGCATTATATCGCCGCTGATCAGAATGTCGGTCTCGGCGGAACACCATATTTACAATAGGAATATTCTCCCCTGCTTCATTTGCTTCTTGAATTGCTCGAGCCTGAACATCCCGAAGCATAGAGTACGTATTAGTTAGCCGATTGTGCTGCCTAAAAAAACGATCAATTTGATCAATACGTGGGAAGCATTGCTCATTAGCAGGATGAGTAACTCTAATTTCAGTAGCTTGAGTGCTGTCAATGACATAGAGTTGCGCAAACTGGGGAGCTTCACCATTGAGCGGTTCAATGTGGCTTGTTCGGTGACAAATTTGACCATGGACTTTAAAAATATAAGTTCTCTACCATTAAAATCAACAACTTTTGTCCCCATTGATGCAAATGCAACAGCACTGTAGTATGAGCGAATATTTTCGCGAAAGTTCTTGTATTCAGGATTGCTCGGATCCGTAAGCAAGTTCAACAAAAAATTAGGATATGACAAAATATTTCCCTCAGCATTTATAGGCTTCTCAAGTTTCACTCTTCCTTTACGGCAGCAACTTGTAAATTTTCCGTCAAGCGGGCGTTCAGCACTGACATTTTTGGAAGCACAGAACTGGCAAATAGCGTTCATCGATCCGCAGAAGTGTTCATCACCTTCAACACTTAAATGGCTTTGAAGCTCTCGAGAATGATGGTCTTCTGCATTTCTTTCTCGTCGTACTCGTTGAGCTGCAGCATTTTCTGCTCGAATTCTATCTCGCGACTCCTGGCTTCTCCTGGCTAGCCATCTTGCTTGCCGCTCATTATTCCTTCGCCGTCTTCATGCAATGGGACTTTCGTCTTCATTCATTTCATTAAAAGAAAAAAAAACTATAACCTTCCAATTTCTTATGAAAAAAAAAGATGAAGGGTAGACTTCAATTTCTAATAATTTTGTTAGCGAATAGCGAAAAAGTAAGCACGTTGTTTTTAGATATTGAAAAATCAAATCAACATTCACTCGTGATGCCACTTGTACAACACAAATTCCAAATCCAGAAACAAATGAATGACTCTTTGAACGACTCATTAAAAAATACTGTTGACATCTGATTTTGCTCTTAAAATATTTTTTAAAGCATAAATAATTTGAAATACATTTATTTTTAGAAAGGAAACGTTAATCCAGTACAAAATAATTCACAGAAATAAATTCAAGAATGCAGCTATATCGAACTATATTTACTGAGCACTATGAAGCGTTCTCATTGATCAGAAAATAGATAGCCTTGAAAAACAGAGGTAATTTTTCGCGATATTTTTAACAGTGTATACGGAATTCAAACTGTAAATAAATGTAAACAAAAATGAAAAAGTATTTCAAAATATTAATATGCTTTTGCATAATATTTTAAGAGCATTTAATGAATAGCTGAAAGAGTCATTCATTTGTTTTTGGATTTGTAATTTGTGCTTATGAATGGCAACGGTAATCGCTTGTATACATCGGAAGCCTTTTGTTGGTATCTGGTTATTTTTAAATTAGATCTTAAAGCGTCATAATTGTATACTTTTTGAAGGTTTTAGAAAAATTGAGGAAGAGTATGTTACACAACGAATGGATAGACAGATTAAATAAGGCAGTGGCAAATACGGCATCGGAATGCTTAAGGCTAACATGGCCGCGAGATTATCAGGAAACGGATGAGTTCAATCCCGGAAGCGTTATACATTTTGTGTCATTCTATGTATAATAATTATGTTTTAGTGAGATGATATAGAATTGAAAGAACCTCGGACTTTGGGTTTCACTATCGCCAATTCGGGGAAATTTTTGCAATTTTCTCCCCAGCTTTTTGGGTACATTCTAACGCGTTAGTTTTGGCAAAAATTAGAATTATTGTATTAAAAGTATTGTATTAAACGTATGTATACACTATATGGCCAAAGGGGACCAGTCCCTTGCAATTTTAGACGTTTTGTCAAATATCTAGAAACATACATGCGGAATTAATCTGAAACTGCAGGTGTGTCAACAGTATAGTATAAGTCATATATTTTCGCGAAGATTTTTTCCTGAAACCCCATAGGGGACCGTCAATATATTGAAAAAGAACGAATATCTTTTGGATAACCCTGAAAAACTAATGTAGCAAAAGCGTTCAAACTGTGGATTATGATTAAGAGCCTTATTGTAATAAACTGTGTTCATCTTCATGAGAATAGCATGTATACTCGTAGAGAAATTAAGATTTTTATAAAAACAGTCCGAAATTTTGACTAGTTTTTTGCTTGTAATTTGCAGAGTTCTTAATATACAAAAAGTTCTTTTCACAAAATATGGCAAACAACATTGTACACAATACCTTGCAATCAGAATGAAAAAATAATAAAAATTGTATGAAAAATGAGCATTTTTACTAAATAACGATTCACTGCGCATGCTCGAACGTAATCAAAATATAATTTGCATAATGTGCTAGCTAAATGTATAGAGCAACTTTGAAAATCTCAAAAGCATAGTTTGAAAAGCCTGACAATAATCGTTTATAGAATAAGCTCAAAATCCGTTATTCCTAAAATAAAGCAAAAAGATCAAGGGCTGTATCCAAATACAGTAGTACATGCAATATTTTGTATGCTATATTAGCACTAATCAATGGATATATGAATACAACTTCTGATCTTTTAGCTTAATTTAGGGAACAACGGATTTTGAGCTTATTCTATAAACGATTATTATCAGACTTTTCAAACTATGTTTTGAGACTTTTACAAACGTTGCTCTATACATTTAGCTAACATATCATGCACATTATATTTTGATTGCATTCGCGCATGCGCAGTAAAGCATTTTTTAGTAAACCTGCTCATTTTTCATGCAATTTTTATTATTTTTTAATTCTGATTGCAGAGTATTGTGTACAATGTTATTCGTCATATTTTCTTAAAAGAGCTTTGTTTTATATTAAGAACTCTGCAAACTAAAAGCAAAAAACTTGGCGAAATTTGGGACTGTTTTTATAAAAACCTTTATTTCTCTACGAGTATACATGGTATCCTCATAAAAATGAACACAGTATATTACAATAAGCCACTTATTAATAATCTCGAGTTTGAACGCTTTTGCTAGGTTAGTTTTTACAGGGTTATCCAAAAGATATTAGTTTTTTTTCAATTTGTTGACGGTCCCCTACGGAGTTTCGGAAGAAAATCTTCGCGGAAATATATGACCTATACTATGCTGTTTACACACCTGCAGTTTCAGGTTAATTCCTTATTTTTCTAGATATTTAAGAAAACGTCTAAAATCGCAAGTGACCGGTCACCTTTGGCCATATAGTGTATGTGCATGTGTATTTGTGGTAAGCATTTAAGGGTATAATTAATTCTTTGCTGCTATTTCACATGAAACATGGCTATGGACAGATTAATATTGTGAAAAATATTTGTAATATTAAGTGTTATCCAATTCTTCTAATATAGTAGGTCATAGGAGAATCAAAGGGCTATGACAGGCATATTTATTAGGAAGATAGGTATCGTTTGTTACATATGCATTCACTAAGAATGAAACATGCATAGTCCAGTCAACGAACAAGTGACGAATTTTACCAAGCGTGGTGTGGCGCATAATTAACGTTAAAAAAGTTAAGTCAGTTCTAATGTCTTTAAAGAGAATAATTCGTTATCGGGTGTCCTTGTTTGACGAAAAACATTTTCAATGCAGTAATCATTGCTGCAATTTGCATACACTTGAAATCACAACGTTGCCAGCATTGTTCATATTAGATACCAATCTTGTACATAGATTCGACTGTAAAAGATTAGACTTAAATAAACGATATTTAAGAGAGTAACAGTGAACAGAATCAATATCGATTGCCAGTTTTACTGTCTGAATAACTATCGCCGATTTTCGAGAAGATTTCTTAATTGGATCTAAAAGCCGACTGGTGTATGTTAGCAAGCACGATCTGGAGCAAAATAAAATATTTTGTAGTAAACATTTTTCTTTGGGGGTAGGGTAGGGGTAATACTTTATAGAATTAAACAAAAACATAATTTGAAGAACAAATTAAAAAAACAAAATTTATTTCCTACATTGTTTAAGCCGGAGAAGGGACAGATATAAAGTTATTTCATTCAATTAGTTCTACATTTAATGTTAAATTTTTGTAACAAATTAGTTAAGCCAATTGAGGATTAAAAAATAAAAATAAAATTCATACAATATAATACTTAAAACATCCTAAACTTAGATTCCGTTCATATGAAATCGAAATGAATCTTAGACTTCTTCCATTTTTAATTGAAAATATTTGTATTGCAGATTTAGTATTATGTTTATGAAAATTGTGCATAAAATGATAAGATGCATGCAAAATACAAAATTTTAAAAAAAGTCTAAGATTTATTTCGATTTCATTTGAACGGAATCTAAGTTTTTAGGATGTTTTAAGTATCATATTGTATGAATTTTATTTTTATTTTTTAATCCTCAATTGGCTTAACTAAATTGTTACAAAAATTTAACATTAAATGTAGAACTAATTGAATGAAATAACTTAATATCTGTCCCTTCTCGGGATTAAACAATGTAGGAAATAAATTTTGTTTTTTTAATTTGTTCTTCAAATTATGTTTTTGTTTAATATGTCAAGTTTCTTAATGACTACAGCACTCAGACGAACGCATTTCAAAATTAATACAGAGAATCATCATCAGGCTTTGATGTATGCGGTATTGCATCACAATGTGGGATGCAGTTTACTAATGTGTAATTCAAAATGTTTCACCACTGTAGTAATGCAGGCTGCGGTAGTTTGGACAAAAACTTCCAATCTGAACGTAAAAAATCTATAATCAAAACATAAAAAATTAACTTAACTTAAATTTAGATACCCTATTTCCCACGCAGGAAAGCTATGAATGTAAGTGTAAATTCTGTTGAATCCTTACTGCTAATATTTAACAATATTATAGCTGTGATACAGTAAAAAATAAAAAAATAAAAGTTTTACTTGAATTTTTAAACCTTATTCTCTCTTAAAGAGTGATGTAAACACATCAGAAAATTATTACCTAAGTTTAACTTGGGGTATAAATTGTTCTCCTCTCGAAAAAAAAAATACATTTTAAAATTTAAGTTATGTGATTCCCCACTGAGTTCGCTACCTGCGTAAAAATAGCTATCCATTAGAAACTTTTTACTAAAATATAAACTTGACCAAAGCAAAAACGTATTCTGAAAATATGCTTTTTATTTCCACTATGACGCCATATTCACCTTTTTAATTTTTGAAAAAAAAAAAAAAAAAAAAACTATTTCAATTAAAATTTTTCACGTGGGAATCTTTCTACTAAAACCAAATAAATTATTATTACGGCTTTTGAAATTTTTGCAACAATGAAGAAAAAATGTTGCTTTTTCTATTAAAAATGTCCGTAGATTCTCAATGAAAAAAGTGAATTTTGGAATTATTAAGAAAAATATTTGAATAATATACAAAAAAATGGCCTTTGTTTCTCTCTGGGTTATAATTCACCCATATGCAAAGGGATTTTGCCATTCGTTTTGACCCTGACGTCCGCAAACGTTTTTAAACTTTAAATTTATAATATTATTAGAATTAGTAAAGAATAAAAAATGAGTGGCATCAGGGACAAAAAGGTGGGAAGAAAAAATAAAAAAGTTATTGTCTCCATAGGCTTTTCTATGTTAAATTAACATTGAGAAGTGACACTGGAAATAAATAAGTATTGCGCTGCCGCGCAATACTTAAATTATAGGTGCTTAATGGGAATGTAAACCTTTATTTATTTAATTTTTAAATAGCCTTTATTGAGAATTAAATTTTGAAAACGCATTTTTTCAGTTAATTTTAATTAAACATTTACATGGTAGAATTTCTTGTTATAAAATATTCTCGGTATAAATTTGACTTGTATGGTTTCATGTTATACAAATTAAAATAGAAAAGACGTAATACTTAAAACAATTCCAGTAATTTAATAAATCAGATAATGGATTAAATAAAACCCGCATTCACCTCAATATATAATACACTTTCGATGTCACGTCACAGTGAGCATATATGTGAGCTGTTATTGGCGGATTTACAAAAAAAGATAGGTTTAAACATATTTGTATTCAACTATCACATTACTTATAAAATTTTTCGTAAATGTGGCCTTTATATTTAGTAAAAATTAAGGAAATTAATCATTTATCTGATGCAAAATAATAAGGTTTCCTGGAGGAAATGTAAACTTCATATGAGACGGGCTCAACCCAAACCCAATCCGAAATAGTACTCGAGCTCGATCTTTATATCAGTCTACAGGCCCGGGCTCAAAGGGAAAAAAGTTATTTATAATGAACAAGAATGTAATATAAATTGTTTACAAATTTTACTATACTAAAAAATAGAGTTTGAAAGGGAATTCATAAGTGTTGTTTATTAACTATTAAGAGAAATATTCTATCTGAAACTGAAGTCTTTACACATTCAATGTTAGTAATATACAGAATTAGGGTATTCTTTGTTTCTCCACACTTTCATTTTTCAAGATTTTTTTTTTCTAACATTACTGGAAAACATAACTCATGTCTTTTTGCCACATTTGTTCAATGATAATTTAAAATAATATAATAATTTTGTCTTGAATATTAAAGACATCAATTATCTCCAAACCGGGAATCGAACCCGGACCCCTGGAATTCATTTCTGGACATCTTACACTCTGTTGGTTTACGCTTAGATAGCAAAGTGATAATTCACGTCTTTAATATTCAATAGTTTCAAGCGTAATTTCACTGCTGAGAAGCAGTTGAAGAATTAATTAAAATTGTACTTTTGTCGTTTGCAGATATCTGCTTGGGCGCTGATGGCACAAAGCTTTTGGTACTTATATTTTGAATCATCCGATTCGTTGCGCCGAGAAAAAGTACCCGAACTCACATCTAAATTAAACATTCATTGCTTTTCTTGAGGCCAAAATATCGTTATATTATTTGGGTTTAATTTCCAGAGCACATACTAACAGATTTGAGCAATCAGTCATAAAACAAAATATATGCGACCTTAATTTCATAGGGAGTTCTTTCATGGGAAAGAAAAACCCTGAATTTTTATTCATAAAATACAGTTTGCTACAATTGCATCATATTGACGTCATTAAAATCAATTTTAAATTAATATACATACATTAGACAGACTTGACAAACTTAATAAATGCTTCATCACAATGTAAAATTATCTTTACCTCATAATGATATAAAATATGCTATTACTAATTAATTTTCACTCGAGAGGAGACGCGGATAACACTAGTAATTTAAACTAGCGATAAATACATTTTGGTATTGCTTTCGATGTATTTTTTTAAATATCAATAAAAACAATTTATTATTTTCTGGAATGTTTTAATTTAACGAAATGAACTTCATGTACCTAACCAGTAGCAATAACAGACTTTTAGAACATTATCCCTTTCTTTCATTTCCTGCATTGTTCAGCTGCTTTTGAAAACCTCCATCAACATTTCCATTATAAATCTAATGTACTGCGTTAAACTTATTCATTTACCAGTTATGCTGCGATTTATTATAAAATGATGAGAACAAACAGTGTATTTGTATGCGTGAACGAACAATGATTACCCACATTATACCACGCATTTAAGAGGTCATCGTTAAATTATTCTAGAAAAATCTGGAATATTCGTAACCCGTTAATATTTATTACGTTGTAAAATGCATGACAAATCAAGGGAACAAGAATGGGAAAGCTATCTTTATATCTTTTCTCCTTAAAATCGCATGGTTGCTCCTACGTTAAATAAGTCATTTTCTTCTTGCTTTAAATGTCGTAACCATATTTAGTACATGAATCTATTTTATAAATCAAAAATATGTCCGTAAGTAACGTTGATGTTATTTTGACACTGGGAACACATTACCAATACATCTTTCTCTCTTTTACTCGAATTTATTTTAATTTCTAAACATCGCACAAATTTAATTTTTACACCATCAAATAGATGAAAAAATGTTTTATTTCTTTTTTAAAATACAATTTTTTTTTCTTGGAAATTTCATTTCAATTTACTATTTTTTTTATCACTTTTAAAATATTTGTAAGCATGATTAAAAAAAAAAAAAAATCGATCTCTGTCACGTCTTCGCCATTACGAAATATTAACCCGTTTATACTTCAAATAACATTCCAATTGCAACCGGTTAACATTCTAAAATGAAATTTAAACGTGATAAATAAACAAATAAAATAATATAATTTAAACGCATTTAACATGCATGTAATCGACCTACGCTTTTAAACCACAGCAATTATCAGAACAAAATCAGCTGCTGTATGTATCGAAATCATTGCCAATTTTTTTGTATTTTAACCTCTGACATACGGCTAATAGGAAAGAACCGCTTTTAACAAATTTCAAAACTTTATTTTATCACCTTATTCATATTGTTCATATAAAAATGCTTTTTGGTGTTAAAAATATATTAAATGTAAAATAAATCTGAATTTTGAAACAGAAAAAATAGATTTTCACCTATATTATGAAACTCAGAAAACCGGGTTGGATCCCCTTAATAAATATCAAAGTAAATAGGTTTTATAAAATACCTTTTGATAAGCATTCAATATTTATTTTAAAAGTCAGGTCTAATTTCAGAACAGACACACATGCTGTTCAAAAGGTATCCGTGATAATACATTAATTTATAGTGGTCCCTGGTTATGGAAAGTTCACTGCGTTCATTCATGTTTCGTACAAAGCGCAAACTAGCGAATTTAGTAAATATAAATTTCAGTACCTTTTTAACATATGGCAATAGAAAAAAATCACTGTTTATATTACTGCAAACATTACATTCTTATAATTAACACTAGCTGAAATACCTTGCGTTGTCCGGGGTTTTAAACATGTTTGATTAAAAAAATCAATTTTAAATTAATATACATACATTAGACAGACTTGACTACACTTAAATTAAAAAAAAATATATAAAAACATTTAATTAAAAACTAAAAATATCTACAAAAGACGTTTCGCTGTGCAAACACACAGCCTCATCAGTACACAATCAGCAACAGCAGAAATCGAAACATGTCCCGGACATAGTCAGAAACACAGTTAAAGTTAATCATTTAAAAACAAAAAATATTCCATCGGAATGCTCCGGATTCGTTGAGTGTATAAGGGTATAATTTTGTAAACCAGCTCTCCATGAACAATCTATAATGATAAGTGTTGCAATTTCTCTTCAAAATTAAAGAATTTTTGAAGGCTGGGGTGTGGTCCGTTTCATAGGCATGTTGTACTAATCTAGAGTTCAATCTTCCATTTTTAAAGGCGCCGACATGTTCTTTAAGTCTAATATCAAACGATCTGCTAGTTTCACATATATATACGTTATCAGATTTACTGCATGGAATCATGTAAACCACACCGGTTGATTTTTATACGTCATAATTATGTTTATGGCTATTCAAAAAAGAACATAATTTATTTTCTGGTTTAAAAGAAAGCCCAATATCAAAAGATTTAAATACAGATGAAACTTTTTTCTGACACACTATTATAATAAGGTAAAGAAACAAACAAACAACAAAAAAAGGGTTTTTTTTTTTTTAAGTTTTTAATTAAATGTTTTTATATATTTTTTTCTTCAATTCCTACAATTAGCTCACACTCTCCCTATATTTATTTATATATTTATCTTGTACAAATTTTCAATCGTTAATAAAATACTCATTATTAAACCTATCTGGTTGAAATAAATTTTTTTAAACTTGTACTGGATGACAATTGATGTTAATAAATTTTTTCAAATATTAATTAATTAATTAAATTTTAATTAATTAATTTTAGTTTTGCATGGGAAACAAAATGGCCGCCATTGGTTATTGAATTTCAATCAAAGTATTTTCAATAAGAGTTACCATGGGGGGACCCTGTTCTGTCGCCAAATACCGCCAAGTTTGTCGCCAACTTGGCGATATATCGCCAAATTTGGTGGCCAAAATGAGTCACCAAAAGTGACGCCAACTTGGCGATATCTGTAATATTTCGCCAAATTCCGATAGAGTTCCATTGTAAACCTACTTGCTTATAGAAAATCAACAAATTGAGATATTTTAATGCAATAAAAACTCATATTAGCTTGATTATATTAAATTTTTCTTTGATGGCCTAAGTAGGAATTGACTTTAAAAACAAAATTTTTATATTACTTGTTTAATTTAAGTGTAGTCAAGTATGTCTAATGTATGTATATTAATTTAAAGATTTTAATTCAGACATTAAAATGTTTGTGTAACTTAACAATCAATTTTAAATTAAACACCGTACGGACTATGAATCGAAATATGTACGAAATATGCTCGCTTTTTTAATATATTGAAAGCCTTGAGAAATGTTGCTTATATACCAGTATTTAAAAAAATGTTTCCTAAGCCTAAATAAATATAGTTATGATTCTTGATTTTCTTTTAAAGAAATATAAATTCATGAAAAGCCCTTCATGATATCACTTTCACTTGAAAGAGCCATGCAATAACCATATATCCATTTTAAATATGAGGTCGTACGTGAATTAACCTATATTATTCACAACTAAAAAGAAATGGTGCATCTAGTATTTGTCGAGAATTAAATAAAAACCATACACTCGTGACATCATAATTCACTTCTATATTTTAACAAAATAATCAGGCTACTACAATTTTTGAAACGTGATATAGCCAGTATACACATCGGGCCACATTGCCGTTGTCATTATATTTTTACGCGTGAAGATTTTGGTATGGTACTCCATTGTAAGATTTGCTAATTATTGACATTCAATATTTGAAAAATGGCATAATCATTAGATTTGAAATTTATATCATGAAAAATACAATTTTTTAACTCTCTAACGCAGTTTGTCTAATGGTTTTCTAAAAAATACTTTTTGCGCTATTAATTTTTTCAGTAATTTCAAATTTTTATTTTTGGAGATTAACGTGTGGCAACAATTGGTGAAAAAGCCAGTCGTCAGCAACGCGTAGCTTTTTATTAAAAAATATTTAACTTTGAATAAAGTAGTAATAGATTTAAAAAGTAATTTTTGCTCAGTTTCTTTTTACGATTTGGAAACAGGATAGAAACAAATCATTATTTAAACGGTCTATTCAGATTTCAAAATTTTTTAGCATTAAATAACCATAATTTAAATATTATTAATTTTTGTAACTGATAAGTACGTTCTGAAAACATGAAAAGGTTATCTCGACGTAACATCGTGAACACACAGTTGTAAGCACTTCTTATAACACTAACATATCAAGAAATGAGTAAAAAATATATCGCAAAAATTCATCTTTGCGTATATGAATCAAGTTAAATTAAATTGTAACTTATTATAAGTATAAAAGTAAAAATATTTAAAGAAAACTAATTTATAAGCATTTAATGTTTATCTTGAAAATCAAACTTAATTGCCTGACTTAAATTCATGTTTTTCCCTAAAAAGTTCCCTTATATCACATTAACTTGGCGTGGGACCGAATTCGAATATGGAAAAGTCACTGCTTGTTTTTGCGCTTGTTAGAAAGCGCGAGAGAGTCAATTTATATATAATAATAATAATTTGCACCCTGTTTCTTTTTTAAGCCATGGCAGCAGTAAAGAAAAAAAAATCGTGCTTTATTTCAGGTATAATTTTAGGATTTCTAAATTGCTTTCTTAACGTATAATCATGATTTAATTAATATGAAACTGTCAATTAATGAGAGTGTATTTAAAAAATATATAACTTATACCCTTTATTTTTATTTTCTTCTTTTATTGTTTATTAATTAAAACATTTAATTGCAACTTCACAGCCAATTGGCATACTTTGAAGTGCGTGGTTTGGTGTATGATTAAATCCATTCTTCTTGTAACTTGTATACAATTGTAACCATAAAGAATATCTTGCGATTTATCACCTGTGGCAGGTTAACGGAAGAATGCCTTAAGATTAACTCATTAATCTATAATTAAGTTCTAAAAATTAAAATACTCTACTCTCATCGGAAAAACACCCGAAAACAATGTATTTGTAATTCTAACATAACAAGCTGTAAGTGAAAAACCGATTACAAAATGCAGTCTTTACATGCAAGAAACAGTTGAGTTAAGTAAAAGAGATAAAAAATAATGCTGCTCTTAGATAAGAAAACATATCAGCTGAATGCAATATTTTTATGGAAAAATACACAGAACGCTATTTTCAGGTGCATTCGTAATTATATATTTACCTAGCGCTATAATCTTCGTCTCGTCCGTGCGCAATTCATTTAATGATATCCCATTGATAATGATTCTAGTTTGCCATGGTGATTACGTCCTATTTAAGATGGAGACATGATTTTTCTTTATTACTGAATTTGATGTACATATACCGTAATAAATGTTGTATTCTTTTGTATATTTTTGCGTAAGAGTGCAACAGCTATTACACCAAGATCTGAATATTTATAAAACTAATTATAGTACGAACGCACCTCATTTGACACGTTTGACTAACATTTTCCGACTTATTTAATTATCTTAACCCTTTGTTGATTCCTTTAAAAGTGGCAAATCGCAAACATTATATTTGTTACTTTCTAACTAAAAGAGTGAGACACAATGAGGAAAGAAATATATTGTGCATAATAAATGAAATCTTTTTTTTTTATTACATCCTGTCCATTATAGTGCAAAAGAAAGAAAATAACGTATTTACATACGTATTTTTCAAATATGCATTGTTCCATGAAGTCTAAAAACAATGATCAATAAACAAAATACCATTTAAGGGGTTGTTACATACGTTCTCAAGTAAAAAAAAAAAAAAAAAAGAAAAAAGAAAAAGAAAAAGAAAGAAAAATGATTTTTAGTTTTTGAGGAAATTAAATCCTTATAGTGTGTATAATTACGGACAAAAAGATTTAAAGTGATATCTCAATTATTAAGAAAGATATGAACAAAAATGTAAGCGAACGCACAATCAAAATATATTGAATCCTAAAAATTTAAACACGATTTTCTGGAAACTACATTTTTCAACATGGGCAGCATGATAACTTGAACAATTTTTAACATTTTTCGGTAAAAGTTGCATAATTAAATTGTCTAAGTACATCGACAAAAAATTTTAATTTATATATTTTTCTAACAATTTTAAAGTTCAAAATTGTAAACGAAAAATTATTTTGTTTTTCAAAATAGAGCAGTTTTCTTATTTTTGAAACATTCAAAAATATAAGGTGTCGGCCCTTAGCTACAACGTTATTTTACAAGAAGAAACTGAGACTTTAATATTTTTTATTTCTACAGGAAGTTGGGATGATGTCCATCGTGCCCGGATATTTTTGTACAGGATAACGCGGCTGCAGTTTTCCGATGTAATATGGGACAAAATTTAACAGCAAAAAACATTTTTAAATACATGAAGCAATAAAAAACTACGTGGAATTATTAGTTTTCCAATTATTTTTGTCCCTTCCTAAAACAAATTCCAAAAATTGACAATTTTTACCGCGAGAACGTATGTAAACCCTTAAATAACATTATTACAATATGTTTAGAAGCATTTTATTTCATCCGGAACAACTTTCTTGCTGTGATGTCTGGAGTACATCTTTTCGCCAGTGCTCGCGCCTGTGGTCATGTGGCACACTGTGACGTGCTGGCGTAGGAGAAAAAAAAATGAGATTCTGTTTTTGAGAGTGAAAGGTATTGTTTATGCCAGCCTGTGTACTCGGCGGTTTTTTGAGAAACCGAAAGATTATTTTAGAAAGTGAAGAAAAGAAATTTAATAATATAGTGAAGTGAAGATTTTGATGTGTAAGGATAATATGAAAGTGTTGTGCATCAATGTAAAACCCATAATTAATTGTATATAGTGTGTCGTCAATTGTGTTGTCATCTATAACGTCTTTATGTACGCTGTAAAATAAACTACGTTTTGTGTTTGAAAAAAAAAACTAGTGATATATTACCCAGGAGGATACACTACACATTAAACGGGAATAGAGTATTACAAGCTCTCTTCATCGAGAACGGCAGCTGTTATAAGAAGTAAGGTGCATGTTTACTGATATTTTTATTTGAAGATAATCTGAATAAGAAAATATTTGAAGATGATTTAAGTAGATGAGGGAATATAATGTAATTTATTATTATCAGATTTATATAGTTGATTTAAGCATATCAGAGAGAAAAGTGCCATTTATATTATGACATTTATTTTTTCATTTATTTATTTAAGATGAGAATTATTATCTGTTAAATATAGAAGTTAGTATTAAAGTGTTCAAAAGTAAAAAGAAAAATATTTAGCCTTAAAGGGCTGAGAAAAGAAGACTTGGTTGTAGTCGAGACTGAGTTATACCTAAAAGTAGAGGCTGGTCACAGAATAATAGATTCAAAAACACTCATTGAAGGAAGCGACCAATATGCTAAGGATATTGAATTTATAAGAGAATCTTTAAATACTAACGGTAACAGACAGAATTGATAAAGAGAAACGTGAAGCAGAGATACTTAGAATTGAAAAAGAAATGCTGAAAACGGAACAAAACACTGCCTTAGTGTTAGCGCGTACGAAATTAGAAATTAAGAAAGTCGAGTTAGAAATGGCTAAGATTCAGTCTGATGATAAAAATTCTGACCCGGGAGAGATGGACAAAAATCCCTTACTAATTCTTTATAATCTCTAATTAAAAGTGTTAGATCTCTGAGCATGGCAGTCGCAACTACACAGCAAGCATGTAATTTATTTTTTGGTTCGCTCGAAAAAGCATTCGAAATGAAAAATGTTGCGGAGGAGTTAAAAGTTGAAATTTTACTAAATTTAGTAGGCGAACGCGCGGCGCATTTATTAGTTTATGTAAACACGGATGAAATGAAAGTTATCCGAAGGTTAAAGCTTTAATTTTAAAAGAATTTCAACCTACCCCGGAATCTTGTCTGGAAAATTTCCCTACGGCAAAAAGAATGAAAAATGAAAATAATTTACTATTTGCAAGCAGAATCTGAGTGAATTAGGATTTTCATTGTGAGCTTAGGAAAGTAAATGATTTTGATACACTTAATGAATTAATTGTCACCGATAGATTATTAAATTCATTAGATTCAGAAACGCGGAGTTACGTTAAATTAAAGAAAATAGATGACTGGCTAAATCCACGAGAAATCACGGAGATATGCGATAATTGGCTTACTTCAAAAGGTAGAACTTTTTCGGAATTATGTGATAGACCTATAAAATCCTTTCGCAACTATGATGAACCCGGAAGTATAAATCATGGGAAATATATTCCACCTCATATCAGAAATAATGTTCTTTCTCGCTATAGAAAAACTAATGACATTTGTAAGCTGTGTAAACAAATAATTCATTCGCGGTTCTGCCCGAATAATAAAGAAAAAACGAAATTGGAAATTCCCATTATCAAACGAAAAAAGATTCTAACATCGGAAAGAAAGAACTTGATAAAAAGTTAGTTGCTAAAGTGACAGCTTTATGTTCTTGGAATGAGGGAATAAATAACACGCAATATTTGCAATACCAGAATGTGGGGTTAGGGGGGCGGAAAATGAGCACACTAGTTGATAATGCAGCCGAAATTCCAGTAGTTAATTCAAATCAGATACCGAATTCATTTAGAAATAATGAAAATTCAAAAATTCAGTTGATATCTGCTTTTGGAGAAAAAATAACAGCTGACCTGGTAACTTTACCCATAGCTTTACATTCCGGAAAGTCAAATCGTGTTGTTAACAGTGTAGATGTTTTGTTCGCAGCAACAGATAAATTATATGGGTCATGCATTATCACTCCAATGATTTATGAGTTATTACAATTGGCGCAGAGTGGAGGGGGAAAAATAGATTATGTGATGTGTCGGTGCCTACGAATGCGATGCAGTCTGAAAGGGGGGAAGAAATTAAATATAAAAAAGCAGGAGGTAGTGAAATGGAACAACAAAGTATGAATTATGAGAATTTATATTTAATAATTCAAACTGAAACTGCAGAAAGAGAGTTAATGATTAGCTGTACTGAAAGGAAAAATAATAGTTAAGATTTAAATGTGGGTCATCACTTAGACGTGAGTATTTAGAGGGCTTTACAGAAAAGTTGCGAATCCTTACTGGGTCTTTCAAAGATGCAGAAAAAGAGGAAAACGGGTTTGTTATAGTAGACAATTTGTTTTATCATAGAGAAAGTGTTTCGGGAGATCAAGTTGTGCAATTAGTGGTATCAAAGTTGAGGAGGGGAGAAATTTTAAAAATTGCGCATGAATCGATTTTCGCTAATCATCTCGGCATGAAAAAAACAAAAGAGAGAATTCGTTATTCATTTATTGGCCAGGTATGTCGCGGGATGTGGAAGAATATTGTGTATCCTGTAAGGATTGCAAACTACGGAGCAGGGAAAGGGCAAGCGCTCAGATACCCATTGTCCCAATTGAGAGACCGGAACTTCCGTTCGACGTTGTAAATATTGACATAATTGGAAAATTTGAACCTTCTTCAGTGCGTAGGCATCAATTTGTACTTATTTTGGTAGACCAACACCCGAGATGGCCAGAGGCTGTTCCGTTACGGACAATTACGTCTAAAGCTATGTGCGATGCATTGTTAGAGATAGTTATGCGAACAGGAATACCCCGCATTATAGTGAGTGATCAGGGCAGAAATTTTATTTCAGGTTTAATACAAGAGTTTCATATCAGGCTGGGGGCGGCTCCTAGATTTGCAACGTCGGGCACCCACGGAGCTCGGGATTAGTTGAACGATATAATCAGGTATTGAAACGCATGTTACATCATATAATTCGAAGCGACCCTAAAAATTGGGATAAACACATCCCTATCTATTATTTGCATATAGAGAAATTCCGAATAGCACTACTGGCGCATCTCAATTCAAATTAATGTACGGAAGGGAGGCCAGGGGGCCACCGGCGGTATTAAAATCTACATGGGCACGCGAAATCTCACTACCTATAAATCTAAGAACGAACGCGACCGAATGCCTTCGGGAGTTAAAAATTAATTTGGAAAGGGCAGCGGAACAAGCGGAAATAGGATCAGAGGTTAAGCAAAGCTCATATGCAAAGTACGCTAATCGAAGAGCGATTTACAAGGAATTTATACCGGGAGACCAGGTATATTTATTAATCCCGTACTCTACGAACAAACTTTACGTGAGGTGGACCGGACCAGCCGAAATAGTGGCGCGCTGTAACCCTGATTCTTACAAAGTGAAATTAATAAACGGGAATGTTAGAAATGTCCATGTAAATAAGGTCAGAAAATTTACTCGTAGGGTACAGGCGGTGGGAGTGATCTTCGAAAATGAGGAAGAATTAGGGGAGGTCCATCCCACCCGCAGTACAAAAGGTAACTCCTACTTATTCAATATAGAGGAAGTTGATCTAAGTCATTTAGGAAATGTTGAGAGGGAAAAAAATATTAGATTTATTGTATAAATATAAAGAGTTATTTTCCAGAAAAGTGCAAATAGCTAAGGTAGGAGAGCAAAAAATACGAATAAGTGATGCAGAAAAGAAAAAGCCGCACGTTTACCAAATCCCAGAGGTCTTAAAGCCGCAAGTAGACAAACAAATTGAAGAACTATTGGAACTGTGTACGTGATGAAGAAGGATGAGGCCTTGCGCCTATGCATAGATTTTTGAGCACTAAATGCTGCCACGAAAACTGATGATTTCATAATGGAAAATGCCACCGATCTGTTATTAAGTATTGGCAGGGACAAAGTGATAACCACCATACTCTTACTAAAATGGTATTGAGCCATACCATTGGAAGAAGAGATTCAAAATTTAGCATGTTTTAAAACTTATGGGGCTCAGTATAGCTTTAAAGTAATGTCCTTCGGGCTCAGGAACGCAGCTGCGACTTTTCAAAGGGAAATGAATAAAGCACTGTGCGAATACAAGGAGTTCGCCAGAGCATATATAGACGACATAGCCGTTTTTCTGAAACATTTCCTGAACACCTGATGCATCTAGAAAAGATATTTTCTAAGTTATCACAGTTACGATTCTCAGTGATTCTATTAAAAAAGTGTGAATTCGCAAAACCTCAGATTAAGTATTTAGGACATATCATCGGGTCCGGTAGCCATCGGACCCACCCCGGAAAAGTGGAAGTCATCCGAAGGTTAGTAGTGCCTCAAACGAAAAAGCAGTTGAAAAGTGTTCTTGGTCTTTGTAATTACTATAGAGATTACATTCCCAAATATGCTGAAGTAGCATATCCTCTAACTGAACTGACGAAAAAGAACAGTCCAGAGCAGTTGTGCTGGTCAGAAGACTATGACTGGGCATTTAATGAATTGAAAACAGGTCTAATCGAAGAACCTAGTCTATATACTCCCGTTTTGGGAGTGTCATTTGTCATAGAGTGCGACGAATCTGTAGTCGGCATCGGCACGTATTTATCACAGCGAAAAGACGGTGCACTGTACCCGGTAAGCTACGCCAGTCAAAAGTTCACCAAAACTCAACAGGATTGGCCGACCATTGAACGGAAGCCTATGCAGTCATCTGGAGTCAAACGAAGTTCGAAACATGAATTTTTGGTTCACCTGTGGGACTTATCACCAATCACATTCCACTAACTTTCGTCACCAAAAATGCCCTCAATCTTCCAAATTGCAGCGATGGGCATAAGCACTGCAAAAGTATGACATAGTGATTTCGCACCGACCAGGCGCCAAGTTCATAAATGCAGATGCTCTGTCCAGACTTAAGACTACTGCTTAAGAAAAAAAAAAACTTTCGAAACTTTCATAACTGTTTAATAACTGACTCTGCTTTTTTTAAGACTTTAAAGTGTTATTCAAGATTAATTTAATTGTTCCTGCAGCTATATCTTGTATATTTTTGGGGGTCTATTGCATTTATTATAGTGTATTATTAAGTATTAATTTTGTTTTGTATTAGTAGATAAGGAGAGTTCTAAGCGGTGTGCCCAGACAAGTTCAAGCATTTAGTTTGTATTTTTTTATATATATTTATTAATTTGTATTATTGATTTGGGTAGTTTGTTAAAAAAATGAAGTATGAGGACGTCTCCAGACTGGATTTCAGATAGAAAATGTAAAACCCCCTCCCCCATTTTCAATCTTGGGTGGTGGGTGTGATGCCTGGAGTGCATCTTTTCGCCAGAGCTGGCGCCTTTGGTCATGTGACACACGTGACGTGCTGGCGTAAGAGAGAAAAAAATATGAGATTCTGTTTTTTAAAGTGATGGATAGAGGTATTGTTTATGCCAGCCTCTGTGCTCGGCGGTTTTTTGAGAAACCGAAAGATTGTTTTAGAAAGTGTTTGATAGGTGTTACGGGCACCGGGAAAATAAGAAATTTAATAATATAGTGAAGTGAAGGTTTTGGTGTGTAAGGATAATATGAAGGTGTTGTGCATCCATGTGAAATCCATAATTAATTGCATATAGTGTGTCGTCAATTGTTTTGTAATCTATAACGTCTTTATGTACTCTGTAAAATAAACTACGTTTTGTGTTTAAAAAAAAAAAAAACTAGTGATGTATTACCCAGAAGGATAGACTACCCATCAAGCGGGAATTGAGTATTACACATGCATTCCGAAGTGACATTCATATTGATGAGATCTGAAGAAGTAAGTTACCCGTTATTGTGGTGCTATCTCGATTTTGTTTACTGAAAGCATACATATCAGAAAGTATTATAAGTTTTGAATAAGAACTGTAAATGAAATCGGTTGGATAGGAAAATGGTGGGCAGTATATGCAACCAAGTGTTAAACACATTTTATTAGTTTTAGATACGTTGTTTAAAAACAGATGGCCAAAATCTCCTCTCAAAGAGTCAACTATGTATTTTTTTTTGTAATAGTTTATGCAAATCAGTGTACGTTTTTAAAACATTAGACATTTGATATTAAAATAAATTATCTCTATATTTAATTCTGACTGGGCATTGGTATCTACCTCTCTTCTACATCATATTCCAAGTCTTTTAAAAGCTACACTGTTAAAAATCTGCTGTAACTGTCCAGTATCATTTAAACTTTTTTTATAGTAAACGGTAACATTGCTGTAATTTACCGCTACTCTACATAACCATAATTTAACTCTATTTTGACTATAATATAGGCAATAACATGATCAGAAAAGAATTAAATTATGGTTACATAACTGTTACCTGCACAAACGGTCCAAAGTCTGGACAGATTACTGCAAATTTTTAAAAGTGTGGTGAAGCAAATATATCTGTAAAAACGATTGAATAACTGGACAGTTTGCTTCATATGATGGATTGATGTACATAATATGTATCCTGTATGTAAACTTAATTTAAATAATCGTGTTTTACTTTAAATGTAATTTCACTACACAGTTAAAACTTTACAGCAAACTGTACAGCCATTCTACCGTTTTTATAGAAAAGGGTTACATAACCGTAACTTAACTTTTATTTTTATCGCAATATGGCCAGATACGCTTTATAATATATGCAAAAACCGTTATCTTAAAAAACGGCCTAATGACTGGAGTCATTTCTGCGTATTTTTAAATGTGCACATTTTATTTGAAATCCTTTAATTTTTCGATTTTTTTTTTTTTTTTTTTTTTTTTGTCGTCTTCAGAGGAACGATTTCCACTTTAGAATTTTCTATATTCTCATTTATTACTTTCAAGTTATTTCAAATGATTTATTATATATATATAAACTCGATTTATGGCGTCAGATGCCGCCATCTGAAGAATCTACACGAGTCTTTTTCCATTTCTTCCGGTCAAGGGTCCATTCCTCTTCCAGACCTCTATCTCTCATTGCCTTTGAAATATCATCCATCCAATTCTTTCGTCGTCTTCCGCGTTTCCTTTTTTTGTTTGTTTCATAATTGAATGTTATTTTGGGTAGTCTTTCCTCATTTATTCTTTTGACATGACCATACCAGATTAATTGCTTTTTTGGATATCATCTAATATGGTTCCCTTTATTTTCCTCATTTCCTTGATTCTGTCATTTCTTACTTTTTCTATTCTTGATATCCTGCATGATCTCTTTAGGGCGTCCATTTCTACTGCCGCTAATTTCTTTCGTTCTGTCTCCATAATTCTCCATCCTTCTGCTCCATATAACAATATGCTCTTTACGATAGAGTTGTATATATTAAATTTCTTTTCCTAGAGATCTCCTTACTCCACAAAATAGAATTTAATAGTTTTACAGCCTTTCTCCCCTGACAGATTCTGTATTAAATTTCCTGTGAGTCTCTTCCTTCTCTATTAATGTCTACACCTAAATATCTATAATGCTTACAGCTTTCTATTTTTATGTTATTAGTTAGATTTAGGTCTGTCTCATTTCCTCCTATACATAGGTATTTGGTCTTGCTGACGTTCATGTGAAGTCCCCATTTCTCATATTCTTACTTAATTTTCACCGTCATTTCCTTTAAATCATTTTTACTTTTTGCAGTTATAACTTGGTCATCTGCGAATTATAGAGTAAAAATTGACGTTCCATTCATATTGAGTCCCATTCCTCTGCATTTCTTCTTCCACATTTTCAATGCTTCTTCAACATAAATTTTAAAAAGTGTTGGGGAGATGCAACATCCCTGTCTGAGTCCTTAATCTGTTATAAAACCTTTTGATAATCTTTGGCAAAATGATTTATTAAAATCTTAAAATAGCCTTTTAATAATAAAAAAAAAGAATCCAGAACGCAGCCAGTAACATTAACGAAGATATTAAAGCATTTCTGTTATGTATCCTTTATTTAAAATTTTTAGTCGAAGCATATAAATCTCGGAAGTACACATTTTTTAAATATTCAGTTTATTATACAAAAATCAGCATAAATTGCTCATTTCGTTTTACGGTGGAATTTATTTACAATAAGATGATTTTAAATATCTCTTCAACAGCTTGTTTATCAAAAAATATCATATTAAAAGTTTAATTCTAAAATTACTTTCGAATTATTAATAAAGCAGTAACAGTGTAATTAATGTAAATATTTCTCAGAAAAAATTCCATTATTTAGCATTTCATTATTTACTCAAGACTTATCTACATAAAGTCATCATTTAAGTCATGTGCTTTATCTGAACTGTAACTAATTTGTGAGCAAATAAGATAGTGAATAGAAAATTAAAAATTTTAATAATGTAATCTTAATTAAAAAAAAAACTATTATGTACAAATAAGTCAATGACCTCATTAAAAATACAAAGTGCCAGTTTTTATTACTTTCTTAACACCACATAAATATCTTGATTGTGAAAATTTTAATTAAAAATTAACAAGCAAGTATTCTTTCTAAATGTTCTTATATTGTTTTCTTATATCCAATAACATTAATATTTATCTGCACATTTTGTCTTGCAAAGTAAGAAGTTGTTTATTTTATTTAGTTCTGCATATTTAAACAAAAAAAAGTTCAATCTAATGCAATTGTAAGAAAGAATTTATTGAATAATTCTACAGCATACAATGCAAATGGGATTTCATTTTGAACACTTTTAACTCACGTTCTTATAACAGATTTTTATGGGTCTTACATTGTTAGTCGTGTAAAGTTTGGAAGGAAGGCTTTAGTTATAGCATGTCGTTCTACGTTTCTTTGTTTGTAAAGCTATAGGAGCAAACTCCATAATTAGTTCAACTCGATTATGAGCAAAAGTTTCATTTCGAACTCTCATAACTCATGCTCTGCTAAATGAATTTTTTATGTGACTTGCATTCTCTGTTAGGTAATTTTTTGGGGTGGGGAGGTTTTAATGTGTAATATATTACTCTACATTGATTGGCTAAAGAACTATGGGAGAAAGTTCTGTATTTAACGTCAACCCTATTAATTTCATTCCTAATGATTATAACACACGTCCTGCTAAACGTTTTTATGGGACTTACGTAACAGTTATGAGTTTTGGGGGAGTAGGTTTTAGTATATAAGACATTATCCTGCGTTGCTTAGTTATGGAGTTATGGAAGAAAGTTCTATAATTAGGTGAAGCGATTAAAAATGGGAATTTCCCTACACTGTAAAAAAAATCTATGAGGTTACTAATAATTTTCTGGAAACTGGGATGCTTAGTTGTACTTTTTATGTATTTGAAACAAAATAAAATCATGTAACAGATTCACGTTTAAACTATAAAAAAATATGTAATGTTACTAAGAATTTGCTAGGAAGTTGTGATGCCTAGATCTTTTTTAGTAACTGCAACGAAAAAAATCATGTAATTATCCAGGGTTGCCGATAAAATTTTAATAAGCTTACTTATTTCTGTAGATTTATATCTTTTTCTATTCTACAGAGAAAAATTTAGTAAGCTTACAATTTAATTACAGATTTCTGTAGCTTTTACAAAACTAATTTTGTAGATTTACATCTTTTTTTCATAGTGTACGAAAGCATTTAACTCATGTTCGATTAAACGGATTTTTATGGGACTTACATTGTCAGTTAAGATATTTTGGGTAGAGGGTTTTAGTGTATAAGAAATCATTCTAACTTACTTATAAAGCTAATGAAGGAAATTCTATGATTAGGTAAACACGATTATAAAATACTAGCTTTTAGAAAAGTTCTACTGAGCTGCTTTCGATGTAAATTGCGCTACTAGACAGATAAATTATGAAAAAATTGCAAAAATTATATGTATCATTAGCATTTCTAATTGCAAAACTTACATGTTACTGAGCAGAGTCGAGGGCAAGAGTTAGTTAGAGCACATAAAATAATCATTCTTAAAATTTCAGCTATAAAATCTCTAAAATCCCTTTTAATGAAAACATTTTAAACAAATTCGAAATGTTATCTTTAGATTATTTATTAGAATGCTTTAAATTATATAAAATGTGTTGAATTTTTAACAAAATATATTCGTATACTAGATGGAGGTAACACCTGGCATTTTCATTGTAACAGATCTTTCATTTTTCAGGGTAAAATCTTATTTTACTTTACACTTCGAGAAGATTTATTATACAGTCGGACCTCGTTAAACCGACACCCGGTTTTCACGTCACTCCGCTTATCACGTTCATTTTTCAAAGTACCGAATTTCTGTATATGATTTTAATGTAAATAAACTCCGGATTTTACGTCGTTGAATAATTTTCAACTCCGGATATCCCGACGGTTTAAGAAAATTGTCCATTTTTTATAATCCATCTCATAAGAACGGAAATTAAGCGGTAAGAAATGTCTTAGCTAAACTTCTCAACAAAAGTGTCTAAAATACCCATTGAGATATATGAGAAATTTTACTTCAACCCTTTACTGAATAAATAAACCCACACACTATGAATGACCCACTTAAGCTCCAGATGGACGAATCGGTCTACTCGCGGTCTTTTTGTTCTGGTCAGGTGGCGCTTTCTTGTGGTTACACGGCGTTTTTCATCGGACTAAAACCGAAGCATTGCACTGCCTTGAAACGATCAGAAATTATTTAACATCCATTTCTGAAACGACGAATATTGATTAAAATTCATTGTATAATATTGAAAAAAGAATTGTAGGAAGTACATTTAGGGATAAGTAAACCTTAATTCATCAATATTTCATGTAACAATAAAAAAACAAATCATCTTAAATCTGATTTTTATTTTTTTTTTTTCAATTTTGTTTTTGTCTTATTTTGCTTAATAATATTTTAGTGCTTAAAACTGGAAGAACAGTTATGAATTTAAAATTGTCTTAAATTAATTAGAAGTATAGCTTTTTGTAACATATTTTTCTCCAACTCCGGTTACCGCGACACTCCGCTTATGACGACATTTTTCTAGTCATTAGAGTGTCGGGATAAGAAGGTTTGACTGTATTAGTTTACTATGGTTTAGCAAAAACATCCAGCCTGAGCGTAAGGCATTTACTTATGTTCAGACTCCATGTTCTGTCAGAGTCCATTCATCTACATTTGAATGACGGCAAATGATGGCATATAGGCAATTTAGTCGGCAGGATTTTGGGCAGAAACAATGAGATTTCCCGTCACGTATATCATTTTATTCGGATATATATATTCTTATTTCCACCGCTTCAGTCAGTTTATCAGCCAGTACTTGGGGCTACAACCTAGGAATCTTTTGAACCAGTTTTAATTTTGAGTCTTTATTTATTTTTGCTTTTATATTTTTTTAGGCTTATTTTCACACTGATGAAGGGGATTCTTGGAATGGCAGTATTTGTGTGGTATTCTGGAAAAGGTAGTATGCGATTAAATGGCACGGTGTAGTTTGTGAATTTCAACGTTGTAAATTTGTAGCTTATGCATTTCAAACTCACACAAAGTGATTATTTTATGGATAAAAGCAAGGAGGGCCAGCCTTTAACTTTTTAAATGACTACTGATTTGAAATAAGATGACGGATGAAGCTGGCTAAAGAACTAGGTTGACACCTTGTTTTATCCTGTACACATGCTTAGAGAAATGAAAATCGGTTAATAAATACGTTTGCTATCGCATGATATAAATCAGGTTCTTTCAAAATGTCAGCTACCCTGCAAATTCACACTGCTATATCTCAGCCATTTTTTAAGATAAAGATAAAACAAAAATTGCTCCGGAATCCTTGTATTAAGGTCAAACATTTGAAAAAAAAATTTAATTTCTAATTTTTTGTACCTTTTTTAATTTTATAATTTTAAAATTTATTTTAAATGGCCGCCATTTTGAAACAGGATGGGGGAGAAATCTGCCCAACGAACTCGGTCGAACTCGAGTTACAGAATGACAAAAATCAGATAGTACTAATACTGCATATATATATATACGTATATACACTCTTAATTCAAAAGAATGAATTATTCGTTCAATAAAAGGACGAAAGATTTTCTGCGGACTTTCGTACTTTCTAAGTACCGACTTTGTCAATAAGTTACTATTTTCGAAGAAAACTGGTTTGGCAAAGTATTCCTATTGGAGAAATGCACAGAACCGCTCTGATTTTAAAGTGAACTAGAAAAAAATATTTAAAGTGTTGATTTCAGAGCATATCCACTGGCCGTAATCCCGTCACATGATATATAGTTTTGCTTGGCTAGTCCGTTATCTATCTCTTACTTAAAAAGAAGTGAGTTGTTTGTTTTGTTAAGCTTGAAGCTTGATGCTTAATGTTAATCCTAGCTGCGTATATTAGTGATATGTTTCAAAAAAGATACAAATATTGTATCCCTAAAGAATAGGAGTGATCGCGCTTTTCCACAAACACAATAATAAGGGGAATCTAGTCTTTTGCATGAAAAATATATGATGCCTAACTGCAGAAAACAAGCTGGCCGGTTACACAAAAACAAGACACTTTTTTCTCTTGCTGTATGTTTTGAGGTAAATGCTGTCGTATTTTGATATTCCTTGTTGTATTTTTACATTGTATATATTATTTTAGCATTAATGTCATTATTTTTAAACAGAAAATATCATTTTTATTTATTTATTTATTTTATTTATTTATTTATTTATTTATTTATTTATTTATTTTGTAATATAAATGCATTCTAAAATATTTTCCAAATTTTATGTTATGATTTAGTATAATTACTTTTAGAAAATTTAAAGCAATTTAATGTGATCTATAAAATACTCTTGAAAATATTATTGTCTTATATACAAGTTATATAATTACGTTAATTGAGATTTACTTTATGTAAACAATTTTCCTTTTTTGTATACATTATGATTTATTAACGTATATTGCTAATCATATAGAGAAATATTTGTGTAACATGATAATAAAAGTTTTTTTATTTTTTATATAGGATATGCATTATATTTCTGTTAAAATATTTCAGTACGTAGTATACAGGTATTTACTAAATTATATTTACCTAGATGTGCAATAAAAGCTGAATTCTACATTTAAGCTTTTACAAATGCACGTTTATATTACAAGTAAAAAATAATGACATTTTCATGACAGTAGTTAACTTTATACATAAATTATAGATGTGCATCTTTGTATATATTTGAATGAACATAAGTTATTAAATACTTGTATGGATTAAATATTTTAACAAACATAGAACATACATCATAAATTTAAAAAAAAAAAAAAAAGCAAAAAAAGTTTTTATTATTATGCATTTTAAATTCTACAAATATTTTTTAGTGTCATAAAGTAAAATATAATAATACATAATAATATAAAAAATAGCTGAAGAAATTATGATTTTTCATAATAAAAGTAATAACGTTAAGTAACCGTAAAATTATATATACAACGTATAAATACAACAAAATATATAATAAAAATTATATAAAAAAAAGATAATATAAAAACAATGCATCTTATAATACTAAGTTAGGAGAAAATCTCGTCTTGATTTGACGATATTTTTTTCGCAGTTTATCATTTGAAAACATAAGAAAGACCAAATTTCTTTGCATCAGAATTAAATAAAAAAAAATGATAGTTTTAAAAAAAAACAGTTGTGTTCTTGAGGGGAGGGGGGGGGGGGGAAGCGGGTGCACAAAAATGTGGATTTGTGTGAAGTTTAATAAAAGCAGAAATCTGCCAAATCTTAGTATCTGACACGATAAAAGTAATTTCAGTTTTATATTTTAATAATTCGAGAATTAGCTTTTACAGTAAACTAATAAGTACAAGAGAAAAATGCTAAAATTTTACCGTTAAATAAGATTGAATTTTAATAATATCATATATATGTTATATCTCAATGGATGAAATCTCTTATAAAATTTCTCTCCAATCATGACATTTATACGTATTCAAATAAAATACTAAGATAAAAATTGAATTGAAATTTAAAAAAATCAATGAAATATCTAAAATTAATACTAATATACATTAAAAATATTTTTAAAAATATATATCAAAGATATTAAAAAAACATTCTTTTTCGTATTAAATATGTTAAAAAATAAAATAAAAAGTACTAATTTCTCAAAATAAAAGTGAAAACACTCCTTTGGCATAGTGATTTAATCAAAAAGGAGTGAAAAAATAGCTTCTCAATAAGTAGTGCAGTCACTCGTTCTATCAATTAATTTAGTCCAAAAAAGACTGAAAATGGATTATCAAAAAGGAGTGAAAATGATTTATCAAAAAGGAGTGAAAATAAACACTCCGCAAAATGGATTAATTTCACTCGTATAGGATAAGTGCATTTTCAATACCGGGAAGGAAAGAAAAACAATTTCATCTGAGTTAAAAACGCTGGATTTTTTAAAAACCTCTTTAAACCTATTCATACCCGAAGGTAAAATAACACTGCGAATACACATTCATTGCATTTGCACAAAAGTCATCATAGATGACAGAAGGAGCCCGTTTTTTGAAATTGATACTTTAGGGGGCTAGTAATTTAGGTTCACAAATACGGATCTAAAATTACTAACACCCTTAAAATATCGATTTAATTACTGATATCCTAAATTACGCAGTAACAAATTCAAAGTCTTTAATTAACTGAATGATGTTCAAATGCTCAAAATTTTTTATTGTAAAGTATTTAAGTTAATTAATTATGAAATTTGTTTACTTTCTTGGACTTACTTTGCTTTGAATGCATTTTGCAAACTCAGATGATAATAACACTTATTTTATGAAAAAATAAGTATCAGTGCTTCCATTTATTACTTTTGATCCAAAGCCAAAAACATTCAGTTATATAGAAGTAAAGTAAAAATGTAAATATATATATATAATTCAGTTTATATACTTCTCGTTTCGGAAGTATTACATGTGATACTTGTTTGTTTGTTTGTTTTATTGGACATATACATCAGACTTGTGTGCTTGACAAGAAGGCCCGCTTATAAGTCATCGTCGATATACAGGGACGAGATAGCACAATGAAATTTACAACACAGAGAATTTTTACATCCGAGAGCTCCACAAAGAGTGTGCAATGGAGCCAGCGGGAGTCGAACCCGACAAGCCTCCTACGCTCTAAAACGATTAGCAGCGTGGTGTCTTAACCACTCGGCCACGGAGACCCCACATGTGATACTTCATGTTACATCAACAATTTAAATCAACATTTGAACGGATGATGGCTTGGGATTCGGTGTGTAGGGGGGGGGGGATGATAGGTTAAAATGTATTAAAATATTTCGGAATTGCTTTCTTTCGGACGGTTGCAATAGGTAGCTTTTTACTTTTTGTAATAAACGCTACCTAAAATGTGAAATATGATCTTCAATTTGGATGTCAGCATTGCAATTTTTTTTTATTTTGTTTGTGGTTAAATATGAAGACAGTCCTCAAATATTTTTGCAAGTCTCAATTTCCACTCAAATCCTACAGATTATTGCTATTATAATTTGGTATTAAATTGTATAGTGTTTAAATGTATAGCGAAAACGTTTTGCTGTTATTCAGGATATGATTAGAAATATTCAGTACTATTTCTATCACATTACTTTTTATATTTGGGTAAATCCATTTCAAGTGGTCCAGAAAATCATTAATTCGTTGCTCGACCATTTTTAAAAAAATCTGAAATTTTTTGTACAACAAACCTAACATGATGGAAGTTCAAAAGGACTATTATTTTAATTTTATTAATTTTTGTTTGTGCATGGCGGCCATCTTTGTTTCATCGTCTGCAGCAATTTTCTCGCAGAAAGGGTTTACGGAATTGTAAATAATTCATCGTTTATTTCTCCAATTCAAGTGCGGTTTACAGCAATTTGTACAGAATATATTGGGCTAAAAATTTGGTAATAGAGTAGTTTCCGAAACTAAATTCTTATTGGTGAAATTTAGGCATAATATTTCAGTTTTTTCCCAAAATTTGCCCGTTTACAAGAGGAAATTTTTCTAGCAAGGAAAACTGTCAACATGACATACTTTTTTTTACAAATAGGCTGAAAGTACTTGTACTCACACGCCAAGTTCCAGATATGGGACATTCTTTCTCTTCGCTAAAAAAATTCCCAAATTTTTCAAAAATGTCAAAAATCGCACTTTTGAGGCTTTGATATCTCTGGTGGGGCACGAGATAAAAATCTGAAATTCGGGTTGCTGAGAGTATTGTATGGTAGTGTTATGCACAAGAAATTTCAGGATGGAGATTTGACTACAATCTGAGATATGGAATGGGCAACATGTCAAAACAATACTGCCAAACTATTGTTTTGTTGTAGTCACAGCTAAGTATTTATCTCAGAGTGTCATTTAAATTTATTTTTTTTATTATCTTTAAATAATAGTAACAGAAAATAAACCATTTTGCAAAGATTAGCAATTAATTTAAAAAATAATTATTCCTAAGTAATACATTTTTTTATGTTTTCCGTAATTTTTGTTGTAGTTTTAGTAACTAAAAGAAACCTCAGCACTTTTACATAAAGAAAAATCATATTTTTATACAAGACCTGAGACAAAGAAACTGAATAGGGAAAGAGAAAAGCTGTTAATGTTGACCTACTTGTTGAGACATGATCAAACGTGTCAAAACACATTCCTGCTTGTTGGTTTAAAAACCACAATTTTAATGCTGCTTGCCAGTTTCTGAAACATGGTCCTACCATAAGTATGTTCCTGTAAATGAAACATTATACGATATTACCATGCATCAGCCTCAAGTAATTTTCAGAGCCCTTTCAAAATTCATACTGTAGAAAAATGACATTTTTGCATAAGGAGTAAGCTAGGAATTATTAACGAAATGAGACTCGCACATAGTGATTTCAAAGTTTATTTCTATGAGCCAGCAGGGCCGAGAACTTCAATAAAGTTATTAAGCGATGACCAGACTTGGTTCTTACAAATAAAATTTTGAGAAAGATCAAAATTGTGGT
Organism: Maratus speciosus; assembly: GCA_963932465.1. NCBI lineage: Eukaryota > Metazoa > Arthropoda > Arachnida > Araneae > Salticidae > Maratus > Maratus speciosus. The sequence goes on from OZ010788.1 coordinate 283,490,188, forward strand.
TTTTAAACCAACAAGCAAGAACGTGTTTTGACACGTTTGACCATGTCTCAATAAGTATGACAAAATTAACAGCTTTTCTCTTTCCCCATTCTTTTTTTGTCTTAGGTCTTGTATAAAAATATTTTTTTCTTCTTTATGTAAAAGTGTCGAGATTTCTTTTAGTTGCTAAAATTACAAGAAAAATTACTGAAACCATACAAAGCCTTAGGCATAATTATTTTTTAAATTAATTTCTAAGCTTTGCAAAATGCTTTATTTTCTGTTACTAATATTTAAAGATAATAAAAAAAATTAAATGACACTCTGAGATAAATACTTAGCTGTGACTACAACAAAACAATAGTTTGGCAGTATTGTTTTGACGTGTTGCCCTTGCCATATCTCAGCTTGTAGTCAAATCTCCATCCTGAAATTTCTTGGTCATAACACTACCATACAATACTCTCAGCAACCCGAATTTCAGATTTTTATCTCGTGCCCCACCAGAGATATCAAAGCCTCAAAAGTGCGATTTTTGACATTTTTGAAAAATTTGGGATTTTTTTTAGCGAAGAGAAAGAATGTCCCAGATCTGGAACTTGGCATGTGATTACAAGTACTTTCAGCCTATTTGTAAAAAAAAAGTATGTCATGTTGACAGTTTTCCTTGCTAGAAAAATTTCCTCTTGTAAACGGGCAAATTTTCGGAAAAAAACTGAAATTTTATGCCCAAATTTCACCAATAAGCATTTAGTTTCGGAAACTACTCTATTACCAAATTTTTAGCCGAATGTATTCTGTACAAATTGCTGTAAACCGCACTTGAATTGGAGAAATAAACGATGAAATATTTACAATTCCGTAAACCCTTCCATCGAGAAAATTGCTGCAGACGATGAAACAAAGATGGCCGCCATGCACAAACAAAAATTAATAAAATTAAAATAATAGTCATTTTGAACTTCTATCATATTAGGTGGGTTGTACAAAAAATTTCAGATTTTTTAAAAATGGTCGAGCAACGAGTGCTGGATCACTTGAAATGGATTGACCCATTTATAAAAGTTTCTATTTCTAAACAAATGGTACATATTATTGCTATGATAATTTGACGATTAAAATGTATAGTGTTTAAATATATAAACAAGTAATATAATAATTTTGTTTTTAAAGTCAATTCCTACTTAGGTCATCAAAGGAAAATTTAATATAATCCCTTAAGCTAATATTAGTTTTTGTTGCATTAAAATATCTCAATTTGTTGATTTTCTATAAGCAAGTATAGGTTTACAATGGAACTCCATGGGAATTTGGCGAAATATTAGAGATATCGCCAAGTTGGCGTCACTCTTGGCGACTCATTTTAACCGCCAAATTTGGCGATATATCGCCAAGTTGGCGACAAACTTGGCGGTACTTGGCAACAGAACAGGGTCCCCCCTATGGTAACCCCTTATTGAAAATACTTTCATTGATCTTCATTAACCAATGGCCGCCATTTTGTTTCCCATGCAAAACTAAAATTAATTAATTAAAATTTAATTAATTAATTAATATTTGAAAAAACTGTATTAACATCAATTGCCATCCAGCACAAGTTTTAAAAAATTTATTTCAACTTGATAGGATGAATAATGAGTATTTTATTAACGATTGAAAATTTGAATAAGATATATAAATATTAAACAAAAACATAATTTCAAGAACAAATTAAAAAAACGAAATTTATTTCCTACATTGTTTAAGCCCGAGAAGGAACAGATATTAAGTTATTTCATTCAATTAGTTCTACATTTAATGTTAAATTTTTGTAACAAATTAGTTAAGCCAATTGAAGATTAAAAAATAAAAATAAAATTCATACAATATGATACTTAAAACACCCTAAAAAATAGATTCCGTTCAAATGAAATCGAAATAAATCTTAGACTCCTTCCATTTTTAATTGAAAATATTTGTATTGCAGTTTTTGAATTATGTTTATGGCAATTGTTCATAAAATGATAAGATTCTTGAAAAATACAAAACTTAAAAAAAGTCTAAGATTTATTTCGATTTCATTTGAACGGAATCTATTTTTTAGGGTGTTTTAGGTATCATATTGTATGAATTTTATTTTTATTTTTTAATCTTCAATTGGCTTAACTAATTTGTTACAAAAATTTAAGATTAAATGTAGAACTAATTGAATGAAATAACTTAATATCTGTTCCATCTCGGGCTTAAACAATGTAGGAAATAAATTTCGTTTTTTTAATTTGTTCTTCAAATTATATTTTTGTTTAATATGTCAAATTTTTTAATAACTACTGCACTCAAAGGAACGCATTTCAAAATTAATAGAGAGTATCATCATCAGGCTTTAATGCAGGGTTGGCAGGTTTTTGACATGTATCAGTTTATGTTGGGTTTAAATCATGGTTTAAACCGTCATGCCTCAAATACTAAATTGATTTGTAAAAATTCACATTAAATGTCACACATGACAACATTACATGTAATATTTTAAATTCACCATTACTGTATACCAATAATTAGTACATAGTAAAGTATTATTGTTAAGTGCAACTTTTTAACAGGCTAAAATTTTTATTTTTTTTTATTTTATTTATTTATTTTTTTTTTTTTTGTAAAATTGTGTTTTTCTAAAAAAGTAGACATTAAGCTCACCTGATCTGTACATTTTTTCTCTTACTTAAAATCGTTTTAATTTCTCTTACTTTTGAGAGCTTAAAGGATTAGCTACTTTTTTTTATAGGAAAAAGACTTAGAAAAGAACAGATTTTTTTGTATATATAACAAAATAATGTGCATCAATGTTATTCTAGTCTAAGCAATAACCCTTCTATTCAAATTTGAAATTGGATTATTAATCTTAAACATTTACAAAATAAGAGAAGTAATTTAAAAAAAAAAGTTTTAAGTCAAAATCTTTTTAAAACATGCTTTCTTTAAATATATAAAAATATGTTTTTGATTTTAAAACAGAACAAAATTGGCTCGGTCTTCTAAAAGAAAATTCCCTTAAGCCCCATATTGAAAAAGTGCATAATCGAAACAATACCATTGTTTGGCTTATATTTTGTATCCCAACCATCAGGGGCAAGGGTTGACTGATGTATCAATCGATTCAGCTCGCGCTTCAGCTACAGAGAGAATTTATGGATGCTTACCCATACTGATTGTGTAAGAAGCTTATTTCAGTGCTAATAGGGAGGACCCCATTTCTTGGTGGAAAGGTATCATTAAATGCAATAGCTTTTTCAGCCTGTTTCAAATGCTCATCTAGCAATGCTTTTGCTATCAAGTCCTACTAGCTCAGCATCAATTAAGAGACAGACTATTTTCTAACGCTTCATACACTCTAAACTCAGAAATCATTTGGGTGTAAATAAATGTGCTAAACACGTTGTGTGCATGCAGCGGGGTAAAATTGATCCGGAATATTTAATTGTACAAAATGATCTTATTGTGATTGAAAATTCCAAAAAATAAAAATATTTTATTGTAATTAATAATTTGGTTTTTTTAAATTATTAAATTACAATAAATTTAAATAAAAGATCACATAAATCATTGACTTATTTAATGTTTACCTATTGTTGTTAAAATGTTTTAGTGTGTTAATTACATGTATTTGGCAGTTTTTGACGGTTTAAACCAGTTTTTGACGGTTTAAACCAGTTTATGACAGTTTAAACCAGTTTTTGACGCTTGTCATGTCAAAAGCCCAACCCTGCTTTGATGTAAGCGGTATTGCATCACTATGTGGGATGCAGTTTACCAATGTGTAATTCAAAATGTTTCACCACTGTAGTAATGCGGGTTGCGGTAGTTTGGACAAAAACTTCTAATCTGAACGTAAAAACTCTATAATTAAAACATAAAAAAATAACTTCACTTAATTTTAGATCACTTAGATTAAAATTAGATATCACCTATTTCTCACTCAGAAACGCTATGAATGTAAATGTCAATTATGTTGAATCATTACTGCTAATATTTAACAATATTATAGTTGTGATACAGTAAAAAATAAAAAATAAAAGTTTTACTTAAATTTTTAGACCTTATTCTCTCCCAAGGGATGATGTAAACACATCAGAAAATTATTACCTAAGTTTAACTTGGGGTATAAACAGTTCTCATATCGGAAAAAAATACATTTTAAAATTTAAGTTATGTAATTCCCCACTAAGTTTGCTACCTGCGTAAAAATAGCTATCCATTAGAAACTTTTTACTAAAATATAAACTTGACCAAAGCAAAAACTTATTCTGAAAATATCCTTACTAAGTTCGCTACCTGCGTAAAAATAGCTATTCATTAGAAACTTTTTACTAAAATATAAACTTGACCAAAGAAAAAACTTATTCTAAAAATATCCTTTTTATTTCCATTATGACGCCATATTCACCTTTTTAATTTTTGAAAAAAAAAAAAAAAAAAAAAAAAAAAAAAAAAAAAAAAAAAAAAGAAAAAACCTAGCTCATTTAATATTTCACGTGAAAATATTTCAACTAAAAAGAAATAAATAATTATTACTGTTTTTGAAATTTTTGCAACAATGAAGTAAAAATGTTACATTTTCTATGAAAAATGTCCGTTGATTTTCAATGAAAAAAGCGAAAATTGGAATTATTAAGAAAAATATTTGAATAATGTAAAAACAAATTGGCCCATGTTTCTCTCTGGGTTATAATTCACCCATATGCAAAGGCATTTCACCATTCGTTTTTAACCTGACGTCAGGCAAACGTTTTTACACTTTAAATTTATAATATCATTAGAATTAGTAAAGAATAAAAAATGAGTGGCATCAGGGACAAAAAGGTGGGAAGAAAAAATGAAAAAGTTATCATCTCCATAGGCTTTTCCATGTTAAATTAACATTGAGAAGTGACACTGGAAATAAATAAGTATTGCGCTGCCGCGCAATACTTAAATATAAATAAATATAGGGAGAGTGTGAACTAATAGTAGGAATTGAAAAACACTTTTTGGTTTTATTTGGGATATGATTAGAAATATTCTTTACTATTTATATCAGATTAGTTTTAAGTGTGCACACACTATTCATTACAATAACTTATGAATAAAAAAGGAAATTTTATTAACTTCAGAAAAAAATAATATCACATTATTATCTGACTAACGTATTTTCAAAAATGTTAATGCAACAATGCTCTTGTCATTTGGAATTACATTACAGTTCTTTGAACTAATATGAATGGTATTAAATTATAAACAGAAGTTCTCTTATACGTCCATTAAAAATATTTCAAAAATATATATTCTAAAAACACACTCAAAATATATATTAAACATTTAATTGCTAAAAACGACGTCAAATGTTAATAAAATATATTAAAAGATCTTAATAATTTGACATGTTTCGATTGAATTTACTCAATCATCATCAGAAAAACAAATAAACACAAAGATGGAAAATGACAATAAACTATTACAAATGAAATTTAAAATAAATAAATAAATAAATAAATAAAATAAAATAAAAAAATAAAATAAAATAAAATAAAATAAAATAAAATAAAATAAAAATAAAAATAAATAAATAAATAAATTTTTTTGACGTCCTTTTTAGCAATTAAATGTTTAATATATATTTTGAGTGTGTTTTTAGAATATATATTTTTGTAATATGAATGGGTTAAAATGAGCTTCCATTTCACATGAATTTTAAAATTGCCGTTGCAAAAGGGAAACAGTCCGTTATTCTTCCTAACTTCAAGTATTAGTGTCGATTAAGCAAGCTGCCCATAAATGCTTTCCACTATTAAAAAATTTGTAGCCTCATATTTTAAGAAGATCACCACAAAAATTGGGTAGAATGCATACAGTTTTTAAGGTTCCCTTCTATTAAAATTCTTCCAGAATTTAACAAGTTTCCCTTCAAAAAATTTGTCTGCAAAGTGTTCCACTCATTTTAATATCGTTCATTTTGGCCATTGCAAAGAACTTTCAAAGACATGCGCTCAATCCAGTTTTAAAAAGTGATAGCAGACATTCTAAAATCTTTTTTCTTCCCTTTTCAAGTTTTTAAATATTTTTTATTCACTGTAAACTTATTTTTCAAAATTTATGCTTTACGGTATTTAAATATTTTTTTTCATCGTGTTCTTACGCACAATGAAACCTTACATCTTTTTTTTCTTTATTAACACGTTGTATGCAATGTCTATTTTTTCTGTCTTTACATTTTAGCCACGAAATAAGATTCCCGTTACACAATCTATAAGAGTCTGTCATCGATGACTGACGCGGCCTAAACGAAAAGATCAGTGTCAGCCAACGGTGACTGACGTGGCACTCAACGTGTTAAATGAATTACATTATAATAAAAAGTAAGTAAATAGTTAATATGAAGTTTACATTCTATGGTATCTTTACTTTTTTCCCCTTTTAAATAATAAAAAATGCGAGATAATTATTCACATTTAGTATGTGAATTGATGCGACGGATGATTTATCATTCCATATCATAATAAGGACACATTTTACAAAGTAGTAAAAATAAACTATTATTTGAAAACCTTTCCATTATTCTTATAGATTAATAACGAAAAAATTTAAAATACTTTTTATTTTATAAATATGTAATAAATACTAAAATAACAAGGGATTTTTAGTTGCTTTCCCAAAGTTTTTGGAAAATAGCTTCCTCGAAAAATTAGATGCCTCCATTTTCTTTTCGTGAACGTGGACAGATAGATTTTTACATGATGTCGATCATTTTGCACTATCAAAAATCTCATGAAATCATATAGGATCCTCATATTTTCAGCATTATAATTCAACCGGAATTTTTTTATCTCAAATGCCGTGATTGTATTCCCTAGGTGCGACATGAGGAATTACACGATGAATGTTTGATTTTACAGTAGTTTTTGAACATTTCTCGTTCTCTAAACGTACCCAAATTTCGGTCGCAATATTTTTTCTCGGGATAATGGTAGTATTTTATCCTTGAAATACGTTGTTTTCAAAAAGTTAAACAATAAATCCGCAATGTTAATTTTTTAACATAAAAGTTAATTGTGATTACCCAATCGAAAATGAAATAACAGTTATCAGTAATCAACAGGCACGATTTTTGCACCACAGATAGTCAATTTGTCGTTAGTTTCACGTGACTAATAGTCAGAAATGTCACAATCAGGATGGTGAATGAAAATATGATATATTTCAATTGCTTAAGTTTTTTTTATCAAGTGATCGTCATTTGGTGATTCCATTCAAAACTGACCGTGGGTGTTGCTTTCATTTGAAAGCTTGTCACAAAGTAAATACTATTGTGACATTACAATGGAGTCTCGTCTCCACATGCATTTCTATCACAGTTTTAAGGTGAATTCATTGCCTCCAGATAATACGTCACAAAGCAACACATTGAATCCTCAGCGGAGTCACCAAATATCGGTCACTTGAGAGTAAAAATCATACGAATGAAAAATATCCGATTTCAATTCACAGTAGTTACTATGACACTTGAGACAATATGTTACACCGATTAGCTGTGCTATTAGGACTGTACCTATGTCTTACACCTACTGTTTATATAATTTTATTTTGAGTATTCACAATTAACTTCTGTGTTCGAAAATTGCTACTTATGTTTGTTTCTTAATTTTTGCGCAACAGCGTAATACCGTGAAAAATTTTAATAGCGGATCAATTGATTTTATTAATTATCACTCAAACCAGTTTTACTTTAAAATGAAATTAATGAAGATTGAAATTTATTTTGATAAGTCGTGAATAAATCTTTATGTAACCTAGCTGCTTTACATCTAGCCATTTTCTAAATAAATGTGCTAACTTTAAGTTGATATTTAACACCTATTAGGAGAAACTTACGCGAGTAATATTTACTGACTGACAATACTGGATTTTATTTAGTAGTCCACTAGCATTTTAATCATTTACTTTTCAAAATCTGAAAAATTGTTTTTCTACGAAATTTAAACAAGCCTTTCTTTATTGAAGTGAATAAAACACATTAAACATATTTATAAATGAACGATAAACAGTTTTATTATTAATGAAGATTTGTTGAAATATGCTTCAGAATGTATTGAAATTTGAATATATTCTCAATAAGTAAAGAAAGTATATTTTTAAAAATAATTTTAAATCCTGTTTTTGAAATAAAGATTATAGAGCTAGTAATATATACATATATATTTAATGTAATATCTTTTTGAAACAAACCACCGAATCCATAATATTCTTTTTTTAAGTTCAGTATTTGTTACAACGATTTTTTTTTCTTATTTTAAAATGTCAGCGTTGCCTTTTAAATATAAAAAGATATTTATATCTTTCATTAAACTTAACAATTTTGATTTATTGCTCTTTTCAAAAACTGAATATAATTTTTCACATTTTTAAACATCACATACATGCACTTTTTTACAAATTTTAAAGTGATATTTTAAAACTAACAAGCATTATTAAATTTTGACTTCGGATAATAAAGTGAAAAGATTGTCGTCGAAAAGAGAATAAATCATAGTAAAATTTAAAAGGAGCTAGATTTTATAAGGTTAATACCGTCACATCTAAATTTATTCTTAAATAAGTTTTAAAATCGAAAAGAAATGTGGGTATATACCTTGTATATTTTTACACATCATGCATGTTTTGTTTTCAGATATGAATTTTTCCAGATATTAAGAATTTCGACAAAGAGTGACTTTAAAAAAATTATTTTAAGTAAAACATGTATCGTAAAACTTAAATATAACATGGAACTAGTGCAATTTCTCAAAATGTCCAATTTCCCTTTTATACTCAGAAATTTGTTTTATAAACAAACTGACAAACTGACCATAATGACAGTGAAGGATTTGTATATTTAAACTATTGTTTTGCGAGTTCGCCTTTAATATCAGCAACAGCTCTTGTGTTTCATTTCAGTTTTAATTCGACCTAAGCAAAGGCGATTATATCAGTTGATTACACATTTGCACAAACACACACGCACATATATATACAGTTGTGCCCGAAATTGTGGACACTTTTGGAAAATTTTATGTTTTCTAAGTTTACGTGCTTATCGAAAATGTTATGTTTGACAAAATGCAAACTCTTATATATCATTTTGAAGCAAATTTAATACTGATTTCAATACAAAAACAAAATCCAAATATTTTCAATACAAAAAAAAAAATAAAAATTAAGCGGCAATTATTATAGAAATATACCGATGATTGCAGTGAGTTATCAGTACTTAATAGGGTTGACTTTAATTTTTATTACACATTCACATCGATGTTTCATATAGCTGACGAAAGTTTTAAGCTATTCCTTGTTATTACATGATGTCAGGAAACAATTATGGATTCTATTAGTTCCCTTTTATTTGATAAACGCCTCATTCGTACAGGAGTTTTCAAACAGTGCCACAAGTTCTCAATAGAATTGAGATCAGGAATGTTTCCTGTTCATGACAACAATTCAATGCTCTTTGTACTAAACCACTCTTTCGTTATTTTTGCAGTGTGACAAGGAGCAGAATCCTGCTCAAAAATAAATGAAGCGCTGTTGGGAAAGAGATCCCTGATGGAAGGTATAAAGTTTGGTTCTAGAATAGTGTCACTGTATTCTTGCATTCAGTGTCCAGTCGATTTAATGAAGGCGACCAATACCGTCTGTTGACATGCTTAACCAAATCATAACACTAACTGGGTTCTTCACAGTTGCCTGAATGCAATTAGGATGTAGCTCTTCTCCTATTCTACTTGTTACATATTTTCTTCCATCACTACCGAATAACAATATCTTAGTTTCATCACTCCATATAACCTGTGACCACTCATTATCTGTCCAATTAATGTGTTCCTTTGCCCACTGTAGTTTTTTTTGCGCTGCTGTAAATTGAGATAAGGTTTTTTTTCGTGGAATCCTACCTTTTAGCCCAACATAAAATAATCTACTCCTGATTGTTCTTGAACTGCAGAAACACCAGCGTCATTCAGTACACTTCTGATAGCCGCTGATGACATTCTTCTATCTTGGGGACATTGTCTTTTTTTTCTTCTGTCATCAATAGATGTGGTGCACATTTTTAGGCCTTTTCCTGCTTTGTTTCTTATTGAATTGGTCTCCTGATATCGTAAACAAAACTTTCGATTTCCAGATATAGTCGCTGAACAACCCAGCTGTTTTGCTATTTCAGCATAGGAAAGACCACATTCTTGTAACACATGAATGTAAGTTCTCATTCTAGGTGTCCAGTCTACCCTTTCATTTGATGTCATTGCTTCCTGAGTAAATATTAGAAATATTTACAAAAATTCCTACTAACATATTAAAAAGTTTAACAAAAATTCCTATTTGCAATTTGATTTCATAAAAAACAGTCTTCTACGGAACAAAGCGCAATAACTTCTGCAAACTTTATGTAAAATGGCAGCTTCTGCTGGCAGTTACTAACATTTAATTGGTTCCCAGAACAAGAACAGTGATTGGCCATGAAAGTTAGAAATTACAATCCACTTCATCACAGTGTTTGTTTTCAGATAAGAGTAAATATAACTTTTTTTGTATAGCGAATATTTCAATTTTGTTTTTTGTATTGAAATCAGTATTAAATTTTCTTTAAAATGATATACAAGCGTTTGCATTTTGTGAAACGTAATATTTTCTATAAGCATACAAAGTTAGAAAACATAAACATTTTCAAAAGTGTCCATAATTTTTCACACAACAGTATATATGCGTACTTTCGTACGTATGTATGTATACATGTATTTCCGGACATTTCTTTAGAATGAGTACTCCGATTTAGACATTTCATTGCTTTTAGAAAAGGCAATTTTGGATGATGGTACCGTATGCATACCATAATATATACATAAATGGTATTGTACCTTTCTGTCCGTTTTCATTTTTTATTCTTTTTTGCTTTACTAGGATTCAACTTTCGTGAAAATTGTCCAAATAATACACATTTTGAAACTATATTTAGATACACAGTAGTACTTTATGAAAATTGTGATCAATTGGTCTAGAAACATCTTTTTTTTACAGACACGTCAAAAATTTTCATACAGTCAAAATACACGTCAAATATTTTCATAAAATTTCATTTACTGTGCTTCAAACAAGTGATATGGAGGGAAAGTCATAGTTTAAAGTTAACGTAGCTGACAGTAAAATGTTTAAACAAAAAACATTCTTTTAGCCAAGCATTTCTCTCTAAAATGCACAAAAGTGTGTATAGTAAAAACTAAAAATTTAGATTCACTCAAAGTCTATTTAATTTTGTTATGTTATTTCTTACTTGTTACTAGATTCAGATAAATATTCCAGTATTGTAATCCTTAATTTTAAAGAAGTTAACACTGGCGAAACATTATTAGTTTATGAAGAACTTCGTGCAGTTCTTTTCAAAAACAATTATATAAATATAATGTTAGTCAATAATATTACTTTCACGGAAAACGATGCTTTATTTTCGATATCTGACAAACATAAATCTATTATTAATAAGAGAATACAATAGACTCCAATACCTAGAATAATTCTGAAAATAATAGCAGTCCTTGTTCCCGCAAAATTTTTCTTTTGATTGTATAATTGCATTTTTCTATTGTTACATTTTTTTATACTTACACTGTGAAATACACACTGTCTTTGATATCTTGCAGTCTTTAATTATCTATCAAATATAGTTTATTGAATACATATTAAAAGTATGCCTTTTTGTTATGCTAAAACATAGTATTTAAACTGTACCGTTTTTAACTTTAAAATGAAAATCTCGAGTACACGAACAGCATCATTTATTTTCGGTATAAAGGCACACGGGTTACAACAAAAGTACGTAAAAGTACACACACACACTTAAGAAATATAATTTAAAAAATATCAGGATGCCAGGCACCGTAGCAGTTTTCCTTGCAGACTTTTGGTCAGAGTTCTAACTATAGAGATTTTGTCTCTCTCCGGATGCTCAAATGCATTACTGCGTCTGGCCCCTCTGGGTCGGGTATATATGCCCAGCCAAATTCAAGTAATTTTAAAGAGGTTTGAAGATGAGTTCAAGTAGCTAAGAATTATCATCCCTTCAATGTCACAAATTGACCAGTACTTAAGATTTCTTCAAAAGTTACGAGTTTAATCTCAGAAAGAATCTTAAATAGGAAACATGTGTATGGTATGTAAAAGTCCTTCCGGCCAGTGCCGGGAGGAAGAGGTAGCTTTCATAATCCTTATTTTAAAAAAGCCAACTTATATCATGCAAACACACGAAGCTCAATTTAGTGGAAACCGAATATAGGAGATTCAATACTAATTTTTATCAATATAATGAATGAGAATTTCGCGAAATTGGTCAGCTTTATCCAAGCTGCTTTTCTTTAAAGTAACTTATATTTGGCTGCCAAATTCGGCAATTTCTTAAAGTGCCTGTCATTTTAAGACAACATGGTGGATGAGGCTAAGCAGTGAACTTGGTCGAGACCTTAGTAATTGCTGTGCACATGCTCACTCACATCGGAATCGGTTAATATAGAGGAGTGCTGTCGCATGCAAAAAACCAGATTTTTCAAAATGTCACCCACAATAGAAATTGAAACTGCTATATCTGAGCCATTTTTTAAGGTAAAGACAAACAAAAAATGCTCCTTAATCCTTATATCAAGATCAAATACTTAAGAAAGAAACCTTTTTCAATTTCTAATTTTTTTGCACCTCACTTTAAATATATATATTTTTTTTAATTTAATGGTCGCCATTTTGAAACAAGATGGCTGATGAATCAGGCCAGCGAACTTGGTCGAGGTGTTGATGTATACTATCCACATGCCTTCTTACATCGAAATAGGTTAATAAATACGCGTGTTATCACGTGACAAATACAAGATCGTTTCAAAATGTTAGCCATGCTAGAAATTCAAAGAGCTATAAATGAACCATTTTTTAAGATATCAACAAAAGAACAAATTTTCAGAAACAAAAACTGCTCCGGAATCTTTGTATCAAGACCAAACACATAAAAAAAATCTTTTTCATTTTCCAATTTTTTAATACCTCATTTTGAATTTTAAATTTAATTTTTTTTTAATGGCAACCCTTTTGAAACAAGATGGCGAATGAAGCTGGCCAACGAACTCGGTCGAGACATTGGTATGTACTATGTACAGACTAAGTTACATCCAAATAGGTTCATAAATACGCCTGTTATCGCGTGACAAAAATCGGGTCGTTTTAAAATGTCAGCCACAAGAGAAATTCAAAATGCTATTACTCAGCCATTTTTTTTAGATATAGACGAAAGAAAAACTGTTCCGGAATCTTTGTATTAAGGTCAAACACATACAAAAAAAATATTTTTCATTTTCCAATTTTTTGGTATCTCATTTAAATTTTTTTATTTTTTAATTTTTTTAAATGGCCGCCATTTTGAAACAAGATGGCGGATGAAGCTGGCCAACGAACTCGGTCGAGATATTTGTATGCACTATGTACACACCAAGGTACATCCAAGTCGGTTCATAAATACGCCTGTTATTACGTGAGAAATATCAGGACGTTTCAAAATGTCAGCCACGCTAGAAATTCAAAATGCTATAACTCAGCCATTTCTTAAGATATAGACGAAACAAAAACTGCTCCCGAATTTTTTATCAAGGTCAAACACATAACAAGAAAATATTTTTTCAATTTTCAATTTTTGGTACCACATTTCAAATTTAAATTTTTCTTAAAAATTTAAATGGCCGCCATTTTTAAACAAGATGGCGGGTGAAGCTGGCCAACGAATCCGGTCGAGACATTGGTATGTACTATGTATAAACGAAGTTACATCCAAATCGGTTCATAAATACGCCTTTTATCGCGTGACAAATTTCAGGACGTTTCAAAATGTCAGCCACGCTAGAAATTCAAAATGCTATAACTCAGCCATTTTTTAAGATATAGACAAAACAAAAACTGCTCCGAAATCTTTGTATAAAGGTCAAATACATAAGAAAAAATATTTTTCCATTTTCAATTTTTTGGTACCACATTTCAATTTTTACATTTTTAAAAAAATTTTAAATGGCTGCGATTTTGAAACAAAATGGCGGATGAAGCTGGCCAACGAACTCGGTCGAGAGATTGGTATGTACTATGTACACACCGAATTACATCCAAATCGGTTCATAAATACGCCTTTTATCGCGTGACAAAATTCAGGACGTTTCAAAATGTCAGCCACGCTAGAAATTCAAAACGCTATAACTCAGCCATTTTTTAAGATATAGACGAAACAAAAACTGCTCCGGAATCTTTGTATAAAGGTCAAATACATAAGAAAAAAATATTTTTCCATTTTTAATTTTTTGGTACCACATTTCAAGTTTTAAATTTTTTTAAAATTTTTAAATGGCCGCCATTTTGAAACAAAACGGCGGATGAAGCTGGCCAACGAACTCGGTCGAGACATTGGTATGTACTATGTACACACCGAATTACATCGAAATTGGTTCATAATTACGGGAGTTACAGTGTGACATAGGTCAGATATATATATATATATATATATATATATATATATCAATTTTGAACGGAGGGTGGTTTCGGGGTCTGGGGGTCATGATCGATGAAAATATACCAAAATTTTTTGAAATCGCTTTCCTCCGAACGGCTGCAATAGGTAGCTTTTTTGTAAAGAAAGCTACCTAAAAGGAAATACAGAGATTAATAATTTATGTTTCCAATATGTTTTAATTGCGGTGTAATAATCTTTCCCGATCTCTTTTCGTCTTTTATTCAAAACCACAATTTTACCAAAAGCACAATAACTTTTATAAAATAATTAAACGGTAATGGCATTGGAGCAGCTAGTTTAATTTAACGACTTCAATGTAGCTTCTATTACAGCGAAAATTTGGAAGATAGTAATAAAGTTCGAAGGTACAAAGAGTTTTATATTTGTCCAATTCCACTCAACCACAAACTAAGAGTAAATAAACATCCTAATCATCCTAATGTCTCTAATGATGGCTACATAATACTATAATAAAATGCTTGCCCAAAACACAATTTACTTTAATGATGATTTAACTATACTAAGAGTCTGTTTCTCTCAAAACCACTTTATTCGAGCACGAGACAAATTCTTACCAATACTGCAAACCTTAAGCAAGATAGCTCGCTCATTTTCTTGTTAATAAATCACTTCTTTTTTAATGTGGCAAGGCTAGACACTAAATAACAGCAACAAGTGAAGGAAATTAAAAAATGCTAAGTATGCACTGTAAATCCGATTATCTTTGTTAAATCCTCATTTTTAGAGCTGCCAAACAACTACAAACACCTAATTATGAGGAGTTTTGAAAAATACCAGTGACGATCCAATTGCCAGCGTCCTTTTACACTTTATGAAAATTAACCCTCTATTGCCTTTGATAGCTTTTAATGTACCATCAGTGTTTCCTGTTTAGTGGATTTTTTATATTCAGATATTCTGAATTCATACCAGAAATTTAAAATAATATTCTTCCCTTTATTTAATAACGGACATTCCATCATTGAATGAAACGAAAATTACTATTTAGATTTTCTGATAGGGATTCGGATTTTCTGAATTGCGAAATTTTTAGAATGAAATCTACCATGGGCAATAGAGGGTGAACGAGAGGCAGTTCAGATTCATCCATAAAAGGCAGCTTCGGAAGATAACACTTAAACACGCAAAACGGAGTCGAACACTAGGTATTTTTATTAGGTGTAATGTGAACAACTCTACCACATACTTTTTTTTATGCAAAACGTTTATAAAAAGAAAATAATAAGTCCTCTAAAAGTCTTTCAATACTTTTAATTGACAAAATAACATCCAATACAATCTCGGAATAATTAATGAAATTATCTTATTTCACATACACAATTTTTCCCGAAATGTAAAAGTTTGAGATATTGCATTTAAAGTGTAAATTTATAACAAAAATATTACAGATTGTATTTTTGTAAAATGCTTTATTCCTATTCTTAATTCACATAAAAATGAAAAAAGACGATTCTGAAGACACAAAATTTTGATTTACAATATTCTTCATAAAAAATGGCTTTAGTAGTGCAATATCAGTATTTCAAACTTAATGGCAATAACTTAAGTTTATCTATAAATTACAGTGCTCATTTGTTGTGGAACTGAGAAATTAAAACAGAGGTTAACTACGAAGTTTGAGTGCGACGCACTCTTTAATGAGCTATTGCCACAAATATATCATTTTCGTTTTCTTGCCATTATACATGAGTTATGCTGACAATATTTTCACATGTTTTAAGAAAAAAAAATGTCTTTTGTAATATTATATGTTATAAGTGTTACAGTTAGTAATTGTAAAAACAGTTTTTTAATAACTTCAAAAAAAGTAAAAATATATTTAAGAGAGTACCTTTAGTATGAGATATAGATAAGAAGACTGTTGTTTTAAGATGGTTAAATGTAAAGATTTCTACATACGCTTAACCCATTTAACAACATTCTTCATAAAAAATGGCCTCAGTAGTGCAATATCAGTATTTCAAACTTAATGGCAATAACTTAAGTTTATCTATAAATTACAGTGCTCATTTGTTGTGGAACTGGGAAATTAATACAGAGGTTTACTATGAAGTTTGAGTGCGACGCACTCTTTAATGAGCTACTGCCACAAATATATCATTTTCGTTTTCTTGCCATTATACATCAGTTATGCTGACAATATTTTCACATGTTCTAAGAAAAAAAATGTCTTTTCTAATATTATATGTTATAACTGTTACAGTTACTAATTGTAAAAACAGTTTTTTAATAACTTCACAAAAAATTAAAAATATTTTTTTAAGAGAGTACCTTTAGTATGAAATATTATAGATCTGAAAACTTTTGTTTTAAGAATGTTAAATGTAAAGATTTCTACATACGCTTAACCCATTTAACTAACTGCTATGTAAAATTCTTTTAATTTCAAACGTTTTTACTTTTATTTTACTAAGCAAACTTACTAACGTTTAAGAAATGGTTAATTCTAATCTTTCATTGAAGTATCGTTAAAAGTCTTTTTAGTGAAAAAGGTCATAACAAAACACAAAATAAACAAATTACAACGTAATTATACAAGAAAAAGATATTATCGTCGACCTGCTTAGAATATTTGATTAAATCCTAAAATAATTAAGCATTTTTATGACTTTTTTTGGCACAGTGGAAGAAAACTGTTCATGAAAAATAAATCTAGTCAAGAAATTTGCAATAAATAATTTTCTTTATTCTGTTATAAGATATCATAAGAAAACATTATAATTATATATATATATTTTATAGTAAATTGTTTTGTGTAGAAATCTTTCAATATTTTAAACATTGATTAAAAATGAAAAATATGGGAAGATATTTTGTTAGAAATAATGTATTTCCTAGTTTTTGCATTCAAAATAATCCATTTAGAAATACGAGTTCATGATAAATTACATTTGAAAAAAAACATTAGTACTAAATGTGTACAATTACCTGATGAAAAAGGTTTCCATTTTAAGTCAATAATTCTAAAACCAAAGAATAAAATATAAATATAACATTTTATCCGCAATTTCGAAAATATCTTGTTACATTTAAGAATGGCTGTAGAAACGAAAAAATATTTTTCATTCCTGCAAAAATGTATCTGTATTTAATACCTTTAGATTCTAGAAGACGCTCCCTATATGGCACGCACTTTGGGTCTCATTAGTGTGATTGGTGGATTGCTGGCCGTTCGTGGTAACACTAAAGCTAACACATCATTCCACGGCTGCCACAGCCTTAGGTAGCTTTCAATACAAAAAGCTACCTATTGCAGCCGTTCGGAGGAAAGCGATTTAAAAAAATTTTGGTATATTTTCATCAATCATGACCCTTAGACCCCGAAACCACCCTCCGTTCAAAATTGACATATATATATATATATATATATATATCTGACATTTGTCACACTGTAACACTCGTATTTATGAACCGATTTGGATGTAATTCGGTGTGTACATAGTACATACCAATGTCTCGACCGAGTTCGTTGGCCAGCTTCATCCGTCATTTTGTTTCAAAATGGCGGCCATTTAAATTTTTTTTTTAAATTAAAATTTTAAATGTGGTACCAAAAAATTGAAAATGGAAAAATATTTTTTTTCTTATGTATTTGACCTTTATACAAAGATTCCGGAGCAGTTTTCGTTTCGTCTATATCTTAAAAAATGGCTGAGTTATAGCATTTTAAATTTCTAGCGTGGCTGATATTTTAAAACGTCCTGAATTTTGTCACGCGATAAAAGGCGTATTTATGAACCGATTTGGATGTAACTTCGTTTATACATAGTATATACCAATGTCTCGACTGAGTTCGTTGACCAGCTTCATCCGCCATCTTGTTTAAAAATGGCGGCCATTTAAATTTTTAAGAAAAATTTAAATTTGAAATGTGGTACCAAAAAATTGAAAATTGAAAAAATATTTTTCTCTTATGTGTTTGACCTTGATAAAAAGATTCGGGCGCAGTTTTTGTTTCGTCTATATCTTAAAAAATGGCTGAGTTATAGCATTTTGAATTTCTGGCGTGGCTGACATTTGAAACGTCCTGATTTTTGTCACGTGCTAACGGGCGTATTTGTGAACCGATTTGGATGTACCTTGGTCTGTACATAGTACATACAAATATCTCGACCCAGTTCGTTGTCCAGCTTCATCCGCCATCTTGTTTCAAAATGGAGGTCATTTAAAAAATTTAAAAAAATTTTTAATTTAAAATGAGATACCAAAAAATTGGAAAATGAAAAAGATTTTTTTGTATGTGTTTGACCTTAATACAAAGATTCCGGAACAGTTTTTGTTTCATCTATATCTAAAAAAATGGTTGAGTTATAGCATTTTGAATTTCTATTGTGGCTGACATTTTAAAATGACCTGATTTTTGTCACGCGATAACAGGCGTATTTTTTAACCGATTTGGATGTAACTTGGTCTGTACATAGTACATACCAATGACTCGACCGAGTTCGTTGGCCAGCATCATTCGCCATCTTGTTTCAAAAGGGTTGCCATTTAAAAAAAAAAAAAAAAAAAAAAAATTAAATTTAAAATGAGGTATTAAAAAATTGGAAAATGAAAAAGATTTTTTTAATGTGTTTGGCCTTGATACAAAGATTCCGGAGCAGTTTTTGTTTCTGAAAATTTGTTCTTTTGTTTATATCTTAAAAAATGGTTGAATTATAGCACTTTCAATTTCTAGCATGGCTATCATTTTGAAATGATCTTGTATTTGTCACGCGATAACACACGTATTCGCCTATTTCGATGTAAGAAGGCATGTGGATAGTATACATCAATATCTTGACCAAATTTGCTGGCCAGCTTCATCAGCCATCTTGTTTCAAAATTGCGGCCATTAAATTAAAAAAAAAATTATATTTAAAGTGAGGTGCAAAAAAATTAGAAATTGAAAAAGGTTTCTTTCTTAAGTATTTGACCATGATATAAGGATTCAGGAGCATTTTTTGTTTGTCTTTATCTTAAAAAATGGCTCAGATATAGCAATTCCAATATCTAATGTGGGTGACATATTGAAAAATCTGATTTTTTGCCTGCGACAGCACTCGTATATATCAATCGATTCCGATGTGAGTGAGCATGTGCACAGCAATTACTAAGGTCTCGACCACGTTCATTGGTTAGCCCCATCCACCATGTTGTCTTAAAATGGCAGGCACTTTAAGAAATCGCCGAATTTGGCAGCCAAATATAAGTTACTTTAAATAAAAGCAGCTTGCATAAAGCTAACTAATTTCGCGAAATTCTCATTCATAATGATTTAGTATTGATAAAAATTAGTATTGAATCTCCTACATTCGGTTTACACTAAATTGAGCTTCGTGTGTTTGAATAATATAGGTTGGCTTTTTTAAAATAAGGAATATGAAAGCTACCTCTTCCTCCCGGCACTGGACGGAAGGACTTTTTTAAATTCCGTTCGCGCCAGCATTTTTCTAATGTAAATTTCTAGATGTATTTCTCGTACAAATTTTGTCAAGGTATCAGTTAAGGATTTCTGTTATGAGAAACTGGTGCCAGATAGAATTAAAAAATAGTCGCCAGTGACAGCTCTGTGATTCGGGTCTACCTATCCATGTACCAGTTCTGGTATACCTACAAGGGTGGACTGGCCCAACCCCGCTACCCCGCAATCGCGGGGTGGTCCAAAATAATAATAAATCTTTTCTTTTTAATAAAACGAAAAAAAAAGAGAACTAAAAAAGTATTAATTATTGAACTAAATTTTTCTTTTTTTTTTCCCGTGAAGCGGTATTATTTTTATTTTTATGTTTAATTAATTATTTATTTTTTTGATCGTGTAACTCCTAATTTCTCCCTTCCCTCTCCCATCAGCAATCTTTGGAAGATCTTTGCAAATTACTCATTTTGTATAGAAGCCGAGAAATGGGGGATAAAGTAAAGATCACACATGGTCATTGAAGGATGGGAAGTTGTTTGGTAGGATGGATGTGCCTGCGGACATTTGCGTAGTAAAAAAAGATAGGCAAGGATTAGCTTATATATCTAGGGATGATCTAGATTTGCAGATCAAGGATAAGCTTATAGAGAAAAATGAGAGGAGGCAACTGCAGACTGCAATAATAGTTAGCCACGAATTTTTTTTAGAATTGGTAATGGTGCTTTGTAAATATGATCAAATTTTGCACGGTCATGTAGCAAATGCTATCAAGAGAAGCCAAAGAAGAAGGTTTTAAAAAAGTATGAAGAAGGCCAGAATACAGCAGAAAGAAGAACAGAATTAAAACCCTAAACTGCATAGAAGATGTTTGTTTATTACATTCCTGTCCAAGTCATTTATAAATAAGTTAATTGCCCCTCTCGCCATTCAGATCCAAATAAACATTACCGATGAAGTAAAACCGTCAGGTTCATTCAGTATGGAAGTAGATTTCTAAATAGATATCAGTAACTGAGCATTTGTCCCTTTGTGTTCGTTATGTGCAGCATCGTAAAGTGAAGATTAGGCTTTTAAAATTGGCTGATGCCGCCAAAACAACAGGGGAAGCCCTCTATTTCCAACTAAAAGAACTTAAAAAGTTTAAAATCCCTTCTTCACAAATAGTTTAGCACTTCTTTTGATGGTGCATCAAATATGAGTGGGAGATATGAAGTCTGCAGGTATAACTGAAAAAGAACAATCCAATCATACACCAAGTGCATTGATATGCGCATGTGCTAAATTTGATCCTGACAAATTCAACATGATGTTGCAAATTGACAACGAGTTTCTTGTACTTCATGCAAGCTAGAACCGTGTTTAGCTCAGAATCATATAAGCGAATGAAAGTAGGGACTTCAGTGAATAAGGAGTCTGTAGGTGGAAGTGAACTTCTTCGTTGTTTACAAAATGTACTATATGGTGAAGTAAGGATCGATCACTTAATAGCATATTTGAAGAGTCTTCAAAACCTTTTAAAGATCGACATAAGTTTTTAATATTGATTAAGTGCCTACAAGCTGACACCGAAATAGACGATTTGCCGTCACATGTACCTTTATGGCAAGATCACTCACTGATAATTGGTGTAAGTTTCAGTATATATAAATAGCAAACCTTTTTAGCAAACTATTCAATATATCTACGCCCACATTGAAGTATGTGCAGATAAGCGGCCTGCAGTACTTAACTGCTGCTAACAAAATCTAAACACTGAAATCCAACCTGTTACACAAAAGAAATAATTTTGATATGGTTCAGAAAACTGCTTCTGAATTTGCGGAACATCTTCAGAAGCGATTAATAGAAAAAGAGCACTCCATTGGAATTGAGCTTCCAACCGGAAAAGAGAATATCTACAGAAAAACATCGATGTAGTAAATACTCTCACGAGGAGGCAAGAAGTACACTGTTGTGCAAAAATTAAGGACGAGATGGTTTTTCAAATGTAACCTTCTACAGACGGTTTCCAAATCAACCGAAATCACACCATATGATATCAAAGATGTGGAAGTAACATACAAGTGATCAAAACCATCTAAACAAGGAATCAAAAGCACTTTATTGAAAAAGTAACTTGAAGAACAATTGCAGAGAAGTCAGAAACGTCCATCTGGCAGGCACCTGGCAGAAACAATTCAGTCTTTAATAGTGGATATGTTAACCCTGACTGCGATGCAGGATTTACAATGTCTGTTCATGCTGAGGACGTGGTTATCAATGGGTTGTTGAGGCATCGAGTCCTAATCCTCTTGTAACGCGAATTACAGCTGCGGAATCGTTACTGCTCCTAGTCACGTGCTACCAAGCATCTGCCGAAAAGATCTCACAAGTGTAATACGGGATTTAGGTTCTGGGACCTTGCAGACTAATCCATACGTTGAATATCTCCCCTCTAAGAACTCTAAAACAGCCACGGTACGATGAGGTATCACGGTATCACCCATGAAGAAGAAGCCCTGGCACATAACAATTCTAAACAGACTCACGTGGGGCAAGATAATCGCGATACAATAGCGGACATGGGTGAGTGAAACCCCAATGAAGACGTAGAGGTTCCTTTCGGCTATCAAGCATGATACCATCCCAAACGAGAACTCCGTTACGTCCTAAACTGTCCTTTTCGATGATGTTGGAAAGGTGATTGCGTGTTCCCTACTCTCTCTAGATATGTATATGTCCAGAATCGCTCGTCAGACTAAATCGGTTCTTACCCGTAAAGAGTAGTCGACTCGTGTTGTGTCCAATTATTGCGTTCCTGGCACCACAGAAAACGGCGTCTCCAATGTGCTGGCGTAATGGTACAAAACAAATTGGTGGCCGTGCGCATAGATTACCTTTGTGAAGACTCTTGCCTACAGTAAAACGTGATATACGGCGTCCAGTAGTCCTGTGCCTTGCGATTTCTCCAATTGTCTGCTGCCTGTTTATTTTCGCCTGTAGGACTATATAGCAGGATTCCTCAGTTGTTGCTCATGGAAGAGCACTGCTGAATGCACTGCTTAACAACTGTTCCTATCGCTTGAAGTGCTCTCCAGGCTGGTGAAACGATGCTGTGAGCGATCTCGAACTCTTCTGCAGCCCGTGTCACACTTCGACCTTCTTCCAACTTCCCAATGACGCGACCTTTGGTACAGTCATCCAGATGGCATCTCCTGGATTGTCTGTTGGCCATATCACACAGTAGTAGCAACATACCATCATTGAAATCACTCTACATCATGAAATAAATTTCCCCGAATTAGTTTACACCGCCTCTGTGCTTATTACTCTTCAGACCTCTCCGCTTACGTTATATACCGCATATGCGCCTGCCCTACTGCTTCGGTCCCAGGTCTATCTTCTGATTGGTCTTTCAGTCCACTCTATTGCCTTGTTCGGCTTTTATGCTAACTTATCTGCTTCGTCCTTAATTTTTGCACACCAGTATATTGTAGGGCCACCATCAGAAGTATTTTAGGTAAACTTTTATAATGTCACATTAGACACAGCTATTCAGCAGCTGAGTAAACGATTTATTGGAAATGACTTGCTCATGAAAGGCATTGCCTTATTCGACCCTCAACGCTTCGATGAGGTTAAATTGTTAAATGAACTTCCTGAAGAAGCTCATAGTACTTTTCCTGACTTTGCAAAAGTAAAAAAAGACAGCGTCAGAAAAGAGTTAATGAAATTTTCCCGGCAATATGCTCATTATAATCAGTCACTATTGCAGCAACAATCTCGACGCAACGAGCTATCAGTCACTGACAGCAAAGAAACGAGTGATTCAGAAGAACTTATTAAAGATTACGAGAATCGCCGTAAAGTTAATTCTCCAGATATCTGAAATTCTAATTAGTTAATAGTGAGGGTATAAAACAAACTATTTATTTTTCAGGTACTATATTGATATTTTAAACAAATATTAATCAATGTACAAAGTGTATATATGTTGATAATTTCAAATAACAAAATAAAATATACAAAATAATGTAATTATATATAAAATAACAACTTAATCAATGTATGTGTGTCAATTTTAATAGTACTAACTGTTTGCGGTCAATACTAACAATTTCCACTATAAAATTTATAATGCAATATACAGAAAAGTCTAAAGTTTTTTTGATGGCACAGTTGTTAGCATGATAGCCTTCCACGCAAAGGGGCCTGTGTCCAATTTACAGGTGAGGCATGGATATTCCTAAGTGTAGCCAATATGCATAGGTTAGGGTCCGCGTTGCCCTATTCCCTTTGGAGACCCTTCACAAGTAGCCATCATCTATTCTAATGATATCGTTCGCCGATGCTGACTGCGCAATTGACCCGCCACCTGACCGAACATGTTTTTAAGTACAAAAAAATATCTGAACAGAACGCCCATAATAAATTTCAAACGTTTTTATTTATTACGTGTATATATTATCATTGTCTAAAATTTACATATTCAAAAAATAAAAATTAAACAAGTTAACCTCACGCCCTCCACAATATTTTTTTCACGATGAAATTACTACCAATTGAAAACGATTACAAAGATGTTACTACGTCTTGAATTATAGATAGCAAAGGGTCTTGTTGATAGTCAGTATTCAAACGTTTTAACAATGGGGTTGTTAATTGGTGGGCCAATGCCTAAGCCTCACGGGGTGAGCCAAACTATGCCAGTCCGCCCCTGTATACCTATAAATTAGCAAAAACATTTTGCGCAGTATTATATTATTTACCCGGTTCCACTCTGATTTTCAATAACATGTATTAATTGAAATTTGGACACTTGGCAAAACTTGAGTGTCTGGAACTACATAGATCAGTGCTCCAAGAAACTTATCAGGTTATTCGGAAGCACCATTTTTTATTTTCAGGTTAAGTTCAGAATGTAATGCATAAAACACCAATAATAACAGTTACATCGTAGAAACTACTTTATCCACTAGCTTAACTAATATCCGCATTTATAAAAATGGATACATAACCAAACATTACAATTTCGTTTCCTAACAAAATAGAGCTTTTAAAAAGAAAACAACTTGGTCCTCCTGATTATACTGTAAAAAGCTTACCAATATTGACTAGTTCAACAACGATCTTTATTCTGCCCGATTATTAATATCTAATAATATATATTTTAAAATAAATTGAAAATTTTGAAAAGTGGTGTAATTTATAACTAAAAACCAAGTATTTTTTATTAATGTCTTTATTACTAACGTATTTAATACCTAATTATAAGAATTTAATAACTAACGAAACCTAGATAACGAATTTAAACATCAAAATCACTGATATACACACTCTTGTTATTTTTAAGAGATAAAATTAAAAAATACAGTTAAAAAAATTCGCCCTGTAGGTTATTTTGATTTTTGAGTGAATTAATATTATGAAATAAAAATATTTTATGATTTGTTTTCCTATAATTAATAGAATTCGGAACATAAATTCTCGTTAAGTAAATATAAGTTATAAGCATCTCTCATGAGATTCTCCTTTAGCATTTTGAAAAGAGATGATAATTTTACTGCGCTAATGATATAGCATTTCTAAATTTTTTAAAGGGATCTATGTATTAAAAGAATAAAAAAATGTTTTCTATTTAATAAAGAAATTTGGCTTTTGTCCCAAAGAAAATGATTTTATTTCTGTTTTGTTGAAAACAAGCATTAACCCTTTATGTACTGAATTAAGAATTCATGAAAATTGTGTCTTCTAAAGCAATTTTCGTGAACTGTTTAAACTACATTAGAAGATTTACATAATCATTTAATAAAATTTAGAAGGGTTTTAGAAGGATTGAATGATTTAGAAGGATTCATTAAATTTGAATTAGGGATTTTGTGCAATATTTATAACCCCACTCAAATCTTTTATTTTAAATACTTTTTTTAAATATTTTGTACAATTAAGAAATGTACAAATATAATGTTCTTACAATAGAAATATAGAAATATTTCCGAATTGAAAAATCCCCCCCCCCCTCTTCCAACGCCAAGAAAGCTGAAAATATGCAAAGGCAAAAGGAATCACCCTTTAATTTTTTTTTTTTTTTTTTTTTTTTTGTGTGTGTGTGTATCGCATAATGCTTTTGGTACAAGATAAAGTAATCTATCTATAACTCTTTCTAAACTGTATTAAATTACAACTAATCGATGTATTAAATGAATTTTATAACAAGTTATTTTAATGGTACTTATAAGTGCCGTCAGAAGTTAAAGGGTTAAAAAGAAAGAAAGAACTACAAGCATATAAGTAAATAAAAAAGAAAAGTGCCCAGCTAAACTGATGGCATTGAGCTCACAGACAATTCACACTAATTGTATATTATACTCTTATTTTAAAGAATAATGCCACTCAAAAAATAAGTGAAGGGGAATTAGCCCCCGTTTCCCCCTTTATACTTAACCAGTAAAACTCCAAATATAATCAGGGAAGCTCCTTATCATAATAAACCGGTATACCAAATTTGAAGCAAATCGAATAATCTTGCAAAAAAAGAACATTTATCTAAATTAAGGGGGTGGACTAACCCCCCTTTATCCTTAACCAATTAATCGCCAAAACGAATCAGGGAAGTTCCTTAACATAATAAACCGGTATACCAACTTCGGAGCAAATCGAATCATTCTGCATGAAAAACCCATTTATCTAAATTAAGAGGGGCGGGCTAACCTCCCTTTTCCCCCTTTACCCTTAATCAATGAACCCCAAAACTAATCAGGGAAGTTCCTTAACATAATAAACCAGTATACAAAATTCGGAGCAAATCGAATCATTCTGCATGAAAAACACATTTATCTGAATTAAGGGGGTGGACTAACCCTGGTTTTCCCCCCTTTATCCTTAACCAATGAACCCCCAAAACTAATCAGGGAAGTTCCTTAACATAATAAACCGGTATACCTAATTCGGAGCAAATCGAATCATTCTGCATGAAAAACACATTTATCTGAATTAAGAGGGTGGGCTAACCCCGTTTTCCCTCCTTTATCCTTAACCAATGAACCCCCAAAACTAATCAGGGAAGTTCCTTAACATAATAAACCGGTATACCAAATTCAGAGCAAATCGAATCATTCTGCATGAAAAACATATTTATCTGAATTAAGGGGGGTGGACTAACCCCGTTTTTTCCCCTTAATCCTTAACCAATGAACTCCCAAAACTAATCAGGGAAGTTCCTTAACATAATAAACCGGTATACCAAATTCGGAGCAAATCGAATCATTCTGCATGAAAAACCCATTTATCTAAATTAAGAGGGGCGGGCTAACCTCCCTTTTCCCCCTTTACCCTTAACCAATGAACCCCAAAACTAATCAGGGAAGTTCCTTAACATAATAAACCGGTATACCAAATTCGGAGCAAATCGAATCATTCTGCATGAAAAACACATTTATCTGAATTAAGGGGGGTGGACTAACCCCGTTTTTCCCCCTTTATCCTTAACCAATGAACTCCCAAAACTAATCAGGGAAGTTCCTTAACATAATAAGCCGGTACATCAAATTCGGAGCAAATCGAATCATTCTGCATGAAAAACCCATTTATCTGAATTAAGGGGGTGGGGTGTGGACTAACCCCGTTTTCCCCCTTTATCCTTAACCAATGAACTCCAAAAACTAATCAGGGAAGCGCCTTATCACAGTGAACCTAGGAAAAAATTTTGAAGCAAATCGGATGTTTCTATCAAGAGTTATCGCGTTACGTACATACGTACGTACGTACATACGTACGTACGTACATACATACATACATACATACATAGATAGATACATACATACATACATACAGAACGGGCGGGCACATTAGCTCTCAGGCTTTGATAGCCTGTGAGCTAAAAAGTATTGAAAATTTAATGAGAAATTTCTCTTTAAAGATTTTAATAAGAATGTTTGTTGGATTTATCGTTTGTGTTGCTATACGACAGAACAAAAGCAAGCATCAAGATTTATAAATTATACAAAGAATTCCGTGATATTTTTGGAGATTTAAAATGTTTTCAAACATTGTTATATCGGTTTACTAAAAAGGATTTATCAATTATTCAAAGATCCCTAGAAAGTAGAATGGTATTTTTCGTTTTGTTTTAAACAAAAACTGGGATCCATTTGAAACAATTATTGAATTGTTAATTGTAAACAATATTTATACTTTATTTTTTATTTTAAAAATTCAATTACGTCTGATTTGCTAAATTATACTTCTCCAATTCAAAATATTAGAATAATGAAAAATAAATCACAAACGCATTCAATATTTACATTTATTTCGGTAGAAATAAATGCTTGACAATTTTGATGTGTAGTATCATAATCTACATATTTTGTAGATGAACATAATATAAAAAATGTATTATAGTGGAAAAATGTTTACAATGATTTTTTTTTAATTCAAAATAATAGAATAATTGTCACAGTGGTTAAAAGAATTAGAATAACGCAGGAAAAATAGCACAATTCATTTAAACAAAATCTTTGTGAATAGTTAATGTTTAGTGGCATCTCACTTGGCCTTAATAAGGTCACGTACACAATCAAGCATACTATTATTGATGTTTAACAGTCATCTTTGCTGATATTTGACGAAACGGATTTCACACTTTTCACGAGTTCATTTTTGTCCTTTGGAGCTACATACTGGAGGTTTTCTTAATTAAACACTAGATAGTCTCCATGGGTTTTAAATCTAGAGAATTACTCGGCCAAGGAAGTAATTTTATTTTATTTTTCTTAAGCCAAGTTGTAGTGAGCTTTAGAGTGTGGCAAGATGCAGAGTCTTTTTGGAAGATAAAGTCATCCTCAAATAGTTATTTCGATGATCGAAGCATAAGCTCAGGTACCTCTATGTATACTTCAGGATTTACCCTTATTGTTAAAATGCACGGCTTTCCTAAGCACTCAGCTCTTTTACATCCCCAAATCATGACAGAAGTGATAAACTTTAGTGATCGTTTCAAGCAATCTCTATTAAACTTCTTGCTTCCAACGACATACACTGATACCTTGATGACTTGTCGAAACACAAAACATCTAATCATCACTAAAACTTACGTTTTTCCAGGACTGAAAAACCCATTGCAATCGATCTTTGCACCACCGCAATCTGCCCTTTTTATTTACACAGCTTTGTCTTCGGTACACGTGACTGAAAATGAGTTTGTGGACTTGTCGAAGTGTGATATAAGTTGGGGCATCTTTTCCTTGCTCTCGCCATGTTCTACTTAAGAATCTCAAGCTCCTGAAGCGGGTTTTTCTCACGATGTGTTTCAGTATTTTGTGTTGTTTTAGTGTTGTTATTCATTTACAACCACTATTTGCACGACTATTTTTAATCTTATGATTTTCAGAATAATATTTCAAACTTTACCTACAGCTTCTTGAGATCAGTTCATTTTTCGACAATGATATGTTCAGTAAGTTCCTCCTGCGTAAAGTGACAAACGCAGTCTGTATAGAATCCTGCATGCCTTTCGTCCGGCCCATTTTTAACTCTCAACTAACTAAAGCTGGTGGTATAATAAGCTTTAATATACGTACTACCTCTACAGAGGCACCATTTATGTAAAATTTACTATCACAGCTGACAAATCATAAAATTTGACAAATATTTTAATATTTTGAAATATTTTAATTTTTTGAATAAATTCATTATTTTTCCTTGTAAAATTTCTATCATTTCTTTAGGCACGTGGGAACAGTATATCGTACATAAGCCTATGGGAACACTTCTTAGCTCACAGGCTATCAAAGCCTGAGAGCTAATGTGCCCGCCCGTTCTGTATCCATGTATGTATGTATGTATGTGCGTACGTACGTACGTATGTACGTAAAGCGATAACTCTTGATAGAAACATCCGATTTGTTTCAAAAATTTTTTCTAGGTTCATTGTGATAAGGCGCTTCCCTGATTAGTATTGGGAGTTCATTGGTTAAGGATAAAGGGGGAAAAGGGGGTTAGTCCACCCCCCTTAATTCAGATAAATGGGTTTTTCGTGCAGAATGATTCGATTTGCTCCGAATTTGGTATACCGAGCGAGTCCCGGCTTGGAATCTTTTTCACTATGTTGGCCTTTGCGCCTTTTAAGCTATTACTTTGAAATTTGAAATTTGATTTTCATTTGAAATATTTGGTATACCGGTTTATTATGTTAAGGAACTTCCCTGATTAGTTTTGGGGGTTCATTGGTTAAGGATAAAGGGGTAAAAGGGGGTTAGTCCACGCATTTTAATTCAGATAAATGGGTTTTTCATGCAGAATTATTCGATTTGCTCCGAATTTGGTATACCGGTTTATTGTGTTAAGAAACTTCCCTGATTAGTTTTGGGGGTTCATTGGTTAAGGATAAAGGGGGTTAGTCCACCCCCCTTAATTCAGATAAATGGGTTATCATGCAGAATTACTCGATTTGCTCCGAATTTCATATACCGGTTTATTATGGTAAGGAACTTATCTGATTAGTTTTGGGGGTTCATTGGTTAAGGATAAAGGGGATTAGTCCAACCCCCCCCCCCCTTAATTTAGATAAACGGTTTTTTCATGCAGAATTACTCGATTTGCTCCGAATTTGGTATACCGGTTTATTATGGTAAGGAACTTATCTGATTAGTTTTGGGGGCTCATTGGTTAAAGATAAAGGGGTAAAAGGGGGTTAGTCCACGCCTCTTAATTCAGATAAATGGGTTTTTCATGCAGAATTATTTGATTTGCTCCGAATTTGGTATACCGGTTTATTATGTTAAGGGGCTTCCCTGATAAATTCTGGGGGTTCATTGGTTAAGGATAAAGGGGGTTATTCCACCCCCCTTAATTCAGATAAGTGGGTTTTTCATGCAGAGTTATTCGATTTGCTCCTAATTTGGTATACTGGTTTATTATGTTAAGAAACTTTCCTGATTAGTTTTGGGGGTTCATTGGTTAAGGATAAAGGGGGTTAGTCCACCCCCTTTAATTCAGATAAATGGGGTTTTCATGCAGAATGATTCTATTCGCTCCGAATTTGGTATATCGGTTTATTATGTTAAGGAACTTTCCTGATTAGTTTTGTGGGTTCATTGGTTAAGAATAAAGGGGAAAAAGGGGGGCTAGTCTACCCCTCTTAATTCAGATAAATGGGTTTTTCATGCAGAATTATTCGATTTGCTCCGAATTTGGTATACCGGTTTATTATGTTAAGGAACTTCCCTGATTAGTTTTGAGGGTTCATTGGTTAAGGTTAAAGGGGGGAAACAGGGGGGTTAGCCCACGCCTCTTAATTTAGATAAATGGGTTATCATGCAGAATTACTGGATTTGCTCCGAATTTGGTATACCGGTTTATTTTGGTAAGGAACTTATCTGATTAGTTTTGGGGGTTCATTGGTTAAGGAGAAAGGGGGTTAGTCCCCCCCCCCTTAATTTAGATAAACGGCTTTTCATACAGAATTATTCGATTTGCTCCAAATGTGGTATACCGTTTTATTATATTAAGGAGATTCCATTATTCGTTTTGGGGATTCATTGGTTAAGGATAAAGGAGGGGGGGGGGGCTAGTCCACCCCTTAATTTAGATAAATTGTTTTTTTGCAGGATTATTCGATTTGCTCCAAATTTGGTATACCGGTTTATTATGTTAAGGAGCTTCCCTGATTAGATTTGGAGATTCACTGGTTAAGTATAAAGGGGGAAACGGTGGCTAATTCCCCTTCACTTCTTTTTTTTTCTTTTTTTTTTGAGGGGCATTATTATTTAAAGTAAGAGTATAGGATACAATTAGTGTGAATAGCCTGTGAGCTCAATGCCATCAGTTTAGCTGGGCACTTTTCTGTTTTATTTAATTTTTAGCTCACAAACTATCAAAGCCTGAGAGCTTATGTGCCCGCCGGTTCTGTATGTACGTAACACGATAACTGTTGTTAAAAATATCCGATTTGCTTGAAATTTTTTTTCTAGGTTCATTCTGATAAGGCGCTTCCCTGATTAGTTTTGGGGGTTCATTGTTTAAGTATAAAGGGAGGAAAGGGGGCTAGTCTCCCCCTTAATTTAGATAAATGGGTTTTTCATGCAGAAATGTTCGATTTGTTCGAAATTTGGTATACCGGTTTATTATGTTAAGGAGCTTCCCTAATTAGATTTGTAAGTTCATTACTTAAGTATAAAGAGGGAAAAGAGGGCTACCTGCCCCTAAATTTAGATAAATGGGTTTTTCATCTAGAATTGTTAGAATTGGAGGTTCATTAGTTAAGTATAAAGGGAGGAAAGGGGGCTAAAACCCCCTTAATTTAGATGAATGAACTTTTCATGCAGAATTATTCGATTTGCTCCAAATTTCGTATACCAGTTTATTATGCTAATGAGCTGCATTTATTACATTTGGAGGTTTATTGATTAAGTATAGAGGGGGCGGGGGTAGTCCCCCTTAATTTAGATAAATTGCTTTTTCATGAAGATTTATCCGATTTGATTCAAATTTGGTACACCGGTTTACTCTGGTGAGGCGTTTCCCAGATTAAATTTGGAGGTTCATTGGTTAAATGTAAAAGGGTGTAACGGGGCTAGTCTCCCCTTAATTTATATAATTGTTTTTTTTTTAGGAAGAATTATCCGATTTCCTTCAAATTTAGTATACCGGTTTATTTAGGTAAGGCGCTTCTCTGATTAGATTTGGCGTTTCTTTTTTTTTCATCAGAACTATATTGGTTTGTATTATAAGAAACAAATGCTACTTTTTATTACCTTTTTTGCCGTTTTGCTCAAGAAGAGTGAGTTCTGTTAGTCATAAATCCTTTATGAATAATAAACCTAAACAATGCATAGAATATTTGTCAATTGTACGATTAAAAAAAATGATTTGAGCTTCTTGAAATGCCAAGTATTCACTGAATTCAGATTGAACTACTACTTAATTATCGTCTGCCGTATTTCAAATTGAATAATTTGAAATTATGAAAGACTTGTGTTTTTTGGTTGTGATTCATAGAATAATTTATTAAAAATCATCTGCGATGCGATTTAATCTTTTTTTTTTTTACAAAACATTCAAAACGTTACTTTTTTATCTGTGGCAACAGATGTTTTAGAATTTTTTTTTCAAAATAAACGGTGGTTTGTTAATTTTGTAATTAAATATAAAAATTAATTGTGTACAAAATTTTTTACGAATTATCGTTACAAGGATGTATGAAAATTTAAATGCAGTGTTTATTTAAAAAAAATAACATTTGCCCTACGAATATGCAAAGGTCAAAGTACATCATTATTGCAGTCAATACATATTTTTCTTGTACATTCAATGTATACTGACTTTTGGCATAAAATGCACTTATAAGATGTTTTTCTCTACACTGTTCTTTCAGTAATAAAAATTATGTTTAACTCCATCAGAAATATTGACATTTTCACCATCGCACAGTGGGGCAAGAAGCCTTCAAATCTAGCAAAAAATCGAAAAAATGAATTCTATTTTGAACTACCGACATACGTCACCTTAATAGAGCAGATGTCAGTAAACATCTGCCTAGTACTAAAAAGTGTGCAAAGTTATCTTGGTCGTCATTAAAATAAACAGTTAAACCGCTTATCGCACGATGATAATAAACAAACAAACAAAAAAATCAATAATTTTGTTTCAACATTCGTTTGTTAATTACGCTGTAATAATTTAAAAATAATATTTTTTGACTATGGAACATTCAACTTCAGGTATGTAACAAAAATATATTAACTTTTAATTTGTTTTAATATGATTTTTATAGATAAAGTGACGCTTAGAATATATAGTAGTGAAATTTATAAAGAAAATTAGCAGTGTCTACAAACATTGAAAATTTTAGTTATGAGTTAAAGCAGGTTAAGTGTAAACTATAATATTTTCTGCTAGGTTTGAGTTTTAGTATGGTAAATATGTCAGAAAATTTTGCTCTTTTTTGCCCTTTTTTAATTGTATGGTCCTTCTTATAGTTAATCATCCTCAATTTTTTGTTAGTGTACGTACATAAACATGATTACATATTGTTTTCTTTAGAGACGAATTTAAATACATTATACATTACCGGAAGAGAACTTCTTAATATCATGAAACGTTCGAAAGAAAAAGAAATTTCAAAAGCAATATGAATTTTTGGTAAAAGACCTCCAGAATCGGAAAAAAATGCGCACGTAATAGTTATATGGTCGTAAAAAAGAATACAAAATGTTTTAAATTTCAATATAAATTCCGATGGGCAAAAGCCTGTCGAGACAAGGAAACGTTTTTTAGAATTAATAAGGAGTGGCTTGATAAATCGCTTTCATTTCCTCGATTTGAAAAACAAACAGAAGCGGCATTGAAAAGCAAACGTGGCCGACCTCATAATCCGTTTCAAAGATTTTCTGAACAATGAAAATGATTATGAGCAAAACGATTACGCGATTTTGTTCTTTGTGCATGCTTTTGTATTTGGTCCCCCCCCCCCCCCGGGATTGCACTTATACTCTAAAGCGAAAGCTGGGTTCCCGGGGCGGTCATCCCTGTCATCCCTGCTTTTGTATTTGTGCATGAAACATCCAGATATTTTGTCTTGAAGTATCTATAGTACAACATACCCCAACATTAGACAGGTATTTGATTCACGGACCAAAAATTATAAGTTTGGCTCTGTTGCCCATAGAACAGATGACTGAGGAAGCACAAAAAAGCCAGGAATAAAGACTTTAAAAGATACGGAGTACTGCTACTCTAGGAAGTGCAGCCGAGAAAAAATTAACAGAGATATTTTCAATTTTTGACTTCTAAGTTCGGATCCAGTGATCACTAGCAAACAAATGAAAAGAAAGAAAAAGTTAAGATATCAGTTACGAGGAGGCCTACATTTGTTAAAAATTCCATCTCTCAATGTATCTAGTGATCAGGATAATGACAGTGATGATGACCCACATGATAGTATGGATTAAATATTCTAATTTTTTTAAAATAAACTATAAAACCAATACTGACGACGTGTTTTGAAGGAACGAACGCTTCTTCCTCAGACAAAAAAAATGTGTGCTACTACTAAGATAGCAGAAACAGTTTTGCTTCTGCTGTCTTGATACATACATACGTACATACATATTGCCTGAGAAAGGGGGATTTACTCCTTCAAAACGAGTCGCTAATATACACTTTAAGGTGTGCTTCAGAATCATTAAAATTACTAATTGTGTTTGCAACACCAGTTTTTTTGCATTTTTCATGCGATATTATGGATGATTTATAAATATTTAATATCTATAAAACTATCCTAATTTCTTATTTTTTACTTATTTTTGTATAGAAAATATTTGAAATTAATTACTAAATTACTCTATATTTTATGTAAAAGTTTTAAGTTTTACTACGTAACGTCTATAAAAGAATGTATCATGTGCTTTTTATTTTCAAAGTAAATTTTATTTATTGCCAACTTTGGAGGCTTCCTGCCCCACTGTGCATCGGAAAGTTAAGAATTCGTATCGTGATCTCTTCCGCCGGTAAAATGTGCATCGTCAGAATTTTCAATATCGGAAAATTCTTGATCTGACCAGTTGTTCAAAATATTTTCTGTTTCCTTCTGGCTGAGGAAAGTAGAACGTTTCCGAGGTTGCGACGAAATCCTATCACCAAAAAAAAAAAAAAAAAAAAAAAAAAAAAAAAAGGTACTAAAGAAATGAAAAAAAAATAAAGTACAGCTAATCACGAGTATTGTACTACAGTTTCAAATAATCACGCAACAGATGTGATGCGGTCTGACAGACCGCAGTTTAATGAATAACACGTTTAAAATCAACTCACAGAATTATCGCTTTGAGTGTGACCTTGGCCAGCTGGTAGAAAGAGGTACTGGTACGGGCAAGTAATATTTGCACTTTTAAGAGGCCAGACTAGTCACGGCTTGAAGTTCGAACGCTAATGCTAAGTCTATGGGAGCAATGTTTTCAAATATCTTGCTTGATTTTTAATATTTTTAAATGATTTTTTTTGCACAGGATAGCTGAGGACTATCTGTTTACGGGCTATTTTCTACTTTTCCAATTTTTGTTGTAGTTTAATTCTCAGGATCCTGTCAATTTAGGATCCAGTGAAATTCGTGTGTGTATCTATTTCGTCATGTTTGATATAGTGTAACGTGATCAAAATACGCTACAAACAGTTTTTCTCGTAGACCATATTGAACCAAGTTCTTTTGTCTGACACCGTAAATAAATGTTAAATGCTCATGTTGTACAGAAAGTAGGCTTAGGACACCTCAGAAATTCATATCAATTTCATTATCTTTGTGACAGAGTAATATCAATCAAATACGCCGCAAACGATATTTCTTCATGGGCTATAACATAACGGAATACTTTTGAGTCCCCTATACTCGTACTTTAAGCATTACACATAACATAGTCTATAGTAACAATTTTAAAGTGTGTCTCAATGTACATAAATTTAACTGTGTTTAACATTGTGTAACACTATTAAAATACATCCTAAATAATCCCCCCCCCCCCCAAATAGACCATAATGTAGCGAATACTTTTGAGTGCATCTGTAAATGAACCATGAATGGTGCACCGAACATACCATGATGATTTTCAATATCGTATATCAATTACATGGCAATCCGACTATATTTACGCTAGTTAGAGCATGGATAGACAGACAGACGGACGGACAAACTCAATCCATAAACACTTTTCAACTTTCTTGGGAAGTGTTAAAAATGGAAAAATGTAATGAAAATAAAAGTATTTTAGTGTTATTTAGATTACGAACCGCTACAAAAAACATTCTTATTTGACCGCATCATTTAAAAAATATTTAGTGCTCAGAAATCCCCCCCACACACACACACACACCTGAATTTACTCCTGTGCACTTAAAATTTCAAATTGTTAAAACTCCTTTAGGTTTTATAACATTCTTGTAAAAATAATCCATAATCTAAATTTTCTTCTGCCTGAAAATTTCACTAAAATTTTTGCCATCCTTCTTTCTGCTAACATCACACTAAGTTTTTAATATTTGGAAAACTTTATTTTTTCTGTCGCATATTTTAGTGCTAACAACAATAAATTGTGTACTATATCTATAAATGACTACGCTGGGATTTAGATTTATACCCCCTCTACAGATGTACAGTACAAAATATACAGTTTATTTGTTTAACTTTTCCTCTCCTAATTTTATGAACATCTTATTTTTAACCTTCAATGTTATTTAGCTTTTATAAATCTCATAAATTTTATGTTCTAAAAAGAATTCGCACAAAAGATAGTTATTTTAGAATATTTGTACCTGATATATTTCCCCCCTCATTCAATATCTCCCCCTTGATTTTAAATGTAATTGCCTTATGTGAAATAAAATAGTTTTTATACTGCACTAATTTCAATTTTATGTTTGTAAAAGCTGTAAAATAAACCTAAAAAAAAAAAAAAAAAAAAAAAAATTGAAAGTCAAATCGTTTTAATTTTTGCACTTTTATCATAAACAGATTAAAATTCTTTTTACGGCTTTTACCGTTATCGAGTCTCCACAAAACAGTGGGCTTTGATCTACGCTTGTAAAGCGAAGACAATTGAAAAAAAAATCCTTTACACCTGAAACCTACTGGAAATTATCACATGTAGAGCTCAGCCGAAGTGGGGTGGGGGTTGGAATCGTGCCAGATAATTGGCCATTTGCTGATTGGAAGAGCTCGCTTGTCAATCATTTGAATTTAGACCATCCTTTCAATTCAGCTAAAATGCCAGCGGCCATCTTTATTTCTTTTTATCTGTGACTGCAGTGAGCTCTTAAGAGGCCGCTGGCATTTTAGCTGAATTGAAAGGATGGTCTAAATTCAAATGATTGACAAGCGAGCTCTTCCAATCAGCAAATGGCCAATTATCTGGCACGATTCCAACCCCCACCCCACTTCGGCTGAGCGCTACATGTGATAATTTCCAGTAGGTTTCAGGTGTAAAGGATTTTTTTTTTCAATTGTCTTCGCTTTACAAGCGTAGATCAAAGCCCACTGTTTTGTGGAGACTCGATAACGGTAAAAGCCGTAAAAAGAATTTTAATCTGTTTATGATAAAAGTGCAAAAATTAAAACGATTTGACTTTCAATTTTTTTTTTTTTAAGGTTTATTTTACATCTTTTACAAACATAAAATTGAAATTAGTGCAGTATAAAAACTATTTTATTTCACATAAGGCAATTACATTTAAAATCAAGGGGGAGATATTGAATGAGGGGGGAAATATATCAGGTACAAATATTCTAAAATAACTATCTTTTGTGCGAATTCTTTTTAGAACATAAAATTTATGAGATTTATAAAAGCTAAATAACATTGAAGGTTAAAAATAAGATGTTCATAAAATTAGGAGAGGAAAAGTTAAACAAATAAACTGTATATTTTGTACTGTAGATCTGTAGAGGGGGTATAAATCTAAATCCCAGCGTAGTCATTTATAGATATAGTACACAATTTATTGTTGTTAGCACTAAAATATGCGACAGAAAAAATAAAGTTTTCCAAATATTAAAAACTTTGTGTGATGTTAGCAGAAAGAAGGATGGCAAAAATTTTAGTGAAATTTTCAGGCAGAAGAAAATTTAGATTATGGATTATTTTTACAAGAATGTTATAAAACATAAAGGAGTTTTAACAATTTGAAATTTTAAGTGCACAGGAGTAAATTCAGGTGTGTGTGAGGGGGGGGGGGGATTTCTGAGCACTAAATATTTTTTAAATGATGCGGTCAAATAAGAATGTTTTTTGTAGCGGTTCGTAATCTAAATAACACTAAAATACTTTTATTTTCATTACATTTTTCCATTTTTAACACTTCCCAAGAAAGTTGAAAAGTGTTTATGGATTGAGTTTGTCCGTCCGTCTGTCTGTCTATCCGTGCTCTAACTAGCGTAAATATAGTCGGATTGCCATGTAATTGATATACGATATTGAAAATCATCATGGTATGTTCGGTGCACCATTCATGGTTCATTTACAGATGCACTCAAAAGTATTCGCTACATTATGGTCTATGTGGGGGGGGGGATTATTTAGGATGTATTTTAATAGTGTTACACAATGTTAAACACAGTTAAATTTATGTACATTGAGACACACTTTAAAATTGTTACTATAGACTATGTTATGTGTAATGCTTAAAGTACGAGTATAGGGGACTCAAAAGTATTCCGTTATGTTATAGCCCATGAAGAAATATCGTTTGCGGCGTATTTGATTGATATTACTCTGTCACAAAGATAATGAAATTGATATGAATTTCTGAGGTGTCCTAAGCCTACTTTCTGTACAACATGAGCATTTAATAATTATTTACGGTGTCAGACAAAAGAACTTGGTTCAATATGGTCTACGAGAAAAACTGTTTGTAGCGTATTTTGATCACGTTACACTATTTCAAACATGACGAAATAGATACACATTACTTTGATTTACTACAAGATGCTTACATTCGAATATGGTCTGCATTTCATTTAGCGTTCATTTACAGGGAAACATAAAATATTTTGATACAATACTGTATCCGATATAGCTATTAAAAATTAATGCTGAAAGTACATTTTCAATTACAGAGTTTTTAAGTTTAACTAAATTTTTGCGCACTACGCGGTGTGCACATATTTTACAAACCCTATACAGGACCACACAAAAGAATTCGTAACCATTGCTGAGAATGAGTATGAATTTCTTAAAGGTGTTAGGTTTTTTTTAGTTATAAATGTACAAGCTCAACTACATTTAATATGCTTAGAGATGTTTGTATCATACAAATAAAATCCTATACAGGGATATTAAAAAAACTGGATACATGGGCCGCCGATAGAAAATAATTCCTGCAAGTGTGATTTCAGTAATTTTGAGCATGATTTTGCATGAATTAGATTTCAGCTTAATACTGTTTGACGTGTATAAAAATTTCTATATACAGAAATGCTCAAAAGAATTCAAGTATGTTTCCGTCTATAAGTAGAAATTGCCGAGGGTGAATTTTCAACTGTTTTATGTATTTTCTTACAAAACTAAATTTTAACATAGTATGTAGAATCCGTACAAATATATGCAGTACAAATATATCATATACACTGCCTCATATGAGCTGCATATATCATATGAGCTGCACAAAAGAATTTGAGTACCTTCCAGGTTATGGGTGCAATTGTTGAAATCTGCTTTTCAAACGTGTCATAGGTATTACAAATGTTTAGTTAGATATCTTCTTTACTTTATTAAACGGCGAAGTTTTGTTACAGTGTTCTGTAAGTGTTGGAAAGTATCGACGTAGACGCATGATTTTTCTTTTTTCTTTATGGACATACTCGGTTCAGTCGATTACTCAGGCACCTTTGGTATCTACGTTTGATGGTTCTTTCTGAGCTAGTCGGAATAAAATGATTTCGAAAGGTTTGAGAATTTACTTGCACGTTGACGAGAAACCACAATATTTTCCTTACAAATATCTCTCTAAAGACATTTTCCTTTGAAAAATACAGTTAAAATGTTTTTTATGCACAATTAAATTGTACACCTATTGCTTTATTGTTAACACTTTCGTACATAGTTGAAATGATTTAGTTAATATTATAGATAATAAAGATTTATAATTAGGACGAAAAGAAAGTAAAAATTTAAAAGTTTTAAAGACTGTAAATTAGATTTTTTAGCTTCATGAGTTGAGAGTAAGACAAATCAAGAAACAGATTTTTTTTTTCTTTTGGCGGGAGGGGGGGGGGGGGATTTAATAGATGACCGATTATGTAACTTATTAAAGATTTACAAATAGGGCAAAAACATTGCAATTAGGAGTTTTAGAGACTTTAAATTTTATGAGCATGGAAATAATGGGGGGAGAAAAGAAAACGTCAATTTTATATGGGGTGGAAGAAATTATATAATCGATTATTTATTGTTCAATATGAAACATATAAAGCTGAAAATGTATTAAAAAAAGACTTTCAAAGATTTTAAACTTAAATAAGGGAAAGAAAAAAAAAGGGGGGATTTTATTTGATGACATATTTATTTACCTTACTAAAGAATAAGAAATAGGACAAAAAAAGACTAAATTTTGTGTTCTTGGTAAGGGTAGAGTCAGAGCAAGCGTCAATTTTTGTGGGGGAGGAGTATAGTTATATGATTATTTATGATTACAATAAATTAACAGATAGAGTACAAAATTATATTAATACATGGAAATTATTCCAGAGAGAAACATTCGCCTTGCATACAATATTTCAAATGAAAATCAAATTTCAAATTTCAAAGTAATTGCTTAAAAGGCGTAAAGGCCAACATAGTGAAAAAGATTCCAAGCCGGGACTCGAACCCGGGCCATCAGTATAGCGCACTGACGTTCTACCGACTAAACCACTTGGAACGATACCTAGCTCGGAAAATTTCTCACTATTATATGTTGGAAAGGCTACAAACGCAGCACAAGATGGAATATTTATCGTGAGTCACCGACCTGGGACAAACACGAAACATAATTAAATCCAGCATCGATAGAAATTATATTAATACATGGAAATTATTCCAGAGAGAAACATTCGTTTTGCATACAATATTTCAAATGAAAATCAAATTTCAAATTTCAAAGTAATTGCTTAAAAGGCGCAAAGGCCAACATAGTGAAAAAGTTTCCAAGCCGGGGCCCCACCAGTGGCCGAGAGGTTCTGCGTTCGAAGCTGGTAGACGGGAAGTGCTGGGTTCGATCCCAATCGCGCCCGTCGGCCTAATCGTTCGGAGTTTTCGTGGTTTTCTTCGAGCCGTGGATTTTCCATGTGTAAATATGGATTAGGTTCCCTTAGAAAGACCCCCACGGAGGGCACTCACCCCCGGGCCTATATCCCTCGTGTAGATAATCGGCCGTCAAAAAATCAACCAATCCAAGCCGGGACTCGAACCCGGGCCATCAGTATAGCGCACTGACGTTCTACCGACTAAACCACTTGGAACGATACCTAGCTCGGAAAATTTCTCACTATTATATGTTGGAAAGGCTACAAACGCAGCACAAGATGGAATATTTATCGTGAGTCACCGACCTGGGACAAACACGAAACATAATTAAATCCAGCATAGATAGAAATTATATTAATACATGGAAATTATTCGAGAGAGAAACATTCGCCTTGCATACAATATTTCAAATATTGTATGCAAGGCGAATGTTTCTCTCTGGAATAATTTCCATGTATTAATATAATTTCTATCGATGCTGGATTTAATTGTGTTTCGTGTTTGTCCCAGGTCGGTGAAATATTGTATGCAAGGCGAATGATTCTCTCTGGAATAATTTCCATGTATTAATATAATTTCTATCGATGCTGGATTTAATTATGTTTCGTGTTTGTCCCAGGTCGGTGACTCACGATAAATATTCCATCTTGTGCTGCGTTTGTAGCCTTTCCAACATATAATAGTGAGAAATTTTCCGAGCTAGGTATCGTTCCAAGTGGTTTAGTCGGTAGAACGTCAGTGCGCTATACTGATGGCCCGGGTTCGAGTCCCGGCTTGGAATCTTTTTCACTATGTTGGCCTTTGCGCCTTTTAAGCAATTACTTTGAAACTTGAAATTTGATTTTCATTTGAAATATTGTATGCAAGGCGAATGTTTCTCTCTGGAATAATTTCCATGTATTAATATAATTTCTATCGATGCTGGATTTAATTATGTTTCGTGTTTGTCCCAGGTCAGTGACTCACGATAAATATTCCATCTTGTGCTGCGTTTGTAGCCTTTCCAACATATAATAGTGAGAAATTTTCCGAGCTAGGTATCGTTCCAAGTGGTTTAGTCGGTAGAACGTCAGTGCGCTACACTGATGGCCCGGGTTCGAGTCCCGGCTTGGAATCTTTTTCACTATGTTGGCCTTTGCGCCTTTTAAGCAATTACTTTGAAATTTGAAATTTGATTTTCATTTGAAATAGAGTACAAAATGTTTTTAAAAAAGCAATGACTTTTAAGGTTAAAATTTTGTGATCTGAGGAAAAAAAAAGAGGAATAAGCAGAATTAGTTCTTTTTTTGCGGGGGGGGGGGGCATAAGTTTATCGGCGACTTATTATTTACTTACCTTAGAAAATATTTACAAATAAGTTAAAAAAAATAATAAACGAAAAAAAAATTAAGGACTTTAAATTTCAGATGCTTGGTAAGAGGGAGAGGCGAGGAGGAAATACCAATTTCAGTTGGGGTTGGGGGGGGGGGGAGGAGAAATTTTTATGATCGTTTGTTTATTGTTAAAATAAAGTGGCAAATTGAGCAGAAAAGATTTAAAAAAATTAAAGCGTTTTAAAGGGTTAATATTTTAAAATATGGGTACCGTGGATGAGGGAGCAAAAGGGAGAAATGACATTTTCGATGGAGGCAATTTACAAGAACTTTTAATGAAATGAATATGGTGAAATAAATTGATAACGAAATTTATGACTGACTATTTATTGTTAGTTTAAAGTAACAAATAAAACAGAAAATTAAAGAAAATATTAAGGAATTTTAAAGATTTTAAACCTTGATACTGTAAGGGGAGCAAAACGGGAAACGAAATTTCGGAAGAAGGGGAGACAAAGAGTGCAAGATGTTTGGATAAGAATATGGTGTGCATCGAATTTATTGTTCATTTACAGGGAAACATTAGGGATGATTGCTGATAGTGAGTTTTAAATTATGATATGTTTGATTTATGATAAGTTATGGTATAAGTTAAGTTAAACTAATATTTTTGCACAGGCACATAGGTGGTGTATATGAATTGCATAGAATATAAAGAGTGATCAAAGGGCTCCAATGTGATGTATCTCATGAGGGTTGTCGAAAAATGTTAGAAAAGTACCGGCATATTATACTATCAGCTAAATGTCCTGTCGGCTAATCGTCTTTTCGGCTAAATGTCCTCCCGGCTAATTGCCACGTTCGGCCAGTTGTCTGTCGGCCAATTGTCTGTATTGCTGAAATTATTGCTATTCCGTTGCATAGACACTACACAAAAGATTTCATCAGTAGTACCGAGAATGACTATGAATTACTTAAAGATGTTTTTTAATTTGATTTATGCATTTTCAAGCTCAACTACTTTTAGTATAGATGTTTGACCCGTAGCCGGTCGCAGACATTTAGCCGACAACCAAATAGCCTTCAAGACATTTAGCAGATTGCAGTTAGCTGAGACGTGCATTTAGTACGTACATATAGCCGACAACAGAATGAGCTGAAATTTACATACAGCATACAGGACAATTGATCGAAACGGGCATATAGTAATAATTTTAGCAATACAGACAATTGACCGACAGGCAACTGGCCGAACGTGGCAATTAGCCGGGAGGACATTTAGCCGAAAAGGCGATTAACCGACAGGACATTTAGCTGATAGTATAATTAGCCGGTACTTTTCTAACATTTTTCGACACCCCACATGAGATACATCGCATTGGAGCCCTTTGATCACTCTTTCATATTATGTACCTCCCGTTCCCCCTCCCCCAATTTGTATCACCGGGAGCATTTTTCTGACTTTTCCGACATTCCTCAAGTGATATATCATTGGACTGGGCAGCCCTTTGATCACTCTTTCATATTATGCACCTCCCGCTAGGTTACAGTTAATTTGCAGTTTGGTTACAATTGCGATTAGTTACTCTTAGATTACGGTTAGGTTAT
This sequence comes from Maratus speciosus, assembly GCA_963932465.1. Taxonomy (NCBI): domain Eukaryota; kingdom Metazoa; phylum Arthropoda; class Arachnida; order Araneae; family Salticidae; genus Maratus; species Maratus speciosus. The sequence goes on from OZ010788.1 coordinate 283,534,813, forward strand.
AATTAAGTTACGTTTAGGTGATAATTAGATTACACTTAAGTTACAGCTTGGTCATGGTAAAGTTATGTTACAGTTACATAACATTTAGCATATGATTAGGTTATAACTAGGTAAACGTTATTTACAGTTAGATTATGGTTAAGTCCCAGTTAGGTTAAATTTAGGCTACAATTAGGTTACTGTTAGGTTTTAGTTTGGTTACGGTTACTTCATAATTAGGTTACACTTAGGTTACGTTTAGATTATGGTTAGGTAACTGTTCGGTTATAATTATGTTACGTTTAGGTGATAATTAGATTACGCTTAGGTTACAGCTTGGTCATGGTAAAGTTGTGTTACAGTTACATTACTGCTAGCATACGATTAGGTTATAATTAGATAAACGTTAGTTACAGTTAGATTCCGGTTACGTCCCAGTTAGGTTACATTTAGGCTACAATTAGGTTACTGTTAGGTTTCAGTTAGGTTACATTTAGGCTACAATTAGGTTACTGTTAGGTTTCAGTTAGGTTACGGTTATCTTACACTTAGGTTACCGTTAGGTTACGTTTAGATTACGGTTAAATAACTGTTAGGTTACGTTTAGGTGATAATTAGAATACGCTTAGGTTAGAGCTTGGTCATGGTAAAGTTATGTTTCAGTTACATTACAGTTAGCATACGATTAGGTTATAACTAGGTAAACGTTAGTTACAGTTAGATTACGGTTACGTCCCAGTTAGGTTACATTTAGGCTACAATTAGGTTACTGTTAGGTTTCAGTTAGGTTACATTTAGGCTACAATTAGGTTACTGTTAGGTTTCAGTTAGGTTACGGTTATCTTACACTTAGGTTACGTTTAGGTTACAGATAGATTATAGTTACGTTACAGTTTGTTATTGGTTAGGTTACAGTTACGCTACAGTTAGTTTATGCTTAGGTTATAATTAGGTTAAGATCAGGTTACAGTTACGTTACAGTTAAGTCGGATGAATATCCTGTCGGATGAATGTCCATGTCGAATAATTGTCCTCTGTTGGCTAACTGTCTTGTCGGCTAACAGTCGCTGTCGGCTAAACATCCTGTCGTCTAATTGCTGTCTGCTAAATGTCCCGTCGGCTACGTGACATTGTAGCATATAAATAAATAGGGATATGACAAAAAACTGGATACATGGCCGTCCATGGATAGCAATTCTTAAGCTAATGTTAGCCTTAGAAGTGTGATATCAGTAATTTTCAGCGTATTTATTTCTCAATTAAATTTCAGCTCAGTATGTGGCGTGTATAAAAATTTATAAGGAACATACAGAGCTTCACAAAACAATTGAAGTACGTTTCCGTCTATTGTTAGGAATTAATAAATGTGTATATTCAAATGTGTTATGTGTTTTTCTAACTGAACTAAAAATGTAGGAAAGGGTTCATAATCCATACTTGACACATGGTTTTCCTTTCTTGTTTTATTTATTTTCAATAATTCATCTTCTTATGTTTTTGTATTTCTCAGTTGCAATAATCATGATTTTTAGGGTTCCGTACTTAAAAAGTAAAAACGGAATCATTATAAGATCACTCCTGTGTCTGTCTGTCACAGCCATTTTACTCGTAAACTACGGAACGTGGGAAGTTCAAATTGGGAGATGTAATAAAGACTATTGACCCACATATTTACAGATTATTAAACATTCACAAATATATGTGGGAAAAACGTAGAGGGGATAATTAGGTTATTTAAAGAAGAAATATATTTTCTTTGTGTATCGTTTGGGGTATCGATTAAAAGATTCCGTAACGCATAACTCAAAAATACATTTCTTTTAATTTTAGATATTATATTTTCAGAGATATCGTCGAAAATGTAGTGCAAAAATGTGCCCCCCCGCCCCCCCCCAATCTATTTTCAAATCTACTGAAACTAAAATTATGAAAAAAATTAGAGGTAGTAGAGGTTAATTTAATACTCGCAGGAAAATTATAGCGATTGCCCTAGGTGGCATAATTTTTCATAAAATCGCATTTTTCTGTTACATACAGATTTCTATTTGCGGGCATTCAGCAAAGGTATCGAAGAGCGCTAACGGTACCTATCGTATCAAAAGTATAAAAGCATTGTTTATAATGATTTTCGAAAAAAAAATCGTCGGTAATTCGAGATATTAAGACTCCTGTCCCTGCCGGCGAAGACACTAACGAGCTAATGCTAATCCGATGGGGAGGAAAAAGTAAAGAAAGGTGCGATGTAGAGACGGATCTCGGCTATATAATGCCAAAAAAAAAAATTTTAAATATCGAAATACAAAATAGATATTAGAAAAATCCTTCCCTATACGATTAGCATTAGCTCGTGATTGTCTTCGCTGGCAGGGGCAGGAGCCTTAACCCTTAAAGACACGGTTGGTTTGGACATACATAATGGCAGAGGCGGCGTACTCTATATACCATCGGTTTTTAAATACTAGATAACAACTTTTAATGATATATATGTGTAATGCAATACCCAGTAGCAGCATAAAAGCAGTAAACATCAAATTGTTAAAAACAGACCAATTTAATTATAATTAATCGCATAAATACTATGGGATTCGCGACTAGTTTGCGTTGAGTGGATCTCTCAATACGCCTCCCGTGTCTTTAAATGATAATTAAAGACCTATTTGAAAAAACGCGGCACGGACAAAGTCGAGTTGCATCTTTGCGACCTCCTTTCGAAACGCGCGTAGTACAACGCCAAGTTTAAACTTTGAACAAGGATTTTATTTCATCTACACTGTAAAAAGAAAAATATTTCTATGTTGAATTTAGTTTTATGAAATGCCAAATGAAATTTAAATATGCAGTACTTTTATTGTTAGTACCAAATTAAGTTCACTATATCCAGATTAAGATACGTTTAAAAAAAGAATTATACAAAATAGCAATATTTAATTTTATTTCGGCTTCATATCTCTTTGAACCTTTGTGGTATACTCAATCATACTTTTCTAATATATACAGCTATACCCAACTCTACGTTGTATAGGTTTTTACAAAGTTTCATTATTCTTTTAAATAATACAGTTAATATTTCACATATTTATTGTACGGAACTCTCTGAGCGCGAGTAATACTCGTACTTGACCGTTTATTTTATATACAAGCTATATGCATTGGTCTGCCAAGTCGTATCTTGGTGGAAACCATCTGCAGAACATCAATTTAGTGGTTGATCCGCAGGTTTACCATTGTGTTTTCATGCACCCAAACTTCAATATTTTCATACATTTGGGTGCTGCAAAATACAATGAAAAACCAATCGATCAAAAACTAAACTCCGGTGTGCAGGTGTTTTCTATCAAGATATGACTTAGCAGACCATTTGCATTTTAATATGCTAATTGAGTTCTATCTAATCCTAAAATTTCAGCCTTCAACTTGATGAGCTGATGGTCTGTGCAATTGCCACCCGTCGAACAAATCCCTTCTTGTGAAATCTTGTATCACTCTTTAGGAATCTGTGGACAGGCACAAAAACATCCTATCTGTGTTTTTATACCTAGATTGTGTATAAAAACCTTTTTTAATTCATTACTCTGAATTTGGAGATTTTTGTAACAAATACAGCTGTATTTTTTTTTTTTTTTTTTTTTTTTTTTTTTTTTTTTTTACAATTGTTTGAGAAAGACTTTGTTTTTATTTTCTCTGAAAACTGCTTGGATTTTTCATTACATTGATATGCAATTCTGATAATGAATTTCATAGAATTCCATTTCAAAGCAATATTTCGAATTTCTTCCAATTTTACCAAAGCATTCTTTTTCTTTATCAGAAATCAGTGAAAATAAATTTATTTTGCTGCATCTTTATCTTTAGACTAAGTTACAATTTTATTTTCCCCGCATTGCTGATAGAGATTTTTTTTTTTACCTTGTCAGTTGAAAGCTCACAGTCAAATATCTCCAGAGATTCTCCATCTTCTTCCTCTACTTCCCAGTTAATAATCAGGAGGAGTTGCCGTAATATCCTTTACCAATCTGTGCCCTATATCGGAATTTGGTAAATTAGCAGTGCTTTTAGTTTATAGTCTTTACTTGACCTTACCGATCATGACAGTGTTAAGCTATCATTCGTTGTTGCTAAGAAACTGTTAGGATAGCTGAGGACGCTCTATAACCGGGCTAGTTATTACTTTTTCGATTTTTGTTTCAGATATTTTTCTTTAAAATTACTTTTACTTTCATATCCGCTCTAAAATTTAAACTATCCTATTATATATAAAAAAAAAAACTATAGCCAAAATCGAAAAGTAAAAGCTAGCCTCACTGTCGATAGTCACCAGATATCCTATGCAAAAAAAAGAAAAAAAAAAGAAAAAGAAAAAATCATTCAAAAATATTAAAATCAAAGCGAGAAATATGAAAATGACCCCCCCCCCCCCATAGACTTAAAATTAGCGTTTTCATTCCTTCCCGTGTCTGAAATAGGCGTGCATGCATCCAATTCTTTGAATAGCCTTGTATATTATTATATTTTTATTTTCCAAACATATCTTTCTAAATGTAGTTGAATTTGAAAATAAAATTAATCAATTTCTCAACAATTCTTCCTAGTTCTTTTGCGTAGCCCTATACGTAGTCTATCGAATTTATATATATAATCTAGTATGCAGAAATTTAGTTAAAAACGTATATCATAGCTGAAATCTCACTTTCAGCAATCATCACTAATAGACAATACTTCATATGCAATATTGTATCCAATATCTTTTATGTGCCCCTGTAAATTAAATAAAATGTGATGCACATCATATTATAATGTAAGCATCATATTGTAAACCTCAGTAACGTATATGAATTCCATCTTGTTTGAAATCGTGAAACATAACTAAATACACTTTGCAAGCAGTTTTTTCTGTAATAAAACTGAACCCTTTTCTGTGACCCTGTAAATGAATGATAAATGCTTTGCTATCCCTTCAGAAAGCATGTTTTACTGCGCCTCATAAATTCATATCAATTTCATTATGTTGTAACAGAAAACGTTATTAAAATACCCCGCAAACGTTTTTTCTTCGTAGTCCATAATGTAACGAAATATACTTTTTAATTCCCCTGTACAAGTACCTATGCTCTTCAATAATGCGAATAAATTGTATGTTTAAAATTGTTTTATGTCATTAAAATACACGCAAATGTATTTTCCCACATAGACCATAATATAAAATACTTTTGAATGTCCATGTAAGTGAAGTATAAAATATTAAAAGGTAATACGTATTAGAAAAAAAAATTTGCTAGCTAGTATATTTTTATAAAATGCTATATTTTATCTTACAGTTTCATAACTTTTAGTTTTACATTATTAAAGTTAATGATAAATTTTCGCGTTTCCTAACCGTTGCAAAAAAAAATATCTTTGCGTTACATTTGAGAACCCACGAAGGTTACGGGGAAAAAATGTAAACGCTAATGTTAAATATATGGGAGCGTTATTTTCAAATCTCACTTCCTTTTTATCTCACTTCCTTTTTAACATTTTAAAATGATTTTTTTTTTTTTATAGGATAGCTGAAGACGATCTACAACCGGGCTAGTTTTTACTCTTTCGATTTTGGTTTCAGATATTAAAAAAAAAATACTTTTAATTTCGGAACAGGGGTGAATCGTTTCTGAAATTGAAACTTTCCTAATATATATATATATACTAAACTAAACTCTGCGGCTATACAATCCATGAGGATCAGGGCCGACAGTGCCCATCTCTGTTTTCTTGACCCTAGGCCCGAGGTGCTATACAGCATGCGTCCCGGCCAGGTGGTCAGCCTAACGCGAGACCCTCGGTGTTTAGTTCCCAAGCAAGCTTGGTACTCATTTTATCGACCCCAAAGGGATGAAAGGCTGAGTGAACCTTGCCCAGTCGGGAGTCGAACTCTCGACCTGCGGTGCGGCAGTCAGATGCCCTGACCACTACACCACTGGGCTTTATATATAAATATATATATATATATATATATATATATATATATACCAAAAAACACACACTACTCATCCAATCCCAAAACTACTGAACTACAGAGAAAATTAACAAAATAACCATGGAAAAAACTTACTAACAAAACCATGAACGAAAAGAAAACATTCAATGGAAAACATTCAATATATATATATATATATATATATATATATATATATATATATATATATATATATATATATATATATATATATATATATATATATATAATATAATATATATATATATATATATATATATATTATAAAATAAAAATCTAAAAAGTAAAATCTAGCCTGGTTGAAGATCGTGCTCAGCTATCCTATGTAAAAAACATCATATTAAAACAAAGCGAGAAATTTTAAATTAACGCCCCCATAGACTTCGTTTTACTTTCTCTCCGTGTCTGAAGTGGGCTCTTTAAAAAATATATCTGTTACACAGGACAAATTTCGTTCTCCGACTGTTAAAGGTGTACTGTCCCCTTAAAAATAATAAATATTAAAGTAATGAACTATAAAAATATTTCTTTAAAATTTTGAACAAGTTGATTTACAATTTTAAAGTTAACAATCTTTAAAACTTATTAACTTTAAATTCTGCTGATTTTTAATTAAAAAAACTGTTTTTCGAACGTAAAATGTTAAATTGTCGAATATTTTATACATATACAAGAATAGGAGGCTTGAAAACCAGTCTCCTGGCCAGGCCACAAATATGTTCTAACAAATTATGACTTCGTAGTTATTTGTTAACTATTTTAACTTAAAAAATAATTTAAAAAATACTCGTCTATTTTTTTACCATTTTACTTAATAAACTAGGACTGAAATTTGATTCCTTAATAACTTCTATATGTTGTAACTCCCTCTGTGTGGTTCTGAAATTGTTTATATAAACGAAATGTATAATTTCCTTCGTTATTCATAGAAATATAGAATTTAAAATATTTCATTCTTTCAGGAGTCTTTTGTTGAAATTAAACAATAATTTTAGAAAAAAATAAATCCAAGGTTTGAAATAGGAGTGATCTATTTTAACACGATACAATAATCCAATCACAATTAAATCGTTTCCATTTGCTAAAGTGTTTGGATACTAGCCAATCATATTTGTAATAGGCGTGGTTTTAATCGTCTTGGTAGAGGCGGAGAGCATAACATTACGAGGCCATTTTTGACACATTTTTCATCAAAATCTTTGCATATTTTGCTCAGCCTAATTGTAGTAGAACTATTGAAAGCATGTTATCGGAAAGCTTAAACTCTATATTTTCGTTGTTATTAAAAAAATTTTACTGAATTTTGCTGATATGAATGTTATAAGACTAAAAATGACACAAAACCTCGAATTTCACTGGATCCTAAATTGACAGGATCCTGAGAATTAAACTACAACGAAAATCGGAAAAGTACAAAATAGCCCGTAAACAGATAGTCCTCAGCTATCCTGTGCAAAAAAAATCATTTAAAAATATTAAAAATCAAGCAAGATATTTGAAAACATTGTTGCCATAGACTTATCATTAGCGTTCGAACTTCAAGCCGTGACTAGTGTGGCCTCTTAAGAGGCCACACTAGTCACGGCTTGAAGTTCGAACGCTAATGATAAGTCTATGGCAACAATGTTTTCAAATATCTTGCTTGATTTTTAATATTTTTAAATGATTTTTTTTGCACAGGATAGCTGAGGACTATCTGTTTACGGGCTATTTTCTACTTTTCCGATTTTCGTTGTAGTTTAATTCTCAGGATCCTGTCAATTTAGGATCCAGTGAAATTCGAGGTGTTGTGTCCTTTTTAGTTTTATAACATTCATATCAGCAAAATTCAGGAAAATTTTTTTAGTAACAACGAAAATATAGAGTTTAAGCTTTCCAATAATATGCCTTCAATAGTTCTACTACAATTAGGCTGAGCAAAATATGCAAAGATTTTGATGAAAAATGTGTCAAAAATGGCCTCGTAATGTTATGCTCTCCGCCTCTACCAACACGATGAAAACCACGCCTATTAAAAATATGATTGGCTAGTATCCAAACATTTTGGCAAATGAAAACGATTTAATTGTGATTGGATTATTGTAACGTGTTAAAATAGATCACTCCTATTTCAAACCTTGGATTTATTTTTTTCTAAGATTATTGTTTAATTTCAACAAAAGACTCTTGAAAGAATGAAATATTTTAAATTCTATATTTCTATGAATAACGAAGGAAATTATACATTTCGTTTATATAAACAATTTCAGAACCGCACAGAGGGAGTTACAATATATAGAAGTTATTAAGGAATCAAATTTCAGTCCTAGTTTATTAAGTAAAATGGTAAAAAAATAGACGAGTATTTTTTAAATTATTTTTTAAGTTAAAATAGTTAACAAATAATTACGAAGTCATAATTTGTTAGAACATATTTGTGGCCTGGCCAGGAGACTGGTTTTCAAGCCTCCTATTCTTGTATATGTATAAAATATTCGACAATTTAACATTTTACGTTCGAAAAACAGTTTTTTAAATTAAAAATCAGCAGAATTTAAAGTTAATAAGTTTTAAAGATTGTTAACTTTAAAATATTAAATCAACTTGTTCAAAATTTTAAAGAAATATTTTTATAGTTCATTACTTTAATATTTATTATTTTTAAGGGGACAGTACACCTTTAACAGTCGGAGAACGAAATTTGTCCTGTGTAACAGATATATTTTTTAAAGAGCCCACTTCAGACACGGAGAGAAAGTAAAACGAAATCTATGGGGGCGTTAATTTAAAATTTCTCGCTTTGTTTTAATATTATTGAATGATGTTTTTTACATAGGATAGCTGAGCACGATCTTCAACCAGGCTAGATTTTACTTTTTAGATTTTTATATTTTTATTATAGTTATATATATATATATATATATACACACACACAGTTATATATATATATATATATATATATATATATATATATATAGGATATAAAATGAGTAATAGGGATAAAATGAGTACCAAGCTTGCTTGGGAACTAAACACCGAGGGTCTCGCGCTAGGCTGACCACCTAGCCGGGACGGATGCTGTATAGCACCTCGGGCCTAGGGTCAAGAAAACAGAGATGGGCACTGTCGGCCCTGATCCTCATGGATTGTACAGCCGCAGAGTTTAGTTTAGTATATATATATATATATTAGGAAAGTTTCAATTTCAGAAACGATTCACCCCTGTTCCGAAATTAAAAGTAATTTTTTTTAAATATCTGAAAAATCGAAAGAGTAAAAACTAGCCCGGTTGTAGATCGTCTTCAGCTATCCTATACAAAAAAAAAAAATCATTTTAAAATGTTAAAAAGGAAGTGGGATAAAAAAGAAGTGAGATTTGAAAATAACGCTCCCATATATTTAACGTTAGCGTTTACATTTTTTTTCCGTAACCTGCGTGGGTTTTCAAATGTAACGCAAAGATATTTTTTTTTGCAACGGTTAGGAAACGCGAAAATTTATCATTAACTTTAATAATGTAAACTAAAAGTTATGAAACTGTACGATAAAATATAGCATTTTATAAAAATATACTAGCTAGCAATTTTTTTTTTCTAATACGTATTACCTTTTAATATTTTATACTTCACTTACATGGACATTCAAAAGTATTTTATATTATGGTCTATGTGGGAAAATACATTTGCGTGTATTTTAATGACATAAAACAATTTTAAACATACAATTTATTCGCATTGTTGAAGAGCATAGGTACTTGTACAGGGGAATTAAAAAGTATATTTCGTTACATTATGGACTACGAAGAAAAAACGTTTGCGGGGTATTTTAATAACGTTTTCTGTTACAACATAATGAAATTGATATGAATTTATGAGGCGCAGTAAAACATGCTTTCTGAAGGGATAGCAAAGCATTTATCATTCATTTACAGGGTCACAGAAAAGGGTTCAGTTTTATTACAGAAAAAACTGCTTGCAAAGTGTGTTTTAGTTATGTTTCACGATTTCAAACAAGATGGAATTCATATACGTTACTGAGGTTTACAATATGATGCTTACATTATAATATGATGTGCATCATATTTTATTTAATTTACAGGGGCACATAAAAGATATTGGATACAATATTGCATATGAAGTATTGTCTATTAGGGATGATTGCTGAAAGTGAGATTTCAGCTATGATATACGTTTTTAACTAAATTTCTGCATACTAGATTATATATAAAAATTAGATAGACTACGTATAGGGCTACGCAAAAGAACAAGGAAGAATTGTTGAGAAATTGATTAATTTTATTTTCAAATTCAACTACATTTAGAAAGATATGTTTGGAAAATAAAAATATAATAATATACAAGGCTATTCAAAGAATTGGATGCATGCACGCCTATTTCAGACACGGGAAGGAATGAAAACGCTAATTTTAAGTCTATGAGGGGGGGGAGGGGTCATTTTCATATTTCTCGCTTTGATTTTAATATTTTTGAATGATTTTTTCTTTTTTTTTTCTTTTTTTTTTTTTTTTTTTTTTTTTTTTTTTTTTGCATAGGATATCTGGTGACTATCGACAGTGAGGCTAGCTTTTACTTTTCGATTTTGGCTATAGTTTTTTTTATATATAATAGGATAGTTTAAATTTTAGAGCGGATTCCAACCGGTTATGAAAGTAAAAGTAATTTTAAAGAAAAATATCTGAAACAAAAATCGAAAAAGTAATAACCAGCCCGGTTATAGAGCATCCTCAGCTATCCTATGCAAAAAAATTCATTTTAAAATGTTTAAAAGGAAGCGAGATAATTGAAAATATAATGCTCCCATAGACTTAACATTAGCGCTTTCATTTTTTTTCCCGTTACTAGTGTGGGTTCTCAAATGAAACATAAAGATATTACAGTCGACGCTCGTTTTTACGAACTCGTAGGGAACACCCAAATAGTTCGTAAAATAGAAAGTTCGTAAAATAGAAAAACACCAAAAATGATATGAATATGTACATTATTTATGTATTTTTATCAAACTGATCCTCTCCATAGATGAATCAGTATTTCAAGATTATTTATTATTTAATAAAGTTATACATGTATTTTTAAATATACAGGAAATAAATGCGAATCTTTGCACAAAAAATAATGTTAGTACACAAAAACATAAGTTATAGCATCCTTTGAAAACATTACATACGAAAACACAGACTGTATTAGTGCTTAGTAGATGAAAATACACAGATGAAAACATAGATAAAAAAATAGGAATGGAAATAATCACTTATCTTTTTTTAAAAAAATCACATTTTGGAAAATATACGTTTCCATTTTATCTATGCTTGAAATCCTTTCACAGTTATTGTTTCCTTCAAAAAAGTGCTTTAGTCCAGACAATCACTACTTAAAAATTTTGCCATGCCCCTTCCTCCGAAAGAGATTGTGGAAAACAACACATTTTTGGAATGCACCTTATGTTTCATCGCACCTGTATAGAGTTTAATTGACGTTGGCACTGCATTCCGATATTTAAAAAAAAAAAAAGTTGCAGAGGTACGAAAACCGAGTTCGCAAAAAAGAGATTTTCATATTTTGTAGTTCGTAAATGGGAGCGAAAAATTACATTGCTTCTATGGGAGTGCATTTGGGACCACTCTATAGTTCGTAAAATCGCAAGTGTTCGTGAAAAAGAGGTTCGTAAAAACGAGCGTCTACTGTATTTGTAACGGTTAGGAAACGCGAAAATTAATCTTTAAATATCTACCCTATATATATAAAATCCTAATGAAACGAATTTATGAAACGATTCTTTGAAACGACTGATTAAACGACTGATTCAGTTTCACGGCTATTTTTCCTAAAATATGGAATACATTGCGATGAAATTAACACCAAAAATCCGTATTAATCTGCAGTTCTCAAAGCTGGTATTAGAACTTTTAAATTCGAATTAGTTTTCGAAATATTATTTTTTTTCTAATTAGGGTTTCGTTCATCTGACGAAACCCTATTCGTCTCGCTCCTCTGTCTGTCTGTCCGTCACAGAGCCCGTTCTCAGAAACTATACATGTTAGAGACTTGAAATTTTGGGTACTTATAGCTGAACACCTCACATCAAACAACAAATCATAAAATTTTGAAAAAGTTGGTAATTAACCTAATTACGGGCTAATTAAATTCTAAAATTAACCAATCAACCTTTTGAATGCAGGTGAAAATGCACGTTATCGAAATCCTCCCCAGTTTCTCCTAATGGTTGCCAGTAAACTCGGCGGATGCTCCGTCAAATCAGCCGGTGCAGGGTTACCACGGAGTACTTTAAGCAATAAATGAAGTGGACCTTCAAAAAGCAAAATTGGATCTGCCGAAATATCGGTCGTACAAATTCGTAACAGGTGTAGAAATACGCGGAAAAAATTCTACTTTATTTTGGTATAAATTTCAAATTTCTGCATAGGATAGAACGCAAAAAATCCACTGAAAATCGATCGATAAAAATTTAATTTCTGTGTTTTTAAAAACAATGAAAACAGATTTCCATTCACCGGAAGGCAACTGCCATCATTTCTCGACATATCGGCGCGGGAGAAATTTAAGGGGAGGAAAGTCTAATACGAAATTTAAACTTTTTAAATATTAAATTTTTTGATTAAATTTTTTGACATCCGGGCTGGAAATTTCTCGCAGATTCCATACATACCCGGTTCAAAGAGATTGCTTCATTACGAGCTGAGATATTAATTATTATTTTATTAATTCCTCTTATTTCCATCAAATGCCAGATTAAGATGGAGGCACGTGCTTTTTTAACGGAGATTTCATTTAAATTGGGAAATTAACAATTTGCGTGGTGTGTTTCGACGGCGCGCTATGAGATAAGTATTAATTATTCAATATGAAAAAGTTTATAGGTTTATAAGTGTTCATCCCACTATTTCCGAATAGCAATTTCAGGAAATATCTTAAATTATTGTTTAAGACCGCCACTCGATGTCTTCGAAACTTTAAGATACTTTATAACACATAAGAAAAAGTGTAAAAAAGAATGGAGTGTGATATTTCGAGGAGTGGAGGGGGGGGGGACTAGATTTATTTATTAAAACTTAGCGTTTGTTATCGCAGAAAATGTTTTAAATTGTTGGTTAAGACTGCACCGCCACCCTCCCGACCATGTATCTACGGAGAGATTGCGCAAAGGAGTTTCGTTCAGATATGCTTTTGTTAAGAATAGAGTGCGCTCCCTGGTGGTGGAATGCGGAACTAACGTAACGCGATTTTGTTAAAATTAGGAAATATAACAAGGCGATCCGTTTGCAACTTTAAGATACTTCATGACACATAATAAAAAGCTTATAAAATAATGGTGCATGCAATTTTCTGTGAAGGGAGGGCGGGGGAGGGGCGCTGGATTTCTTTTTAAAAAATGGCGTTTACGACCTTTTTAGGTGTCGTTTTTTGAGCACTATGATATACTCAGACACGTGCTGCTTATGAAATATAAAAATGTCAAAATTTTAGTTACCACTATTTCCGAATAGTACTTTCAGCAAATTTCTTAATTTCTCGCTTAAGGCCGCCACCAACTCCAGTAACACATCTACTGATAGGTTGTTTAACAGAGTTTCGATCTGATACACTTTTGTTATGAATAGTGTGCGCTCCCTGGTGGTGGAATTTGCAACTAACATAACGCAATTTTGTTAAAATTATGAAATCTAACAAGTCGATCTGCTGGAAACTTTGACATAGTTCATAGCACATAATAAAAAGCTTATAAAAGAATGTGCCGTGCAATTTCCTGGGGCGTCTACCTATCTCGGGTGCTATAGACCCGATCCCCTCGACTTAACTGTAAAACGGAGTTTCCTTTGGATAGAGGTTTGTGTAGAATAGAGTGCGCCCCTGGTTGCGAAATGTGGAACTAACAGATTTCACAAAAGGATAAAGTGTTTTAAAGGAATATTAAACGAAACCCTCTGTGAGATCTGTGATCACACTTACCCACTTGTTTTAAGTACATTTTTCTAATGATGTCAACTGAAATTTTAATCAGAACAGATATATTTTTTTTCTTATTTCAGAAAAGGTTATTTTAAATTAATTTGGCGACCAGTTTGGCCTCCCTTAAATGTATGCCAAAAAATGTATCGTGCTACTTTTATTTATAATTCAATTTACTTGAACAATCTTTCGCCAAATCGAAAGATTCTGATTGGCGCCGAAATGGCATTATTTTGATTGACATGGTAACTCGGCTATTGTTGTTTATTTAATGATAAATGTTTATTTACTTTTATTTCCTTTTGAAAATAATAGAAAATAATTTAAAAATACGGTACTACTTACGTAAATAAGTGCGAGTAGTAAATCAAAATTACGTCCATTACGAATCATATCATAATATTAAAATATTTATTTGCTTAAAATACGTTATAAAAACACATTAAAATTAAATTAAAAATCTATATTTTGTAAATATAGATAAAATATATTTATAATATGGATTTTTAATTTACTTTTAATGTGTTTTTATAACGTCTTTTAAGCAAATAAATATTTTAATATTATGATACGGTACTACTTAGTTATTCCGTCGACCAAATTCGCCAAATTATGTAAATCGCCAAATTATACAAATTGACATAATTTTTATTTTAAATAACGAAAGAACAAATAAATTAGTATAACATTAATAAATATACAAATAAAACGTCGAAATAAAAATCACTTGATGACGTAAACATGTGTAACTTACATAAAGTCAAGTGAATGTGACATTTACGATCAACCATTATTGACATTTAATATTATAGTTTGGCGATAGATTTTTGGTCGACGGGATAACTAAGTAATACACAAAATGCATATGTAACTGCTATTCGAAAACAAGGTTTTCGCCAAATTTTTGTAAAAAAGAAAAAAAAAAAAGCCAAATCTGCGGTGCGTATGTGACATCTGGCCATATGTTAAATAATGCGGGAAGAGTTCCATATTGTGTGCTGGTTTCTTTTGGCGAGATTTTTTTTTGGCGTTAAATGAATCGATGTCGTTGCGATCTTCATCCTTTGAGGTTGTTTTTTTTCTGGAATGAACTTTATTCATATGTTTTTTGGAATTTTTTTTTTTTTTTTTTTTTTTTTTGCATTTAGCCTATATTTTTCGGAAAAATATATAACTTTGTTTTAATTTGACATGTATAATAAATATAATAAATACATAAAATATAAGTACATAATTGTCTGAGCGAAGCGAAGGCTAATACTCAGCGAAATATTACTGTCCGGACACATTACTACTACGATGGATATTAACGCCATGTCCTACTAAAAAAAAAGCCTAATAAAAACCTTTCGTCAAGCATAACTCAGAAAATATTTGTCGGATTTCGGTTCTGATTGCACCAGAAGGTACCTATGAGGGTCGCCTACTGAATGCACCTACTATGAAAAATAAGTTCCAAACCGTTTAAAAATTATATAGAAAAAACTGATAAAAAAGCACAATTTATCTGCATACGTCACAGAAATTTGGTGTGGGTCACTTTCACCGGTTGATGTTTTCGTAGACAACTGGTTTGAACACATGGAGCAAATAAAAAAAAAATACGCACGCAGTAATATCGAATAGATCAGTTTCAACCACGTTATTACAAAACTTGCAACAACACGTGGCAACCAGTTTTGGTGGGCAAACAAATAATAATACAGTACTCCGTACCACAGTGACCGTTTTTAGCCTGTTGTATGAAATCTGGCCTGTTGTATAACATACAATTATGGATGATTAAAACAAAAGACATGAGTGGTTATTGCTCTGGGACGTTAACTTTCTCTGGATGTCTGTCTGTCTATCATACAGCATGCAATTTTCTTGTAAAGGATGATATTATTATGCAGTAAAACCTCCATAACGGACACACCCGATTAGTGGACACCTCTATTTAGTGGGAATTTTTTCGATTACCGACCCTTAAATAACTGTACATTTTTTACTCTCAGTAGAGGGCACCTCTAAATAGAGGACAAATTCTGCCCTCCCGAGGTGTTAGCTATTCAGAGGTTTTACTGGTAAAACCTCCATAGCGGACACACCCGATTAGCGGATACCTCTATTTAGCGGACATTTTTTCGATTACCAACTCTTAAATAACTGTACATGTTTTACTGTCAGTAGCAGTCACCTCCAAATAGAGGACAAATTCTGCATTCTCGGGATGTCCGCTATTCAGAGGTTTTACTGTATATAATTTTGATAGTTATTTTACAGGGCCACACAGAAGAATAACAATATATGAAACGAATATAAACTAAATTCGGGATTGGTAGATCGCTGATGGTAATGTAATTTTAGGATGTTGTTACAGTCATCCGCAGCATGTTTTTAGAGTTTCGTTCATTTAACGAAACACTACCTGTCACACTCCTTTGTCTGTCTGTCTGTCCGTCTGTCACAGAGCCCGTTCTCAGAAACTATATATGTCGGAGACTTGAAAATTTGCATACTTATAGCTGAACACCACACATCAAACGGCAAATAATAAAATTTTGAAAAAGTCTAATATTTAACCCTCTGGGCTCTAACTTGTGTATTTTAAGCAATTTTTCTAACTCAGCCCCTAATTTAATTAAGTTGGGGACATGAAATTTTGCATACCTATAGCTGAACATCTCACATCAAATGACAAATAATAAAATTTTGAAAAAAGGTTTAATATTTAACCCTCTGGGCTCTAACTTGTGTATTTTAAGCAATTTTTCTAACTCACCCCCTAATTAAGTTGGAGACATGAAAATTTGCATACTTATAGCTGAACACTTGCGATAACACGATAAATCATAAAATTTTAAAAAAGTCATATTTAACCCTCCAGTCTCTAACTTCTGTATTTTAAGCAATTTTTCTAACTCAGCCCCTAATTAAGTTGGAAACATGAAATTTTGCATACTTTTAACTGAACACCCCACATCAAACGACAAAGAATAAAATTTTGAAAAAGTCTAATATTTAACCCTATGGGGGTCTAACTTGTGTATTTTAAGCAATTTTTCTAACTCAGCCCCTAATTAAGTTGGAGATATGAAATTTTGCATACTTATAGCTGAACACCTCACATCAAACGGCAAATTATAAAATTTTGAAAAAGTCTAATATTTAACCTTCTGGGCTCTAACTTGTGTATTTTAAGCAATTTTTCTAACTTAGCCCCTAATTATGTTGGAGACATGAAAATTTGCATACTTATAGCTGAACACTTGCGATAACACGATAAATCATAAAATTTTGAAAAAGTCATATTTAACCCTCCAGTCTCTAACTTCTGTATTTTAAGCAATTTTTCTAACTCAGCCCCTAATTAAGTTGGAGACATGAAATTTTGCATACTTTTAACTGAACACCTCACATCAAACGACAAAGAATAAAATTTCGAAAAAGTCTAATATTTAACCCTATGGGGGTCTATTTTAAGCGATTTTTCTAACTCAGCCCCTAATTAAGTTGGAGACATGAAATTTTGCATACTTATAGCTGAACACCTCACATCAAACGGAAAATTATAAAATTTTGAAAAAGGTCTAATCTTTAACCCTATGGGTTCTATCTTGTGTATTTTAAGCAATTTTTCTAACTCAGCCACTAATTAAGTTGGAGACATTAAAGTTTGCATACTTATAGCTGAACACTTGCGATAACACGATAAATCATAAAACTTCGAAAAAGTCATATTTAACCCTCCGGTCTCTAACTTCTGTATTTTAAACAATTTTTCTAACTCAGCCCCTAATTAAGTTGGAGACATGATATTTTGCATACTTATAGCTGAACACCTAACATCAAACGACAAATAATAAAATTTTGAAAAAGTCTATTATTTAACCCTCTGGGCTCTAACTTGTGTATTTTAAGCAATTTTTCTAACTCAGCCCCTAATTAAGTTGGAGACATGAAATTTTGCATACTTATAGCTGAACACCTCACATCAAACGGCAAATAATAAAATTTTGAAAAAATCTAATATTTAACCTCTAATATTTTGTCTCGCGCAATTTTAAAATTTAAACTGTTTTGCAATACTATTTTTTGTTCATTTTGCATAATAAGTGTAATGTGACGTAATTTCTTCTATTTCAGAATTCTAACGCATGTTAATGAATTTATTTTACAATATCCTTTCTCTTTTAAAAACCACATGTAAATATAGTTTTTACGGCGTAATTTCCAATAAGTGCCTGCTTTTTATACCTAATTATTTAATTCTAATTTGAAGGTTTTTTTCTTTTTATAATAGTAACGTGTAAATAATTTTTTTTATTTGAAGCAAACATTATTGTTTGCGCTGTTTATACAGTTGGCAACAGTTGAAATTAATACCATTTTCTAAAATATGTAAAAAATATCTGTCAAGATGCTGAATATTTGAATTTAAAATAGAAATGAAACCTCAAAAAATGAGTCAATTAAAAAAAAATAATGAAATCTGCACACCGGGATCTTCTATTGAATAAAATGATCTAAAAATGATTAAATTCCCATGTATAGCTTTTGCTCCTATAATTTTTTTTTAATGGGACGATTTTGTCCAACTTTAGCATTAAATATCTCTTAAAAAAATTCTTCGATTTGAAAACTGTATGCATTAGCGTGTTGATCAAACATTTCGCTATAATACCACCGATTTTCATATTTTTGTATGCAATAGTTTTCTTAATATTAACGAAGAAAGACCTCCGGTCACAAAAAATTCAAAACCGGCGGCGGCGGCGGTGACAGAGTTAGTTACTTTTTTTTAGAATAGAGAGATATATAAAAATGAAAACTTGTCTATCTGTCTGTTTGTAATTTTATAAAAATCCACAATTTGGAAGCCAAAATTGTGATAAGATACGGACATGTGTATTAAAACATGGCCGAGGCAACTAAAGTAATCCGGAATCGAAATAATTTATAGTGAATTTTTAATTAATAAAAAACCACCAATTTAACAGCAATTTCTTATCAAATTTAAACATTTTTCGTTATAGCAGTTGCCAACAATTAAAAAACACAATAAAATTATTACTACAACAATTAATTTTCTACTGCAAGATTTCCACGTGAAAAATGAAAATGAAATAAATAGTTTGATGAATTTAAAAAAAGGTGAATATTACGTCATAACTTTTCTATTGCAAGATATTCACGTGAAATATGAAAATGAAATAAATGGTTTGACGAATTTAAATGAAAGTGAATATAACTTCATAACTTTTCTATTTCAAGGTTTCCACGTGAAAGAGGAAAATATTACGTCATATTGGAAATATAAAGGACGTGGTGGATATAGTATAACGTCATATGAGTGTGAAAAATGCATTGAAGCATGATAAAAACCCGATTAGGGAAATTATTGGCCTATTTTAACATTATTGCTCCAATTATAAATTGAAATAAGTTCATTTATAGCTGTATTCTTTTGCGTCTGTTATATACATTTATACATTTTTATGTAGCGTTTTCATATGATTCATTCATACAACATTTCGACTGCTTTTTTTAATGTTTGTTTTGTGTTGTATGTTAAATTTTGAAATTGATTTTTCAGATCAAACATCCTTCAAATTCTGGGCAACGCCGGCACTTTAGTTTGTAACGGATAAATGGCTTTTGTATCTGTACATCTAATGCTAATATTATAAAGCGTTATAATATTATAAAGTATATAATATTATTAATGCTTGTACGTTTGAGAGGTGTTATCTCTGAAACTATATAGCCAACTTAAAAAAATGTTGGTGGCCATCTCTGCTCCGAAAAAAAGACTATTTTATGTCAGTGCAAGAACCTACATCGCTGCAGGAGCAAAAAAGTTCTAAAATTGTGATTTCTGCGATATTGATTGGGTTAGAAACTTTAAATTTGGTGCGATAGTTACTTTTAAGATATAAATGCTCGTAATGAATGCTCTCTAAAAGGTTCAATTTGACGGATAAACGTAAAAATTTCTAGAAAGGTCCTAAACTATGATTTATTTGGAATACTGAAATTTTTGGGATACTGTTGGGGTTAGAAACTAGAACTTTGGCATGGTAGTAATTAATAAGATGTAAATGCTTGTTGTAGAACGAATTCTAAAAAATAGAAAGACTAAACAAAGCGGAAAAAGATCTAAAGATGATCTAAGTAACGAAGTACATGGAATTGTTAGGAATATAAACATGAAAATTGACATGGCTGTATTTATCATGACGTAAATTCTCGCAATAGAACAATTTCTAAAAATGTCGCTATATAAAACAGTGCAAAAACAAAAAACTTTCAAAAAATTTCTATTTCTATGTTACTGCTGAGCCCAAAATCTTGAAATTTTGCTTCGGGTTAGTTTTAAAATATACAATTGTCTCTATGAATGGTTTCTAAAAAATTTAAAAAGATGAAATTAACGGAAAGCGATCTCAATTACCATTAATTTGGAATTATTAGGTACAGCAACTTTAAATATTTCATAATGCTGCATTTCCTCCGCAAAACATGCGATTTAAATGAAGCAAAACTGATAGATACCCACCTAGCATTAAATAAATTGTGTAAATATTGAATAAAGACCTGTATGAAACAGTGAGTAGGTTGCCCGAAAGTACTTGTTAAAGTGTTCCTTCTCTAGGCTTTTCTCTCTCTCGCCAAGGCCACTAACAGAGGTAAGTGCCGTTTTAAATGTGATATGAATTTTTTATCCGATTCATTTTTCTAGACATTTTATCATAAGGTCATATTCTCTATTATCATTAGTAGATTTTTTATATATTAACTTATTCTGGTGAAATTTTATAATCGGATTCATATTGGCGTATGTTAGCTTGCATGATTTGCTGAATAAATATGTATGGATTTGTAAATTACTTCAAATGACACTTTGACAGCTCAAAAGTTATGCAGACGATATATTCAGATCTTGTGTCGTACTTTATGTTGTAATCATTGCCGATTTCTTTTATTTAATACATGCTAAATACAGCTCAACTTGTGCAGAATATGTTTGAAAACAAAACAATACAGCGTATGTAGTGGCCAGCATACACTCATCATTCAAATCCGATCGAGCATATCTAAAACACACTGAAACGAAGCATTGCATGCCACTGTTGATGTATTCGGTACTTTGATACTATATTAGATTTTGAGGAGAGAATTCCTTAAATGTTATCGACGACCTCATTGCATCCATGGAAAACAGATATTGTACAATATTAACTATTCCGGGAAGCACACACCATATAAAGTATAGTCCATTCTTTTTAAACATCATATATTTGTCATTTAAAGTTACTCAAATTGGTGCGGAGCGTCTGATTATGCTCTTGACATCATTTTATACAGTTAAAATTCCGATATAAGTAATTTAGTATTTCATTTTCTATTTTACTTTTAATATATTGCGTACTTTCAATTTTATATCCATGCATGGCTGTCTTGAATGGTTAGATTTCCCATTTTTTAAAACAGTGTATACGAATTTATATGTAAGATTTTGTAATTCTACGATTCGTTTATTTTCATCATTTCAATTTATCGCAGCATATGGACAATTAAAGATAACATCTCATTTTCTTTGCTTCCCCATGTTATTATTAAATCTATGTTCTCAGTAATATCGCTCAGACTAATCCCTCTGAGGGAAGTCCTAGTATTTATTTATAGATGTATATACTATATTTGTATAAGGTATATCTCTATACGTGATATATATAAAACTATCTGTGTAAACATCGTACTTTTTTTAACATGTGACATACATAAGATTTATTAAATATATATATATATTTACAAATATTTAAAGACCATGTTTTTCCGACATCCTGAAAAAATTTATAAAACGCTAAAAATGGCTTTTTGACGCCATTTTGGATTCATTCGCCAATCGCGCCAACCAGCACACAATATGGAACTCTTCCCAAAATGCAACAAACCATGACATTTAATTTCGACTTCAAATCAATGTTTTAATTTACCGCTCGAAAAAAAAATGCTATCTGGCAATTTGAAAAAAAGCTATTGGCGAGATTTGCACCCGGCTAGCGTAACAGTACCAAGAATTCTTTGTGACCATGACAACTTTTATATAGTTTTATTTGAAAAAAAAATTTGATTTTTTAACCAAAATGGAAATCTTTTGTACAGATGTTATATACGGACCCATATTGGCGTGATTTTTTTTTTTTCTGACGCCAATGGCATATACGCAACGGGTACTGGCGCCAAAGTATTGTTATTTTGCTTGATATGGCAAGCCGGATGTTGTTGTTTATGCTGTTGATGCGTTTCCCAAATTGGCGTCGGAAAAAAATCGCGCCAATATCCTATATGACATCTGTGCCAAAGTTTCATATGAAAGGCGAAGGGATCAGACCGTATTTGTTAGTTGTTGACTTGAACTATTATAATATAGATGAAACGATGGCGATAAAATAATATTTGGCGACTTATCACCTGTGCATGGCTAACATTAAAGTACCAAAATGGCACCTAGAGTATAAAAAGCGAAATGGCCCGCCCGAAACTGTTGATGATAGTCACATGACTTAGGCTATTGTTATAGAGATTGTTTTAAAATACCGGGAGACAAAGACTCTGTATACTTAATTCATTTTATTTCAGCTATTTTTCAAATGTTTAACTGATCCTCTTTAATCAAAAACGAAAATAACCATTGGATGTCTTAACAGCAACTGATTCGGCCTTACATTTTTGCAATCAAATGGAATTGAATGGAAACCCATTTACAGTGAGATCTGCACAGCTTTTTTCAGTATAATTCAATCTTCTCTTATATTTTTTAAACCCATCAGATTAGCATGTTTTTAGATTCTGCGGTGTCTGAACGGGGGTTGGCGAGCGTAACTTGCAGGGGGCAGAGCCCCCTAGTAATAATGTAAAACTAAAAATAATGAGACTGTAAGGTAAAATATAGCATTTTATAAAAGTCTGTCAGCTGACAAATTTATTTTGCAATACGTAACTGTGACGCAATCCTGGTTTAAATTGAATATTTTCATGGTTCCCCTAAAAATATTTTACAATTGTATCTGCTAAGACGGATACAACCCACCTAAAACGGTATTTCGCACTCATTGTTTTTTTTTTCGTCCTACCAGGTTTTATAGCGTCACGTTTTTAGCATGAGGGGGTCGAATTTTAATTACTATCAGATCGCGCGTATTCTTTTATATTATGGCCTATATGGGAAAAATCATTTGCGGTGTACTTTAATGATGTAAAACAATTTTAACATAAAAATTATGCACCTTATTTAAGTGCACAGCTCCTATGCGGAAAGGTTGGCTGTCCACGAGTGGGTGATTTCGGTACGTGTACAGGGGAATTAAAAGTATATTTCTTTATATTATGGCCTGTTAAGAAAAAACGTTTGCGGCGTATTTTAATAACGTTTCTCTGTTACAACATAATAAAATTGATATGAATTTATGATGCGCAGTAAAACATGCTTTCTGAAGGGGTTGAAAAGCATTTATCATTCATTCACAGGGTCACAGAAATGAGTTCAGTTTTATTACAGAAAATACTGCTTGCAAAGTGTGTTTTAGTTATGTTTCACGATTTCAAACAAGATGGAATTCATATACATTACTGAGGTGTACTACAAGATGCTTATATTAGAATATGATGTGAATCACATTTTATTTCATTTACAGGGGCATATAAAAGTTGCTGGACACAATACTGTATACGAAGTATTCTCTATTAGAGTTGATTGCTAAAAATGAGTTTTCACCTATGATATCCGTTTTAATACTTGATTATATATATGATTTCTATAGACCGTGTATAGGGCTACACAAAAGAACTAGGAAGAATTGCTGAGAATGAGAGTGAATTGCTAATTTTTTTAAATTAAATTCTACATTTTCAAGTTCAACTATAATTAGAAACTGTTTGTAAAATATAAATATAATAATATACAAGACTATTCAAAGAATTGGATGCATGCGCGCGCCTATGAATGATAATTTCTGGAAGTACGATTTCAGTTGTTTTAAGCATGTTTATACTGCAATAATTTTGATCTTCACATGTTGCGTGTATATAAACTTGTTCGAGTGCAAGGGCTGTACAAAATAATGCAAATATACTACCGGTTATTGGTAGAAATTGCTGAAAGTTTACTTTCATCTGCATTAATCGTTTTCTTATTATATTAAATTTTATCATTTTTTTCATGCCGTTAAAACAAGCCCAAGAATATCCATTGATGACTTTATCATTTTAATTTTTCAATAATTTGAACAATTTAAATTTACTAAGATTTAACAAAAACTTAAAGCTAGTAAGTATTAAAGAATGTTTACTTTGAAAGTTTTGATCAACTTGTTTGAAACTTTAAAGGAATATTGTTAATATTTATTACTTTTATTATTTGTTATTTTTAACAAAAAAGTACACCTTTAACAGCCGCAGAAAATGCGAAATTTGTCCACATCTTTCTTTAAGAGCCCACTTCAGACACGGGAAGAGATAAAAACTCTAATTTTAAGTCTATGGGGGCGTTAATTTCAAATTTCTCGCTTTATTTTGATAGATTTTTGCATTGGACAGCTGAGGACGATCAACAACCAGGCTAGTTTTTACTTTTTCGATTTTGGTTTTAGTTTTTTTTATAATATTAGGATAGTTTCAATTTCAGAACGGATTCCAACCGGTTCCGAAAGAAAAAACTAAATATAATAATATACAAGGCTATCCAGAGAATTGTATGTATGCACGCCTATGGGTGATAATTTCTGGAAGTGCGATTTAAGTAGTTTTAAGCATGTTTATACTGGAATAAATTTGATCTTAACATGTGACGTGTATAAAATCTTGTTGCTAATGTAAGGGCTGTACAAAAGAATGCAAATACACTTCCGTTAATTGGTAGAAATTCCTGAAAGTTGATTTTCATCTGTATTACTCATTTTCTTATTATATTAATTTTTAGCATATTTTTCATGCCGTAAAACATGCCTAAGAACATTGATGACTTTATTATTTTAATTTTTCATAGTTTGAACAATTTAAATTTACTAAGTTTTAACAAGAACTTAGAATTCGTAAGTTTTAAAGATTGTTAACTTTAAAAGTGTTGATCAATTTGTTCGAAACTTTAAAAAAAAATTAATATTTATTATTTTTAATATTTGTCATTTTTATGGGGACAGTATACCTTTAAAAGTCGCAGAAAATGCGAAATTTGTCCTGTGTAACATATTTTTTGTTAAGAGCCCGCTCCATGCACGGGAAGAAATGAAAATGCTAATTTTAAAGTCTATGGGGGCGTTATTTTCAAATTTCTCGCTTTGATTTTAATATTTTTGAATGATGTTTTTTTTTTTTTTTTTTTTTTTTTTTTTTTGCATGGATAGCTGAGGGCGATCAACAACCAGGCTAGGTTTCACTTTTCGATTTTAGTTATAGTTTTCTTTTATTATGATAGTTTCAATTTCAGAACCGATTCCAGAAGTTTCGAAAGTATAAGTATTTTTTTTTTTTTTAAATATCTCTAACCAAAATCAGAAAAGTCAAAAACAGCCCGGTTGTAGATCGTTCTCAGCTATCCTATGCAAAAAATTTCATTTTAAAATATTAAAAAGGCTGCGAGATATTTGAAAATAACGCTCCCATAGACTTAACATTAGCGCTTACATTTTTTCCCCGTTACTACACTGTAAAAAAAGGACTAAATTACGGAAATACTACTGGCAATCTAGACGATAGTACTATTTCCGTATTTTAACGGAACTTTTTCCCTTTAATTTACAGAAAAAATCCGTTAAATTCCAGAAAAAACGGAAAATTTTGTGTAATTTACCGTAAAATATTTCCTTTAAAATAAGGAAATAGTACTGGCATCTAGATTGCCAGTAGTATTTCCGTACTTTAGTCTTTTTTTTTTTTTTTTTTTTTTTTTTTTTTTTTTTTTTACAGTGTTGTGTGTGTTCTCAAAGGTAACCTAAAGATATTTTTTGTAACGGTAAGGAAACGCGAAAATTTATCATTAACTATAATAATGTTAAACTGAAAATAAGGAGACTGTATGGTAAAATATTGCATTTTATAAATGTCTGCTAGCTAACAAATTTATTTTCTGATACGTAGCTGTAACGGACCCCTGGTTTAACGGAATTCTCATTATTCCCCTAAAAATACCCGGCAATTGTATCTGCAAAGACGCAAATAACCCATCTAAAAAGGTATTTCGCACCTATTGTTTATGTTTCCGTCTTACCAAGTTTTATAGTGCCATGTTCTCAGCATGAGGGGGTCGAATTTTAATTACAACTAGGACCCGCATTTTTCATGAACTCTGCCTTTTTCTTTGGAGGGAAAATAAAATTTGATGTCGATACGAGTGTGTTTCGAAAGGTTATCAGCCCGACAAAGAAAATAGAAAAATTCTGACAATATTTCATTTTTTTTAACGTAGTTCCTTACAACTTATAAAATTTAAACCAACGAGTTTCCGACTTTTTATTATCTTCAGTATAATAAGCCTTATCTAACTTTGGAGATGAAGTGGTGGTCTCTGCTTTACCCCCATATTTTGAAGTGAATTTCCGACTACCGAGCCATTTCTTCAGGCTTGAGAAAAGGAAATAATCGCTGGGAGCAAAATCCGGTGCATGTGGAAGCACTACAGAGCGTAGGTCATTGACTTTCGTAGCGAAAACTACAGGCATTTGTTAACGAATGTGTTAAAGAACACTTTTGGTTTGCTCAGGTATGGACGTTTTGTCGGAATAAGCACTCTTTAATTGGTCCCGTAGAAATGCATAACACTGTCCGGTGACGATTCTACCTTTTTGCCGGTGGTCTATGGTCACCACACTTTGTGAATTTTGAAAACCGTATCCATGGCTTTTCCAGCACATGGAACCGTTTTCACTTTCTTTGGCGCAATTTTAGCTGCTCTTTCACATTGTTTAGATTGCTGTTTCATCGCTAGTGAATAATGGCGGTTTCAGGTTTCATCCACCGTTATACGACGTTGGCGAAAATCAGCAGATTGGTTAAGTTTTCTAACTTAACTTGAAATCACCATAGTCCACATTACTAAAGACAGTGGGCCATCTGCCTTCTTTTGAAAAAAAAAACGAACAGTGAAGATGGAGAAACTCATAAAATGATAAAGAAAGGGGGGGGGGGGTGAAGAAGGAGATCAATTTCACGAGGTTTAATTTGATTATGTTAATAAGTGAAATGTTTTCATGAAGGAATTTTCAGCAGAAAGTCCACCCAAATCAGCATTTTATTGCAAAGTATATCTATACTAATATTATAAAGAAGTAAAGTTTGTTTGTTTGTTAGAGGTAATCTCTGGAGCTACCGAATCGATTTCAAAAGTAATGGTATCAAAATGATGGTGTTAGTCCAACTTAGAACATAGGTTATATTTTATGTCAGTGCCACTACCTCAAAGGGGATGCAGGAGAGAAAAACGTTCTAAAAATGCGATTTTTGCGTTACGGAAGGGCCTAAAAATATGAAATTTGGAATATTAGTTACTTATAAGATATAAATGATGTCTAAGAACAGTTCTTAAACAATTTGAAATTTAAAAGGGATGAAAATGCACAAAAAGCGTTCTAAAAAACGTTCTAAATGGTAGTTTTTACACAATCTCAGGAAATACCAAACAGATTTAAAAAATATTGGTGTCAAAATGATGGTGACAACCCTTTCTGCAAGATTGGTTATGTTTTATGTTGGTGCCACTAAACCAAAGGGGGTGTAGGAGCAAAAAACTTTCTAAAAAACGTTCTAAATGGTAGGTTTTACACAATCTCAGGAAATAACAAACCAATTAAAAAAATACTGGTGTCAAAATGATGGTGACAACCCTTGCTCCAAGATAGGCTATGCTTTATGTCGGTGCCTCTACACCAAAGGGGGTGCAGGAGCAAGAAACGTTCTAAAAATGCGATTTTTGCGTTACTGAAGGGCATAGAAATATGAAATTTGAAATATTAACTACTTATTAGATATAAAGGATTTTTAAGAACAGTTCTTAAACAATTCGAAATTTGAAATTGTGAAAATGAGTGAAAAGCGTTCTAAAAAACGTTCTAAATGGGTTTTTCTACACAATCTAAGGAAATACCAAACCGATCTAAAAAATAATGGCGTCAAAATGATGGCGACAACCCTTGCTCCAACATGGGCTATGTTTTATGTCGGTGCCACTACCCGAAAGGGGATGCAGAAGAAAAACGTTCTAAATTGCGGTTTTTGCGTTACGGAAGGGCCTAGAATCGTGAAATTTGGAATGGTAGTTAGTTATAAGATATCAATGGTCTCTAAGGACATTTCCTAAAAAAAAACAAAATTTTAAAGTGGGTCAAAATGCACAAAAAGCGTTGTAAAAACCTTTCTAAATTGCGATTTCTATGCAATCTCAGGAAGTACTGAACCGATTTCAAATATAATGGTGTACAAATGAAGGTGACAGATCTTAGGCTATATTTTATATCTGTTTCCACTACTCCAGAGGAGATGCAGGAGCAAAATGCGCGAAAAGCGTTCTAAAAACGTTCTAAATGCCGATTTGTCAGCAATATCTCAGGAAGCATCAAACTGATTTCAAACGTAATAGTAGGAAATTGATGCTGACAGCCTCTGCTCTTACATAGACGCTATTTTATGTCGGTATCACTACCACCTAGACGTTGCAGGAGCAAAAAAGCGTTCTAAATTTCGATTTTTGTGATCGGTAGTGGCTAGCAACTTAAAATTAGGCAAGGTACATATTTATTAGATATAAATGATCTTTAAGAACAGTTTCGAAAAATTTGGAAACTTAAAAAGGGGTGAAAATGCGCGAAAGCGTTCTGAAAACGTTGTAAATTGCGATTTCTACTCAATCTCTGGAAATACCAAAGCTATTTCAAAAGTAATGGTTTCAAATCAATGGTGACAGTCCCTGCTATTATATAGGTTATATTTTATGTTGCTGTCACTAACATCTGAGGGTTGCAAAAACAAAACATGTTCTAATTTGCGTTTTTTGCACAACTGGGGGGTCTAACACATTGAAATATGGCATGGTATTTACTTACAAGATGCAACTGATTTCTAAGAACAGTCGAAAGAAAATTCCAAATTTAAAAAGATGAAGTGAGCGAAAAGCGTTATAAATTACAATTTTTAAGCAAACTTATAAAATACCAAACAGATTAAAAAAATAATGATGACAAATTGTTGGTGATAGAAACTGCTCAAAAATAAGCTATAATTTATGTCTGTGCCAGTACCACCAGAGGGTTGCAGGAGCTAAAAATTTTCTAAATTGCGATTCCTGTGATACTGAAAAGGCTAGAAACTTTAAATATTTCATGGTAGTTACTTATAAAATATAAATGCCCTCGAAGGACTGTCGAAAATAAATTCGAATTAAAAAGGGGTGAAGGGAAGGGGAAGTGCGAAAAGCGTTCGAAAAAAGTCTTAATTACGATTTCTATGCAATTTCAGAGAATATAAACCGATTATAAAAGTAATAATAGTTTCGAATCAATGGTAACAGTCTCTGATTCTACACAGGGTATATTTTATGCCGATGATTCTACCACTTGGGGTTCACAGGAAAAATAAACGTTCTAAAAAACGCCTTTAAAAGCTTTCTAAATTACGTTTCTGTGGAATATTAGGAAAAAAACCGATTTCAAAATTAATTTTGGCAAATTAATGGTGACAGTTCCTATTTGTGGTCTTGCAGTCTTGTTGGAAAACAATGTCTAATCGTTGATTATTTGAAGCTGCTTCTAGCGGATTGCTTGATTTAATTCACTTAATTATAAACAGTATTTCTTCAAATTAATGCTGTATTTTCTGAGTAACATCTATTAATAAACAATTTTCTTGTCTCACTGAATGCGAAAAAAAAAATCTTCTGTGGGTAGGAACTGACTTTTGCTTTGATTAAAATGCCTCTTCGATGTAGTCATCAATGTAGTCTAAATAATCATTAACATTGTTATTATTCCTTATATTCCATGAATTACGAATATAATCTGAAAATAAAAACTATGCGTAAATCTGGTTTTTGAATAATGTAGAATAACGTTGTTTTAAAAATATCGACATGTTTTGTAGAAATTGAGTCGTGTTAAAGTTTTAGCTTCATAAAACTGCTAATTTACCAAACTAATTTATAAACTAATAAAAACAGTTTCTTAGCAACAACGAATGATAGCTTAACACTGTCATGATCGGCAAGTTCAAGTAAAGACTATAAACTAAAAGTACTGCTAATTTACCAAATTCCGATATAGGACACAGATTGGTAAAGGATATTACGGCAACTCCTCCTTAACTTGGAAGTAAAGGGAGAAGATGGAGAACGTCTGGAGATATTTGACTGTAAGCTTGCAACTGACAAGGTAAAAAAAAATCTCTATCAGCAATGTGGGGAAAATAAAATTATAACTAAATCTAAAGATAAAGATGCAGAGAAAAATAAATTTATTTTCTCTGACTTCTGATAATGAAAAAGAATGCTTCGGTAAAATTGGAAGAAATTCGAAATATTGCTTTGAAATGGAATTCTAAGAAACTCATTATCAGAATTGCATATCAATGTAATGAAAAATCCAAGAAGTTTTCAGAGAAAATAAAAACAAAGTCTTTCTCAAACAAGTGTAGAAAAAAAAAAAACTACAAGTGTATTTGTTACAAAAAACTCCAAATTCAGAGTGATGAATTATAAAAGGTTTTTATACACAATCTAGGTATAAAATCACAGATAGGATGTTTTTGTGCCTGTCCACAGATTCCTAAAGAGTGATACAAGATTTCACAGGAAGGGATTTGCTCGACGGGTGGCAATTGCACAGACCATCAGCTCATCAAGTTGAAGACTGAAATTTTAGGATTAGATAGAACTCAATTAGCATATTAAAATGCAAATGGTCTGCCAAGTCATATCTTGATAGAAAACACCTGCAGACCGGAGTTTAGTATTTGATCGATTGGTTTATCATTGTATTTTCCTGCACCCAAATGTAGGAAAACATTGAAGTTTGGGTGCATGAAAACACAATGGTAAACCTGCAGATCAACCACTAAATTGAAGTTCTGCAGATGGTTTCCACCAAGATACGACTTGGCAGACCAATGCATATAACTTGTATATAAAATAAACGGTCAAGTACGAGTATTACTCGCACTCAGGGGGTTCCGTACAATAAATTTATGAATTATTAACTGTATTATTTAAAAGAATAATGAAACTTTGTAAAAACCTATACAACGTAGAAGGCGGTATAGCTGTATATATTAGAAAAGTATGATTGAGTATACCACAAAGGTTCAAAGAGATATGAAGCCGAAATAAAATTAAATATTGCTATTTTGTATAACTCTTTTTTAAAACGTATCTTAATCTGCATATGGTGAACTTAATTTGGTACTAACAATAAAAGTACTGCATATTTAAATTTCATTTGGCATTTCATAAAACTAAATTCAACATAGTAATATTTTTCTTTTTACAGTGTAGATGAAATAAAATCCTTGTTCAAAGTTTAAACTTGGCATTGTACTACGCGTGATTCGAAAGGAGGTCGCAAAGATGCAACTCGACTTTGTCCGTGCCGCGTTTTTTCAAATAGGTCTTTAATTATCATTTAAAGACACGGG
This sequence comes from Maratus speciosus, assembly GCA_963932465.1. NCBI lineage: Eukaryota > Metazoa > Arthropoda > Arachnida > Araneae > Salticidae > Maratus > Maratus speciosus. Next base: position 283,566,406 of record OZ010788.1, read on the forward strand.
AGGCGTATTGGGAGATCCACTCAACGCAAACTAGTCGCGAATCCCATAGTATTTATGCGATTAATTATAATTAAATTGGTCTGTTTTTAACAATTTGACGTTTACTGCTTTTATGCTGCTACTGGGTATTGCATTACACATATATATCATTAAAAGTTGTTATCTAGTATTTAAAAACCGATGGTATATAGAGTACGCCGCCTCTGCCATTATGTATGTCCAAACCAACCGTGTCTTTAAGGGTTAAGGCTCCTGCCCCTGCCAGCGAAGACAATCACGAGCTAATATGCTAATCGTATAGGGAAGGATTTTTTTAATATCTATTTTGTATTTCGATATTTTAAAATATATTTTTATTTTGGCATTGTATAGCCGAGATCCGTCTCTACATTGCACCTTTCTTTACTTTTTTCTCCCCATAGGATTAGCATTAGCTCGTTAGTGTCTTCGACGGCAGGGACAGGAGTCTTAATATCTCGGCGAATTACCGACGATTTTTTTTTCGAAAAACATTATAAACAATGCTTTTATACTTTTGATACGATAGGTACCTTTAGCGCTCTTCGATACCTTTGCTGAATGCCCGCAAATAGAAATCTGTATGTAACAGAAAAATGCGATTTTATGAAAAACTATGCCACCTAGGGCAATCGCTATAATTTTCCTGCGAGTATTGAATTAACCTCTACTACCTCTAATTTTTTTCATAATTTTAGTTTCAGTAGATTTGAAAATAGATGGGGGGGACACATTTTTGCACAACATTTTCGACGATATCTCTGAAAATATAATATCTAAAATTAAAAGAAATGTATTTTTGAGTTCGGCGTTACGGAATCTTTTAATCGATACCCCAAACGATATACAAAGAAAATATATTTCTTCTTTAAATAACCTAATTATCCCCTCTACGCTTTTCCCCACATATATTTGTGAATGTTTAATAATCTGTAAATATGCGGGTCAATAGTCTTTATTACATCTCCCAATTTGAACTTCCCACGTTCCGTAGTTTGCGAGTAAAATGGCTGTGACAGACAGACAGACACAGGAGTGATCTTATAATGATTCCGTTTTTACTTTTTAAGTACGGAACCCTAAAAATCATGATTATAGCAACTGAGAAATACAAAAACATAAGAAGATGAATTATTGAAAATAAATAAAACAAGAAAGGAAAACCATGTGCCAAGTATGGATTATGAACCCTTTCCTACATTTTTAGTTCAGTTAGAAAAACACATAACACATTTGAAAATACACATTTATTAATTCCTAACAATAGACGGAAACGTACTTCAATTGTTTTGTGAAGCTCTGTATGTTCCTTATAAATTTTTATACACGCCACATACTGAGCTGAAATTTAATTCAGAAATAAATACACTGAAAATTACTGATATCACACTTCTAAGACTAACATTAGCTTAAGAATTGCTATCCATGGACAGCCATTTATCCAGTTTTTTGTCATATCCCTATTTATTTATATGCTACAATGTCATTTAGCCGACGGGACATTTAGCAGACAGCAATTAGACGACAGGATGTTTAGCCGACAGCGACTGTTAGCCGACAAGACAGTTAGCCAACAGAGGACAATTATTCGACATGGACATTCATCCGACAGGACATTCATCCGACTTAACTGTAACGTAACTGTAACCTGATCTTAACCTAATTATAACCTAAGCATAAACTAACTGTAGCGTAACTGTAACCTAACCAATACCAAACTGTAACGTAACTATAATCTATCTGTAACCTAAACGTAACCTAAGTGTAAGATAACCGTAACCTAACTGAAACCTAACAGTAACCTAATTGTAGCCTAAATGTAACCTAACTGAAACCTAACAGTAACCTAATAGTAGCCTAAATGTAACCTAACTGGGACGTAACCGTAATCTAACTGTAACTAACGTTTACCTAGTTATAACCGAATCGTATGCTAACTGTAATGTAACTGTACCATAACTTTACCATGACCAAGCTGTAACCTAAGCGTATTCTAATTATCACCTAAACGTAACCTAACAGTTATTTAACCGTAATCTAAACATAACCTAAGGGTAACCGTATAAAGTAACCGTAACCCAATTGAAACCTAACAGTAACCTAATTGTAGCCTAAATATAATCTAACTGGGACGTAACCGTAATCTAACTGTAACTAACGTTTATCTAATTATAACCTAATCGTATGCTAGCAGTAATGTAACTGTAACACAACTTTACCATGACCAAGCTGTAACCTAAGCGTAATCTAATTATCACCTAAACGTAACATAATTATAACCGAATAGTTACCTAACCATAATCTAAACGTAACCTAAGTGTAACCTAATTATGAAGTAACCGTAACCAAACTAAAACCTAACAGCAACCTAATTGTAGCCTAAACCTGGGACTTAACCATAATCTAACTGTAACTAACGTTTACCTAGTTATAACCTAATCATATGCTAAATGTTATGTAACTGTAACATAACTTTAGCATGACCAAGCTGTAACTTAAGTGTAATCTAATTATCACCTAAACGTAACATAATTATAACCTAACCGTAATCTAAGAGTAACTAATCGCAATTGTAACCAAACTGCAAATTAACTGTAACCTAGCGGGAGGTACATAATATGAAAGAGTGATCAAAGGGCTGCCCAGTCCAATGATATATCACTTGAGGGATGTCGGAAAAGTCAGAAAAATGCTCCCGGTGATACAAATTGGGGGAGGGGGAACGGGAGGTACATAATATGAAAGAGTGATCAAAGGGCTCCAATGCGATGTATCTCATGAGGGGTGTCGAAAAATGTTAGAAAAGTACCGGCTAATTATACTATCAGCTAAATGTCCTGTCGGCTAATCGCCTTTTCGTCTAAATGTCCTCCCGGCTAATTGCCACGTTCGGCCAGTTGCCTGTCGGCCAATTGTCTGTATTGCTAAAATTATTACTATATGTCCGTTTCGATCAATTGTCCTGTATGCTGTATGTAAATTTTAGCTAATTGTGTTGTCGGCTATATGTACGTATCGGCTAAATGCGCGTCTCAGCTAACTGCTATCTGCTAAATGTCTTGAAGGCTATTTGGTTGTCGGCTAAATGTATGCGACCGGCTACGGGTCAAACATCTATACTAAAAGTAGTTGAGCTTGAAAATGCATAAATCAAATTAAAAAACATCTTTAAGTAATTCATAGTCATTCTCGGTACTACTGATGAAATCTTTTGTGTAATGTCTATGCAACGGAATAGCAATAATTTCAGCAATACAGACAATTGGCCGACAGACAACTGGCCGAACGTGGCAATTAGCCGGGAGGACATTTAGCCGAAAAGACGATTAGCCGACAGAACATTTAGCTGATAGTATAATATGCCGGTACTTTTCTAACATTTTTCGACAACCCTCATGAGATACATCTCATTGGAGCCCTTTGATCACTCTTTCATATTCTATGCAATTCATATACACCACCTATGTGCCTGTGCAAAAATATTAGTTTAACATAACTTATACCATAACTTATCATAAATCAAACATATCATAATTTAAAACTCGCTATCAGCAATCATCCCTAATGTTTCCCTGTAAATGAACAATAAATTCGATGCACACCATATTCTTATCCAAACATCTTGCACTCTTTGTCTCCCCTTCTTCCGAAATTTCGTTTTCCGTTTTGCTCCCCTTACAGTATCAAGGTATAAAATCTTTAAGATTCCTTAATATTTTCTTTAATTTTCTGTTTTATTTGTTACTTTAAACTAACGATAAATAGTCAGTCATAAATTTCGTTATCAATTTATTTCACCATATTCATTTCATTAAAAGTTCTTGTAAATTGCCTCCATCGAAAATGTCATTTCTCCCTTTTGCTCCCTCATCCACGGTACCCATATTTTAAAATAAAAACCCTTTAAAACTCTTTAATTTTTTTAAATCTTTTCTGCTCAATTTGCCACTTTATTTTAACAATAAACAAACGATCATAAAAATTTCTCCTCCCCCCCAACCCTAACTGAAATTGGTACTTCCTCCTCGCCTCTCCTTCTTACCAAGCATCTGAAATTTAAAGTCCTTAATTTTTTTTCGTTTATTATTTTTTTAACTTATTTGTAAATATTTTCTAAGGTAAGTAAATAATAAGTCGCCGATAAACTTCCGCCCCCCCTCCCCGCAAAAAAAAGAACTAATTCTGCTTATTCCTCTTTTTTTCCCTCAGATCACAAAATTTTAACCTTAAAAGTCATTGCTTTTTTAAAAACATTTTGTACTCTATTTCAAATGAAAATCAAATTTCAAATTTCAAAGTAATTGCTTAAAAGGCGCAAAGGCCAACATAGCGAAAAAGATTCCAAGCCGGGACTCGAACCCGGGCCATCAGTATAGCGCACTGACGTTCTACCGACTAAACCACTTGGAACGATACCTAGCTCGGAAAATTTCTCACTATTATATGTTGGAAAGGCTACAAACGCAGCACAAGATGGAATATTTATCGTGAGTCACCGACCTGGGACAAACACGAAACATAATTAAATCCAGCATCAATAGAAATTATATTAATACATGGAAATTATTCCAGAGAGAAACATTCGCCTTGCATACAATATTTCAAATGAAAATCAAATTTCAAATTTCAAAGTAATTGCTTAAAAGGCGCAAAGGCCAACATAGTGAAAAAGATTCCAAGCCGGGACTCGAACCCGGGCCATCAGTATAGCGCACTGACGTTCTACCGACTAAACCACTTGGAACGATACCTAGCTCGGAAAATTTCTCACTATTATATGTTGGAAAGGCTACAAACGCAGCACAAGATGGAATATTTATCGTGAGTCACCGACCTGGGACAAACACGAAACATAATTAAATCCAGCATCGATAGAAATTATATTAATACATGGAAATTATTCCAGAGAGAAACATTCGCCTTGCATACAATATTTCACCGACCTGGGACAAACACGAAACATAATTAAATCCAGCATCGATAGAAATTATATTAATACATGGAAATTATTCCAGAGAGAAACATTCGCCTTGCATACAATATTTGAAATATTGTATGCAAGGCAAATGTTTCTCTCTGGAATAATTTCCATGTATTAATATAATTTCTATCGATGCTGGATTTAATTATGTTTCGTGTTTGTCGCAGGTCGGTGACTCACGATAAATATTCCATCTTGTGCTGCGTTTGTAGCCTTTCCAACATATAATAGTGAGAAATTTTCCGAGCTAGGTATCGTTCCAAGTGGTTTAGTCGGTAGAACGTCAGTGCGCTATACTGATGGCCCGGGTTCGATTCCCGGCTTGGATTGGTTGATTTTTGACGCCCGATTATCTACACGAGGGATATAGACCCGGGGGGGAGTGCCCTCCGTGGGGGTCTTTCTAAGGGAACCTAATCCATATTTACACATGGAAAATCCACGGCTCGAAGAAAACCACGAAAACTCCGAACGATTAGGCCGACGGGCGCGATTGGGATCGAACACAGCACTTCCCGTCTACCAGCTTCGAACGCAGAACCTCTCGGCCACTGGTGGGGCCCCGGCTTGGAATCTTTTTCACTATGTTGGCCTTTGCGCCTTTTAAGCAATTACTTTGAAATTTGAAATTTGATTTTCATTTGAAATATTGTATGCAAGGCGAATGTTTCTCTCTGGAATAATTTCCATGTATTAATATAATTTCTATCGATGCTGGATTTAATTATGTTTCGTGTTTGTCCCAGGTCGGTGACTCACGATAACTATTCCATCTTGTGCTGCGTTTGTAGCCTTTCCAACATATAATAGTGAGAAATTTTCCGAGCTAGGTATCGTTCCAAGTGGTTTAGTCGGTAGAACGTCAGTGCGCTATACTGATGGCCCGGGTTCGAGTCCCGGCTTGGAATCTTTTTCACTATGTTGGCCTTTGCGCCTTTTAAGCAATTACTTTGAAATTTGAAATTTGATTTTCATTTGAAATATTGTATGCAAGGCGAATGTTTCTCTCTGGAATAATTTCCATGTATTAATATAATTTTGTACTCTATCTGTTAATTTATTGTAATCATAAATAATCATATAACTATACTCCTCCCCCACAAAAATTGACGCTTGCTCTGACTCTACCCTTACCAAGAACACAAAAATTTAGTCTTTTTTTGTCCTATTTCTTATTCTTTAGTAAAGTAAATAAATAAGTCATCAAATAAAAATCCCCCCTTTTTTTTTCTTTCCCTTATTTAAGTTTAAAATCTTTGAAAGTCTTTTTTTAATACATTTTCAGCTTTATCTGTTTCATATTGAACAATAAATAATCGATTATATAATTTCTTCCACCCCATATAAAATTGACGTTTTCTTTTCTCCCCCCATTATTTCCATGCTCATAAAATTTAAAGTCTCTAAAAAACTCCTAATTGCAATGTTTTTGCCCTATTTGTAAATTTTTAATAAGTTACATAATCGGTCATCTATTAAATCCCCCCCCCCCCCGCCAAAAAAAAAAAAAAAAAATCTGTTTCTTGATTTGTGTTACCCTCAACTCATGAAGCTAAAAAATCTAATTTACAGTCTTTAAAACTTTTTAATTTTTACTTTTTTTTCGTCCTAATTATAAATCTTTATTATCTTTAATATTAACTAAATCATTTCAACTATGTACGAAAGTGTTAACAATAAAGCGATAGGTGTACATTTAATTGTGCATAAAAAACATTTTAACTGTATTTTTCAAAGGAAAATGTCTTTAGAGAGATATTTGTAAGGAAAATATTGTGGTTTCTCGTCAACGTGCAAGTAAATTCTCAAACCTTTCGAAATCATTTTATTCCGACTAGCTCAGAAAGAACCATCAAACGTAGATACCAAAGATGCCTGAGTAATCGACTGAACCGAGTATGTCCATAAAGAAAAAAGAAAAATCATGCGTCTACGTCGATACTTTCCAACACTTACAGAACACTGTAACAAAACTTCGCCGTTTAATAAAGTAAAGAAGATATCTAACTAAACATTTGTAATACCTATGACACGTTTGAAAAGCAGATTTCAACAATTGCACCCATAACCTGGAAGGTACTCAAATTCTTTTGTGCAGCTCATGTGATATATGCAGCTCATATGAGGCAGTGTATATGATATATTTGTACTGCATATATTTGTACGGATTCTACATACTATGTTAAAATTTAGTTTTGTAAGAAAATACATAAAACAGTTGAAAATTCACCCTCGGCAATTTCTACTTATAGACGGAAACATACTTGAATTCTTTTGTGCATTTCTGTATATAGAAATTTTTATACACTCAAACCGTATTAAGCTGAAATCTAATTCATGCAAAATCATGCTCAAAATTACTGAAATCACACTTGCAGGAATTATTTTCTATCGGCGGCCCATGTATCCAGTTTTTTGAATATCCCTGTATAGGATTTTATTTGTATGATACAAACATCTCTAAGCATATTAAATGTAGTTGAGCTTGTACATTTATAACTAAAAAAAACCAAACATCTTTAAGAAATTCATACTCATTCTCAGCAATGGTTACGAATTCTTTTGTGTGGTCCTGTATAGGGTTTGTAAAATATGTGCACACCACGTAGTGCGCAAAAATTTAGTTAAACTTAAAAACGCATTCTGTAATTGAAAATGTACTTTCAGCATTAATTTTTAATAGCTATATCGGATACAGTATTGTATCAAAATATTTTATGTTTCCCTGTAAATGAACGCTAAATGAAATGCAGACCATATTCGAATGTAAGCATCTTGTAGTAAATCAAAGTAATGTGTATCTATTTCGTCATGTTTGAAATAGTGTAACGTGATCAAAATACGCTACAAACAGTTTTTCTCGTAGACCATATTGAACCAAGTTCTTTTGTCTGACACCGTAAATAATTGTTAAATGCTCATGTTGTACAGAAAGTAGGCTTAGGACACCTCAGAAATTCATATCAATTTCATTATCTTTGTGACAGAGTAATATCAATCAAATACGCCGCAAACGATATTTCTTCATGGGCTATAACATAACGGAATACTTTTGAGTCCCCTATACTCGTACTTTAAGCATTACACATAACATAGTCTATAGTAACAATTTTAAAGTGTGTCTCAATGTACATAAATATAACTGTGTTTAACATTGTGTAACACTATTAAAATACATCCTAAATAATCCCCCCCCCCCCCACATAGACCATAATGTAGCGAATACTTTTGAGTGCATCTGTAAATGAACCATGAATGGTGCACCGAACATACCATGATGATTTTCAATATCGTATATCAATTACATGGCAATCCGACTATATTTACGCTAGTTAGAGCACGGATAGACAGGCAGACGGACGGACAAACTCAATCCATAAACACTTTTCAACTTTCTTGGGAAGTGTTAAAAATGGAAAAATGTAATGAAAATAAAAGTATTTTAGTGTTATTTAGATTACGAACCGCTACAAAAAACATTCTTATTTGACCGCATCATTTAAAAAATATTTAGTGCTCAGAAATCCCCCCCCCCACACACACACACACCTGAATTTACTCCTGTGCACTTAAAATTTCAAATTGTTAAAACTCCTTTATGTTTTATAACATTCTTGTAAAAATAATCCATAATCTAAATTTTCTTCTGCCTGAAAATTTCACTAAAATTTTTGCCATCCTTCTTTCTGCCAACATCACACAAAGTTTTTAATATTTGGAAAACTTTATTTTTTCTGTCGCATATTTTAGTGCTAACAACAATAAATTGTGTACTATATCTATAAATGACTACGCTGGGATTTAGATTTATACCCCCTCTACAGATGTACAGTACAAAATATACAGTTTATTTGTTTAACTTTTCCTCTCCTAATTTTATGAACATCTTATTTTTAACCTTCAATGTTATTTAGCTTTTATAAATCTCATAAATTTTATGTTCTAAAAAGAATTCGCACAAAAGATAGTTATTTTAGAATATTTGTACCTGATATATTTCCCCCCTCATTCAATATCTCCCCCTTGATTTTAAATGTAATTGCCTTATGTGAAATAAAATAGTTTTTATACTGCACTAATTTCAATTTTATGTTTGTAAAAGCTGTAAAATAAACCAAAAAAAAAAAAAAAAAAAAAAAAATTGAAAGTCAAATCGTTTTAATTTTTGCACTTTTATCATAAACAGATTAAAATTCTTTTTACGGCTTTTACCGTTATCGAGTCTCCACAAAACAGTGGGCTTTGATCTACGCTTGTAAAGCGAAGACAATTGAAAAAAAAAATCCTTTACACCTGAAACCTACTGGAAATTATCACATGTAGCGCTCAGCCGAAGTGGGGTGGGGGTTGGAATCGTGCCAGATAATTGGCCATTTGCTGATTGGAAGAGCTCGCTTGTCAATCATTTGAATTTAGACCATCCTTTCAATTCAGCTAAAATGCCAGCGGCCATCTTGATTTCTTTTTATCTGTGACTGCAGTGAGCTCTTAAGAGGCCACCCTAGTCACGGCTGAAAATAATACAAGATGGCCGCTGCCATTTCAACTGAATTGAAAGGATGGTCCAGATTCAAATGATTGACAAGCGATCTCTTCCAATCAGCAAATGGCCAATTATCTGGCACGATTCCAACCCCCACCCCACTTCGGCTGAGCGCTACATGTGATAATTTCCAGTAGGTTTGAGGTGTAAAGGATTTTAGGTAGCTTTCTTTACAAAAAAGCTACCTATTGCAGCCGTTCGGAGGAAAGCGATTTCAAAAAATTTTGGTATATTTTCATCGATCATGACCCCCAGACCCCGAAACCACCCTCCGTTCAAAATTGATATATATATATATATATATATATATATATATCTATATATATATATATATATATATCTGACCTATGTCACACTGTAACTCCCGTAATTATGCACCGATTTCGATGTAATTCGGTGTGTACATAGTGCATACCAATGTCTCGACCGAGTTCGTTGGCCAGCTTCATCCGCCGTTTTGTTTCAAAATGGCGGCCATTTAAAATTTTTTAAAAAATTTAAAACTTGAAATGTGGTACCAAAAAATTAAAAATGGAAAAATATTTTTTTCTTATGTATTTGACCTTTATACAAAGATTCCGGAGCAGTTTTTGTTTTGTCTATATCTTAAAAAATGGCTGAGTTATAGCATTTTGAATTTCTAGTGTGGCTGACATTTTGAAACGTCCTGAATTTTGTCACGCGATAAAAGGCGTATTTATGAACCGATTTGGATGTAATTCGGTGTGTACATAGTACATACTAATCTCTCGACCGAGTTCGTTGGCCAGCTTCATCCGCCATTTTGTTTCAAAATGGCGGCCATTTAAAATTTTTTTAAAAATTTAAAATTTGAAATGTGGTACCAAAAAATTGAAAATGGAAAAATATTTTTTTCTTATGTATTTGACCTTTATACAAAGATTTCGGAGCAGTTTTTGTTTCGTCTATATCTTAAAAAATGGCTGAGTTATAGCATTTTAAATTTCTAGCGTGGCTGACATTTTGAAACGTCCTGAATTTTGTCACGCGATAAAAGGCGTATTTATGAACCGATTTGGATGTAACTTCGTTTATACATAGTAAATACCAATGTCTCGACCGGGTTCGTTGGCCAGCTTCACCCGCCATCTTGTTCAAAAATGGCGGCCATTTAAATTTTTAAGAAAAATCTAAATTTGAAATGTGGTACCAAAAATTGAAAATTGAAAAAATGTTTTCTTCTTATGTGTTTGACCTTGATAAAAAAATTCGGGAGCAGTTTTTGTTTCGTCTATATCTTAAGAAATGGCTGAGTTATAGCATTTTGAATTTCTAGCGTGGCTGACAATTTGAAACGTCCTGATTTTTCTCACGTAATAACAGGCGTATTTATGAACCGACTTGGATGTACCTTGGTGTGTACATAGTACATACAAATATCTCGACCGAGTTCGTTGGCCAGCTTCATCCGCCATCTTGTTTCAAAATGGCGGCCATTTAAAAAAATTAAAAAATTAAAAAGTTTAAATGAGATACCAAAAAATTGGAAAATGAAAAAGATTTTTTTGTATGTGTTTGACCTTAATACAAAGATTCCGGAACAGTTTTTCTTTCGTCTATATCTAAAAAAAAATGGCTGAGTAATAGCATTTTGAATTTCTCTTGTGGCTGACATTTTAAAACGACCTGATTTTTGTCACGCGATAACAGGCGTATTTATGAACCTATTTGGATGTAACTTGGTCTGTACATAGTACATACCAATGTCTCGACCGAGTTCGTTGGCCAGCTTCATTCGCCATCTTGTTTCAAAAGGGTTGCCATTTAAAAAAAATTAAATTTAAAATTCAAAATGAGGTATTAAAAAAATTGGAAAATGAAAAAGATTTTTTTTATGTGTTTGGCCTTGATACAAAGATTCCGGAGCAGTTTTTGTTTCTGAAAATTTGTTCTTTTGTTGATATTTTAAAAAATGGTTGATTTATAGCACTTTGAATTTCTAGCATGGCTAACATTTTGAAACGATCTTGTATTTGTCACGCGATAACACACGTATTCGCCTATTTCGATGTAAGAATTCATGTGGATAGTATACATCAACACCTCGAACAAGTTCGCTGGCCAGATTCATCAGCCATCTTGTTTCAAAATGGCGGCCATTAAATTAAAAAATATATATATATTTAAAGTGATGTGCAAAAAAATTAGAAATTGAAAAAGGTTTCTTTCTTAAGTATTTGATCTTGATATAAGGATTCAGGAGCATTTTTTGTTTGTCTTTACTTTAAAAAATGGCTCAGATATAGCAGTTTCAATTTCTATTGTGAGTGACATTTTGAAAAATCTGATTTTTTGCATGCGACAGCACTCCTATATATTAACTGATTCCGATGTGAGTGAGCATGTGCACAGCAATTACTAATGTCTCGACCAAGTTCACTGCTTAGCCTCATCCACCATGTTGTCTTAAAATGACAGGCACTTTAAGAAATTGCCGAATTTGGCAGCCAAATATAAGTTACTTTAAAGAAAAGCAGCTTGGATAAAGCTGACTAATTTCGCGAAATTCTCATTCATTATATTGATAAAAATTAGTATTGAATCTCCTATATTCGGTTCCACTAAATTGAGCTTCGTGTGTTTGCATGATATAAGTTGGCTTTTTTAAAATAAGGATTATGAAAGCTACCTCTTCCTCCCGGCACTGGCCGGAAGGACTTTTTTTTTTCAATTGTCTTCGCTTTACAAGCGTAGATCAAAGCCCTCTGGTTTGTGGAGACTCGATAACGGTAAAAGCCGTAAAAAGAATTTAATCTGTTTATGATAAAAGTGCAAAAATTAAAACGATTTGACTTTCAATTTTTTTTTTTTTTTTTTTTTAGGTTCATTTTACTGCTTTTACAAACATAAAATTGAAATTAGTGCAGTATAAAAACTATTTTATTTCACATAAGGCAATTACATTTAAAATCAAGGGGGAGATATTGAATGAGGGGGGAAATATATCAGGTACAAATATTCTAAAATAACTATATTTTGTGCGAATTCTTTTTAGAACATAGAATTTATGAGATTTATAAAAGCTAAATAACATTGAAGGTTAAAAATAAGATGTTCATAAAATTAGGAGAAGAAAAGTTAAATAAACTGTATATTTTGTACTGTACATCTGTAGAGGGGGTATAAATCTAAATCCCAGCATAGTCATTTATAGATATAGTACACAATTTATTGTTGTTAGCACTAAAATATGCGACAGAAAAAAATAAAGTTTTCCAAATATTAAAAACTTTGTGTGATGTTAGCAGAAAGAAGGATGGCAAAAATTTTAGTGAAATTTTCAGGCAGAAGAAAATTTAGATTATGGATTATTTTTACAAGAATGTTATAAAACATAAAGGAGTTTTAACAATTTGAAATTTTAAGTGCACAGGAGTAAATTCAGGTGTGTGTGTGGGGGGGGGGGATTTCTGAGCACTAAATATTTTTTAAATGATGCGGTCAAATAAGAATATTTTTTGTAGCGGTTCGTAATCTAAATAACACTAAAATACTTTTATTTTCATTACATTTTTCCATTTTTAACACTTCCCAAGAAAGTTGAAAAGTGTTTATGGATTGGGTTTGTCCGTCCGTCTGTCTGTCCGTGCTCTAACTAGCGTAAATGTAGTCGGATTGCCATGTAATTGATATACGATATTCAAAATCATCATGGTATGTTCGGTATTCAAAATGAAGTATGTATCATACATGGTTCATTTACAAATGCACCCAAAAGTATTCCGTTAAATTATGGTCCATGGGGGGGGGGGGGGATCCTTTAGGGTGTAGTTTAATAGTGTTACACAATCTTAAACATAGTTAAATTTATGTACATTGAGATACACTTTAAAACGGTTACTATAGACTATGTTATGTGTAACGCTTAAAGTATGAGTATAGGGGACTCAAAAGTAATCCGTTATGTTATACCCCATGAAGAAATATCGTTTGCGGCGTATTTGATTGATATTACTCTGTCCCAAAGACAATGAAATTGATAGGAATTTCTGAGGTGTCCTAAGCCTACTTTCTGTACAACATGAGCATTTAACAATTATTTACGGGGTCAGACAAAAGAGCTTGCTTGTATATGGTCTACGAGGAAAAACTGTAGCGTATTTCGATTACGTTACATTATTTCAAACATGACGAAATAGATACACATTATTTCGATTTACTACAAGATGCTTGCATTCAAATCTGGTCTCCATTTCATTTAGCGTTCATTTACAGGTACACATAAAATATTTTGATACAATACTGTATCCGACGTGTTAGCTATTAAAATTTAATGCTGAAAGTGCATTTTTCAATTATAGACTGCGCTTTTAAGATTAACTAAATTTTGCGTACTACATGGTGTGCATAAATTTTACAGACCCTATACAGGACTACACAAAAGAATTTGTAACCATTACTGAGAATAAGTATGAATTGCTTAAAGGTGTTTGGTTTTTTAGTTACAAATGCACAAGCTCAACTACATTTAGTATGCTAAGAGATGTTTGTATCATACAAATAAAATCCTATACAGGGATATTCAAAAAACTGGATACATGGACGCCTATGGAAAATAATTCCTGGAAGTATGATTTCAATAATTTTAGGCATGTTTTTGCTTGAATTAGATTTCAGCTTAGAATTTGACGTGTATAAAAATCTGTATGCTATATACAGGGCAGCACAAAAGAAATCAAGCATGTTTCCGTCTATTGGTAGAAATTGCCGAAGGTGAATTTTCAACTTTTTATGTATTTTCTTACAAAACTAAATTTCAACATAGTATGTAGAATCTGTACAAATATATGCAGAACAAAAATATATACAGAGCTGCACAAAAGAATTGGAGTACCTTCCGGGTTATGGACGCAATCGTTGAAATCTGGTTTTGAAATGTATTATACGTTTTATAACTGTTTAGTTCGATATCTTCTTTACTTTATTACACGGCTAAGTTTTGTTACAATGTTCTGGAAGTGTTGGAAAGTGTCGACGTTGACGCATGATTTTTCTTTTTTGTTTATGGATATACTCGGTTCAGTCGATAACTCAGGCACCTTTGGTATCTAAGTTTGGTGGTTCTTTCTGAGCTAGTCGGAATGAAATGATTTCGGAAGGTTTTGAGAATTTACTTGCAAGTTGACGAGAAACCATAATATTTTCCTTAGAAATATCTCTCCAAAGACATTTTGCTTTGAAAAATACAGTTAAAATGTTTTTTATGCACAATTAAATGTTACCTATCACTTTATTGTTAACACTTTCGTACATAGTTGAAAAGATTTAGTTACTACTATAGATAGCAAAGATTTATAATTAGGACCAAAAAAGTATAAATTAAAAAGTTTTAAAGACTTTAAATTAGATTTTTTTAACTTTATGAGTTGAGGGTAAGACAAGGGAAGAAACAGATTTTTTTTTTTTTTTTGGGGGGGGGGGGGGAGGAGTTTAATAGATGACTGATTATGTAACTTATTAAAGATTTACAAACAGGACAAAAACATTGAAATTAAGAGTTTTAGAGACTTTAAATCTTGTGTGCATGGAAATAATGGTGGAGGAAAGAAAATGTCGATTTTATATGGGGGTGGAAGAAATTATATAATCGATTATTTATTGTTCAATATGAAACAGATAAAGCTGAAAATGTATTAAAATAAGATTTTCAAAGATTTTTAACTTAGATAAGCGAAAGAAGGAAACAAGGGAGGGGGCATTTTATTAGATGACTTATTTATTTACCTTACTAAAGAATAACAAATCGGACAAAAAAAAAAAAAGACTAAATTTTGTGTGCTTGGTAAGGAGAGCGACAGAGCAAACGTCAATTTTGATTGGGGAGGAGTATAGTTATATGACTGATTATTTATGATATCAATAAATTAACAGATAGAGTACAAAATGTTTTAGAAAAATCAATGATTTTTAAGGTTTAAATTTTGTGACCTGTCAGAAAAAAGAGGAATAAGCAGAATTATTCTTTTTTGGTGGGTGGCGGAAGTTTATTGGATGACTTATTATTTATTTACCTTAGAAAATATTTACAAATAGGTTAAAAAAATAATAAACAAAAAAGTTTTAAGAACTTTAAATTTCAGATGCTTGGTAAGAGGGAGAGGCGAGGGGGAAATACCAATTTCAGTTGGGGGGGGGCGGAGAGAAATTTTTATTATCGTTTGCTTATTGTTAAAATAAAGTGGCATATTGAGCAGAAAAGATTTTTAAAAAATGAAAGGGTGTTAAAGGGTTTCTATTTTAAAATATGGGTACTGTGGGGGAAGAAACAAAAGGGAGAAATGACATTTTCAGAAGGGGCAATTTACAAGAACTTTTAATGAAATGAATGCGGTGAAATAAATTGATAATGAAATTTATGACTGATTATTTATTGTTACTTTGAAGTAACAAATAAAACAGAAAATTAAAGAAAAAATTAAAAATTTTAAAGATTTTAAACCTTGATACTTTAAGGGGGACAAAAGGGGAGGCAAAGGGTGATTTACATTATTTTTTTTTTAAATCAGAATTTCAAAGAAATTGAGAAGAGTTTTACCCTTGATTACAAAACAATACAAGAGCAAAATTAAGAACTTTTAAGGCACTTTTTGCAGATTTTGCATAAAAAAATGTACTTTTATGAACCAAAAATTACTATTGAAAAATGTAAACATCTTTAAGGACTAACAGGAACCCATTGCAGGGTCACTCAAAAGTATTTTGTTACATATGGCCTATGTAGAAAAAACATTTGGTGGTGTGTTTTAATAGCGTTAAACAAATTTATACATAATGAAATTCATTTACATAATTAAGGTGCACTGGAAGAAGGTTACTACACAAAAGAGTCATACAAAAGAGTTCGGTTTTTTAAAGTTCTTCGTAGAAAAGCTGTTCGCAACGTATTTGAATTATGCTACACTACTTCAAACATAATGAAATTTCTGATGGTTTTACTGCAAGATGTTTGGATAAGAATATGGTGTACATCGCATTTATCGTTCATTTACAGGGAAACATTAGGGATGATTGCTGAAAGTGAGTTTTAAATTATGATATGTTTTATTTATGATAAGTTATGGTATAAGTTAAGTTAAACTAATTTTCTTGCACTGGCACATAGGTGGTGTATATGAATTGCATAGACGCTACAAAAAAGATTTCGTGAGTATTACCGAGAATAATCATGAATTACTTAAAAGTGTTTTTTTAATTTGAGTTATGCATTTTCAAGCTCAACTACATTTAGTATACTAAGAGATGTTTAACCGGTTACCGGCTGAATGTCTGCGGCCGGCTGTCTAGCCGGCCGCAGCCATTCAGCCGGCAACGAAATAGCCGTGAAGACATTTAGCAGATAGCAGTTAGCTGACACGTGCATTAAGCCGATACGTACATATAGCCGACAACACAATTAGCTGAAATTTACATACAGCATACAGGACAATTGACCGAAACGGACATATAGTAATAATTTTAGCAATACAGACAATTGGCCGACAGGCAACTGGCCGAGCGTGGCAATTAGCCGGGAGGACATTTAGCCAAAAAGACGATTAGCCGACAGGACATTTAAAAGATAAGACGATTAGCCGACGGGACATTTAGCCGATAGGATATTTAGCCGCACTTTTCTAACATTTTTCGACACCCCTCATGAGATATATCGCATTGGAGCCCTTTGATCACCCTTTCATATTATGTACCTCCCGTTCCCTCTCCCTCAAATTGTATCACTGGATGTATTTTTCTGACGTTTCCGACATCCCTCAAGTGATATATCATTAGACTGGGCAGCCCTTTGATCACTTTTTCATATGATGCACCTCCCGTTATGTTACAGTTAATTTGCAGTTTGGTTACAGTTAGGATACAGTTGCGATTAGTTACTCTTGGATTATGGTTAGGTACCTGATAGGTTATAATTAGGTTACGTTTAGGTGATAATTAGATTACGCTTAGCTTACAGCTTGGTCATGGTAAAGTTATGTTACAGTTACATTACAGTTAGCATACGATTAGCTTATAATTAGGTAAACGTTAGTTACAGTTAAATTACGGCTACGTCCCAGTTAGGTTACATTTAGGCTACAATTAGGTTACTTTTAGGTTTCAGTTACGTTACGGTTACTTTATAATTAGGCTACACTTAGGTTACGGTTACGTTACACTTAAGTTACATTTAGATTACAGATAGGTTACGTTAAGTTACAGTTACGTTACTGTTAGGTTATGCTTAGGTTACGATTATGTTCCGGATAGGTTACAGTTACGCTAGAGTTAGGTTACTCTTAGGTTATAATTAGGTTAAGGTTAGGTTAGAGTTAAGTTAGAGTTAAGTCACGGTTAAGTTAAGGATAGGCTACAGTTACGTTATGATTATGTTACAGTTAGGTTACGGTTAGGGGATATTTAGATTACGATTAGGTTACAGATAAGTCATGGTAACGTTACGGCTATGATACAGTTAAGTTACAGTTAGGTTTGGTTATAATTTGGTTAACGTTAGTTTACAGTAAGTTTAGAGTTAGTCCAAGGTTACGTGACATTTAGATTTCGGTTATGTCACAATTAGGAAACGTTTAGGTTACAATTAGGCCGGTAGCACACTGAGGCGACCCATGGAGCATTTTGGTTGACTTCGGAGAAAAACAGCTTTAAAACATGTTTGAAACAGCTTTCTTCTTTGTTTCAATATTTTTTTTCTCCTAAATCGTATTTCATGTTGCTCGTGTTGCGTCAGTGCGCGGCCTACCTTAGGTTACGGTTAGGTTGCAGTTATGTTACGGTTACGTTACAATTAGGCTACAAATAGGTTACAGTTACGTTACAGTTAGGTTACGCTTAGGTGATAATTTGATTACAGTTATGTTACGGTTAGGTTACTGTTAGGTTATTAAGTAACAGTTAGGTTACGGCTTGCATACGTTTAGGTTACGTTTATGGAACAGTTAGGTTACGGTTACGTTCTAATTACTATCACTGTTACTTACTTTGCAGCGCGCGCGCCCGCTATACATATGAGGAGTAACGGCAAAATTTTGAAAATTGTCCCGCCCGGGAGCCAAAGAGGTGGGAGAGACGAGGAAACTGCATAATATGAAATAGTGGTCACAGGGCTTTCTAAACGATATGGCCCATGACGGGTGTCGGCATAATCTAGAAAACTGCCTCCCACTGTGAGGGCAAAGGGGGGAGGGCTGTTGGAGGTGCATAACATGAATAAGTGATCACAGGCCTTTCGAATGATATGTCATACGAGGGCTGTCGGAAAAATTTAGAAAAGTATCCACCGGGGGCAAAGTGGAGGAGGGGCACGAGATATGCATAATATAAATGGTCACAGGGCTTTGCAACGATAAGTCTCATGAGGCGTGTTGGCTAAATTTAGAAAAGTGCTTCCCATTGGGTGGGAAATTGTGTCTGGGGTGCGGGAGGCGCATAACATGAATAAGTGGTCACAGGTCTTCCAAACTATGATATCTGGATAGCATTTCTTTAGCCAGTGCTGGCGCCCCTTTGGTTATGTGACTCACGTGACGTGCGAGCGTAGGAGTGAAGGGAAGAAGATTTCCTTTTTAGAGAATGAAGGGTGGAGGTTTTTAAGTCGTGCATGTGTACCGGCGGAGTTTTTGAAAAACCAAAAGTTAGATATAAAATTACACAGGTGCTACGGGCACTGGTATGTAAAAAGTTTGTATTGTAGGTGAAGCCAA
Source organism: Maratus speciosus (assembly GCA_963932465.1). Taxonomy (NCBI): domain Eukaryota; kingdom Metazoa; phylum Arthropoda; class Arachnida; order Araneae; family Salticidae; genus Maratus; species Maratus speciosus. The sequence continues at coordinate 283,585,664 of OZ010788.1, forward strand.
ATGGTGTAATAGCACAAAGTGTATAATTGTGGAATATTGTAGTGTGTTCCACTGGATATAATTCATATAATTCGTGTGAGTATTATCGTCTTGTTCTCGCCGAATATCTGTACTGTCCTTCTGCATTTTTATAAATAAGCTTAGTTTTGTGTTAAAAAGAACTAGTGATCTATGATCTAGGAGTATACATCTGATATCAAAGAGGGGAACCAGTATTAGACAAATGATATATCATAAGAGGGATGTCAACAAAATTTAGAAAGTGCCGCCCGGGGAAAAGTGCAGAAGACGCACGGAAGATGCATAATATGTATAAGAGGTCACAGGGCTTTCCAAAGATATATCACGTAAGGGGTGTCGGTAAAAGTTAGAAAAGTGGCTCAGGGGAGCAAACTGGGAGGGAGCGGCGCGGAAGGTATATATTATGAAATTTGGGTGTCACACTGCCTTTCCAACTATGTATCACATGAGGGGTGGCGGCAAAAGATATAAAAGTGCCCCACCTCTTTGAAATTTGTATATAGTATTATAAAAGTATTTTTGTAGGTCTTCGTAAAAAAATCGGATCTAAAATGATGAAAATTCTACGATCTCGAAAAAAATGAAAAATGCCCTCTTGGAGGGGTGGAGAATAGGGGGAGGTGAGAAGAAAGGGTCACAATATGAAAGAGTGGTCCGAGGACTTTCCGATGATATATCGAGTGACAGATACGAAACAAGTTTAAAAATTGCCACACCGTGGGTCCTGTCTTTTGTTCCCGGAATTCACGCACCCCTTTCTTTTAAATTCTTATGTTTATTAAATAATATTTATGGAAGGGATCCGTCAAAAAACCGCATTTTAAACGATATTTATTGTAGAAAACGTCATTAAAAAAATTATTGGCTCCTCCCCGAGTTATCGAATTTTTTGTGTAAGTTATAAATATAACTGTATTTGTAAAATATAATGGCAGTTTAAGAGAATGACGAGTTATTGAGGTATAATGAATAATTAAAATGAATTATTTCCATTTTAATTTATAAATTCCTTAATTAATGAGTATAATGAGCTATCGAGAGTCTAAGACTTAAACTTAAGTAAACAATATTTATCGAAGGGATCCATCTAAAAACCGCATTTCAAACAATATTTTTTGTAGAAAAAGTTATTTTTGTATATAATTTTGTTCGAATGAACAAAAGAATATTACGAATGTTAGTTATTGATGTTTAATTGAAAAGCTTTATAGAATAACAGTGATTGAAGAAAAAAATTACTTTATGAGGGGGAAGAAATTTCGATGTTTAAGTGTATATCATAAACAAAAACGCTGAAACAATATAAAAGCTGATTTATGATGATGACGAGTTACTGAGGTTTACATTGTTGATGTAAGACCGAGTCTTCTAAATTCTTTTGGCAAAATGTACGTGTCAGCTAAATTTCATGTCGGATAATTCCCTTATCTGGTATTTGCTCGTTGGCTAAATGTCCTGTCGGATGAATGTCCATGTCGAATAATTGTCCTCTGTTGGCTAACTGTCTAGTCGGCTAACTGTCGCTGTCGACTAACTGTCATGTCGGCTAAATATCTTGTCGCCTAATTTCTGTCTGCTAAATGTCTTGTCTGCTAAATGACATTGTAGCATATAAGTATATAGGGATATGGCAAAAAACTAGGTACATGGCCGTCCGTGGATAGCAATTCTGAGGCTAATGTCACACGGACGTCTTTTTGCACGCTTTTTTCCTTACGTATTATCCCTACACAATGCTAGTGGCATTGTGTAAGGATAAAACGGAAGGAAAAAAGAGTGCAAAAAGACGTCCGTCTGACATTAGCCTTAGAAGTGTGATTTCAGTAATTTTCAGCGTATTTATTTTTGAATTAAATTTCAGCTCAGTATGTGGCGTGTATAAAAATTTATAAGGAACGTACAGGGCTTCACAAAACAATTGAAGTACGTTTCCGTCTATTGTTAGGAATTAATAAATGTGTATTTTCAAACGTGTTAAGTTTTTCTAACTAAACTAAAAATGTAGGAAAAGGTTCATAATCCATACTAGGCACATGGTTTTCCTTTCTTGTTTTATTTATCGTCAATAATTCATCTTCTTATGTTTTTTTATTTCTCAGTTGCAATAATCATGATTTTTAGGGTTCCGTACTTAAAAAGTAAAAACGGAATTGAGTAAAAACGGAATTAAAAACGGAAACATAAGATCACTCCTGTATCCGTCTGTCACAGCTATTTTACTCGTAAACTATGGAACGTGGAAAGTTCAAATTGGGGATGTAATAAAGACTGTTAACCCACATATTTACAGATTATTAAACATTCACAAATATATGCGGGAAAAAACGTAGAGGGGCTAATTAGTTTATTTGAAAAAAAAAATATTTCCTTTGTATATCGTGCGGGATATCCGTTAAAAGATTACGTAACGCCGAACTCAAAAATATTCCTTTTAATTTTAGGTATTATATTTTCAGAGATATCGTCGGAAATGTAGCGCAAAAATATGCCCCCCCCCCCCCCATCTATTTCCAAATCTACTGAAACTAAAATTATGAAAAAAAAATTGGAGGTAGTAGTGGTTAATTTAAGCCTTGCAGGAAAATTATAGCGATTATCCTAGGTCGCATAGTTTTTCATAAAAGCGCATTTTTCTGTTACACACAGATTTCTATATGCGGGCATTCAGCAAAGGTATCGAGGAGCACTAAAGGTACCTGACGTATCAAACGTATGAAAGCATTGTTTATAATCATTTTCGAAAAAAAAATCGTCTGTAATTCGCCGAGATATTAAGACTCCTGTCCCTGCCGGCGAAGACACTCACGAGCTAATGCTAATCCTATGGAAAGGGATTTTTCTAATATCTCATTTGCATTTCGACTTTTTTTTTTTTTTTTTTTTTTTTTTTTTGCCATTGGACAGCCGAAGTCTGTCTCTAAATCGCACCTTTTTTACTTTTTCGATTTTGGTCGCAGATATTTTTTATAAAGTTACTTTCACTTTCAAAACCGGTTCTTAAAATAAAAGTGTCATTTAAAAAAATATCTGCAACCCAAATCGAAAAAATAAAGAAAGGTGCGATGTATAGACGGATCTCGGCTATCCAATGCCTAAAAAAATATTTAAAAATGTCGAAATGCAAAAGAGATATTAGAAAAATCCTTCCCCATACGATTAACATTAGCTCGTGAGTGCCTTCGCCGGCAGGGGCAGGAGCCTTAACACATAAAGACACGGGTAGTTTGGACATACATAATGGCATAGGTGGCGTACTCTATATGCCATCGGTTTTTAAATACTAGATAACAACTTTTAATGATATATTTGTGTAATGCAATACCCAGTAGCAGCATAAAAGCAGCAAAGGTCAAATTGTTAAAAACAAACCAATTTAATTAGAATTAATCACATAAATACTATGGGATTCGCGACTAGTTTGCGTTGAGTGGATCTCTCAATACACCTCCCGTGTCTTTAAAAGTTAATTAAAAACCTATCTGGAAAAACGCGGCACGAAAAAAGTCGAGTTGCATCTTTGCGACCTCCTTTCGAAGCGCGCTTAGTACAACGCCAAGTTTAAACTTTGAACAAGGATTTTGTTTCAGCTACACTGTAAAAAGAAAAATATTACTATGTTGAATTTAGTTTTATGAAATGCCAAATAAAATTTAAATATGCAGTACTTTTATTGTCAGTACCGAATTAAATTCGCCATATGTAGATTAAGATAAGATTAAAAAAAAGAGTTATACAAAATAACAATATTTAATTTTATTTGGGCTTCATATCTCTTTGAACTTTTGTGGTATACTCATTCATACTTTTTTAATATATACCCAACTATAGCTATACCCAACTCTACACTGTATAGGTTTTTACAAAGTTTAATTACTCTTTTAAATAATACAGTTAATAATTCATATATTTATTGTACGGAACCCCCTGAGCGCGAGTAATACTCATACTTGACTGTTTATTTTATATAAAAGTTATATGCATTTGTCTGCTAAGTCGTATCTTGGTGGAAACCATCTGCAGAACCTCAATTTAGTGGTTGATCTGCAGGTTTATCATTGTGTTTTCATGCACCCAAACTTCAATGTTTTCTTACATTTGGGTGCAGGAAAATACAATGATAAACCAATCGATCAAATACTAAACTCCGGTGTGCAGGTGTTTTCTATCAAGATATGACTTGGCAGACCATTTGCATTTTAATATGCTTATTAAGTTCTATATAATCCTAAAATTTCAGCCTTGAACTTGATGAGCTGATAGTCTGTGCAATTGCCACCCGTCGAACAAATCCCTTCCTGTGAAATCTTGTATCATTTTTTAGGAATCTGTGGACAGGAACAAAAACATTCTGTGTTTTTATACCTAGATAGTGTATAAAAACATTTTTTAATTCATTAGTCTCAATTTGGAGTTTTTTGTAACAAATACAGCTATAATTTTTTTTTTTTATAATTGTGTGAGAAAAGAAGTTTTTATTTTCTCTGAAAACTGCATGGATTTTTCATTACATTGATATGTAATTCTGATAATGAATTTCTTAGAATTCCATTTCAAAGCAAAATTTCGAACTTCTTCCAATTTTACCAAAGCATTCTTTTTCTTTATCAGAAGTCAGAGGAAATAAATTTATTTTTCTCTCCATCTTTATCTTTAGATTAAGTTATAATTTTATTTTCCCCACATTGCTGATAGAAATTTTTTTTACCTTGTCAGTTGCAAGCTCACTGTCAGATATCTCCAGAAATTCTCCATCTTCTTCCTCTATTTCCAAGTTAATAATCAGGAAGAGTTGCAGTAATATCCTTTACCAATCTATTTTTTATTTATATTGTAAAGGATGTATTATTATATTATTACTTATTATGTATTTATATTACCACTAATTTACCAATCCTATATCGGAATTTGGTAAATTAGCAGTGCTTTTAGTTTATAGTCTCTACTTGAACTTGCCGATCAAGATTGTGTTAAGCTATCATTCGTTGTCGCTCAGAAACTGTTTTTATTAGTTTATAAATTAATTTGGTAAATTAGCAGTGGTTTTAATTTGCAGCCTCTACTTGAACTTGCCTATCAAGACAATGTTAAGCTATCATTCATTGGTTCCCATAAAATGTTTTTATCAGTTTGTTAAAAATGTCCTACTGACATTTTCTATGTAAATAACGCAGTCTTTCAAAGTGACAGACTGGTTGATGATGGTATTATCCTTCTCGTATAATTCTTGAAAAGCTAATGACAAATTTACTAACTGTTGCTTTGTGAGCCTTAATTTCCTCTCTACTCATTTGATAAAACTCTGTCATTGAATAATGAATTTTAGCAAACGATAGTGTGTGCCATTACAAATACATCATGAAATAAAAATGTTAACTAAGGCAATCTTTAACCAGGATACCAATGTAAATTGAAAGTAAAGATGGAGTGTTATTAAAATTCATAGATAAAGACCAGAGAAGAATCCGTAACCAAATTCAGATTTTTGGGAATGATGTAAAAGTTTGTTGCATATTGTTGATGGAAATTAAAGAAAGTGTATTTCGTGAAAATTTCAATTCCTAGCAGTTACATAATTAGAGCTCATCTGGCTAAAGAATCGATGTATTTTCACAAATCTTCCAAAAAATAAAATACCTTATCCTCAAAATATTTTTAAGTGATTTAAATAAACGGTCATTCGACGAAGTAAGTTTTGGAGAATGGTACTTGGATTGAAACACTTCATCTCAATTATAATATTTGTGTCTACAGTGGGCAAAGATACGTGTGGTCTTGTTGGGAAACAATGCCTAATTGTTGATTATTTGAAGCTGCTTTTAGCGGATTGTTTGATTTAATTCACTTAATTATAAACAGTATTTCTGCAAACTAATGCTATAGTTTCCAAGTAACATCTATTAATAAACAATTTTCTTGTCTCACTGAATGCGAAGAAAAATCTTCTGTGGGTAAGAAACTGACTTTTGCTTTGATTAAAAGGCCTCTTCGAAGTAGTCATCAATGTAGTCTAAATAAATATTAATATTGTTATTATTCCTTATATTCCATGAATTACGAATATAATCTGAAAATAAAAACTATGCGTAAATCTGGTTTTTGAACAATGTAGAATAACGTTGTTTTAAAAATATCGACATATTCTGTAGAAATTGAGTCGGGCCAAAGTTTTAGCTTCATAATACGTAATTTTTTTGTACTGCTAATTGTACTGCCCGGTTCCGGGAACAAGAAATTTCCGTCCGAGGAGACCTGTACATTCAAATTTTTAGACAACAAAGGCTTAGAAACTGATACAATCAATTATGACTCGTATTCAATCATAGAGCCTCGCTTATAGAAAAAATTTCAGGCCGAAACGTGCTGGATCGAACCGTAGGTTCCGACTTCACGAGGATGAAGTAGGCATACTTCTATTAAAAATTGTTACATTTTTTTTATCATATTTAATAACTTCAGTTAATTAAGACAATAATAACATTTTAAAATAAGTGGTAGAAATTTGCTTGATTTTCCTCCGTCAGAATATTGCTTATAGATCGAATTTGGCAAGCTCTACAGTGGAGGTTCTATTATGATTTTATGAGATATATAATTTGCAATGAAATGCTGATTTGGGTGGACTTTCTGCAGAAAATTCCTTCGTGAAAACATTTCATTTATTAACATAATCAAATTAAACCTCGTGAGTTTGGTCTCCTTATTCACCACCCCTCCTTTCTTTAGCATTTTTTGAGTTTCTCCATCTTCACTGTTTTTTTTTTTTTTTAATGAAGGTAGTGCAGATGGCCTTTAGTAATGTGGACTATGGTGATTTCGAGTTAAGTTAGAAAACTTAAACAATCGGCTGATTTTCGTCAATGTTTTATAACGGTGGATGAAACATGAATTCGCCATTATTCTTCAGTGATGAAAGAGCAATCTAAACAATGTGAAAGAGCAGCTGAAATTGCACCAAAGAAAGTGAAAACGGTTCCACCTGCTGGAAAAAGTTTCAGGAATTCACAAGATGTGGTGATCATAGACCACCGACAAAAAGGCAGAATCGTCACCGGACAGTGTTATTCTTCTCTACAGGACCAATTGAAGAGTGCTTATTCCGACAAAATTTCCCTACCTGAGCAAAAAGAAGGTGTTCGTTCACCACAGCATTGTTCTTGCACACATGCCTGTAGTTTTCGCTACGAAAGTCAATCACCTACGCTCTGTAGTACTTCCACATGCACCGGATTTTGCTCCCAGCGATTATTTCCTTTTCCCAAGCCTGGAGAAATGGCTCGGTAGTCGGAAATTCACTTCAAAATATGGGTTAAAGCAGACACCACCACTTCATTTCCAAAGATAGATAAGGCTTATTATACTAAAGATAATAAAAAGTCGGAAACTTGTCGGTTTAAATTTTATAAGTTGTAAGGAACTACGTTAAAAAAAATGAAATATTGTCAAAATATTTCTATTTTCTTTGTCGGGCTGATAACCTTTCAAAACACACTCGTATCGACATCAAATTTTATTTTCCCTCCAAAAAAAAAGGCGGAGTTCATGAAAAATGGTCCTAGTTGTAATTAAAATTCGACCCCCTCATGCTAAAAACATGACACTATAAAACCTGGTAAGACGGAAACATAAACAATAGGTACGAAATACCGTTTTAGATGGGTTATTTGCGTCTTTGCAGATACACTTGCCAGGTATTTTTAGGGAAGTAATGAACAAATTCCGTTTAAACCAGGATTCTGTTACAGCTGCATATCAGAAAATAAATTTGTTAGCTAGTAGACTTTCCTCTCTCTTTTTCTCCCATTCTGTCCTTGATTCTCGGCAGTATTGCTAGGAGTTATCGACACTCTCTATAACAAATGTGTTTCACTACACTTAGACTAACATTTCCTGTTTTTGCTATGATGTGCTATATACCAACTCATCGACAGGGCGTGGATTTGATCTTCAAATAGGTAGCCCCTGGAACTGCGCTGCTGTTCACTGTTCAGACATTTATAAAATGTAATATTTAACCTTACAGTCTCATTATTTTCAGATTTACATTATTATAGTTAATGATAAATTTTCGCGTTTCCTTACCGTTACAAAAAATGTCTTTCCGTTACATTTGAGAATATACACTAGTAACGGGGAAAAAATGTAAGCGCTAATGTTTAGTCTGCGGGAGCGTTATTTTCAAATATCTCGCTTTCTTTATAATATTTTAAAATGAATTTTTTTGCATGGGATTGCTGAGGACGATCTACAACCGGGCTGTTTTTTACTTTTTCGATTTTTGGTTTCAGATATTAAAAAAAAATTACTTTTACTTTCGGAGCCGGTGGAATCGTTTCTGAAATTGAAGCACTAAAAAAAAAAAAACTATAACTAAAATCGAAAAAGTAAAACCTAGCCTGGTTGTCGATCGTCCTCAGCTATCCTATGCAAAAACAAATCATTCAAAAATATTAAAATCAAAGCGAGAAATTTGGAAATAACGCCCCCATAGACTAAAATTAGCATTTTCATTTCTTCCCGTGTCTGAAGTGTGCTCTTAAATTAAGATGTGTTATACAGGACAAATTTCGCATTTTCTGCGACTTTTAAAGGTGTACTGTCCCCTTAAAAATTACAAATATTAAAAATAATAAATATTAAATTATTTTTTTAATGTTTCGAACAAATTCATCAACCCTTTTAAAGTTAACAATCTTTAAAACTTACGAATTTTAAGTTCTTGTTAAATCTTAGTAAATTTAAATTGTTCAAATTATGAAAAATTAAAATGATAAAGTCATCAATGAAAGTTCTTAGGCATGTTTTAACGGCATGAAAAATATGCTAAAAATTAATATAATAAGAAAACAAATAATGCAGATGAAAATCAACTTTCAGGAATTTCTACCAATTAACGGAAATATATTTGCATTTTTTTGTACAGCCCTTACATTAGCAACAAGTTTTTATACACGCCACATGTTAAGATAAAATTTATTCCAATATAAACATGCTTAAAACTACTTAAATCGCACTTCCAGAAATTATCATCCATGGCGTGCATGCATTCAATTCTCTGGATTGCCTTGTATATTATTATATTTATATTTTCCAAACATATCGTTCTAAATATAGTTGAACTTGAAAATGTAGGATCTAATTAAAAAAAAAAAAAAAAAGCAATTCACTCTCATTCTCAGCAATTCTTCCTAGTTCTTTTGCGTAGCCCTATACATTAGGGTGGGTCGAAAAAACCGAAATATTTATAATCGAAACGTAATAGCGCGGAAAAGTTGCCTTTTGTAAAGAAGATAAAATATGTAAAATATTACACCGATTGGTTAACATCTTTTACCGCCGCAAGGGGTCCAAATTTCGAAAAAATCATAAAAAACATACTTTTAGCAATTTTTTTTTTAAATTATCCAAACATACTTATTCAATTTCTAATAGAACGCAATAGCCACGCCAAGATATTAGTAACATTAACATTTCATTTTTGTGACATCGTTGCTTTTACCGCCACAACAGGGCCAAAATTTCTAAAAAATGTTAAAAATTAAAGTTTTCCATTTTTTCAATTTTCATAACTTTTGTAATGTTTTCAGATTTTTTACATTTCTAATAGGCTGGGAAAGGCATTTTATGTTATTAATTTCATGCACATTGTTAACCATGATCACTGTAATTCTATAAAAAAAAATTGCTCAATGATAGAAACACCTGCAGCTGCCTGCACGTAAAATTAATTTCTCGCTGCTAGAGGGCCATGTTTTACTTTGTTCGTTTTTTTTTTGTAATGTACTCCTTTTACTCTATACTTTGAGGGCCCTAAAGATAGAAATATCTGCCAGGTTAAAGATGTGGCAAAGTTTCATCTTTGCGAAGTCAAGGAGGAACATATCTCTTTGTACTAGAAACAGGTCTGAATTATTTTCGTCATTTGACCCCATCGTCTGGCAAGGCGACTTCTATATGCAATGACATTATAGATTTTTTGAAGAAAAATGAAATCCCGACTGGAATAATAATTGCAGTTGAATTTCGCGGAATTGTCTTCAAAACAGGATGCAAAGGTGGTGTTATAGTAGGATTAGTTGAGAACAACTTTTAAAAAACCACTTTATTGGCTTCCTTGAACTCACTTCAATGAGCTTCCACTGTGACATCTTTTCAAACATCTTGATGACAAAAAACAGGTTATCTATCATATTGTGGCCCAATTGGTTGATCTCTTGCGATTTGCGAATTATTACCAATCGCAAAATTTAAGCCAATTTAATCTGATCACCTAGCTGTTGATAAAGATGATTTGTCAACTGACCAGAAGTATATGTCTGAAATATTGCAAGCACTTTCAACACGCGTGTATACAATTGACCTTTTTTGCTGAGTCCCTGGACAAATATTTCACGCAAGGTGGATCATTACTGCTATTCGAATTTTGAGACTCTACGTTGGAACAAAGAAACCCTCTTCTTAACTTGTCATACTCTTTGAGTACATCCTGAAAATGTACTGCATCAGTTGGTTCAGAATTAAAATGAATCACTCATGTTTTCCAGAATCTGTGCACTATAGTTAGTAACTTACGTTACTTGACAGATAATCTACGAAAGATTATAGTTCCTGTATTTTCACGAGATGACTATTTCGCAAATCATACAAATAGCCTCTTTGGAATGATAGCATATTGAAGAGGAGAACATCAGGGCCCCAGCCATGAAGAAAATTGCAAAAGCACGAAGTTTTGTGGACTAGAATAGTGCCATCCGTCACTTTATCATAGCAGACTTCAACACTGAAGCATAAATTGTATGGCTTTAGTCTACTGACAAAACTGGAAACTAACGGAACCACCTGTTATGGTTTCTTTATCGACTAAAAACGCTGGTGAGTTAAAAATTTTCGATTAAAGATACCAGATATTATAACTTTCCTTGTCCCACTCAATCACTAGAAATATGCGTGAAATTATTCATTGAAGCACTGATAAAGTTTGTTTACTAGAACAGAGGGAGGATCACATCTGATCAGTTTTGTCCTCTCGAGAAATAATGGCTTCATCTGAAAGCAAGTTATATTATAAAATTCATTTACATTAAATTCTTCTTCATTTTAAATTTATTTAACCCGTTTCGATTAAACGTCTCTATATTTTAATTCATAAAATACTAAAACATTTTGCTCATTTTATATAATTTTTGTGGCATGAATTGGCTGTTATGAAGTAAAACATCAGTAGATGAACCGATCGTCAAGAAAAATGAATGATTAACTTTATTTTCAAGTCTATTACAAATAGTTATAAAAAATTATGATATATTAATAGATATAAAGTAAAATTATTTATTTCTAGACATATTATAGAAATTATAAAAAATTAAAAAAAAATGAAAAAGTGAAATTTTTGAAATTTTTACAAAAAATATGGTCTTTTGCGGCAAATAAAGATCTGATTTCATCATAATGAATATTTACCGGGACATTTCTCATATCTTCATGTAGTTATTGCGTTCTATTAAAAATTGTATTGGTATGTTTGGATAATTAAAAAAAAATGATAAAAAAAAACATGTTTTTTTGTGATTTTTTGAAATTTTGGCCCCCTTGCGGCGGTAAAAGTTATTAACCGATCGATGTAATATTTTAGAAATTTATTCTGTATTACAAAAGGCAACTTTTCCGTGCTATTACACTTCGATTATAAAAATTTCGTTTTTTTCGACCCACCCTACTATACATGATGTATATAATTTAAATATATAACCTTGTATGCAGAAATTTAGTTGAAAACGTAAATCATAGCTGAAAACTCAATTTCAACAGTCATCCATAATAGACAATAATTCATGTACAGTATTTTATCCAACATCTTTTATGTGCCCCTGTAAATGAAATAAAATGTGATCAAAATCATCTTCTAATGTAAGCATCTTGCAATAAACCTCAGTAACATATATGAATTCCATCTTGTTTAAAGTAGTAAAACATAACTAAAACACGCTACAAGCAGTTTTTTCTGTAATGAAACTGAACTCTTTTCTGTGACCCTGTAAATGAATGAAAAATGCTGTGCAACCCCTTCAGGAAGTATGTTTTATTGCACCTCATAAATTCATATCAATTGCATTATGTTCGTAACAGAGAAACATTAAAATTCGTCGCAAAGGTTTTTTCTTCATAGTTCATAATATAGCGAAATGTACTTTTGAATTCCCCTGTACACGAACCTGTGCACTTCAATAAGGTGCATAAATTTTATGTTTAATCTGTTTTACATCATTAAAATACACCGCAAATGATTTTTCCCACATAGGTCATAATATAAAAGAATACTTTTGAAAGTCCATGTAAGTGAAGTATATAAATGATTACGGGCTTTATTATCAGTGCCATGTATCCCATGATAAACTTCAACAACGTATTTCAATTACATCACAATTCAAGTATATGTACGCTAGTTAGACCACGGACAGACGGGCAGTGAAACCAATTCATAAACATTTTCCAACTATGTTGTAATGTGTTAAAAATATGAGTACCCGTCCAAACGTTTTGTGTTGGATATACATATAGAAAATATAGAGGTTGTAGAGAAAAAAGCGGGACCTGGTATTAATTGACACTATATAACCTGGTAAGACGGAAACACAAGCAATAGGTGCGAATTGCCGTTTCAGATGGACAGTTTCCGTCTTTGCAGATACAATTACAGTAGAGCGCCGATTATCCGAACTCCAGTTAACCGAACTTCCAATTATACGAACAACCTATTTCTCTCAAAAAGTTTTTTATCCGAACAACCTATTTCTCTCAAAATTTTTTTTTTTAATGATGATGAGATTGTGGATGAGATTTAAGATGTAAAATAAATTGAAGAAATGAAAACGAATGCCCTGAAAATGACCCAAATCCATCGCATAACGAAGCCTTTGAGTGTTTGGAAACAGCTATGAAATGGCTTGAATGGCAGAAGAACTCTGATCCTATTCAAATAACGTATTTAAGAAGAATTCGAGATATGGCAACATTGGAAAGAACGTCTTATTTGAAGCAAGCAACGATCGAAAGCTATTTTGTTTAAATTATAATCTCTGGAGTTCAGAAAATGATAAAAAGAGAAAAAGAAAATTTTAAATGATAAAAAAGTAAACAAAAAGACAGTTTTTAAACACGCTAGCACTAACTGGCGCTACCAGTCCCAAGCCTGGATAAAGTGTGAAGGTATTAGTATAGTGAGAAACATCCCTTAAATTGTCTGTCCATTTATCCGAACTTTCGCTTATTCGAACTAGGTTCGGTCCCGACTTGTTAGGATAATCGGCGCTCTACTGTATAAGATATATTAAGGGGAATCAGGGAAATATTCCGTTTAAACCAGGATTCCGTTACAGCTGCGTATTAGAAAATAAATTTGCTAGCTAGCAGATTTTATAAAAGATTATATTTTACCTTACAGTCTTTTTTTAGTTTTACATTATTATAGTTAATGATAATTTTTCGCGTTTTCTTACCGTTACAAAAACTACCTTTACGTTACATTTGAGAACCCACATTAGAAACGGCAAAAAAATGTAAGCACTAATGTTAAGTCTACGGGAGCGTTATTTTCAAATATCTCGCTTACTCTTTAATATTTTAAAATGAAATTTTTTTTCATAGGATAGTTGAGGAGGATCTATAACCGGGCTAACATATACTTTTTCGATTTTGGTTTCAGATATTTAAAAAAAAAATACTTTTTCTTTCGGAACCGGTTGGAATCCGTTCTGAAATTGATACTATCCTAATATTAAAAAAAATTAAAAACAAAATCGAAAAAGTAAAAACTATTCTGGTTTTCGATCGTCCTCAGCTATCCAATGCAGAAAAAACAAAAAAAAATCTATTAAAATAAAGCGAGAAATTTGAAATTAACGCCCCCATAGACTTAAAATTAGCGTTTTTATTTATTCCCGTGTCTGAAGTGGGCTCTTAAAGAAAGATGTGTAATACAGGACAAATTTCGCATTTTCTGCGGCTGTTAAAGGTGTACTTTTTCGTTAAAAATAATAAATATTAAAAGTAATAAATATTAACAATATTCCTTTAAATTTTCAAACAAATTGATCAAAACTTTCAAAGTAAACATTCTTTAATACTTACTAACTTTTTGTTTATCCTCTGTTTATGTTAGTTTGTTTATGTTTGTTGTTGTTTGTTACTTTATGTGTTATATTTGTTTGTATGTTGTTGTGTTTTTGTTTGTTATATTAACTAAGTTTTTGTTAAATCTTAGTAAATTTAAATTGTTCAAATTACTGAAAAATGAAAATGATAAAGTCATCAATGGATGTTCTTAGGCTTGTTTTAACGGCATGAAAAATATGATAAAATTTAATATAATAAGAAAACGAATAATGCAGATGAAAGTAAACTTTCAGCAATTCCTACCAATTAACTGCAGTATATTTGCATTATTTTGTACAGCCCTTGCATCCGAACAAGTTTATATACACGGCACATGGTAATGGTAAGATCAAAATTATTGCAGTATAAACATGCTGTAAACAACTGAAATCGTACTTCCAGAAATTATTATTCATACGCGTGCGCATGCATCCAGTTCTTTGAATAGCCTTGTATATTATTATATTTATATTTTACAAACACGTCTTTCTAAATATAGTTGAACGTGAAAATGTAGAATTTAATTAAAAAAAAAGCAATTCACTCTCATTATCAGCAATTCTTCCTAGTTCTTTTGCGTAGCCCTATACATACTCTATAGAAATCATATATATAATCTAGGATGCAGAAATTTAGTTAAAAAAGGATATCATAGCTGAAAACTCACTTTTAGCAATCGTCCCTAATAGACAATACTTCGTATACAGTATTGTATCTAGCAACTTTTATGTGCCCCTGTAAATGAAATAAAATGTGATTCACATCATATTCTAATGTAAGCATCTTGTAGTAAACCTCAGTAACGTATACGAATTTCATCTTGTTTAAAATATTGAAACAGAATTAAAACACGCTGCGAGCAGTTTTTTCTGTAATAAAACTGAATTCTTTTCTGCGATCCTGTAAATGAATGATAAATGCTTTGTAACCCCCTTAAAAAGCATGTTTTAGTGCACCTAATAAATTCACATCCATTTCGTTATGATTGCAACAGAGAAACATTATTAAAATACGCCGCAAACGTTTTTTCTTCATAGTCCATAATATAATGAAATGTACTTTTGAATTCCCCTGTACACGTATCTGTGCACTTCAATAAGGTGCATAAATTTTATGTTTAAATTGTTTTACATCATTAAAATACACCGCAAATGATTTTTCCCACATAGGCCATAATATAAAAGAATGCTTTTCAATGTCTATGTAAGTGAAGTATAAATTATTACACGCTTCATTATCAATGTCATTTATGACATGATAAACATCAACAACGTATTTCTATTACATCACAATCCGAGTATATGTACGCTAGTTAGAGTACTGACAGACGAGCAGTCAAGCCCCACTCATAAACATTTTTCAACTATGTTGGAGAGTGCTAAACATCTGAGTACCCGTCCAAACGTTTTGTGTTGGATATATAAATAGAAAATATAGAGGGCTTAGAGAAAAACGCGGGGCCTGGTAATAATTAAAATTCCACCCCCTCAACTAAAAACATGACACTATAAAACCTGCTAAGACGGAAACATAAACAATGTGTACGAAATACCGTTTTAGGTGGGTTGTTTCCGTCTTTACAGATACAATTGTAAGATATTTTTAGGGGAATCATGAAGCTATTCCGTTTAAACCAGGATTCTGTTACAGTTACGCATTGCAAAATAAATTTGCCAGCTGACAGACTATTATAAATTGCGATATTTTACCTTACAGTCTCATTATTTTTAGATTTACATTCTTATAGTTAATGATAAATTTTCGCGTTTCCTAAACGTTACAAACAGTTCCTTTACGTTACATTTGAGGACCCACACTAGTAACTAGGAAAAAATGAAAGCGCTAATGTTAAGTCTATGGGAGAGTTACTTTCAAATATCTCGCTTCCTTTTTAATATTTTAAAATGAATTTTTTGCATAAGATAGCTGAGAACGCTCGATAACCGGGCTAGTTTTTATTTTTTCAATTTTGGTTTCAGATATATTTTTTTAAATTACTTTTACTTTCATAACCGGTTGGAATCGTTCTGAAATTTAAACTATCCTAACATAAAAAAAACTATAACCAAAATCGAAAAAGTAAAAACTAGTCTGGTTGTCGATCATCCTCAGCAATCCTATGCAAAAAAAATCATTCAAATATATTAAAATCAAAGCGAGAAATTTGAAAATGACGCCCCCAAGGGCTTAAAATTAGCGTTTTCATTTCTTCCCGTGTCTGAAATAGGCGTGCATGCATCGAATTCTTTGAACAGACTTGTATATTATTATATTTGAATTTTCCAAACATATCTTTCTAAATATAGTTGAACTTGAAAATAAAATTAATCAATTCACTCTCATTCGCAACAATTCTTCCTAGTTCTTTTGTGTAGCCCTATATATAGTCTATAGATTAATCAAGTATGCAGAAATTTAGTTAAAAATGTATATCATAGCTGAAAACTCACTTTCAGCAATCATCACTAATAGACAATACTCATATACATCATTGTATCCAATATCTTTTATGTGCCCCTGTAAATGAAATAAAATGTGATGCACATCATATTTTAATGTAAGCATCTTGTAGTAAACCTCAGTAAGGTATATTAGTTCCATCTTGTTTAAAATCGTGAAACATAGCTACAACACATGCTGCAAGCACTTTTTTCTGTAATAAAGATGAACTCTTTTCTGTGACCCTGTAAATGAGTGATAGATGCTTTGCAACCCCTTCAGAAAGCATTTTCTTCACCTTATAAATTCATATCAATTTCATTATGTTGCAACAGAGAAACGTTATTAAAATACGCCGCAAACGTTTTTTTCTTCATAGTCCATAATATAACGAAATCCACTTTTGAATTCCCCTGTACACGTACCTGTGCACTTCAATAAGGTGCATAAATTTTATGTTTAAAATTGTTTTACATCATTAAAATACGTCGCAAATGATTTTTCCCACATAGGCCATAATATAAAAGAAAACTTTTGAATGTCCATATAAGTGAAGTATAAATTATTATAAAATAATACGTATTACAAAATAAATTTTCTAGCTAGCAGACTTTTATAAAATGCTATATTTGACCTTACATCTCATTATTTTTAGTTTTACATTATTAAAGTTAATGATAAATTTTAGCGTTTCCTTGAAGTTACAAAGAATATCTTTATGTTACCTTTGAGAATTCGCACTTGTTACGAGAACAAAATGTAAGCTCTAACGTTAAGTATATGGGAGAGTTATTTTCAAATATTTAACTTCCTTTTTAATATTTTTAAATGATTTTTTTTGCATAGGATGGCTGAGGATGATCTACAACCGGGCTAGTTTTTACCCTTTCGATTTTAATTTCAGATATTAGAAAAAAATTACCTTTACTTTCGGAACCGAGGTGAATCTGTTCTGAAATTGAAACTAACCTAATATATATATATTAAAAATACTATAACCAAAATCTAAAAAGTAAAACAGGGTTCGTACGGTCCTTGAAAGTCCTTAAAAGTGCTTACATTTTTCAAAGGAAATTTTTGGTGCTTAAAAGTACTTATTTTCATGCAAAATCGGAAAAAAGTCCTTAAAAGTGCTTAATTTTACTCTCATATTAATTCTTAATCAAAGGTGAAACTCTTCTGCATTTCTTTTAATTTCTGATTTAAAAAAAAAAAAATCTTAATCCCGCCTTGCCTCCCCTTCTGAAATTTTACTTTCCCCTTTGTAATATCAAATTTAAAAACTTCATTTTTTTAACCTTTTTCTACTCTCAGGGATGTAAGACATGCGCCAGACGAAGCCAAAATTTGCGCAAAGCTGCTACAAAAGAGCTATTTTTTTTTCCATTTTGCGCCAAACCTGCACCAAAACGTACTTAGTGCCAAGATGAAATTTAGCAGGATTTCGTCGATCCGAGAAACAACAACAACAAAAAAAAAATCAATTTTTTCTATGCCGCCAATTGCGTCAAAAAAAAGCAAAAAACCGTGGTCAAAAGATCTCGAAAAACACGCGATGTTTGTCAAATGATCACAAAAAAAAACGTGAATTTTGTCAAAGGATCGCTAATTTCGTCAAAAACGAACAAAACGCGGTCAAAAGATCGTAAAAACGATAATTTTGTTAAAAGATGGCGAAAAAAACGCGCAAATTTCATCAAAAGGTCGCAAAAACCCATAAATTTCGTCAAATGATCGCGAAAAACACGCAAATTTCGTCAAAAAATCGCGAAAAACACAAGAATTTCGTCAAAATATCACGAATAACATGCGAATTTCGTCAAATGATCGCGAAAAAAACGTGCATTTTGTCAAAGGATAGCTGACTTCGTAAAAAAACGAACAAAACGGGGTCAAAAGATTGTGAAAAAACGCGAATTTCGTTAAAAGATCGCGAAAAATACGTGAATTTTGTCAAAAGATCGCGAAAAATACGCAAATTTCGTCAAAAGATTGCCAAAAATACGCAAATTTCGTCAAAAAATTGCCAAAATACGCAAATTTCGTCAAAAGATCGCGAGAAACACGTGAATTTTGTCAAACGATCGCGAAAACCATGCGAATTTTGTCATAGCAAAAAAAAAAAATACGTTATTTTTGTCAAAGGATTACCAATTACTTCTAAAAATGAACAAAACGGGGTCAAAAGATTGTGAAAAAAAGCAAATTTCGTTAAAAGATCTTGAAAAAACCCACAAATTTCATCAAAAGGTCACAAAAAACCGCAAATTTTGTCAAAAGATTAAAAAAAAACCACGCTAATTTCGTCAAAAGATCGCGAAAAATACGCGAATTTCGCTATAAGATCGCGAAAAATACGCGAATTTCGCCAAAAGATCGCGAAAAATACGCAAATTCGTCAAAAGATCGCGAGAAACACGCGAATTTCGTCAAACGATCGCGAAAAACATGCGAATTTTGTTATAGCGAAAAAAACCCCGTTAATTTTGTCAAAGGATTACCAATTACTTCTAAAAACGAATTAAACGGGGTCAAAAGATTGTGAAAAAACGCAAATTTCGTTAAAAAATTCGAAAAACTTCACAAATTTCATCAAAAGGTCACATAAAATCGTAAATTTTATCAAAAGATTAAAAACAACCACGCTAATTTCGTCAAAAAATAGCGAACAGCACGCTGATTTCAACAAAGGATCGCAAAAAATACGCGAATTTTGTCAAAACATCGCGAAATATACGCGAATTTTGTCAAACGATCGCGAAAAATACGCTAATTTCGCCAAAAGATCGCGAGAATTACGCTAATTTCGATAAAAGATCGCAAGAAATATGCAAATTTCATCAAAAGATCGCGAAAATACGCAATTTTCTTTTTATTAGCATTAGAATTTCAATTTGCGCCAAAAGCAGTTTTTATTGCTACAAAATTAATTTTTGCTGCTACAAAAAAAGGATTTTACTGCTACAAAATCAGATTTTTGCTGCTAAAAAAATAGATTTTACTGCTCCAAAATTCGATTTTTGCTGCTACAAAACGGCTTTAGTGTACTTTCATCCCTGTGTTTGTCAAATGATCACGGAAAAACGTGAATTTTGTCAAAGGATCGCTAATTTCGTCAAAAACGAACAAAACTCGGTCAAAAGATCGTAAAAACGATAATTTTGTTAAAAAATGGCGAAAAAACCCCGTAAATTTCATCAAAAGGTCGCAAAAAACACACGAATTTCGTTAAAATATCGCGAAAAACACAAGAATTTCGTCAAAATAGCGCGAATAACACGTCAATTTCGTCAAAGGATCGCGAAAAAAATGTGCATTTTGTCAAAGGATAGCTGACTTCGTCAATAAACGAACAAAACGGGGTCAAAAGATTGTGAAAAAACGCGAATTTCGTTAAAAGATCGCCAAAAATACGCGAATTTTGTCAAAAGATCGCGAAAAATACGCATATTTCGTGAAAAGATTGCCAGAAATACGCAAGTTTCGTCAAAAGATCTCCAAAAATACGCAAATTTCGTCAAAAGATCGCGAGAAACACGCGAATTTTGTCATAGCGAAAAAAAAAACTTTTCTTGTAAATTTTTCGTAAGGTAAATAAATAAGTCATCTAATAAACTCCCTCCCTAAAAAATTAAAAAAAAAATGTGCTTGTTACTTTCCCCCCTCAACTTATAAAGTTTAAAATCTTAAAAATCATTGCTTTTTTTAAAACTTTTTCTGCTCCGTTAGTTAATTTATTGTAACAATAAATAATCGATCATACAGTTTTATTCCCCCCCCCCCCTCCAAGTCTTTAAGTTAATTATAAGTCTGTTAAACAAACCCCCCCCCCAATAATTAAAGAAAATTATGTTTCTCCTCTTTGTTTATCTTTACAATAAGAAAGTATTTGATTCGGGAAAATTTTCGACCGATTTACACGTTTTAGGGGTTAGATATCCTGAAAAGCATGTTTTTACAAAATGAGTCTGTGACCCTGTTTGTCTGTATGTGACACAAATTTTGTGGGTGGTGTATCTCAAGAACTAATGCACAAAACTTAATAAAAATTTATATTCAGTTAACCCTCGATATAAATTAGTGTTGATTAGTTTTTGATGTAAATCGCCCAACAGGTGGTGCTGCTATGCTGCATTTTTCATGATTTACGCCATAGCTATATCTCAAGAACTAAAGCACGAATTTTCATCAAACTTCAGATTCAGGTATACCTTGCTAATTATAGGTGCTGATTATGGTTTGATGTTAATCCCCTAACAGATGGCGCTGCTATGGTGCATTTTTCACGATTTCTGTAATACCTATATCGCAAGAACTAATGCACGGATTTTCATCAAACTTCAGATTCAGTTAGATGTTTACATAAGTTGTTGCTGATTAGGTTTTGGTGTAAATCACCCTACAGGTGTCGCTGCTATGCTATATTTTGCAGGATTTGCACGGTTTTAACAATAGTTGTATCTCAAGAACTAATGCACGTAATTTCATATCTTTAGAATGCTTATGAGGGGCATAGACCATTTAATTTTGGCACTCTGATAATGAATTTGTAGTATTAACATGTATTAGATAGAAGAAAGTTTTGGGATTGGCACATCTGACTAGTTTTTTCTTCTGCTGTATGTTATTTTAAAATTTTCCAAATTTCTACTGCCACATGGTGAAATTCCCCCCCCCCCCTCCCCATCCATTTGAATATTTAAAACTTTTACAAAAATGAAAGAAACCCTTTATTAAAAAATGCATGTTATAATTTATTAGTTTATTTAATTTGAAGGTCCTTAATTTTTTTTGGTTTTGGTCCTTGAAAGTCCTTAAAAATACTTGATTTTTATTTAAAGAAATGTGTACGAACCCTGTAAAAGCTTGCCTGGTTGTAGAGCGTCATCAGCTATCCTATGCAAAAAACTTCATTCAATAATTTTAAAATCAAAGCGAGAAATTTTAAAATAACGCCCCCATAGACTTAACATTAACGTTTTACTTTCTTCCCGTTTCTGAAGTGGGCTCTTAAAAAAAGATGTGTTACACAGGACAAATTTCGTTCTGCGATTGTTAAAGGTGTACTGTTCCCTTAAAAATAATAAATATTAAAGTAATGAATATTAAAAATATTTCTTCAAAGTTTTGAACAAGTTGATCTATAATTTTAAAGTTAACAATCTTTAAAACTTTCTAACTTTAAATCCTACTGATTTTTAATAAAAAAAAAAAACTTTTTCGAACTTAAAATGTTAAATTGACGAATATTTTATACATATACAAGAATGGGAGACTTGAAACCGTGTCTCCTGGCCAGGCCACAAGCATGTTCTAGCAAATTATGACTTCGTAATTTTATTATTTGTTAACTATTTTAACTTAAAAAATACTTTAAAAAGAACGCGTCTATTTTTTTTACCGTTTTACTTAATAAACTATCTGTATCCCCTGGTAACTTGGTAAAAGTTGTACCTCTCACTGTACCGTTCAGAAATTGTGTATATACAAACGAAATGCATATTTTCCTTCGTTATTCATAGAAATATAGAATTTGAAATATTTCATTCTTTCAAGAGTATTTTGTTGAAATTAAACAATAATCGTAGAAAAAAATAAATGCAAGGTTTGAAATAGGAGTGATCTATTTTAACACGATACAATAATCCAATCACAATTAAATCGTTTCCATTTGCTAAAGTGTTTGGTTACTAGCCAATCATATTTTTAATAGGCGTGGTTTTCAGCGTCTTGGTAGAGGCGGAGAGCATAACATTACGAGGCCGTTTTTGACACATTATTCATCAAAATCTTTGCAAATTTTGCTCTGCCTAATTGTAGTAGAACTATTGAAAGCATGTTATTGGAAAGCTTAAACTCTATATTTTCGTTGTTATTAAAAAAATTTTCCTGAATTTTGCTGATATGAATGTTATAAGACTAAAAAGGACACAACACCTCGAATTTCACTGGATCCTAAATTGACAGGATCCTGAGAATTAAACTACAACAAAAATTGGAAAAGTAGAAAATAGCCCGTAAACAGATAGTCCTCAGCTATCCTGTGCAAAAAAAATCATTTAAAAATATTAAAAATCAAGCAAGATATTTGAAAACATTGCTCCCATAGACTTAGCATTAGCGTTCGAACTTCAAGCCGTGACTAGTGTGGCCTCTTAAGAGGCCACAATAGTCACGGCTTGAAGTTCGAACGCTAATGATAAGTCTATGGCAACAATATTTTCAAATATCTTGCTTGATTTTTAATATTTTTAAATGATTTTTTTTGCACAGGATAGCTGAGGACTATCTGTTTACGGGCTATTTTCTACTTTTCCGATTTTCGTTGTAGTTTAATTCTCAGGATCCTGTCAATTTAGGATCCAGTGAAATTCGAGGTGTTGTGTCCTTTTTAGTCTTATAACATTCACATCAGCAAAATTCAGGAAAATTTTTTTAATAACAACGAAAATATAGAGTTTAAGCTTTCCAATAATATGCTTTCAATAGTTCTACTACAATTAGGCTGAGCAAAATTTGTAAAGATTTTGATGAAACATGTGTCAAAAACGGCCTCGTAATGATATGTTGTCCGCCCCATATCGGACATGAAAACACCGCCCTATTAAAAATCTGATTGGCTAAGAAGACGACACATTTTAGCAAATGGAAACTATTTCATATTTCCTTTGGTGTGATTGGATTATTGTAACGTGGTAAAATAGATCACTCCTATTTATACTTTGGATTTATTCTTTTCTACGATTATTGTTTAATTTTGACAAAATACTCTTGAAAGAATGAAATATTTCAAATTCTATATTTCTATGAATAACGAAGGATATTACGCATTTACTTTGTATATATAAAATTTTAGAGCCGTATACAGGGAGGTAAAACATGTACAAGTTACTAGGGGACAAAATTTCAGCCCGAGTTTATTACAGTGTTGAATTCAGTCACTTTTATCCGGGAGGGATTTCTGAGGCTCCGGGGGGGGGGGGCATAATAGAGTTCTAGGGGGAAATTGCACTTTTTGACCATTGAAAATGCAAAATATCGAATCTTCCGGGGGGGGGACAACTCATCGCTCCGGGAGGTGGATGTCCCCCCCCCCCCGTGCTACCCCCTGAATTCAATATTGGATTATTAAGTAAAACGGTAAAAAAATAGACGCGTTGTTTTTAAAGTAATTTTAAGTTAAAATAGTTAACAAATAATAAAATTACGAAGTCAGAATTTGCTAGAACATGTTTGTGGACTGGCCAGGAGACTGGGTTTCAAGTTTCCTATTCTTGTATATGTATAAAATATTCGACAATTTAACATTTTAATTTCGAAAAACAGTTTTTTTAATTAAAAATCAGCAGAACTTAAAGTTGGTAAGTTTTAAAGATTGTTAACTTTAAAATTGTAGATCAATTTGTTCAAATTTTTAAAGAAATACTTTTAATATTCATTACTTTAATATTTATTATTTTTAAGGGGACAGTACACCTTTAACAGTCAAGAACGAAATTTGTCCTGTGTGACACATCATTTTTTAAGAGCCCACTTCAGACACGAGAAGAAAGGAAAAGGTTAATATTAAGTCTATGGGGGCGTTATTTTGAAATTTCTCGCTTTGATTTTAATATTACTGAATGATGTTTTTTGCACAGGATAGCTGAGGGTGATCTACAACCAGACTAGTTTTTACCTTTTCGATTTTTGTTTCAGTTTTTTATTTTTTATTTTTATTAGGATATTTTAAATTTCAGAACGGATTCCAACCGGTTATGAAAGTAAAAGTATATATATATTTTTTAAATAGCTGAAACCAAATTCGAAAAACTAAAAACTAGCCCGGTTATAGAGCGTCCTCAGCTATCCTATGCAAAAAAAATTCATTTTAAATTTTTAAAAAGGAAGCGAGATATTTGAAAATAACGCTCCCATAGACTTAACATTAGCGCTTTCATATTTTTCCCCGTTACTAGTGTGGGTTCTCATGTAACCTAAAGGTATTATTTTAACTGTTAGGAAACGGGAAAATTTATCATTAACTATAATAATGTAAAACTAAAAGTTATGAGACTATAAGGTAAAATATAGCATTTTATAAAAGTCTGTCAACTAGCAAATTTATTTTTCAATACGTATTGTAACGGAATCCTGGTTTAAATGGAATATTTTCAAGATTCCCCTAAAAATATCTTACAATTGTATGTGCAAAGACGGAAAAAACCCACCTAAAACGGTATTTCGCACTTATTGTTTATGTTTTCATCTTACCAGGTTTATATTGTCATGTTTTTAGCATGAGGGGGTCGAATTTTAATTGTCTGAGCGAAGCGAAGGCTAATACTCAGCGAAATATTACTGCCCGGATACATTACAGCTACGATGGATATTAACGCCATGTCCTACTAAAGAAAATGCCTAATAAAAACCTTTCGTCAAGCATAACTCAAAAAATATTTGTCGGATTTCGTTTCTGATTGCACCAGCAGGTACCTATGAGGGCCACCTACTGAATGCACCTACTATGAAAAATAAGTTCCAAACCATTTAAAAATTATATTAAAAAAACTAATAAAAAAGCACAATTTATCTGCATACGTCACAGAAATTTGGTGTGCGTCACTTTCACCGGTGGATGTTTTCGTAGACAAATGGTTTGAATACATGGAGCAAATAATAATAAAAAAAAATACGTGCGCAGTAATATTGAATAGATCAGTTTCAACCACGTGATCACAAACCTTGCAACAATCCGTGGTAACCAGTTTTAGTGGGCAAACAAATAACAATACAGTACCCAGTACCACGGTGACCGTTTTTAGCCTGTTGTATAAAATCTGGCCTGTTGTATGACATGCAACAGGCTAAATCCGGCTAAAAATTCAGGCAAAAAGATAGTGGTCAGTCGATCGACTGGAAATTAACAGATTTTTTTAATACTTGTATAACGAAATTTACAAACGATTGTGAATGATTAAAACAAAAGACATAAGTGTTTATTGCTCTGGGAGGTTATCTTTCTCTAGATGTCTGTCTGTCTATCATACAGCATGCAATTTTCTTGTAAAGGATGATAATATTATGCAGTAAAACCTTCCATAACGGACACACCCGATTAGTGGACACCTCTATTTAGCGGGCATTTTTTCGATTACCAACCCTTAAATAACTGTACATTTTTTAGTCTCAGTAGCGGACACCTCCAAATAGAAGACAAATTCTGACCTCCCGAGGTGTTCGCTATTCAGAGGTTTTACTGGTAAAACCTCCATAACGGACACACCCGATTAGCTGATACCTCTATTTAGCGGACATTTTTTCGATTAACAACACTTAAATAACCGTACATGTTTTACTCTCAGTAGCGGACACCTCCAAATAGAGGACAAATTCTGCATTTCCAAGGTGTCCTCTATTCAGAGGTTTTACTGTATATATTATTGATAGTTATTTTACAGGGCCGCACAAAAGAATAAGAATATATAAAATGAATATAAACTAAATTCGGGATTGGTAGATCGCTGATGGTAATGTAATTTTAGGATGTTGTTACAGTCATCCGTAGCATGTTTTTAGAGTTTCGTTCATCTAACGAAACCCTACCTGTCTCACTCCTTTGTGTGTCTGTCTGTCTGTCCGTCTGTCGCAGAGTCCGTTCTCAGAGACTATATATGTCGGAGACTTGAAAATTTGCATACTTATAGCTGAACACCACACATCAAACGGCAAATAATAAAATTTTGAAACAGTCTAATATTTTACCCTCTGGGATCTAACTTGTGTATTTTAAGCAATTTTTCTAACTCAGCCCCTAATTAAGTTGGAGACATGAAATTTTGCATACTTATAGCTGAACACCTCACATCAAACGACAAATAATACATTTTTTAAAAAGGTCTAACATTTAACCCTCTGGACTCTAACTTGTGTATTTTAAACAATTTTTCTAACTCAGCGCCTAATTAAGTTGGAGACATGAAATTTTGCATACTTATAGCTGAACACCTCACATCAAATGACAAATAATAAAATTTTGAAAAAGGTCTAATATTTAACTCTCTGGGCTCTAACTTATGAATTTTAAGCAATTTTTCTAACTCATTCCCTAATTAAGTTGGAGACTTGAAAGTTTGCATACTTATAGCTGAACACTTGTGATAACACGATAAATCATAAAATTTTGAAAAAATCATATTTAACCCTCCAGTCTCTAACTTCCGTATTTTAAACATTTTTTTCTAACTGCAGCTATAGCTGAACACCTCACATCAAACGACAAATAATAAAATTTTGAAAAAGTCTGATATTTAACCCTCTGGGCTTTAACTTGTTTTTTAAACAAATTTTTCTAAATCAGCCCCTAATTAAGTTGGAGACATGAAATTTTGCATACTTATAGCTGAACACCTCACATCAAACGACAAATAATAAAATTTTGAAAAAGTCTAATATTTCACCCTCTGGGTTCTAACTTGTGTATTTTAAGCAATTTTTCTAACTCAGCCCCTAATTAAGCTGGAGACATGAAATTTTGCATACTTATAGCTGAACACCTCACATCGAACGACAAATAATAAAATTTTGAAAAAGGTCTAATATTTAACCCTCTGGGCTCTAACTTGTGTATCTTAAACAATTTTTCTAACTCAGCCCCTAATTAAGTTGGAGACATGAAATTTTGCATACTTATAGCTGAACACCTCACATCAAACGATAAATAATAAAATTTTGAAAAAGTTTTATATTTAACCTCTAATATTTTGTCTCGCGCAATTTTTAAATTTAAACTGTTTTGCAATGTTATTTTTTGTTCATTTTGCATAATAAGTGTAATGTGACGTAATTTCTTCTATTTAAGACTTCTAACGCATGTTAATGAATTTATTTTATAATGTCCTTTCTCTTTTAAAATTCACATGTAAATATAGTTTTTATGGCGTAATTTCCAATAAGTGCCTGCTTTTTATACCTAATTATTCAGTTCTAATTTGAAGGTTTTTTTCTGTTTATAATAGTAACGTGTAAATAATTTTTTTATTTGAAGCAAACGTTATTGTCTGCGCTGTTTATACAGTTTGCAACAGTTTAAATTAATACCATTTTCTAAAATATGTAAAAAATATCTGTCGAAATGCTGAATATTTGAATTTAAAATAGAAATAAAACCTCAAAAAGTGAGTCAAATTAAAAAAATTAATGGAATCTGCACACCGGGATTTTCTATTGAATAAAATGATCTAAAAATGATTAAATTCCCATGTATAGTTTTTGCTCCTATAAAACTTTTTAATGGAACGATTTTGTCCAACTTTAGCATTAAATATCTCTTAAAATAATTCTTCGATTTCAAAACTGTATGCATCAGCGTGTTTATCAAACATTTCTCTATAATACCACTGATTTTCATATTTTTGTATGCAATAGTTTACTTAATATTAATGAAGAAAGACCTCCGGTCACAAAAAATTCAAAACCGGCGGCGGCGGTGACAGCGTTAGGTACTTATTTTAGAATAGAGAGATATATAAAAATTAAAACATATCTATCTGTCTGTTTTTAATTCAATAAAAATACACAATTTGGAAATCAAAATTGTGAAAAGATACGTACATGTGTATTAAAACATGGCCGAGGCAACTAAAGTAATCCGGAATCGAAATAATTTATAGTTAATTTTTAATTAATAAAAAACCACCAATTTAACAGCAATTTCTTATCAAATTTAAGCATTTTTCGATAAAGCAGTTGCCAACAATTAAAATACACAATTAAATTATTACTACAACAATTAATTTTCTACTGCAAGATTTCCACGTGAAAAATGAAATAAATAGTTTGCCGAATTTAAAAAAAGGTGAATATTACATCCTAACTTTTCTATTGCAAGATATTCACGTGAAAAATGAAAATGAAATAAATAGTTTGACGAATTTAAATGAAAGTGAATATAACTTCATAACTTTTCTATTTCAAGGTTTCCACATGAAAGAGGAAAATATTACGTCATATTGGAAATATAAAGGGCGTGGTGGATATAGTATAACGTCATATGAGTGTGAAACATGTATTGAAGCATGATAAAAACTCGATTAGGGAAATATTGGCGTATTTTAACATTATTGCTCCAATTAATTGAAATAAGTTCATTTATAGCTGTATTCTTTTGCGTCTGTTATATACATTTATACATTTTTATTTAGCGTTTTCATGTGATTCATTCATACAACATTTCGACTGCTTTTTTTAATGTTTGTTTTGTGTTGTATGCTAAATTTTGAAATTGATTTTTCAGAACAAACATCCTTCAAATTCTGGGCAACGCCGGGCACTTTAGTTTGTAACAGATAAATGGCTTTTGTATCTGTACATATAATGGTAATATTATAAAGCGTTATCTATACTAATAATATAAAAAGGTAAAAATTGTTTATTTGTAGGAGGTAAGCTCTGGAACTACCGAACCGATTCCAAAAGTAATGGTATCAAAATGATGGTGTTAGTCCAACTTAGAACATAGGCTATATCTTATGTCCGTGCCACTGGCCAAAAGTGGGTGCAGGAGCAAAAAACTTTCTAAAAATGCAATTTTTGTGTTACCGAAGGGCCTAGAAACATGAAATTTGAAATGGTAGAAATGATTTGAAATGGTTTGAAAATGTTCTCTAAGGATATTTCTTTAAAAAATCGAAATAAAAAAAAGGGTCGAAAATGCGCGATAAGCGTTCTAAAAAACGTTCTAAATGGCGATTTTTACGCAATTTCAGGAAGTACCAAACTGATTTTAAAAATATTGGTGTCAAAATGATGCTGACAACACTTGCTCCAACATTAGGCAACATTTTATGTCGGTGACACTACCCCTAAAGTGGGTGCAGGAGAAAAAAAACGTTCTAAAAATGCGATTTTTGTGTTACTGAAGGCCTAGAAACGTGAAATTTGGAATGGTAGTAACTTATAAGATACTAATGATGTCTAAGGACATTTCTTTAAAAAATCGAAATTAAAAAGGGTTACACTTTCGAAAAAAAGTTCTAATAAACGTTCTAAATGGCGAGTTTTACGCAATCTCAAGAAGTACCAAACCGATTTCAAAAATAATGGTGTCAAAATGATGGTGACAACCCTTGCTCCAACATAGGCTACATTTTATGTCGGTGCCATTACCCCCCAAAGGGGGTGCAGGAGCAAGAAAAAGTTCGAAAATGCGATTTTTCTGTTACTGAAGGGCCTAGAAACATGAAATTTGGAATGGTAGTTACTCATAAGATATAAATGAATTCTAAGAGCATTTCTTAAAAAATTCGAAATTTAAAAGGGGTGAAAATGCGCGAAAAGAGTTCTAAAAAACATTCTAAATGGCGATTTCTACGCAATCTCAGAAAGTACCCAACCGATTTCAAAAGCAATGGTTGGAAATTGATGATGACAGCCCTTGCTCCAATATAGGATCTACTTCATATCGGCGTCACTACCACCTTGCGGTTGCATTGTAAAAAACGTGCTAAATTGTGATTTTTGTGATACTGAAGGGGCTAGCAACTTGAAATTTGGCATGGTAATTACTTATGAGACATAAATGCTCTCTGAGAAGTGTTCCTTAAAAATTTGAAATTTAAGTAGGGTGAAAATAAACGAAAAGCGTTCTAAAAAAGTTTTAAATAGCGATTTCTACGCAATCTCAGGAAATATAAACCGATTTCAGAAGTAATGTTTTCAAATTGATGGTGACAGTCCCCGCTCCAACATAACCTATATTTTACGTTGTTGTCACTACCACCTGGTGGATACAGGAGCAAAAAATGTTTTAAATTGCGTTTTTGTGTTAAAAAGGAGGTCTAATATTTTAAGTTTGGAATGGTAATTACTTCAAAGATGCAAATTGTCGAAAGAAAATTCCAAATTTAAAAGGATGTAGTGAGCGAAAAGCGTTCTATAAGCTTTCTAAATTACGATTTTTATGCAATCGTATGAAATACGAAACCGATTTCAAACATAATGGTTACAAATTGATGGTGATAGAACCTGCTCAAACATGAGCTATATTTTATGTCGGTGCCACAACCCCTAGAGGGTTGCAGGAGAAAAAAACTTTATAAATTGCGATTTCTGGGGTACTGAAGAGGCTAGAAACTTTAAATATAGCACGATAGTTACTTATAAAATATAAATGTCCTCTAAGAACAGTCGAAAATAAATTCGAAATTAAAAAGGGATGAAATGAAGGGAAGGAGCGAAAAGCATTCTAAAAGAGTCCTAAATTACGATTTATATGGAACCTCAGGAAATCATTAACCGATTAGAGAAGTTATTGGTTGCGAATTAAGAGTGATAGTCCCTGATCCTATACGGGCAATATTTTATGCCGGTGTCACTACCACCTGGTTGGCAGGAACAACAAGAAAGCCTTTAAAAACATCTAAATTCCGTTTTCTATAGAATATTAGGAAATACCAACCGATTTCAAGGTTAATGGCAAATTAATGGTGATAGTCTCTGTTTTAACATTTTTCAGTACATTCTATTTCAACTCTGTTACGGCATTTTATGTTGGTGCCACTAACACCAGAGAGATGGTAAACTGTTAGACAAGAAGCTTGAAATTTAACATGATGGTTAATTTTAAGATGTAAATGTGTTAAGATGGTTTCTAAAAAATTCAAAACTTCAAATGAATACTGAAATGAGCGTATGAAAGGAGCATAAAAATCTCAAAATACTTTCTAAATTATCATTTATTTGGAATTAGTTTTAGTTCTTATTAATTTAAATCTCATTTCTGCCTATTGCACTTTTATAATGAAGTTTAGTCAAGCTGTGGTTTAATTTGTAATTTTTGAATTATTCCAAAAAGTGTTCTAATAAAAAATAGTAATCGAAATATCACTTGGCATATTTCAACAATTACGCGAGCAAAGCCGCGGGGTTTGCTAGTAATATTATAAAGTACATAATATTATTAATACTTGTACGTTTGTGAGGTGTTATCTCTAAAACTACATAGCCAACTTAAAAAAATGTTGGTGGCCATCTCTGCTCCGAAAAAAAGACTGTATTTTATGTCAGTGCAAGAACCTACATCGCTGCAGGAGCAACAAAGTTCTAAAATTGGGATTTCTGCGATATTGATTGGGTTAGAAATTTTTAATTTGGTGCGGTAGTTACTTTTAAGATGTAAATACTCGTAATGAAAGCTCTCTAAAAGGTTCAATTTGACGGATAAATGTAAAAATTTCTAGAAAGGTTCTAAACTATGATTTATTTGGAATACTGAAATTTTTGGGATACTGTTGGGGTTAGAAACTAGAACTTTGGCATGGTAGTAATTTATAAGATGTAAATGCTCGTTGTAGAACGAATTCTAAAAAATCAAAAGACTAAACAAAGCGGAAAAAGATCTAAAGATGATCTAAGTAACGAAGTACATGGAATTGTTAGGAATATAAACAGGAAAATTGACATGGCTGTATTTATCATGACGTAAATTCTCACAACAGAACAATTTCTAAAAATGTTGCTATATAAAACAGTGAAGAAACAAAAAACTTTCGAAATTTTCTATTTCTTTGTTACTGCTGAGCCCAAAACCTTGAAATTTTACTTCGGGTTAGTTTTAAAATATACAATTGTCTCTATGAATGGTTTCTAAAAAATTTAAAATTTAAAAAGATGAAATCAACGGAAAGCGATCTCAATTACCATTAATTTGGAATTATTAGGTATAGCAACTTTAAATATTTCATAATGCTGCATTTCCTCCGCAAAACATGCAATTTAAATGCAGCAAAACTGATAGATACCCACCTAGCATTAAATAAATTGTGTAAATATTGAATAAAGATCTGTATGAAACAGTGAGTAGGTTACCCAAAAATACTTGTTAAAGTGTTCCCTCTCTAGGATTTTCTCTCTCTCGCCAAGGCCAGTAACAGAGGGAAGTGCCGTTTTAAATGTGATATGAATTTTTTATCTGATTCATTTTTCTAGACATTTCATCATAAGGTCATATTCTCAATTATCATTAGTAGTTTTTTATATATTAACTTATTCTGGTGAAATTTCATAATCGTGTTCATATTGGCGTATGTTAGTTTGCATGATTTGATGAATAAATGTGTATGGATTTGTAAATTACTTCAAATGGCACTTTGACAGCTCAAAATTTATGCAGACGATATATTCAGATCTTGTGTCATACTTTATGTTGCAATCATTGCCGATTTCTTTTATTTAATACATGCTAAATACAGTTGGTGCAGAATATGTTTGAAAACAAAACAATACAGCGTATGTAGTGGCCAGCATAAACTTATCATTTAAATCCGATCGAGCATATCTAAAATACACCCTAACGAAGCATTGCAGGCCACTGTTGATGTATTCGGTACTCTGATACTATATCCGATTTTGAGGAGAGAATTCCTTAACTGTTACCGACAACCTCATTGCATCCGTGGAAAACAGATATTGTACAATATTAACTATTCCGGGGGAGCACACACCATATAAAGTATAGTCCATTCTTTTTAAACATCATATATTTGTCATTTAAAGTTACTCAAATTGATGCGGAGCGTCTGATTATGCTCTTGACATCATTTTATACAGTTAAAATTGATGTATAAGATAATTTAGTGTTTCATTTTTTATTTTACTTTTAATATATTGCGTACTTTCAATTTTATATCCATGCATGGCTGTCTTGCATGGTTTGATTTCCCATTTTTTTAAACAGTGTATACGAATTTATATATAAGATTTTGTAATTCTACGATTCTTTAATTTTTATCATTTCAATTTATCGCAGTATATGGACAATTAAAGATAACATCTCACTTTCTTTGCTTCCACATGTTATTATTAAATCTATGTTCTCAGCAATATCGCTCAGACTAATCCCTCTGAGGGAAGTCCTAGTTACTATTAGGTCCCGCGTTTTTCTCTACGCCCTCTGTATTTTCTATATGTATATCCAACACAAAACTTTTGGACGGGTACTCAGATGTTTAGCACTCTCCAACATAGTTGAAAAATGTTTATGAGTTGGGCTTGACTGCTTGTCTGTCCGTACTCTAACTAGCGTACATATACTTGGATTGTGATGTAACTGAAATACGTTGTTGAAGTGTGTAATAATTTATACTTCATGACATGGACATTTAAAAGTATTCTTTTATATTATGGCCTATGTGGAAAAATCATTTGCGGTGTATTTTAATGATGTAAAGCAATTTAAACATAAAATCTATGCACCTTATTGAAGTGCACAGGTTCGTGTACAGGGGAATTCAAAAGTACATTTCTTTATATTGTGGACTATGAAGAAAAAACGTTTTACGGCGTATTTTAATAATGTTTCTCTGTTGTAAACATAGCGAAATGGATATGAATTCATGAGGTGTACTAACATGTTTGCTGAAGGGGTTGCAAAGCATTTATCATTCATTTACACTATCACAGAAAAGAATTCAGTTTTATTACAGAAAAAACTGCTCGCGGCGTGTTTTAGTTCTGTTTCAACATTTTAAACAAGATGAAATTCATATACGTTACTGTGGTTCACTACAAGATGCTTACATTAGAATATGATGTGAATCACATTTTATTTCATTTACAGGGGCACATAAAAGTTGCTGGATACAATACTGTTTACGAAGTATTCTCTATTAGGGATGATTGCTAAAAGTCAGTTTTCACCTATGATATATTTTTTTAATACTAGATTATACATATGATTTCTATAGACCGTGTATAGGGCTACGCAAAAGAACTAGGAAGAATTGCTGAGAATGAGAGTGAATTGCTATTTTTTTTTTAATTTAATTCTACATTTTCAGGCTCAACTATATTTAGAAAGATGTGTTTGTAAAATATAAATATAATAATATACAAGGCTATTCAAAGAATTGGATGCATGTGCGCGCACCTATGAATGATAATTTCTGGAAGTACGATTTTAGTTGTTTTAAGCATGTTTATACTGCAATAATTTTGATCTTAACATGTTGCGTGTATATAAACTTGTTCGAATGCAAGGGCTGTACAAAATAATACAAATATACTGGCGTTAATTGGTAGAAATTGCTGAAAGTTTACTTTAATCTGCATTAATCGTTTTCTTATTATATTAAACTTTATCATTTTTTCATGCCGTTAAAATAAGCCTAAGAATATCCATTGAAGACTTTGTCATTTTAATTTTTCAATAATTTGAACAATTTAAATTTACTAAGATTTAACAAAAACTTAAAGTTAGTAAGTATTAAAGAATGTTTACTTTGAAAGTTTTGATCAACTTGTTTGAAACTTTAAAGGAATATTGTTAATATTTATTACTTTTAATATTTGTTATTTTTAACAAAAAAGTACACCTTTAACAGCCGCAGAAAATGCGAAATTTGTCCACATCTTTCTTTAAGAGCCCACTTCAGACACGGGAAGAGATAAAAACTCTAATTTTAAGTCTATGGGGGCGTTAATTTCAAATTCCTCGCTTTATTTTAATAGATTTTTGCATTGGACAGCTGAGGACGATCAACAACCAGGCTAGTTTTTACTTTTTCGATTTTGGTTTTAGTTTTTTTTTTATAATATTAGGATAGTTTCAATTTCAGAACAGATTCCAACCGGTTCCGAAAGAAAAAACTAAATATAATAATATACAAGGCTATCCAGAGAATTGTATGCATGCACGCCTATGGATGATAAATTCTGGAAGTGCGATTTAAGTAGTTTTAAGCATGTTTATACTGGAATAAATTTTATCTTAACATGTGACGTGTATAAAATCTTGTTGCTAATGTAAGGGCTGTACAAAAGAATGCAAATACACTTCCGTTAATTGGTAGAAATTCCTGAAAGTTGATTTTCATCTGTATTACTCATTTTCTTATTATATTAAGTTTTAGCATATTTTTCATGCCGTTAAAACATGCCTAAGAACATTGATGACTTTATTATTTTAATTTTTCGTAATTTGAACAATTTAAATTTACTAAGTTTTAACAAGAACTTAGAATTCGTAAGTTTTAAAGATTGTTAACTTTAAAAGTGTTGATCAATTTGTTCGAAACTTTAAAAAAAAAATTAATATTTATTATTTTTAATATTTGTCATTTTTATGGGGACAGTATACCTTTAAAAGTCGCAGAAAATGCAAAATTTGTCCTGTGTAACATATTTTTTGTTAAGAGCCCGCTCCATGCACGGGAAGAAATGAAAATGCTAATTTTAAAGTCTATGGGGGTGTTATTTTCAAATTTCTCGCTTTGATTTTAATATTTTTGAATGATGATTTTTTTTTTTTTTTTTTTTTTTTTTTTTTTTTTTTTTTTTGCATGGATAGCTGAGGGCGATCAACAACCAGGCTAGGTTTCACTTTTTCGATTTTAGTTATAGTTTTCTTTTATTATGATAGTTTCAATTTCAGAACCGATTCCACAAGTTTCGAAAGTATAAGTAATTTTTTTTTTAAATATCTCTAACCAAAATCAAAAAAGTCAAAAACAGCCCGGTTGTAGATCGTTCTCAGCTATCCTATGCAAAAAATTTCATTTTAAAATATTAAAAAGGATGCGAGATATTTGAAAATAACGCTCCCATAGACTTAACATTAGCGCTTACATTTTTTCCCCGTTACTACACTGTAAAAAAAGGACTAAATTACGGAAATACTACTGGCAATCTAGACGATAGTACTATTTCCGTATTTTAACGGAACTTTTTCCCTTTAATTTACAGAAAAAATCCGTTAAATTCCAGAAAAAACGGAAAATTTTGTGTAATTTACCGTAAAATATTTCCTTTAAAATAAGGAAATAGTACTGGCATCTAGATTGCCAGTAGTATTTCCGTACTTTAGTCCTTTTTTTTTTTTTTTTTTTTTTTTTTTTTTTTTTTACAGTGTTGTGTGTGTTCTCAAAGGTAACCTAAAGATATTTTTTGTAACGGTAAGGAAACGCGAAAATTTATCATTAACTATAATAATGTTAAACTGAAAATAAGGAGACTGTATGGTAAAATATTGCATTTTATAAATGTCTGCTAGCTAACAAATTTATTTTCTGATACGTAGCTGTAACGGAACCCTGGTTTAACGGAATTCTCATTATTCCCCTAAAAATACCCGGCAATTGTATCTGCAAAGACGCAAATAACCCATCTAAAAAGGTATTTCGCACCTATTGTTTATGTTTCCGTCTTACCAAGTTTTATAGTGTCATGTTCTCAGCATGAGGGGGTCGAATTTTAATTACAACTAGGACCCGCATTTTTCATGAACTCTGCCTTTTCCTTTGGAGGGAAAATAAAATTTGATGTCGATACGAGTGTGTTTCGAAAGGTTATCAGCCCGACAAAGAAAATAGAAAAATTTTGACAATATTTCATTTTTTTAACGTAGTTCCTTACAACTTATAAAATTTAAACCAACGAGTTTCCGACTTTTTATTATCTTCAGTATAATAAGCCTTATCTAACTTTGGAAATGAAGTGATGGTCTCTGCTTTACCCCCATATTTTGAAGTGAATTTCCGACTACCGAGCCATTTCTTCAGGCTTGAGAAAAGGAAATAATCGCTGGGAGCAAAATCCGGTGCATGTGGAAGCACTACAGAGCGTAGGTCATTGACTTTCGTAGCGAAAACTACAGGCATGTGTTAACGAATGTGTTAAAGAACACTTTTTTTTTGCTCAGGTATGGACGTTTTGTCGGAATAAGCACTCTTTAATTGGTCCCGTAGAAATGCATAACACTGTCCGGTGACGATTCTACCTTTTTGCCGGTGGTCTATGGTCACCACACTTTGTGAATTCCGAAAACCGTATCCATGGCTTTTCCAGCAGATGGAACCGTTTTCACATTCTTTGGCGCAATTTCAGCTGCTCTTGCACATTGTTTAGATTGCTGTTTCATCGCTAGTGAATAATGGCGGTTTCATGTTTCATCCACCGTTATAAGACGTTGGCGAAAATCAGCAGATTGGTTAAGTTTTCTAACTTAACTTGAAATCACCATAGTCCACATTACTAAAGACAGTGGGCCATCTGCCTTCTTTTGAAAAAAAAACGAACAGTGAAGATGGAGAAACTCATAAAATGATAAAGAAAGGGGGGGGGGGGGGCGGTGAAGAAGGAGATCAATTTCACGAGGTTTAATTTGATAGAACATAGGTTATATTTTATGTCAGTGCCACTACCTCAAAGGGGATGCAGGAGCAAAAAACGTTCTAAAAATGCGATTTTTGCGTTACTGAAGAGCCTAAAAATATGAAATTTGGAATATTAGTTACTTATAAGATATAAATGATGTCTATGAACAGTTCTTAAACAATTTGAAATTTAAAAGGGATGAAAATGCACAAAAAGCGTTCTAAAAAACGTTCTAAATGGTAGTTTTTACACAATCTCAGGAAATACCAAACCGATTTAAAAAATATTGGTGTCAAAATGATGGTGACAACCCTTTCTGCAAGATTGGCTATGTTAGGTAGCTTTCTTTACAAAAAAGCTACCTATTGCAGCCGTTCGGAGGAAAGCGATTTCAAAAAATTTTGGTATATTTTCATCGATCATGACCCCCAGACCCCGAAACCACCCTCCGTTCAAAATTGATATATATATATATATATATATATATATATATCTATATATATATATATATATATATCTGACCTATGTCACACTGTAACTCCCGTAATTATGCACCGATTTCGATGTAATTCGGTGTGTACATAGTGCATACCAATGTCTCGACCGAGTTCGTTGGCCAGCTTCATCCGCCGTTTTGTTTCAAAATGGCGGCCATTTAAAATTTTTTAAAAAATTTAAAACTTGAAATGTGGTACCAAAAAATTAAAAATGGAAAAATATTTTTTTCTTATGTATTTGACCTTTATACAAAGATTCCGGAGCAGTTTTTGTTTTGTCTATATCTTAAAAAATGGCTGAGTTATAGCATTTTGAATTTCTAGTGTGGCTGACATTTTGAAACGTCCTGAATTTTGTCACGCGATAAAAGGCGTATTTATGAACCGATTTGGATGTAATTCGGTGTGTACATAGTACATACTAATCTCTCGACCGAGTTCGTTGGCCAGCTTCATCCGCCATTTTGTTTCAAAATGGCGGCCATTTAAAATTTTTTTAAAAATTTAAAATTTGAAATGTGGTACCAAAAAATTGAAAATGGAAAAATATTTTTTTCTTATGTATTTGACCTTTATACAAAGATTTCGGAGCAGTTTTTGTTTCGTCTATATCTTAAAAAATGGCTGAGTTATAGCATTTTGAATTTCTAGCGTGGCTGACATTTTGAAACGTCCTGAATTTTGTCACGCGATAAAAGGCGTATTTATGAACCGATTTGGATGTAACTTCGTTTATACATAGTAAATACCAATGTCTCGACCGGGTTCGTTGGCCAGCTTCACCCGCCATCTTGTTCAAAAATGGCGGCCATTTAAATTTTTAAGAAAAATCTAAATTTGAAATGTGGTACCAAAAATTGAAAATTGAAAAAATGTTTTCTTCTTATGTGTTTGACCTTGATAAAAAAATTCGGGAGCAGTTTTTGTTTCGTCTATATCTTAAGAAATGGCTGAGTTATAGCATTTTGAATTTCTAGCGTGGCTGACAATTTGAAACGTCCTGATTTTTCTCACGTAATAACAGGCGTATTTATGAACCGACTTGGATGTACCTTGGTGTGTACATAGTACATACAAATATCTCGACCGAGTTCGTTGGCCAGCTTCATCCGCCATCTTGTTTCAAAATGGCGGCCATTTAAAAAAATTAAAAAATTAAAAAGTTTAAATGAGATACCAAAAAATTGGAAAATGAAAAAGATTTTTTTGTATGTGTTTGACCTTAATACAAAGATTCCGGAACAGTTTTTCTTTCGTCTATATCTAAAAAAAAATGGCTGAGTAATAGCATTTTGAATTTCTCTTGTGGCTGACATTTTAAAACGACCTGATTTTTGTCACGCGATAACAGGCGTATTTATGAACCTATTTGGATGTAACTTGGTCTGTACATAGTACATACCAATGTCTCGACCGAGTTCGTTGGCCAGCTTCATTCGCCATCTTGTTTCAAAAGGGTTGCCATTTAAAAAAAATTAAATTTAAAATTCAAAATGAGGTATTAAAAAAATTGGAAAATGAAAAAGATTTTTTTTATGTGTTTGGCCTTGATACAAAGATTCCGGAGCAGTTTTTGTTTCTGAAAATTTGTTCTTTTGTTGATATTTTAAAAAATGGTTGATTTATAGCACTTTGAATTTCTAGCATGGCTAACATTTTGAAACGATCTTGTATTTGTCACGCGATAACACACGTATTCGCCTATTTCGATGTAAGAATTCATGTGGATAGTATACATCAACACCTCGAACAAGTTCGCTGGCCAGATTCATCAGCCATCTTGTTTCAAAATGGCGGCCATTAAATTAAAAAATATATATATATTTAAAGTGATGTGCAAAAAAATTAGAAATTGAAAAAGGTTTCTTTCTTAAGTATTTGATCTTGATATAAGGATTCAGGAGCATTTTTTGTTTGTCTTTACTTTAAAAAATGGCTCAGATATAGCAGTTTCAATTTCTATTGTGAGTGACATTTTGAAAAATCTGATTTTTTGCATGCGACAGCACTCCTATATATTAACTGATTCCGATGTGAGTGAGCATGTGCACAGCAATTACTAATGTCTCGACCAAGTTCACTGCTTAGCCTCATCCACCATGTTGTCTTAAAATGACAGGCACTTTAAGAAATTGCCGAATTTGGCAGCCAAATATAAGTTACTTTAAAGAAAAGCAGCTTGGATAAAGCTGACTAATTTCGCGAAATTCTCATTCATTATATTGATAAAAATTAGTATTGAATCTCCTATATTCGGTTTCCACTAAATTGAGCTTCGTGTGTTTGCATGATATAAGTTGGCTTTTTTAAAATAAGGATTATGAAAGCTACCTCTTCCTCCCGGCACTGGCCGGAAGGACTTTTTTATGTTGGTGCCGCTAAACCAAAGGGGGTACAGGAGCAAAAAACGTTCTAAAAATGCGATTTTTGCGTTACTGAAGGGCCTAGAAATATGAAATTTGAAATATTAACTACTTATTAGATATAAAGGATTTTTAAGAACAGTTCTTAAACAATTCGAAATTTGAAATTGTGAAAATGCGTGAAAAGCGTTCTAAAAAACGTTCTAAATGGGGGTTTCTACACAATCTAAGGAAATACCAAACCGATCTAAAAAATAATGGCGTAAAAATGATGGTGACAACCCTTGCTCCAACATGGGCTATGTTTTATGTCGGTGTTACTACCCGAAAGGGGATGCAGGAGAAAAACGTTCTAAATTGCGGTTTTTGCGTTACGGGAGGGCCTAGAATCGTGAAATTTGGAATGGTAGTTAGTTATAAGATATCAATGGTCTCTAAGGACATTTCCTAAAAAAAAACAAAATTTTAAAGTATGTCAAAATGCACAAAAAGCGTTGTAAAAACCTTTCTAAATTGCGATTTCTATGCAATCTCCGGAAATACTGAACCGATTTCAAATATAATGGTGTACAAATGAAGGTGACAGATCTTTCTCCATGATAGGCTATATTTTATATCTGATTCCACTACTCCAGAGGAGATGCAGGAGCAAAATGCGCGAAAAGCGTTCTAAAAACGTTCTAAATGCCGATTTGTCAGCAATATCTCAGGAAGAATCAAACTGATTTCAAACGTAATGGTAGGAAATTGATGCTGACAGCCTCTGCTCTTACATAGACGCTATTTTATGTCGGTATCACTATCACCTAGACGTTGCAGGAGCAAAAAAGCGTTCTAAATTTCGATTTTTGTGATCGGTAGTGGCTAACAACTTAAAATTAGGCAAGGTACATATTTATTAGATATAAATGATCTTTAAGAACAGTTTCGAAAAAATTGGAAACTTAAAAAGGGGTGAAAATGCGCGAAAGCGTTCTGAAAACGTTGTAAATTGCGATTTCTACTCAATCTCTGGAAATACCAAAGCTATTTCAAAAGTAATGGTTGCAAATCAATGGTGACAGTCCCTGCTATAATATAGGTTATATTTTATGTTGCTGTCACTACCATCTGAGTGTTGCAAAAGCAAAGCATGTTCTAATTTTCGTTTTTTGCATAACTGAAGGGTCTAACACTTTGAAGTATGGCATGGTATTTACTTACAAGATGCAACTGATTTCTAAGAACAGTCGAAAGAAAATTCCAAATTTAAAAAGATGAAGTGAGCGAAAAGCGTTATAAGTTACAATTTTTAAGCAAACTTATAAAATACCAAACCGATTAAAAAAATAATGATGACAAATTGTTGGTGATAGAAACTGCTCAAAAATAAGGTATAATTTATGTCTGTGCCAGTACCACCAGAGGGTTGCAGGAGCTAAAAAATTTCTAAATTGCGATTTCTGTGATACTGAAAAGGCTAGAAACTTTAAATATTTCATGGTAGTTACTTATAAAATATAAATGCCCTCGAAGGACTGTCGAAAATAAATTCGAATTAAAAAGGGGTGAAGGGAAGGGGAGGTGCGAAAAGCGTTCGAAAAAATTCCTAAATTACGATTTCTATGCAATTTCAGAGAATATAAACCGATTATAAAAGTAATAATAGTTTCGAATCAATGGTAACAGTCTCTGATTCTACACAGGCTATATTTTATGCCGATGATTCTACCACTTGGGGTTCACAGGAAAAGCAAACGTTCTAAAAAAGGCCTTTAAAAGCTTTCTAAATTACGTTTCTGTGGAATATTAGGAAAAAAACCGATTTCAAAATTAATTTTGGCAAATTAATGGTGACAGTTCCTATTTCAATATAGCCCTTTATCTTGAGAGAGGTGGTAGGACTTGGAATTTGACATGATAGTTGACTTTAAGATGTAAGAAGATGGTTTCTAAAAAATTCAAAACTTCAAATGAATACTGAAATGAGCGTATTAATTGAGCATAAAAAGTTTCAAAATATTTTCTAAATTATCATTTTTTTAGTTATATTTCGTTTTATTAATTTAAGCCTCATTTCTGCCTAATGCAGTGTAATAATGATATTTAGTCAAACTGTGTTTTAAATAGTAATTGTATATAGTATTTGTATATACTAATTGTATTTAAATAGTATTTGTATATAGTAATAGTAATTGTATTTAAATAGTATTGTAAATAGTAAATAGTAATGTTTTTGAATTATTCCTAAAAGTAATAAGTACCTTTTAATAAAATAACATATTACTTTTTAATAAAATAAAAATTTAGTTAGTACTTTTTAATAAAAATTACATATAAATATTACTTGGCATATTTCAAATATTACGCGAGCAAAGTCGCGGGGTTTGCTAGTATCTGATAAAATCATAATAGAACCTCCACTTTTGAGTTTGCCAAATTCGATCTATAAGCGATGATCTAACGGAGGCAAATCAGGCAAATTTCTAACACTTATTTTAAAATGTTATTATTGTCTTAATTAACTGAAGTTATTAAATAGGATAAAAAAAAAATTAAAAATTTGTATTAGAAGTATGCCTACTTCATCCTCGTGAAGTCGGAAGCTACGGTTCGA
Organism: Maratus speciosus; assembly: GCA_963932465.1. Classification (NCBI taxonomy): domain Eukaryota; kingdom Metazoa; phylum Arthropoda; class Arachnida; order Araneae; family Salticidae; genus Maratus; species Maratus speciosus. The sequence continues at coordinate 283,628,857 of OZ010788.1, forward strand.
TCCAGCACATTTCGGCCTGAAACTTTTTCTATAAGCAAGACTCTATGATTGAATACCAGTCATAATTGATTGTATCAGTTTCTAAGTCTTTGTTGTCTAAAAATTTTAAAGTAGAGGTCTCCTCGGATAGAAATTTCTTGTTCCCGGTTTTACTTTGCAGCCTCTACTTGAACTTGCCGATCAAGACAATGTTAAGCTATCATTCATTGGTGCCCATAAAATGTTTTTATCAGTTTGTTAAAAATGTCCTACTGACATTTTCTACGTAAATAACGCAGACTTTCACAGTGATAGACTTGTTGATGACGGTATTATCCTTCTCCTATAATTCTTAAAAGCTAATGACAAATTTACTAACTGTTGCTTTGTTAGCCTTAATTTCCTCTCTACTCATTTTATAAAACTGTGTCATTGAATAATGAATTGTAGTAAACGAAAGAATGTGCCATTACAAATACAACATGAAATAAAAATGTTAACTAAGGCAATCTTTAACCAGGATACCAATGTAAATTGAAAGTAAAGATGGAGTGTTATTAAAATTTATAGAAAAAGACCAGAGAAGAATCCATTACCAAATTCCGATTTTTGAGACTGATGCAAAAGTTTGTCGCATATTGTTGATGGAAATTAAAGAAAATGTATTTCGGGAAAATTTCAATTCCTAGCAGTTACATAATTAGCGCTCATCTGGCTAAAGAATCGATGTATTTTCTCAAATCTTCCAAAAAATAAAATATCTTATCCTCAAAATGTTTTGAAGTGATCTAAATAAACGGTCATTCGACGATGCAAGTTTTGGAGAATGGTTCTTGGATTGAAATATTAACATTTCATCTCAATTATAACAGTTTGTGTCTGAAGTGGGCTAGATACATGTGGTCTTGCAGTCTTGTCGGAAAACAATGTCTAATCGTTGATTATTTGAAGCTGCTTCTAGCGGATTGCTTGATTTAATTCACTTAATTATAAGCAGTATTTCTTCAAATTAATGCTGTATTTTCTGAGTAACATCTATTAATAAACAATTTTCTTGTCTCACTGAATGCGAAAAAAAAAATCTTCTGTGGGTAGGAACTGACTTTTGCTTTGATTAAAATGCCTCTTCGATGTAGTCATCAATGTAGTCTAAATAATCATTAACATTGTTATTATTCCTTATATTCCATGAATTACGAATATAATCTGAAAATAAAAACTATGCGTAAATCTGGTTTTTGAATAATGTAGAATAACGTTGTTTTAAAAATATCGACATGTTTTGTAGAAATTGAGTCGTGCTAAAGTTTTAGCTTCATAAAACTGCTAATTTACCAAACTAATTTATAAACTAATAAAAACAGTTTCTTAGCAACAACGAATGATAGCTTAACACTGTCATGATCGGCAAGTTCAAGTAAAGACTATAAACTAAAAGTACTGCTAATTTACCAAATTCCGATATAGGACACAGATTGGTAAAGGATATTACGGCAACTCCTCCTTAACTTGGAAATAAAGGAAGAAGATGGAGAACGTCTGGAGATATTTGACTGTAAGCTTGCAACTGACAAGGTAAAAAAAAAAAATCTATCAGCAATGTGGGGAAAATAAAATTATAACTTAATCTAAAGATAAAGATGCAGAGAAAAATAAATTTATTTTCTCTGACTTCTGATAATGAAAAAGAATGCTTCGGTAAAATTGGAAGAAATTCGAAATATTGCTTTGAAATGGAATTCTAAGAAACTCATTATCAGAATTGCATATCAATGTAATGAAAAATCCAAGAATTTTTCAGAGAAAATAAAAACAAAGTATTTCTCAAACAATTGTAGAAAAAAAAAACTACAACTGTATTTGTTACAAAAAACTCCAAATTCAGAGTTATGAATTAAAAAAGGTTTTTATACACAATCTAGGTATAAAATCACAGATAGAATGTTTTTGTGCCTGTCCACAGATTCCTAAAGAGTGATACAAGATTTCACAGGAAGGGATTTGCTCGACGGGTGGCAATTGCACAGACCATCAGCTCATCAAGTTGAAGACTGAAATTTTAGGATTAGATAGAACTCAATTAGCATATTAAAATGCAAATGGTCTGCCAAGTCATATCTTGATAGAAAACACCTGCAGACCGGAGTTTAGTATTTGATCGATTGGTTTATCATTGTATTTTCCTGCACCGAAATGTATGAAAACATTGAAGTTTGGGTGCATGAAAACACAATGGTAAACCTGCAGATCAACCACTAAATTGAGGTTCTGCAGATGGTTTCCACCAAGATACGACTTGGCAGACCAATGCATATGACTTGAATATAAAATAAACGGTCAAGTACGAGTATTACTCGCACTCAGGGGGTTCCGTACAATAAATTTATGAATTATTAACTGTATTATTTAAAAGAATAATGAAACTTTGTAAAAACCTATACAACGTAGAAGGCGGTATAGCTGTATATATTAGAAAAGTATGATTGAGTATACCACAAAGGTTCAAAGAGATATGAAGCCGAAATAAAATTAAATATTGCTATTTTGTATAACTCTTTTTTTAAACGTATCTTAATCTGCATATGGTGAACTTAATTTGGTACTAACAATAAAAGTACTGCATATTTAAATTTCATTTGGCATTTCATAAAACTAAATTCAACATAGTAATATTTTTCTTTTTACAGTGTAGATGAAATAAAATCCTTGTTCAAAGTTTAAACTTGGCGTTGTACTACGCGTGATTCGAAAGGAGGTCGCAAAGATGCAACTCGACTTTGTCCGTGCCGCGTTTTTTCAAATAGGTCTTTAATTATCATTTAAAGACACGGGAGGCGTATTGAGAGATCCACTCAACGCAAACTAGTCGCGAATCCCATAGTATTTATGCGATTAATTATAATTAAATTGGTCTGTTTTTAACAATTTGACGTTTACTGCTTTTATGCTGCTACTGGGTATTGCATTACACATATATATCATTAAAAGTTGTTATCTAGTATTTAAAAACCGATGGTATATAGAGTACGCCGCCTCTGCCATTATGTATGTCCAAACCAACCGTGACTTTAAGGGTTAAGGCTCCTGCCCCTGCCAGCGAAGACAATCACGAGCTAATGCTAATCGTATAGGGAAGGATTTTTTTAATATCTATTTTGTATTTCGATATTTAAAAATTTTTTTTTTGGCATTGTATAGCCGAGATCCGTCTCTACATCGCACCTTTCTTTACTTTTTCCTCCCCATCGGATTAGCATTAGCTCGTTAGTGTCTTCGCCGGCAGGGACAGGAGTCTTAATATTTCGGCGAATTACCGACGATTTTTTTTCGAAAATCATTATAAACAATGCTTTTATACTTTTGATACGATAGGTACCTTTAGCGCTCTTCGATACCTTTGCTGAATGCCCGCAAATAGAAATCTGTATGTAACAGAAAAATGCGATTTTATGAAAAACTATGCCACCTAGGGCAATCGCTATAATTTTCCTGCGAGTATTAAATTAACCTCTACTACCTCTAATTTTTTTCATAATTTTAGTTTCAGTAGATTCGGAAACAGAAGGGGGGGGGGGGACATATTTTTGCACTACATTTTCGACGATATCTCTGAAATTATAATATCTAAAATTAAAAGAAATGTATTTTTGAGTTCGGCGTTACGTAATCTTTTAACCGATAGCCCACACGATATACAAAGAAAATATATTTCTTTTTCAAATAATCTAATTAGCCCCTCTACGTTTTCCCCCACATATATTTGTAAATGTCTAATAATCTGTAAATATGTGGGTCAATAGTCTTTATTACATCCCCCAATTTGAACTTTCGACGTTCCGTAGTTTACGAGTAAAATGACTGTGACAGACAGACAGACACAGGAGTGATATTATAATGATTCCATTTATACTTTTTAAGTACGGAACCCTAAAATCATGATTATTGCAACTAAGAAATACAAAAACATAAGAAGATGAATTATTGACAATAAATAAAACAAGAAAGGAAAACCATGTGCCAAGTATGGATTATGAACCCTTTCCTACATTTTTAGTTCAGTTAGAAAAACATAACGCATTTGAAAATACACATTTATTAATTCCTAACAATAGACGGAAACGCACTTCAATTGTTTTGTGAAGGTCTGTATGTTCCTTACAAATTTTTATACACGCCACATACTGAGCTGAAATTTAATTCAGAAATAAATACGCTGAAAATTATTGAAATCACACTTCTAAGGCTAACATTAGCCTAAGAATTGCTATCCATGGACGGCCATGTATCCAGTTTTTTGGCATACCACTATTTATTTATATGCTACAATGTCATTTAGCCGACGAGACATTTAGCAGACAGCAATTAGACGACAGGATGTTTAGCCGACATGACAATTAGTCGACAGCGACAGTTAGCCGACAAGATATTTAGCCGACAGAGGACAATTATTCGACATGGACATTCATCTGACAGGACATTCATCCGACTTAACTGTAACGTAACTGTAACCTGATCTTAACCTAATTATAACCTAAGTATAAACTAACTCTAGCATAACTGTAACCTAACCAATACCAAACTGTAACGTAGCTATAACCTATCTGTAACCTAAGTGTAACATAACCGTAACCTAAATGAAACCTAACAGTAACCTAATTGTAGCCTAAATGTAACCTAACTGGAACGTAACCGTAATCTAACTGTAACTAACGTTTACCTAGTTACAACCTAATCGTATGCTAACTGTAATGTAACTGTAACATAACTTTAACATGACCAAGCTGTAACCTAAGCGTATTCTAATTATCTCCTAAACGTAACCTAATTATAACCTAACAGTTATTAAACCGTAATCTAAACGTAACCTAAGTGTAACGTAACCGTAACCTAAGGGTAACCTAATTATAAAGTAACCGTAACCTAATTGAAACACAACAGTAACCTAATTGTAGCCTAAATATAATTTAACTGGGACGTAACCGTAATCTAACTGTAACTAACGTTTACCTAATTATAACCTAATCGTATGCTAGCAGTACTGTAACTGTAACACAACTTTACCATGACCAAGCTGTATCCTAAGCGTAATCTAATTATCACCTAAACGTAACCTAATTATAACCGAACAGTTACCTAACCATAATCTAAACGTAACCTAAGTGTAACCTAATTATGAAGTAACCGTAACAAAACTAAAACCTAACAGTAACCTAATTGTAGCCTAAATGTAACCTAACTGGGACGTAACCGTAATCTAACTGTAACTAACGTTTACCTAGTTATAACCTAATCATATGCTAACTGTTATGTAACTATAACATAACTTTACCATGACCAAGCTGTAACCTAAGTGTAATCTAATTATCACCTAAACGTAACATAATTATAACCTAACAGTTACCTAACCGTAATCTAAGAGTAACTAATCGCAACTGTAACCAAACTGTAAATTAACTGTAACCTAGCGGGAGGTGCATAATATGAAAGAGTGATCAAAGGGCTGCCCAGTCCAATGATATATCACTTGAGGGATGTCGGAAAAGTCAGAAAAATGCTCCCGGTGATACAAATTGGGGGAGGGGGGACGGGAGGTACATAATATGAAAGAGTGATCAAAGGACTCCAATGCGATGTATCTCATGAGGGGTGTCGAAAAATGTTAGAAAAGTGCCGGCTAATTATACTATCAGCTAAATGTCCTGTCGGCTAATTGCCTTTTCGGCTAAATGTCCTCCCGGCTAATTGCCACGTTCGGCCAGTTGCCTATCGGCCAATTGTCTGTATTGCTAAAATTATTGCTATATGTCCGTTTCGGTCAATTGTCCTGTATGCTGTATGTAAATTTCAGCTAATCGTGTTGTCGGCTATATGTACGTATCGGCTAAATGCACGTGTCAGCTAACTGCTATCTGCTAAATGTCTTGACGGCTATTTGGTTGTCGGCTAAATGTCTGCCAGCGGCTACGGGTCAAACATCTATACTAAAAGTAGTTGAGCTTGAAAATGCATAAATCAAATTAAAAAAACATCTTTCAGTAATTCATGGTCATTCTCGGTACTACTGATGAAATCTTTTGTGTAGTGTCTATGCAATTCATATACACCCCCTATGTGCCTGTGCAAAAATATTAGTTTAACTTAACTTATACCGTAACTTATCATAAATCAAACATATCATAATTTAAAACTCACTTTCAGCAATCATCCCTAATGTTTCCCTGTAAATGAACAATAAATGCGATGCACACCATATTCTTATCCAAACATCTTGCACTCTTTGTCTCCCCTTCTTCGGAAATTTCGCTTCCCGTTTTGCTCCCTTTACAGTATCAATGTTTAAAATCTTTAAAATTCCTTAATGTTTTCTTTAATTTTCTGTTTTATTTGTTACTTTAAACTAACAATAAATAATCAGTCATAAATTTCATTATCAATTTATTTCACCACATTCATTTCATTAAAAGTTCTTGTAAATTGCCCCTTCCGAAAATGTCATTTCTCCCTTTTGCTCCCTCACCCACGGTACCCATATTTTAAAATAAAAACCCTTTAAAACTCTTTAAATTTTTTTAATCTTTTCTGCTCAATTTGCCACTTTATTTTAACAATAAACAAACGATCATAAAAATTTCTCCCCCCCCCCACACCCCAACTGAAATTGGTATTTCCTCCTCGCCTCTCCCTCTTACCAAGCATCTGAAATTTAAATCGCTTAAAATTTTTTCGTTTATTATTTTTTTTAACCTATTTGTAAATATTTTCTAAGGTAAGTAAATAATAACTCACCAATAAACTTCCCTCCCTCCCCATCCCGCAAAAAAAAGAACTAATTCTGCTTATTCCTCTTTTTTCATTCAGGTCACAAAATTTTAACCTTAAAAGTCATTGCTTTTTCTAAATCATTTTGTACTCTATCTGTTAATTTGTTGTAATCATAAATAATCAATCATATAACTATACTCCTCCCCCACCAAAATTGACGTTTGTCCTGAGTCTACCCTTACCAAGAACACAAAATTTAGTCTTTCTTTGTCCTATTTCTTATTCTTTAGTAAGGTAAATAAATAAGTCATCAAATAACCCCCCCCCCCCTTTTTTTCCTTCTTTCCCTTATTTAAGTTTAAAATCTTTGAAAATCTTTTTTTAATACATTTTCAGCTTTACCTGTTTCATATTGAACAATAAATAATCGATTATATAATTTCTTCCACCCCCATATAAAATTGACGTTTTCTTTTCTCCCTCCATTATTTCCATGCTCATAAAATTTAAAGTCTCTAAAACTCCTGATTTCAATGTTTTTGCCCTATTTGTAAATCTTTAATAAGTTACATAATCAGTCATCTATTAAACTCACCCCCCCCCACCCCCCCAAAAAAATAAAATAAAAATCAGTTTCTTCCCTTGTCTTTCCCTCAACTCATGAAGTTAAAAAAATCTAATTTACAGTCTTTAAAACTTTTTAATTTTTACTTTTTTTGGTGCTAATTATAAATCTTTACTATCTATAATATTAACTAAATCTTTTCAACTATGTGCGAAAGTGTTAACAATAAAACGATAGGTATACATTTAATTATGCACAAAACACATTTTAACTGTATTTCTGAAAGGAAAATGTCTATAGAGATATATTTCAAAGGAAAATATTGTGTTTTCTCGTCAACGTGCAAGTATATTCTCAAAACCTTTTAAAATCCTTTCATTCGGACTAGCTCAGAAAGAACCACCAAACTTAGATACCAAAGGTGTTATCGACTAAGCCGAATACATCCATAAACAAAAAAAAAGAAAAATCATGCTTCAAAACTTTCCAACACTTTCAGAACACTGTAACAAAACTTCGCCGTTTAATAAAGTAAAGAAGTTACCTAAGCTAAACATTTGTAAAACATATGACACATTTGAAAAGCAGATTTCAACAATTGCGCCCATAACCCGGAAGATATTCCAATTCTTTTGTGCAGCTCTGTATATGATATATTTGTAGAGATTCTACATACTATGTTAAAATTTAATTTTGTAAGAAAATACATAAAACAGTTGAAAATTCACACTCGGCAATTTCTACCAATAGACGGAAACATACTTGAATTTTACATTTTGTGTAGCCCTGTATATAGCATACAGATTTTTATACACGTCAAATATTAAGCTGAAATCTAATTCAAGCAAAAACATGCTTAAAATTACTGAAATCACACTTCTAGGAATTATTTTCCATAGGCGGCAATGTATCCAGTTTGTTTAATATCCCTGTATAGTATTTTATTTGTATGATACAAACATCTCTTAGCATAATAAATGTAGTTGAGCTTATACATTTATAACTAAAAAAACCAAGCATCTTTAAGCCATTCATACTCATTCTCATTAATGTTTACGAATTCTTTTGTGTAGTCCTGGTCTGTAAAATTTAAGCACACCATGTAGTACGCAAAAATTTAGTTAAACTTAAAAACGCATTCTGTAATTGAAAATGCACTTTCAGCATTAATTTTTAATAGCTATATCGGATACAGTATTGTATCAAAATATTTTATGTGTCCCTGTAAATGAACGCTAAATGAAATGCAAACCATATTCGAATGCAAGCATCTTGTAACAAATCGAAGTAATGTGCATCTATTTCGTCATGTTTGAAATAATGCAACGTAATCGAAATACACTACAAGCAGTTTTTCCTCGTAGACCATATATAACCAAGCTCTTTTGTCTGACCCCGTAAATAATTGTTAAATGCTCATGTTGTACAGAAAGTAGGCTTAGAACACCTCAGAAATTCATATCAATTTCATTATCATTGTGACAGAGTTATATCAATCAAATACTCCGCAAACGATATTTCGTCATGGGCTATAACATAACGGAATACTTTTGAGCCCCCTATACTCGTACTTTAAGCGTTACACATAACTTAGTCTATAGTAACCATTTTAAAGTGTATCTTAAAGTATATAAAATTAACTATGTTTAAGATTGTGTAACACTATTAAAATGCACCCTAAATGATCCCCCCCACCCCCCCATAGATAATAATGTAAGAGAATACGTTTGAGTGCGTCTGTAAATGAACCATGAATGGTAATTCATTCGATATTCATTTTGAATACCGAACATACCATGATGATTTTGAATATCGTATATCAATTACATGGCAATCCGACTACATTTAAGCTATTTAGAGCACGGACAGATAGACAGACGGACTTACAAACCGAATTCATAAACACTTTTAAACTTTCTTGGAGAGTGTTAAAAATGAAAAAAAAATGTAATGAAAAGAAAAGTATTTTAGTGTTATTTAGATTACGAACCGCTACAAAAATATTCTTATCTGACTGCATCATTTAAAAAATATTTAGTGTTCAGAAATCCCCCCCCCACACACACACACACACTTATAAATAGTTCTTATAAATTTCTTGATAAATTTCACGTTTTAAAAAGAATCCCCACAAAAGATAGTTATTTTAGAATATTTGTACCTGATATTTCCCCCCTCATTCAATATCTCCCCCTTGATTTTAAATGTAATTGCGTTATGTGAAATAAAATAGTGTTTATACGGCAATAATTTCAATTTTATGTTTGTAAAAACTGTAAAGTGAATCTGAATATAAAAAAATATATATATATCTAAATAAAATATTCATTTATTTTCTGAAATCGTTTTAGTTTTTGCACTCTTATCATAAACAGATTAAAATTCTTTTTACGGCTTTTAATGTCATCGAGGGTATCCACAAAGCAGTGGCTTTGATCTACGCTAAAAGCGAAGACGGTTGAAAAAAAAAATTCCTTAGACCTGAAACGCACTGGAAATGATCAAATGTAGCTCTCAGCCGAAAGGAGGTGGGGGGTGGAATCGAGACAGATAATTGGCCATTTGCTGATTGGAAGAGTTCCCTTGTCAATCATTTGAATTTAGACCATCCTTCCAATTTAGCTAAAACGCGAGCGGCCATTTTGTTTTCATTTTGTCTGTGACTGCAGTGTCCTCTTAAGAGGCCACACTAGTCACGGCTTGAAGTTCGAACGCTAATGCTAAGTCTATGGGAGCAATGTTTTCAAATATCTTGCTTGATTTTTAATATTTTCAAATGATTTTTTTTGCACAGGATAGCTGAGGACTATCTGTTTACGGGCTATTTTCTACTTTTCCAATTTTTGTTGTAGTTTAATTCTCAGGATCCTGTCAATTTAGGATCCAGTGAAATTCGAGGTGTTGTGTCCTTTTTAGTCTTATAACATTCATATCAGCAAAATTCAGGAAAATTTTTTTAATAACAACGAAAATATAGAGTTTAAGCTTTCCAATAACATGCTTTCAATAGTTCTACTACAATTAGGCTGAGCAAAATTTGCAAAGATTTTGATGAATAATGTGTCAAAAACGGCCTCGTAATGTTATGCTCTCCGCCTCTACCAAGACGTTGAAAACCACGCCTATTAAAAATATGATTGGCTAGTATCCAAACACTTTAGCAAATGGAAACGATTTAATTGTGATTGGATTATTGTATCGTGTTAAAATAGATCACTCCTATTTCAAACCTTGCATTTATTTTTTTCTACGATTATTGTTTAATTTCAACAAAATACTCTTGAAAGAATGAAATATTTCAAATTCTATATTTCTATGAATAACGAAGGAAAATATGCATTTCGTTTGTATATACACAATTTCTGAACGGTAGAGTGAGAGGTACAACTTTTACCAAGTTACCAGGGGATACAGATAGTTTATTAAGTAAAACGGTAAAAAAAATAGACGCGTTCTTTTTAAAGTATTTTTTAAGTTAAAATAGTTAACAAATAATAAAATTACGAAGTCATAATTTGCTAGAACATGTTTGTGGCCTGGCCAGGAGACACGGTTTCAAGTCTCCCATTCTTGTATATGTATAAAATATTCGTCAATTTAACATTTTAAGTTCGACAAAGTTTTTTTTTTTATTAAAAATCAGTAGGATTTAAAGTTAGAAAGTTTTAAAGATTGTTAACTTTAAAATTATAGATCAACTTGTTCAAAACTTTGAAGAAATATTTTTAATATTCATTACTTTAATATTTATTATTTTTAAGGGAACAGTACACCTTTAACAATCGCAGAACGAAATTTGTCCTGTGTAACACATCTTTTTTTAAGAGCCCACTTCAGAAACGGGAAGAAAGTAAAACGTTAATGTTAAATCTATGGGGGCGTTATTTTAAAATTTCTCGCTTTGATTTTAAAATTATTGAATGAAGTTTTTTGCATAGGATAGCTGATGACGCTCTACAACCAGGCAAGCTTTTACAGGGTTCGTACACATTTCTTTAAATAAAAATCAAGTATTTTTAAGGACTTTCAAGGACCAAAACCAAAAAAAATTAAGGACCTTCAAATTAAATAAACTAATAAATTATAACATGCATTTTTTAATAAAGCGTTTCTTTCATTTTTGTAAAAGTTTTAAATATTCAAATGGATGGGAAGGGGGGGGGGGGATTTCACCATGTGGCAGTAGAAATTTGGAAAATTTTAAAATAACATACAGCAGAAGAAAAAACTACTCAGATGTGCCAATCCCAAAACTTTCTTCTATCTAATACATGTTAATACTACAAATTCATTATCAGAGTGCCAAAATTAAATGGTCTATGCCCCTCATAAGCATTCTAAAGATATGAAATTACGTGCATTAGTTCTTGAGATACAACTATTGTTAAAACCGTGCAAATCCTGCAAAATATAGCATAGCAGCGACACCTGTAGGGTGATTTACACCAAAACCTAATCAGCAACAACTTATGTAAACATCTAACTGAATCTGAAGTTTGATGAAAATCCGTGCATTAGTTCTTGCGATATAGGTATTACAGAAATCGTGAAAAATGCAGCATAGCAGCGCCATCTGTTAGGGGATTAACACCAAACCATAATCAGCACCTATAATTAGCAAGGTATACCTGAATCTGAAGTTTGATGAAAATTCGTGCTTTAGTTCTTGAGATATAGCTATGGCGTAAATCATGAAAAATGCAGCATAGCAGCACCACCTGTTGGGCGATTTACATCAAAAACTAATCAACACTAATTTATATCGAGGGTTAACTGAATATAAATTTTTATTAAGTTTTGTGCATTAGTTCTTGAGATACACCACCCACAAAATTTGTGTCACATACAGACAAACAGGGTCACAGACTCATTTTGTAAAAACATGTTTTTCAGGATATCTAACCCCTAAAACGTGTAAATCGGTCGAAAATTTTCCCGAATCAAATACTTTCTTATTGTAAAGATAAACAAAGAGGAGAAACATAATTTTCTTTAATTATTGGGGGGGGGGGGGGGGGTTAACAGACTTATAATTAACTTAAAGACTTGGAGGGGGGGGGGGGGGAATAAAACTGTATGATCGATTATTTATTGTTACAATAAATTAACTAATGGAGCAGAAAAAGTTTTAAAAAAAGCAATGATTTTTAAGATTTTAAACTTTATAAGTTGAGGGGGGAAAGTAACAAGCACATTTTTTTTTTAATTTTTTAGGGAGGGAGTTTATTAGATGACTTATTTATTTACCTTACGAAAAATTTACAAGAAAAGTTTTTTTTTTCGCTATGACAAAATTCGCGTGTTTCTCGCGATCTTTTGACGAAATTTGCGTATTTTTGGAGATCTTTTGACGAAACTTGCGTATTTCTGGCAATCTTTTCACGAAATATGCGTATTTTTCGCGATCTTTTGACAAAATTCGCGTATTTTTCGCGATCTTTTAACGAAATTCGCGTTTTTTCACAATCTTTTGACCCCGTTTTGTTCGTTTATTGACGAAGTCAGCTATCCTTTGACAAAATGCACATTTTTTTCGCGATCCTTTGACGAAATTGACGTGTTATTCGCGCTATTTTGACGAAATTCTTGTGTTTTTCGCGATATTTTAACGAAATTCGTGTGTTTTTTGCGACCTTTTGATGAAATTTACGGGGTTTTTTCGCCATTTTTTAACAAAATTATCGTTTTTACGATCTTTTGACCGAGTTTCGTTCGTTTTTGACGAAATTAGCGATCCTTTGACAAAATTCACGTTTTTCCGTGATCATTTGACAAACACAGGGATGAAAGTACACTAAAGCCGTTTTGTAGCAGCAAAAATCGAATTTTGGAGCAGTAAAATCTATTTTTTTAGCAGCAAAAATCTGATTTTGTAGCAGTAAAATCCTTTTTTTGTAGCAGCAAAAATTAATTTTGTAGCAATAAAAACTGTTTTTGGCGCAAATTGAAATTCTAATGCTAATAAAAAGAAAATTGCGTATTTTCGCGATCTTTTGATGAAATTTGCATATTTCTTGCGATCTTTTATCGAAATTAGCGTAATTCTCGCGATCTTTTGGCGAAATTAGCGTATTTTTCGCGATCGTTTGACAAAATTCGCGTATATTTCGCGATGTTTTGACAAAATTCGCGTATTTTTTGCGATCCTTTGTTGTAATCAGCGTGCTGTTCGCTATTTTTTGACGAAATTAGCGTGGTTGTTTTTAATCTTTTGATAAAATTTACGATTTTATGTGACCTTTTGATGAAATTTGTGAAGTTTTTCGAATTTTTTAACTAAATTTGCGTTTTTTCACAGTCTTTTGACCCCGTTTAATTCGTTTTTAGAAGTAATTGGTAATCCTTTGACAAAATTAACGGGTTTTTTTTCGCTATAACAAAATTCGCATGTTTTTCGCGATCTTATTGCGAAATTCGTGTATTTTTCGCGATCTTTTGACGAAATTAGCGTGGTTTTTTTTAAATCTTTTGACAAAATTTGCGGTTTTTTGTGACCTTTTGATGAAATTTGTGGGTTTTTTCAAGATCTTTTAACGAAATTTGCTTTTTTTCACAATCTTTTGACCCCGTTTTGTTCATTTTTAGAAGTAATTGGTAATCCTTTGACAAAATTAACGTATTTTTTTTTTTTTTTTGCTATGACAAAATTCGCATGGTTTTCGCGATCGTTTGACAAAATTCACGTGTTTCTCGCGATCTTTTGACGAAATTTGCGTATTTTGGCAATTTTTTGACGAAATTTGCGTATTTTTGGCAATCTTTTGACGAAATTTGCGTATTTTTCGCGATCTTTTGACAAAATTCACGTATTTTTCGCGATCTTTTAACGAAATTCGCGTTTTTTCACAATCTTTTGACCCCGTTTTGTTCGTTTTTTTACGAAGTCAGCTATCCTTTGACAAAATGCACGTTTTTTTCGCGATCATTTGACGAAATTCGCATGTTATTCGTGATATTTTGACGAAATTCTTGTGTTTTTCGCGATTTTTTGACGAAATTTGCGTGTTTTTCGCGATCATTTGACGAAATTTATGGGTTTTTGCGACCTTTTGATGAAATTTGCGCGTTTTTTTCGCCATCTTTTAACAAAATTATCGTTTTTACGATCTTTTGACCGCGTTTTGTTCGTTTTTGACGAAATTAGCGATCCTTTGACAAAATTCACGGTTTTTTTTGTGATCATTTGACAAACATCGCGTGTTTTTCGAAATCTTTTGACCGCGGTTTTTTGCTTTTTTTTGACGCAATTGGCGGCATAGAAAAAATTGATTTTTTTTTTGTTGTTGTTTCTCGGATCGACGAAATCCTGCTAAATTTCATCTTGGCACTAAGTACGTTTTGGTGTAGGTTTGGCGCAAAATGGGAAAAAAAATAGCTCTTTTGTAGCAGCTTTGCGCAAATTTTGGGTTCGTCTGGCGCAGGTCTTACATCCCTGAGAGTAGAAAAAGATTAAAAAAATGAAGTTTTTAAACTTGATATTACAAAGGGGAAAGTAAAATTTCAGAAGGGGAGGCAAGGCGGGATTAAGATTTTTTTTTTTAAATCAGAAATTAAAAGAAATGCAGAAGAGTTTCACCTTTGATTAAGAATTAATATGAGAGTAAAATTAAGCACTTTTAAGGACTTTTTTCCGATTTTGCATGAAAATAAGTACTTTTAAGCACCAAAAATTTCCTTTGAAAAATGTAAGCACTTTTAAGGACTTTCAAGGACCGTACGAATCCTGTTTTACTTTTTAGATTTTGGTTATAGTATTTTTAATATATATATATTAGGTTAGTTTCAATTTCAGAACAGATTCACCTCGGTTCCGAAAGTAAAGGTAATTTTTTTTTAATATCTGAAATTAAAATCGAAAGGGTAAAAACTAGCCCGGTTGTAGATCATCCTCAGCCATCCTATGCAAAAAAAATCATTTAAAAATATTAAAAAGGAAGTTAAATATTTGAAAATAACTCTCCCATATACTTAACGTTAGAGCTTACATTTTGTTCTCGTAACAAGTGTGAATTCTCAAAGGTAACATAAAGATATTCTTTGTAACTTCAAGGAAACGCTAAAATTTATCATTAACTTTAATAATGTAAAACTAAAAATAATGAGATGTAAGGTCAAATATAGCATTTTATAAAAGTCTGCTAGCTAGAAAATTTATTTTGTAATACGTATTATTTTATAATAAGTTATACTTCACTTATATGGACATTCAAAAGTTTTCTTTTATATTATGGCCTATGTGGGAAAAATCATTTGCGACGTATTTTAATGATGTAAAACAATTTTAAACATAAAATTTATGCACCTTATTGAAGTGCACAGGTACGTGTACAGGGGAATTCAAAAGTGGATTTCGTTATATTATGGACTATGAAGAAAAAAACGTTTGCGGCGTATTTTAATAACGTTTCTCTGTTGCAACATAATGAAATTGATATGAATTTATAAGGTGAAAAAAATGCTTTCTGAAGGGGTTGCAAAGCATCTATCACTCATTTACAGGGTCACAGAAAAGAGTTCATCTTTATTACAGAAAAAAGTGCTTGCAGCATGTGTTGTAGCTATGTTTCACGATTTTAAACAAGATGGAACTAATATACCTTACTGAGGTTTACTACAAGATGCTTACATTAAAATATGATGTGCATCACATTTTATTTCATTTACAGGGGCACATAAAAGATATTGGATACAATGATGTATATGAGTATTGTCTATTAGTGATGATTGCTGAAAGTGAGTTTTCAGCTATGATATACATTTTTAACTAAATTTCTGCATACTTGATTAATCTATAGACTATATATAGGGCTACACAAAAGAACTAGGAAGAATTGTTGCGAATGAGAGTGAATTGATTAATTTTATTTTCAAGTTCAACTATATTTAGAAAGATATGTTTGGAAAATTCAAATATAATAATATACAAGTCTGTTCAAAGAATTCGATGCATGCACGCCTATTTCAGACACGGGAAGAAATAAAAACGCTAATTTTAAGCCCTTGGGGGCGTCATTTTCAAATTTCTCGCTTTGATTTTAATATATTTGAATGATTTTTTTTGCATAGGATTGCTGAGGATGATCGACAACCAGACTAGTTTTTACTTTTTCGATTTTGGTTATAGTTTTTTTTTATGTTAGGATAGTTTAAATTTCAGAACGGATTCCAACCGGTTATGAAAGTAAAAGTAATTAAAAAAAATATATCTGAAACCAAAATTGAAAAAATAAAAACTAGCCCGGTTATCGAGCGTTCTCAGCTATCTTATGCAAAAAATTCATTTTAAAATATTAAAAAGGAAGCCAGATATTTGAAAGTAACTCTCCCATAGACTTAACATTAGCGCTTTCATTTTTTCCTAGTTACTAGTGTGGGTTCTCAAATGTAACGTAAAGGAACTGTTTGTAACGTTTAGGAAACGCGAAAATTTATCATTAACTATAAGAATGTAAATCTAAAAATAATGAGACTGTAAGGTAAAATATCGCAATTTATAAAAGTCTGTCAGCTGGCAAATTTATTTTGCAATGCGTAACTGTAACAGAATCCTGGTCGGAATAGCTTCATGATTCCCCTAAAAATATCTTACAATTGTATCTGTAAAGACGGAAACAACCCACCTAAAACGGTATTTCGTACACATTGTTTATGTTTCCCTCTTAGCAGGTTTTATAGTGTCATGTTTTTAGTTGAGGGGGTGGAATTTTAATTATTACAAGGCCCCGCGTTTTTCTCTAAGCCCTCTATATTTTCTATTTATATATCCAACACAAAACGTTTGGACGAGTACTCAGATGTTTAGCACTCTCCAACATAGTTGAAAAATGTTTATGAGTGGGGCTTGACTGCTCGTCTGTCAGTACTCTAACTAGCGTACATATACTCGGATTGTGATGTAATAGAAATACGTTGATGATGTTTATCATGTCATAAATGACATTGATAATGAAGCGTGTAATAATTTATACTTCACTTACATAGACATTGAAAAGCATTCTTTTATATTATGGCCTATGTGGGAAAAATCATTTGCGGTGTATTTTAATGATGTAAAACAATTTAAACATAAAATTTATGCACCTTATTGAAGTGCACAGATACGTGTACAGGGGAATTCAAAAGTACATTTCATTATATTATGGACTATGAAGAAAAAACGTTTGCGGCTTATTTTAATAATGTTTCTCTGTTGCAATCATAACGAAATGGATGTGAATTTATTAGGTGCACTGAAACATGCTTTTTAAGGGGGTTACAAAGCATTTATCATTCATTTACAGGATCACAGAAAATAATTCAGTTTTATTACAGAAAAAACTGCTCGCAGCGTGTTTTAATTCTGTTTCAATATTTTAAACAAGATGAAATTTGTATACGTTACTGAGGTTTACTACAAGATGCTTACATTAGAATATGATGTGAATCACATTTTATTTCATTTACAGGGGCACATAAAAGTTGCTAGATACAATACTGTATACGAAGTATTGTCTATTAGGGACGATTGCTAAAAGTGAGTTTTCAGCTATGATATCCTTTTTAGGTGCGTTCGTAATTATATAAATACGTAGCACCTATAGTCGTCGTTCAGTCCGTCTGTCTGTCCGTCTGTCCGTCCGTCCGCATATAACAGAGCAAAAACTACCCGACCGAATGATCTGAAATTTTTAATATATAATTGCTGTAAAATTTTGTCGAGCCATGTCCAATTTTATGAAAATCGGATGTATAGTTTAATTACAGGGACAACCAAAAGTTTTCCGTTACATTACGGCCAATGGGAAAAAATTATAGCAAATGCATTTTAATGATTTTACAGCCTTCGGAATGGTCTGAAATTTTTAATATATAATTGCTGCAAAATTTTGTTGAGCCATTTCCAATTTTATGAAAATCGGATGTATAGTTTAATTACAGGGACACCCAAAAGTTTTCCATTACATTATGGCCAATGGGAAAAAATTATTGCAAATGCATTTTAATGATTTTACAGCCTTCCGAATGGTCTGAAATTTTAAATATATAATTGCTGCAAAATTTTGTCGAGCCATTTCAAATTTTATGAAAATCGAATGTATAGTTTAATTACAGGGACAGTCAAAAGTTTTCCGTTACATTACGGGGAATGGGGAAAAAATTATTGTAAGTGCATTTTAATGATGTTACAGACTATGCACTTATGAAGCGCAAAAAAATATACATTCAGTACAATATGGGGTGCAAAAAATAATTATAAAACTAGTTATAGTACGAACGCACCTCATTTGCTACGTTTGACGAGCAATTTCCAACTTGTTTAACTAAATTTCTGCATCCTAGATTATATATATGATTTCTATAGAGCATGTATAGGGCTACGCAAAAGAACTAGGAAGAATTGCTGATAATGAGAGTGAATTGCTTTTTTTTAAATTAAATTCTACATTTTCACGTTCAACTATATTTAGAAAGATGTGTTTGTAAAATATAAATATAATAATATACAAGGCTATTCAAAGAACTGGATGCATGCGCACGCGTATGAATAATAATTTCTGGAAGTACGATTTCAGTTGTTTACAGCATGTTTATACTGCAATAATTTTGATCTTACCATTACCATGTGCCGTGTATATAAACTTGTTCGGATGCAAGGGCTGTACAAAATAATGCAAATATACTGCAGTTAATTGGTAGGAATTGCTGAAAGTTTACTTTCATCTGCATTATTCGTTTTCTTATTATATTAAATTTTATCATATTTTTCATGCCGTTAAAACAAGCCTAAGAACATCCATTGATGACTTTATCATTTTCATTTTTCAGTAATTTGAACAATTTAAATTTACTAAGATTTAACAAAAACTTAGTTAATATAACAAACAAAAACACAACAACATACAAACAAATATAACACATAAAGTAACAAACAACAACAACAAACATAAACAAACTAACATAAACAGAGGATAAACAAAAAGTTAGTAAGTATTAAAGAATGTTTACTTTGAAAGTTTTGATCAATTTAAAGGAATATTGTTAATATTTATTATTTTTAATATTTATTATTTTTAACGAAAAAGTACACCTTTAACAGCCGCAGAAAATGCGAAATTTGTCCTGTATTACGCATCTTTCTTTAAGAGCCCACTTCAGACACGGGAATAAATAAAAACGCTAATTTTAAGTCTATGGGGGCGTTAATTTCAAATTTCTCGTTTTATTTTAATAGATTTTTTTTTTCTGCATTGGATAGCTGAGGACGATCGAAAACCAGAATAGTTTTTACTTTTTCGATTTTGTTTTTAATTTTTTTTAATATTAGGATAGTATCAATTTCAGAACGGATTCCAACCGGTTCCGAAAGAAAAAGTAATTTTTTTTAAATATCTGAAACCAAAATTGAAAAAGTATATGTTAGCCCGGTTATAGATCCTCCTCAACTATCCTATGAAAAAAAATTTCATTTTAAAATATTAAAGAGTAAGCGAGATATTTGAAAATAACGCTCCCGTAGACTTAACATTAGTGCTTACATTTTTTTGCCGTTTCTAATGTGGGTTCTCAAATGTAACGTAAAGGTAGTTTTTGTAACGGTAAGAAAACGCGAAAATTTATCATTAACTATAATAATGTAAAACTAAAAAAAGACTGTAAGGTAAAATATAATCTTTTATAAAATCTGCTAGCTAGCAAATTTATTTTCTAATACGCAGCTGTAACGGAATCCTGGTTTAAACGGAATATTTCCCTGATTCCCCTTAATATATCTTATACAGTAGAGCGCCGATTATCCTAACAAGTCGGGACCGAACATAGTTCGAATAAGCGAAAGTTCGGATAAATGGACAGACAATTTAAGGGGTGTTTCTCACTATACTAATACCTTCACACTTTATCCAGGCTTAGGACTGGTAGCGCCAGTTAGTGCTAGCGTGTTTAAAAACTGTCTTTTTGTTTACTTTTTTATCATTTAAAATTTTCTTTTTCTCTTTTTATCATTTTCTGAACTCCAGAGATTATAATTTAAACAAAATAGCTTTCGATTGTTGCTTGCTTCAAATAAGACGTTCTTTCCAATGTTGCCATATCTCGAATTCTTCTTAAATACGTTATTTGAATAGGATCAGAGTTCTTCTGCCATTCAAGCCATTTCATAGCTGTTTCCAAACACTCAAAGGCTTCGTTATGCGATGGATTTGGGTCATTTTCAGGGCATTCGTTTTCATTTCTTCAATTTATTTTACATCTTAAATCTCATCCACAATCTCATCATCATTAAAAAAATTTTTTTTGAGAGAAATAGGTTGTTCGGATAAAAATTTTTTTTGAGAGAAATAGGTTGTTCGTATAATTGGAAGTTCGGTTAACTGGAGTTCGGATAATCGGCGCTCTACTGTAATTGTATCTGCAAAGACGGAAACTACCCATCTGAAACGGTAATTCGCACCTATTGCTTGTGTTTCCGTCTTACCAGGTTATATAGTGTCAATTAATACCAGGTCCCGCTTTTTTCTCTACAACCTCTATATTTTCTATATGTATATCCAACACAAAACGTTTGGACGGGTACTCATATTTTTAACACATTACAACATAGTTGGAAAATGTTTATGAATTGGTTTCACTGCCCGTCTGTCCGTGGTCTAACTAGCGTACATATACTTGAATTGTGATGTAATTGAAATACGTTGTTGAAGTTTATCATGGGATACATGGCACTGATAATAAAGTGCGTAATCATTTATATACTTCACTTACATGGATTTTCAAAAGTATTCTTTTATATTATGACCTATGTGGGAAAAATCATTTGCGGTGTATTTTAATGATGTAAAACAGTTTAAACATAAAATTTATGCACCTTATTGAAGTGCACAGGTTCGTGTACAGGGGAATTCAAAAGTACATTTCGCTATATTATGAACTATGAAGAAAAAACCTTTGCGGCGTATTTTAATGTTTCTCTGTTACGAACATAATGCAATTGATATGAATTTATGAGGTGCAATAAAACATACTTCCTGAAGGGGTTGCAAAGCATTTTTCATTCATTTACAGGGTCACAGAAAAGAGTTCAGTTTCATTACAGAAAAAACTGCTTGTAGCGTGTTTTAGTTATGTTTTACTACTTTAAACAAGATGGAATTCATATATGTTACTGAGGTTTATTGCAAGATGCTTACATTAGAAGATGATTTTGATCACATTTTATTTCATTTACAGGGGCACATAAAAGATGTTGGATAAAATACTGTACATGAATTATTGTCTATTATGGATGACTGTTGAAATTGAGTTTTCAGCTATGATTTACGTTTTCAACTAAATTTCTGCATACAAGGTTATATATTTAAATTATATACATCATGTATAGTAGGGTGGGTCGAAAAAAACGAAATTTTTATAATCGAAGTGTAATAGCGCGGAAAAGTTGCCTTTTGTAATACAGAATAAATATCTAAAATATTACATCGATCGGTTAATATCTTTTACCGCCGCAAGGGGGCCAAAATTTCAAAAAATCACAAAAAACATGTTTTTTTTTATCATTTTTTTTTAATTATCCAAACATACCAATACAATTTTTAATAGAACGCAATAACTACATGAAGATATGAGAAATGTCCCGGTAAATATTCATTATGATGAAATCAGATCTTTATTTGCCGCAAAAGACCATATTTTTTGTAAAAATTTCAAAAATTTCACTTTTTCATTTTTTTTTAATTTTTTATAATTTCTATAATATGTCTAGAAATAAATAATTTTACTTTATATCTATTAATATATCATAATTTTTTATAACTATTTGTAATAGACTTGAAAATAAAGTTAATCATTCATTTTTCTTGACGATCGGTTCATCTACTGATGTTTTACTTCATAACAGCCAATTCATGCCACAAAAATTATATAAAATAAGCAAAATGTTTTAGTATTTTATGAATTAAAATATAGAGACGTTTAACCGAAACGGGTTAAATAAATTTAAAATGAAGAAGAATTTAATGTAAATGAATTTTATAATATAACTTGCTTTCAGATGAAACCATTATTTCTCGAGAGGACAAAACTGATCAGATGTGATCCTCCCTCTGTTCTAGTAAACAAACTTTATCAGTGCTTCAATGAATAATTTCACGCATCTTTCTAGTGATTGAGTGGGACAAGGAAAGTTATAATATCTGGTATCTTTAATCGAAAATTTTTAACTCACCAGCGTTTTTAGTCGATAAAGAAACCATAACAGGTGGTTCCGTTAGTTTCCAGTTTTGTCAGTAGACTAAAGCCATACAATTTTAAGCTTCAGTGTTGAAGTCTGCTATGATAAAGTGACGGATGGCACTATTCTAGTCCACAAAACTTCGTGCTTTTGCAATTTTCTTCATGGCTGGGGCCCTGATGTTCTCCTCTTCATATGCTATCATTCCAAAGAGGCTATTTGTATGATTTGCGAAATAGTCATCTCGTGAAAATACAGGAACTATAATCTTTCGTAGATTATCTGTCAAGTAACGTAAGTTACTAACTATAGTGCACAGATCTGGAAAACATGAGTGATTCATTTTAATTCTGAACCAACTGATGCAGTACATTTTCAGGATGTACTCAAAGAGTATGACAAGTTAAAAAGAGGGTTTCTTTGTTCCAACGTAGAGTCTCAAAATTCGAATAGCAGTAATGATCCACCTTGCGTGAAATATTTGTCCAGGGACTCAGCAAAAAAGGTCAATTGTATACACGCGTGTTGAAAGTGCTTGCAATATTTCAGACATATACTTCTGGTCAGTTGACAAATCATCTTTATCAACAGCTAGGTGATCAGATTAAATTGGCTTAAATTTTGCAATTGGTAATAATTCGCAAATCGCAAGAGATCAACCAATTGGGCCACAATATGATAGATAACCTGTTTTTTTGTCATCAAGATGTTTGAAAAGATGTCACAGTGGAAGCTCATTGAAGTGAGTTCAAGGAAGCCAATAAAGTGGTTTTTTAAAAGTTGTTCTCAACTAATCCTACTATAACACCACCTTTGCATCCTGTTTTGAAGACAATTCCGCGAAATTCAACTGCAATTATTATTCCAGTCGGGATTTCATTTTTCTTCAAAAAATCTATAATGTCATTGCATATAGAAGTCGCCTTGCCAGACGATGGGGTCAAATGACGAAAATAATTCAGACCTGTTTCTAGTACAAAGAGATATGTTCCTCCTTGACTTCGAAAGGATGAAACTTTGCCACCTCTTTAACCTGGCAGATATTTCTATCTTTAGGGCCCTCAAAGTATAGAGTAAAAGGAGTACATTACAAGAAAAAACAAAAACAAACAAACAAACAAAAAAAAAAACGAACAAAGTAAAACGTGGCCCTCTAGCAGCGAGAAATTAATTTTACGTGCAGACAGCTGCAGGTGTTTCTATCATTGAGCAATTTTTTTTTATAGAATTACAGTGATCATGGTTAACAATGTGCATGAAATTAATAACATAAAATGCCTTTCCTAGCCTATTAGAAATGTAAAAAATCTGAAAACATTACAAAAGTTATGAAAATTGAAAAAATGGAAAACTTTAATTTTTAACATTTTTTAGAAATTTTGGCCCTGTTGTGGCGGTAAAAGCAACGATGTCACAAAAATGAAATGTTAAAGTTACATTACTAATATCTTGGCGTGGCTATTGCGTTCTATTAGAAATTGAATAAGTATGTTTGGATAATTAAAAAAAAAATTGCTAAAAGTATGTTTTTTATGATTTTTTCGAAATTTGGACACCTTGCGGCGGTAAAAGATATTAACCAATCGGTGTAATATTTTACGTATTTTATCTTTTTTACAAAAGGCAACTTTTCCGCGCTATTACGTTTCGATTATAAATATTTCGGTTTTTTCGACCCACCCTAATGTATAGGGCTACGCAAAAGAACTAGGAAGAATTGCTGAGAATGAGAGTGAATTGCTTATTTTTTTTTTTTTTAAATTAGATCCTACATTTTCAAGTTCAACTATATTTAGAACGATATGTTTGGAAAATATAAATATAATAATATACAAGGCTATCCAGAGAACTGAATGCATGCACGCCATGGATGATAATTTCTGGAAGTGCGATTTAAGTAGTTTTAAGCATGTTTATATTGGAATAAATTTTATCTTAACATGTGGCGTGTATAAAAACTTGTTGCTAATGTAAGGGCTGTACAAAAAAATGCAAATATATTTCCGTTAATTGGTAGAAATTCCTGAAAGTTGATTTTCATCTGCATTATTTGTTTTCTTATTATATTAATTTTTAGCATATTTTTCATGCCGTTAAAACATGCCTAAGAACTTTCATTGATGACTTTATCATTTTAATTTTTCATAATTTGAACAATTTAAATTTACTAAGATTTAACAAGAACTTAAAATTCGTAAGTTTTAAAGATTGTTAACTTTAAAAGGGTTGATGCATTTGTTCGAAACTTTAAAAAAATAATTTAATATTTATTATTTTTAATATTTGTAATTTTTAAGGGGACAGTACACCTTTAAAAGTCGCAGAAAATGCGAAATTTGTCCTGTATAACACATCTTAATTTAAGAGCACACTTCAGACACGGGAAGAAATGAAAATGCTAATTTTAGTCTATGGGGGCGTTATTTTCAAACCGCTTTGATTTTAATATTTTTGAATGATTTGTTTTTGCATAGGATAGCTGAGGACGATCGACAACCAGGCTAGGTTTTACTTTTTCGATTTTAGTTATAGTTTTTTTTTATTGCTTCAATTTCAGAAACGATTCCACCGGCTCCGAAAGTAAAAGTAATTTTTTTTTAAATATCTGAAACCAAAAATCGAAAAAGTAAAAAACAGCCCGGTTGTAGATCGTCCTCAGCAATCCTATGCAAAAAAAATTCATTTTAAAATATTATAAAGAAAGCGAGATATTTGAAAATAACGCTCCCACAGACTAAACATTAGCGCTTACATTTTTTCCCCGTTACTAGTGTATATTCTCAAAGGTAACGGAAAGACATTTTTTGTAACGGTAAGGAAACGCGAAAATTTATCATTAACTATAATAATGTAAATCTGAAAATAATGAGACTGTAAGGTTAAATATTACATTTTATAAATGTCTGAACAGTGAACAGCAGCGCAGTTCCAGGGGCTACCTATTTGAAGATCAAATCCACGCCCTGTCGATGAGTTGGTATATAGCACATCATAGCAAAAACAGGAAATGTTAGTCTAAGTGTAGTGAAACACTACTGTGATAGAGAGTGTCGATAACTCCTAGCAATACTGCCGAGAATCAAGGACAGAATGAGAGAAAAAGAGAGAGGAAAGTCTACTAGCTAACAAATTTATTTTCTGATATGCAGCTGTAACGGAATCCTGGTTTAAACGGAATTTGTTCATTATTTCCCTAAAAATACCTGGCAAGTGTATCTGCAAAGACGCAAATAACTCATCTAAAACGGTATTTCGTATCTATTGTTTATGTTTCCGTCTTACCAGGTTTTATAGTGTCATGTTTTTAGCATGAGGGGGTCGAATTTTAATTACAACTAGGACCATTTTTCATGAACTCCGCCTTTTTTTTTGGAGGGAAAATAAAATTTGATGTCGATACGAGTGTGTTTTGAAAGGTTATCAGCCCGACAAAGAAAATAGTAATATTTTGACAATATTTCATTTTTTTTAACGTAGTTCCTTACAACTTATAAAATTTAAACCAACGAGTTTCCGACTTTTTATTATCTTTAGTATAATAAGCCTTATCTATCTTTGGAAATGAAGTGGTGGTGTCTGCTTTAACCCCATATTTTGAAGTGAATTTCCGACTACCGAGCCATTTCTCCAGGCTTGGGAAGAGGAAATAATCGCTGGGAGCAAAATCCGGAGCATGTGGAAGTACTACAGAGCGTAGGTGATTGACTTTAGTAGCGAAAACTACAGGCATGTGTGCAAGAACAATGCTGTGGTGAACGAACACCTTCTTTTTGCTCAGGTAGGGAAATTTTGTCGGAATAAGCACTCTTCAATTGGTCCTGTAGAGAAGAATAACACTGTCCGATGACGATTCTGCCTTTTTGTCGGTGGTCTATGATCACAACATCTTGTGAATTCCTGAAAACCGTATCCATGGCTTTTCCAGCAGGTGGAACCGTTTTCACTTTCTTTGGTGCAATTTCAGCTGCTCTTTCACATTGTTTAGATAGCTCTTTCATCACTGAAGAATAATGGCGAATTCATGTTTCATCCACCGTTATAAAACATTGACGAAAATCAGCCGATTGTTTAAGTTTTCTAACTTAACTCGAAATCACCATAGTCCACATTACTAAAGGCCATCTGCACTACCTTCATTAAAAAAAAAAACAAAAAACAAAAACAAAAAAACAGTGAAGATGGAGAAACTCAAAAAATGCTAAAGAAAGGAGGGGTGGTGAATAAGGAGACCAAACTCACGAGGTTTAATTTGATTGTGTTAATAAATGAAATGTTTTCACGAAGGAATTTTCTGCAGAAAGTCCACCCAAATCAGCATTTCATTGCAAATTATATATCTCATAAAATCATAATAGAACCTCCACTTTTGAGCTTGCCAAATTCGATCTATAAGCAATATTCTGACGGAGGCAAATCAAGCAAATTTCTACCACTTATTTTAAAATGTTATTATTGTCTTAATTAACTGAAGTTATTAAATATGATAAAAAAAATGTAACAATTTTTAATAGAAGTATGCCTACTTCTGGTTCTACCTACGGTTCGATCCAGCACGTTTCGGCCTGAAATTTTTTCTATAAGCGAGGCTCTATGATTGAATACGAGTCATAATTGATTGTATCAGTTTCTAAGCCTTTGTCGTCTAAAAATTTGAATGTACAGGTCTCCTCGGACGGAAATTTCTTGTTCCCGGAACCGGGCAGTACAATTAGCAGTACAAAAAAATTACGTATTATGAAGCTAAAACTTTGGCCCGACTCAATTTCTACAGAATATGTCGATATTTTTAAAACAACGTTATTCTACATTGTTCAAAAACCAGATTTACGCATAGTTTTTATTTTCAGATTATATTCGTAATTCATGGAATATAAGGAATAATAACAATATTAATATTTATTTAGACTACATTGATGACTACTTCGAAGAGGCCTTTTAATTAAAGCAAAAGTCAGTTTCTTACCCACAGAAGATTTTTCTTCGCATTCAGTGAGACAAGAAAATTGTTTATTAATAGATGTTACTTGGAAACTATAGCAGTAGTTTGCAGAAATACTGTTTATAATTAAGTGAATTAAATCAAACAATCCGCTAAAAGCAGCTTCAAATAATCAACAATTAGGCATTGTTTTCCAACAAGACCACACGTATCTTTGCCCACTGTAGACACAAAATATTATAATTGAGATGAAGTGTTTCAATCCAAGTACCATTCTCCAAAACTTACTTCGTCGAATGACCGTTTATTTAAATCACTTAAAAATATTTTGAGGATAAGGTATTTTATTTTTTGGAAGATTTGAGAAAATACATCGATTCTTTAGCCAGATGAGCTCTAATTATGTAACTGCTAGGAATTGAAATTTTCACGAAATACACTTTCTTTAATTTCCATCAACAATATGCAACAAACTTTTACATCATTCACAAAAATCTGAATTTGGTTACGGATTCTTCTCTGGTCTTTATCTATGAATTTTAATAACACTCCATCTTTACTTTCAATTTACATTGGTATCCTGGTTAAAGATTGCCTTAGTTAACATTTTTATTTCATGATGTATTTGTAATGGCACACACTTTCGTTTACTAGAATTCATTATTCAATGACAGAGTTTTATCAAATGAGTAGAGAGGAAATTAAGGCTCACAAAGCAACAGTTAGTAAATTTGTCATTAGCTTTTCAAGAATTATACGAGAAGGATAATACCATCATCAACCAGTCTGTCACTTTGAAAGACTGCGTTATTTACATAGAAAATGTCAGTAGGACATTTTTAACAAACTGATAAAAACATTTTCTGGGCACCAATGAATGACAGCTTAACATTGTCTTGATCGGCAAGTTCAAGTAGAGGCTGCAAAGTAAAACCAGTGATAATTTACCAAGCTAATTTATAAACTAGTAAAAACAGTTTCTTAGCAACAACGAATGATAGCTTAACACTGTCATGATCGGTAAGTTCAAGTAAAGACTATAAATTAAAGCACTGCTAATTTACCAAATTCCGATATAGGACACAGATTGGTAAAGGATATTACGGCAACTCCTCCTGATTATTAACTTGGAAGTAGAGGAAGAAGATGGAGAATCTCTGGAGATATTTGACTGTGAGCTTTCAACTGACAAGGTAAAAATAAAAATCTCTATCAGCAATGCGGGGAAAATAAAATTGTAACATAATCTAAAGATAAAGATGCAGAAAAATAAATTTATTTTCTCTGATTTCTGATAAAGAAAAAGAATGCTTTGGTAAAATTGGAAGAAATTCGAAATATTGCTTTGAAATGGAATTCTATGAAATTCATTATCAGAATTGCATATCAATGTAATGAAAAATCCAAGCAGTTTTCAGAGAAAATAAAAACAAATCTTTCTCAAACAATTGTAAAAAAAAAAAAAAAAAAAAAATACAGCTGTATTTATTACAAAAATCTCCAAATTCAGAGTGATGAATTAAAAAAGGTTTTTATACACAATCGAGGTATAAAAACAAAGGATGTTTTTGTGCCTGTCCACAGATTCCTAAAGAGTGATACAAGATTTCACAGGAAGGGATTTGTTCGACGGGTGGCAATTGCACAGACCATCAGCTCATCAAGTTGAAGGCTGGAATTTTAGGATTAGATAGAACTCAATTAGCATATTAAAATGCAAATAGTCTGATAAGTCATATCTTGATAGAAAACACCTGCACACCGGAGTTTAGTATTTGATCGATTGGTTTATCATTGTATTTTGCAGCACCCAAATGTATGAAAATATTGAAGTTTGGGTGCATGAAAACACAATGGTAAACCTGCAGATCAACCACTAAATTGATGTTCTGCAGATGGTTTCCACCAAGATACGACTTGGCAGACCAATGCATATAACTTGTATATAAAATAAACGGTCAAATACAAGTATTACTCGCGCTCAGAGGGTTCCGTACAATAAATATATGAATTATTAACTGTATTATTTAAAAGAATAATGAAACTTTGTAAAAACCTATTCAACGTAGAGTTGGGTATAGCTGTATATATTAGAAAAGTATGAATGAGTATACCACAAAGGTTCAAAGAGATATGAAGCCGAAATAAAATTAAATATTGCTATTTTGTATAACTCTTTTTTTAAACGTATCTTAATCTGCATATGGTGAACTTAATTTGGTACTAACAATAAAAGTACTGCATATTTAAATTTCATTTGGCATTTCATGAAACTAAATTCAACATAGTAATATTTTTCATTTTAGAGTGTAGATGAAATAAAATCCTTGTTCAAAGTTTAAACTTGGCGTTGTACTAAGCGCGCTTCGAAAGGAGGTCGCACAGATGTAACTCGACTTTGTCCGTGCCGCATTCTTTTCAAATAGGTCTTTAATTATCATTTAAAGACACGGGAGGCGTATTGAGAGATCCACTCAACGCAAACTAGTCGCGAATACCATAGTATTTATGCGATTAATTATAATTAAATTGGTCTGTTTTTAACAATTTGACGTTTACTGCTTTTATGCTGCTACTGGGTATTGCATTACACAAATATATCATTAAAAGTTGTTATCTAGTATTTAAAAACCGATGGTATATAGAGTACGCCGCCTCTGCCATTATGTATGTCCAAACCAACCGTGTCTTTAAGGGTTAAGGCTCCTGCCCCTGCCAGCGAAGGCACACACGAGCTAATGCTAATTGTATGGGGAAGGATTTTTCTAATATCTCTTTTGCATTTCGATATTTTAAAATATTTTTTTTGCCATTGTATAGCCGAGATCCGTCTCTACATCGCACTTTCTTTACTTTTTCCTCCCCATAGGATTAGCATTAGCTCGTTAGTGTCTTCGCCGGCATTGACAGGAATCTTAATATCTCGGCGAATTACCGACGATTTTTTTTCGAAAATCATTATAAACAATGATTTTATACTTTTGATACGATAGGTACCTTTAGCGCTCTTCGATACCTTTGCTGAATGCCCGCAAACAGAAATCTGTATGTAACAGAAAAATGCGATTTTATGAAAAACTATGCCACCTAGGGCAATCGCAATAATTTTCCTGCGAGTACCTCTACTACATTCCTCTACTACCTCTAATTTTTTTCATAATTTTAGTTTCAGTAGATTTGAAAATAGATGGGGGGGAGGGACACATTTTTGCACTACATTTTCGACGATATCTCTGAAATTATAATATCTAAAATTAAAAGAAATGTATTTTTGAGTTCGGCGTTACGGAATATTTTAACCGATACCCCAAACGATATACAAAGAAAATATATTTATTCTTCAAATAACCTAATTATCCCCTCTACGTTTTTCCCCACATATATTTGTGAATGTTTAATAATCTGTAAATATGTGGGTCAATAGTCTTTATTACATCTCCCAATTTGAACTTCCCACGTTCCGTAGTTTACGAGTAAAATGGCTGTGACAGACAGACAGACACAGGAGTGATCTTATAATGATTCCGTTTTTACTTTTTAAGTACGGAACCCTAAAAATCATGATTATTGCAACTGAGAAATACAAAAACATAAGAAGATGAATTATTGACAATAACTAAAACAAGAAAGGAAAACCATGTGCCAAGTATGGATTATGAACCCTTTCCTACATTTTTAGTTCAGTTAGAAAAACATAACACATTTGAAAATACACATTTATTAATTCCTAGCAATAGACGGAAACGTACTTCAATTGTTTTGTGAAGCTCTGTTATGTTCCTTATAAATTTTTATACACGCCACATACTAAGCTAAAATTTAATTCAGAAATAAATACGCTGAAAATTACTGAAATCACACTTCTAAGGCTAACATTAGCTTAAGAATTGCTATCCATGGACGGCCATGTATCCAGTTTTTTGTCATATCCCTATTTATTTATATGCTACAATGTCATTTAGCCAACGGGACATTTAGCAGACAGCAATTAGACGACAGGATGTTTAGCCGACATGACAATTAGTCGACAGCGACTGTTAGCCGAAAAGACAGTTAGCCAACAGAGGACAATTATTCGACATGGACATTCATCCCACTTAACTCTAACGTAACTGTAACCTGATCTTAGCCTAATTAAACCTAAGCATAAACTAACTGTAGCGTAACTGTAACCTAACCAATACCAAACTGTAACGTAACTATAACCTATCTGTAACCTAAACGTAACCTAAGTGTAACATAACCGTAACCTAACTGAAACCTAACAGTAACCTAATTGTAGCCTAAATGTAACCTAACTGAAACCTAACAGTAACCTAATTGTAGCCTAAATGTAACCTAACTGGGACATAACCGTAATCTAACTGTAACTAACGTTTACCTAGTTATAACCTAATCGTATGCTAACTGTAATGTAACTGTAACATAACATTACCATGACCAAGCTGTAACTTAAGCGTATTCTAATTATCACCTAAACGTAACCTAACAGTTATTTAACCATAATCTAAACGTAACCTAAGGGTAACCTAATTATAAAGTAACCGTAACCTAATTGAAACCTAACAGTAACCTAATTGTAGCCTAAATATAATCTAACTGGGACGTAACCGTAATCTAACTGTAACTAAAGTTTATCTAATTATAACCTAATCGTATGCTAGCAGTAATGTAACTGTAACACAACTTTACCATGACCAAGCTGTAACCTAAGCGTAATCTAATTATCACCTAAACGTAACCTAATTATAACCGAACAGTTACCTAACCATAATCTAAACGTAACCTAAGTGTAACCTAATTATGTAGTAACCGTAACCAAACTAAAACCTAACAGTAACCTAATTGTAGCCTAAATGTAACCTAACTGGGACTTAACCATAATCTAACTGTAACTAACGTTTACCTAGTTATAACCTAATCCTATGCTAACTGTTATGTAACTGTAACATAACTTTACCATGGCCAAGATGTAACTTAAGTGTAATCTAATTATCACCTAAACGTAACATAATTATAACCTAACCGTAATCTAAGAGTAACTAATCGCAATTGTAACCAAACTGCAAATTAACTGTAACCTAGCGGGAAGTGCATAATATGAAAGAGTGATCAAAGGGTTGCCCAGTCCAATAATATATCACTTGAGGGATGTCGGAAAAGTCAGAAAAATGCTCCCGGTGATACAAATTGGGGTAGGGGGAACGGGAGGTACATAATATGAAAGCTTAATCAAAGGGCTCCAATGCGATGTATCTCATGAGGGGTGTCGAAAAATGTTAGAAAAGTACCGGCCAATTATACTTTCAGCTAAATGTCCTGTCGGCTAATCGCCTTTTTGGCTAAATGTCCTTCCGGCTAATTGCCACGTTCGGCCAGTTGCCTGTCGGCCAATTATCTGTATTGCTAAAATTATTACTATATGTCCATTTCGGTCAATTGTCCTGTATGCTGTATGTAAATTTCAGCTAATTGTGTTGTCGGCTATATGTACGTATCGGCTAAATGCACGTGTCAGCTAACTGCTATCTGCTAAATGTCTTGAAGGCTATTTGATTGTCGGATAAATGTCTGCGACTGGCTACGGGTCAAACATCTATACTAAAAGTAGTTGAGCTTGAAAATGCATAAATCAAATTAAAAAACATCTTTAAGTAATTCATGGTCATTCTCGATACTACTGATGAAATCTTTTGTGTAGTGTCTATGCAACGGAATAGCAATAATTTCAGCAATACAGACAATTGGCCGACAGACAACTGGCCGAACGTGGCAATTAGCCGGGAGGACATTTAGCCGAAAAGGCGATTAGCCGACAGGACATTTAGCTGATAGCATAATTAGCCGGCACTTTTCTAACATTTTTCGACACCCCTCATGAGATACATCGCATTGGAGCCCTTTGATCACTCTTTCATATTCTATGCAATTCATATGCACCACCTATGTGCCTGTGCAAAAATATTAGTTTACTTAACTTATACCATAACTTATCATTAATCAAACATATCATAATTTAAAACTCACTATCAGCAATCATCCCTAATGTTTCCCTGTAAATGAACAATAAATTCGATGCACACCATATTCTTATCCAAACATCTTGCACTCTTTGTCTCCCCTTCTTCCGAAATTTCGTTTCCCGTTTTGCTTCCCTTACAGTATCAAGGTTTAAAATCTTTAAAATTCCTTAATATTTTCTTTAATTTTCTGTTTTATTTGTTACTTTAAACTAACAATAAATAGTCTGTCATAAATTTCGTTATCAATTTATTTCACCATATTCATTTCATTAAAATTTCTTGTAAATTGCCTCTATCGGAAATGTCATTTCTCCCTTTTGCTCCCTCATCACGGTACCCATATTTTAAAATAAAAACCCTTTAAAACTCTTTAATTTTTTTTATCTTTTCTGCTCAATTTGCCACTTTATTTTAACAATAAACAAACGATCATAAAAATTTCTCCTCCCCCCCCCAACCCCAACTGAAATTGGTATTTCCTCCTCGCCTCTCCCTCTTACCAAGCATCTGAAATTTAAAGTCCTTATTTTTTTTTCGTTTATTATTTTTTTAAATTATTTGTAAATATTTTCTAAGGTAAGTAAATAATAAGTCACCGATAAACTTCCGCCACCCTCCCCCCGCAAAAAAGAACTAATTCTGCTTATTCCTCTTTTTTTCCCTCAGATCACAAAATTTTAACCTTAAAAGTCATTGCTTTTTTTAAAACATTTTGTACTCTATCTGTTAATTTATTGTAATCATAAATAATCATATAACTATACTCCTCCCCCACCAAAATTGACGCTTGCTCTGACTCTACCCTTACCAAGAACACAAAATTTAGTCTTTTTTTGTCCTATTTCTTATTATTTAGTAAGGTAAATAAATAAGTCATCAAATAAAATCCCCCCCCCTTTTTTTCTTCTTTCCCTTATTTAAGTTTAAAATCTTTGAAAGTCTTTTTTTAATACATTTTCAGCTTTATCTGTTTCATATTGAACAATAAATAATCGATTATATAATTTCTTCCAACCCCATATAAAATTGACGTTTTCTTCCCCCCCCCCCCCCCCCATTATTTCCGTGCTCATAAAATTTAAAGTCTCTAAAACTCCTAATTTCAATGTTTTTGCCCTATTTGTAAATCTTTAATAAGTTACATAATCAGTCATCTATTAAATTCCCCCCCCCCCCACCCAAAAAAAAAAAAAAAAAAAATCTGTTTCTTCCTTTGTCTTACCCTCAATTCATGAAGTTAAAAAATCTAATTTACAGTCTTTAAAACTTTTTAATTTTTACTTTTTTTGGTCCTAATTATAAATCTTTATTATCTATAATATTAACTAAATCATTTCAACTATGTACGAAAGTGTTAACAATAAAGCGATAGGTGTACATTTAATTGTGCATAAAAAACATTTTAACTGTATTTTTCAAAGGAAAATGTCTTTAGAGAGATATTTGTAAGGAAAATATTGTGGTTTCTCGTCAACGTGCAAGTAAATTCTCAAAACCTTTCGAAATCATTTTATTCCGACTAGCTCAGAAAGAACCATCAAACGTAGATACCAAAGGTGCCTGAGTAATCGACTGAACCGAGTATGTCCATAAAGAAAAAAGAAAAATCATGCGTCTACGTGGACATTTCCAGAACACTGTAACAAAACTTCGCCGTTTAATAAAGTAAAGAAGATATCTAACTAAACATTTGTAATACCTATGACACGTTTGAAAAGCAGATTTCAACAATTGCACCCATAACCTGGAAGGTACTCCAATTCTTTTGTGCAGCTCATATGAGGCAGTGTATATGATATATTTGTACTGCATATATTTGTACAGATTCTACATACTATGTTAAAATTTAGTTTTGTAAGAAAATACATAAAACAGTTGAAAATTCACCCTCGGCAATTTCTACTAATAGACGGAAACATACTTGAATTCTTTTGTGCATTTCAGTATATAGAATATAGATTTTTATACACGTCAAACAGCATTAAGCTGAAATCTAATTCATGCAAAATCATGCTCAAAATTACTGAAATCACACTTGCAGGAATTATTTTCTATCGGCAGCCCATGTATCCAGTTTTTTGAATATCCCTGTATAGGATTTTATTTGTATGATACAAACATCTCTAAGCATATTAAATGTAGTTGAGCTTGTACATTTATAACTAAAAAAAACCTAACATCTTTAAGAAATTCATACTCATTCTCAGCAATGGTTACGAATTTTTTTGTGTAGTCCTGTATAGGGTTTGAAAAATATGTGCACACCACGTAGTACGCAAAAATTTAGTTAAACTTAAAAACGCATTCTGTAATTGAAAATGTACTTTCAGCATTAATTTTTAATAGCTATATCGGATACAGTATTGTATCAAAATATTTTATGTTTCCCTGTAAATGAACGCTAAATGAAATGCAGACCATATTCGAATGCAAACATCTTGTAGTAAATCAAAGTAACGTGTATCTATTTCGTCATGTTTGAAATAATGTAACGTGATCAAAATACGCTACAAACAGTTTTTCTCGTAGACCATATTGAACCAAGTTCTTTTATCTGACACCGTAAATAATTGTTAAATGCTCATGTTGTACAGAAAGTAGGCTTAGGACACCTCAGAAATTCATATCAATTTCATTATCTTTGTGACAGAGTAATATCAATCAAATACGCAGCAAACGATATTTCTTCATGGGCTATAACATAACGGAATACTTTTGAGTCCCCTATACTCGTACGTTAAGCATTACACATAACATAGTCTATAGTAACAATTTTAAAGTGTGTCTCAATGTACATAAATTTAACTGTGTTTAACATTGTGTAACACTATTAAAATACATCCTAAATAACCCCCCCCCCACATAGACCATAATGTAGCGAATACTTTTGAGTGCATCTGTAAATGAACCATGAATGGTGCACCGAACATACCATGATGATTTTGAATATCGTATATCAATTACATGGCAATCCGACTATATTTACGCTAGTTTGAGCACGGATAGACAGACAGACAGACGGACGGACAAACCCAATTCATAAACACTTTTCAACTTTCTTGGAAAGTGTTAAAAATGAAAAAAATGTAAATGAAAATAAAAGTATTTTATTGTAATTTAGATTACGAACCGCTACAAGAAACATTCTTAACTGTCTGCATCATTTAAAAAATATTTAGTGTACAGAAATCTCCCCCCCCCCCCACACACACACACACCTGAATTTACTCCTATGCACTTAAAATTTCAAATTGTGAAAACTCCTTTATGTTTTATAACTTACTTGTAAAAATAAAATATAATCTAAATTTTCTTCCGCCTGAAAATTACACTAAACTTTTCGCCCTCTACCTTTCTGCTAACATCACACAAAGTTTTGAACATTTGGAAAACTTTATTTTTTCTGTCATATATTTTAGTGCTAACAACAATAAATTATGTACTATACCTATAAATGACTACGCTGGGATTTAGATGTATACCCCCCCCCCCCCCCCCACTTCTCCTCAAAATTAATATTTCCCGTTCTCCCCTCCACCCCTCTACAGTACAAAATATACAGTTTATTTGGTTAACTTTTTCTCTCCTAATTTTATGAACACCTTTTTTTTAACCTTCAATGTTGTTTAGCTTTTATATATCTCTTGATAAATTTCATGTTCTAAAAACAATCCCCACAAAAGATAGTTATTTTAGAATATTTGTACCTGGTATTTCCCCCCTCATTCAATATCTTCCCCCTTGATTTTAAATGTAATTTCGTTATGTGAAATAAAATAGTTTTTATACTGCGCTAATTTCAATTTTATGTTTGTAAAAGCTGTAAAATGAACTTGAAGATAAAAAAAAGAATATATCTGAATAAAATATTCATTTATTTTCTGAAAGTCAAATCGCTTTAATTTTTGCACCCTTATTATAAACAGATTAAAATTCTTTTTACGGCTTTCAGCGTTATCCAGATTCTCCACAAAACAGACGGTTTTGATCTAAGCTAGACAGTTGAAAAAAGAAATCTCTTAGACCACCTGAAACGTATTGGACATGAGCCAAGAATATTCTATTTGCTGATTGGAAGAACTCGCTTGTCAATCATTTGAATTTAGACCATCCTTTCAATTCAGCTAAAATGACAGCGGCCATCTTGATTTCTTTTTGTCTGTGACTGCAGTGAGCTCTTAAGAGGCCACACTAGTCACGGCTTGAAGTTCGAACGCTAATGCTAAGTCTATGGGAGCAATGTTTTCAAATATCTTGCTTGATTTTTAATATTTTTAAATGATTTTTTTTGCACAGGATAGCTGAGGACTATCTGTTTACGGGCTATTTTCTACTTTTCCAATTTTTGTTGTAGTTTAATTCTCAGGATCCTGTCAATTTAGGATCCAGTGAAATTCGAGGTGTTGTGTCCTTTTTAGTCTTATAACATTCATATCAGCAAAATTCAGGAAAATTTTTTTAATAACAACGAAAATATAGAGTTTAAGCTTTCCAATAACATGCTTTCAATAGTTCTACTACAATTAGGCTGAGCAAAATTTGCAAAGATTTTGATGAATAATGTGTCAAAAACGGCCTCGTAATGTTATGCTCTCCGCCTCTACCAAGACGATGAAAACCACGCCTATTAAAAATATGATTGGCTAGTATCCAAACACTTTAGCAAATGGAAACGATTTAATTGTGATTGGATTATTGTATCGTGTTAAAATAGATCACTCCTATTTCAAACCTTGGATTTATTTTTTTCTAAAATTATTGTTTAATTTCAACAAAAGACTCTTGAAAGGATGAAATATTTTAAATTCTATATTTCTATGAATAACGAAGGAAATTATACATTTCGTTTATATAAACAATTTCAGAACCACACAGAGGGAGTTACAACATATAGAAGTTATTAAGGAATCAAATTTCAGTCCTAGTTTATTAAGTAAAATGGTAAAAAAATAGACGAGTATTTTTTAAATTATTTTTTAAGTTAAAATAGTTAACAAATAATTACGAAGTCATAATTTGTTAGAACATATTTGTGGCCTGGCCAGGAGACTGGTTTTCAAGCCTCCTATTCTTGTATATGTATAAAATATTCGACAATTTAACATTTTACGTTCGAAAAACAGTTTTTTTAATTAAAAATCAGCAGAATTTAAAGTTAATAAGTTTTAAAGATTGTTAACTTTAAAATTGTAAATCAACTTGTTCAAAATTTTAAAGAAATATTTTTATAGTTCATTACTTTAATATTTATTATTTTTAAGGGGACAGTACACCTTTAACAGTCGGAGAACGAAATTTGTCCTGTGTAACAGATATATTTTTTAAAGAGCCCACTTCAGACACGGAGAGAAAGTAAAACGAAGTCTATGGGGGCGTTAATTTAAAATTTCTCGCTTTGTTTTAATATGATGTTTTTTACATAGGATAGCTGAGCACGATCTTCAACCAGGCTAGATTTTACTTTTTAGATTTTTATTTTATATATATATATATATATATATATATATTATATATTTTATATATATGTATATATATATATATTGAATGTTTTCCATTGAATGTTTTCTTTTCGTTCATGGTTTTGTTAGTAAGTTTTTTCCATGGTTATTTTGTTAATTTTCTCTGTAGTTCAGTAGTTTTGGGATTGGATGAGTAGTGTGTGTTTTTTGGTATATATATATATGTATATATATATAAAGCCCAGTGGTGTAGTGGTCAGGGCATCTGACTGCCGCACCGCAGGTCGAGAGTTCGACTCCCGACTGGGCAAGGTTCACTCAGCCTTTCATCCCTTTGGGGTCGATAAAATGAGTACCAAGCTTGCTTGGGAACTAAACACCGAGGGTCTCGCGTTAGGCTGACCACCTGGCCGGGACGCATGCTGTATAGCACCTCGGGCCTAGGGTCAAGAAAACAGAGATGGGCACTGTCGGCCCTGATCCTCATGGATTGTATAGCCGCAGAGTTTAGTTTAGTATATATATATATATTAGGAAAGTTTCAATTTCAGAAACGATTCACCCCTGTTCCGAAATTAAAAGTATTTTTTTTTAAATATCTGAAACCAAAATCGAAAGAGTAAAAACTAGCCCGTTGTAGATCGTCTTCAGCTATCCTATACAAAAAAAAAATCATTTTAAAATGTTAAAAAGGAAGTGAGATAAAAAGGAAGTGAGATTTGAAAATAACGCTCCCATATATTTAACATTAGCGTTTACATTTTTTCCCCGTAACCTGCGTGGGTTCTCAAATGTAACGCAAAGATATTTTTTTTGCAACGGTTAGGAAACGCGAAAATTTATCATTAACTTTAATAATGTAAAACTAAAAGTTATGAAACTGTAAGATAAAATATAGCATTTTATAAAAATATACTAGCTAGCAATTTTTTTTTCTAATACGTATTACCTTTTAATATTTTATACTTCACTTACATGGACATTCAAAAGTATTTTAT
This sequence comes from Maratus speciosus, assembly GCA_963932465.1. Lineage (NCBI taxonomy): Eukaryota > Metazoa > Arthropoda > Arachnida > Araneae > Salticidae > Maratus > Maratus speciosus. The sequence goes on from OZ010788.1 coordinate 283,668,787, forward strand.
ATTATGGTCTATGTGGGAAAATACATTTGCGTGTATTTTAATGACATAAAACAATTTTAAACATACAATTTATTCGCATTATTGAAGAGCATAGACACTTGTACAGGGGAATTAAAAAGTATATTTCGTTACATTATGGACTACGAAGAAAAAATGTTTGCGGGGTATTTTAATAACGTTTTCTGTTACAACATAATGAAATTGATATGAATTTATGAGGCGCAGTAAAACATGCTTTCTGAAGGGATAGCAAAGCATTTATCATTCATTTACAGGGTCACAGAAAAGGGTTCAGTTTTATTACAGAAAAAACTGCTTGCAAAGTGTGTTTTAGTTATGTTTCACGATTTCAAACAAGATGGAATTCATATACGTTACTGAGGTTTACAATATGATGCTTACATTATAATATGATGTGCATCACATTTTATTTAATTTACAGGGGCACATAAAAGATATTGAATACAATATTGCATATGAAGTATTGTCTATTAGGGATGATTGCTGAAAGTGAGATTTCAGCTATGATATACGTTTTTAACTAAATTTCTGCATACTAGATTATATATATAAATTCGATAGACTACGTATAGGGCTACGCAAAAGAACTAGGAAGAATTGTAGAGAAATTGATTAATTTTATTTTCAAATTCAACTACATTTAGAAAGATATGTTTGGAAAATAAAAATATAATAATATACAAGGCTATTCAAAGAATTGGATGCATGCACGCCTATTTCAGACACGGGAAGGAATGAAAACGCTAATTTTAAGTCTATGGGGGGGGGGGGGGTCATTTTCATATTTCTCGCTTTGATTTTAATATTTTTGAATGATTTTTTCTTTTTCTTTTTTTTGCATAGGATATCTGGTGACTATCGACAGTGAGGCTAGCTTTTACTTTTCGATTTTGGCTATAGTTTTTTTTTTATATATAATAGGATAGTTTAAATTTTAGAGCGGATATGAAAGTAAAAGTAATTTTAAAGAAAAATGTCTGAAACAAAAATCGAAAAAGTAATAACTAGCCCGGTTATAGAGCGTCCTCAGCTATCCTAACAGTTTCTTAGCAACAACGAATGATAGCTTAACACTGTCATGATCGGTAAGGTCAAGTAAAGACTATAAACTAAAAGCACTGCTAATTTACCAAATTCCGATATAGGATACAGATTGGTAAAGGATATTACGGCAACTCCTCCTGATTATTAACTGGGAAGTAGAGGAAGAAGATGGAGAATCTCTGGAGATATTTGACTGTGAGCTTTCAACTGACAAGGTAAAAAAAAAATCTCTATCAGCAATGCGGGGAAAATAAAATTGTAACTTAGTCTAAAGATAAAGATGCAGAAAAATAAATTTATTTTCACTGATTTCTGATAAAGAAAAAGAATGCTTTGGTAAAATTGGAAGAAATTCGAAATATTGCTTTGAAATGGAATTCTATGAAATTCATTATCAGAATTGCATATCAATGTAATGAAAAATCCAAGCAGTTTTCAGAGAAAATAAAAACAAAGTTTTTCTCAAACAATTGTAAAAAAAAAAAAAAAAAAAAATACAGCTGTATTTGTTACAAAAATCTCCAAATTCAGAATAATGAATTAAAAAAGGTTTTTATACACAATCTAGGTATAAAAACACAGATAGGATGTTTTTGTGCCTGTCCACAGATTCCTAAAGAGTGATACAAGATTTCACAGGAAGGGATTTGTTCGACGGGTGGCAATTGCACAGACCATCAGCTCATCAAGTTGAAGGCTGGAATTTTAGGATTAGATAGAACTCAATTAGCATATTAAAATGCAAATGGTCTGCTAAGTCATATCTTGATAGAAAACACCTGCACACCGGAGTTTAGTTTTTGATCGATTGGTTTATCATTGTATTTTGCAGCACCCAAATGTATGAAAATATTGAAGTTTGGGTGCATGAAAACACAATGGTAAACCTGCGGATCAACCACTAAACTGATGTTCTGCAGATGGTTTCCACCAAGATACGACTTGGCAGACCAATGCATATAGCTTGTATATAAAATAAACGGTCAAGTACGAGTATTACTCGCGCTCAGAGAGTTCCGTACAATAAATATATGAATTATTAACTGTATTATTTAAAAGAATAATGAAACTTTGTAAAAACCTATACAACGTAGAGTTGGGTATAGCTGTATATATTAGAAAAGTATGATTGAGTATACCACAAAGGTTCAAAGAGATATGAAGCCGAAATAAAATTAAATATTGCTATTTTGTATAATTCTTTTTTTAAACGTATCTTAATCTGGATATGGTGAACTTAATTTGGTACTAACAATAAAAGTACTGCATATTTAAATTTCATTTGGCATTTCATAAAACTAAATTCAACATAGAAATATTTTTCTTTTTACAGTGTAGATGAAATAAAATCCTTGTTCAAAGTTTAAACTTGGCGTTGTACTACGCGCGTTTCGAAAGGAGGTCGCAAAGATGCAACTCGACTTTGTCCGTGCCGCGTTTTTTCAAATAGGTCTTTAATTATCATTTAAAGACACGGGAGGCGTATTGAGAGATCCACTCAACGCAAACTAGTCGCGAATCCCATAGTATTTATGCGATTAATTATAATTAAATTGGTCTGTTTTTAACAATCTGATGTTTACTGCTTTTATGCTGCTACTGGGTATTGCATTACACATATATATCATTAAAAGTTGTTATCTAGTATTTAAAAACCGATGGTATATAGAGTACGCCGCCTCTGCCATTATGTATGTCCAAACCAACCGTGTCTTTAAGGGTTAAGGCTCTTGCCCCTGCCAGCGAAGACAATCACGAGCTAATGCTAATCGTATAGGGAAGGATTTTTCTAATATCTATTTTGTATTTCGATATTTTAAATTTTTTTTTGGCATTATATAGCCGAGATCCGTCTCTACATCGCACCTTTCTTTACTTTTTCCTCCCCATCGGATTAGCATTAGCTCGTTAGTGTCTTCGCCGGCAGGGACAGGAGTCTTAATATCTCGGCGAATTACCGACGATTTTTTTTCGAAAATCATTATAAACAATGCTTTTATACTTTTGATACGATAGGTACCTTCAGCGCTCTTCGATACCTTTGCTGAATGCCCGCAAATAGAAATCTGTATGTAACAGAAAAATGAGATTTTATGAAAAACTATGCCACCTAGGGCAATCGCTATAATTTTCCTGCGAGTATTAAATTAACCTCTACTACCTCTAATTTTTTTCATAATTTTAGTTTCAGTAGATTTGAAAATAGATTGGGGGGGGGGGCACATTTTTGCACTACATTTTCGACGATATCTCTGAAAATATAATATCTAAAATTAAAAGAAATGTATTTTTGAGTTATGCGTTACGGAATCTTTTAACCAATACCCCAAACGATACACAAAGAAAATATATTTCTTCTTTAAATAACCTAATTATCCCCTCTACGTTTTTCCCACATATATTTGTGAATGTTTAATAATCTGTAAATATGTGGGTCAATAGTCTTTATTACATCTCCCAATTTGAACTTCCCACGTTCCGTAGTTTACGAGTAAAATGGCTGTGACAGACAGACACAGGAGTGATCTTATAATGATTCCGTTTTTACTTTTTAAGTACGGAACCCTAAAAATCATGATTATTGCAACTGAGAAATACAAAAACATAAGAAGATGAATTATTGAAAATAAATAAAACAAGAAAGGAAAACCATGTGTCAAGTATGGATTATGAACCCTTTCCTACATTTTTAGTTCAGTTAGAAAAACACATAACACATTTGAATATACACATTTATTAATTCCTAATAATAGACGGAAACGTACTTCAATTGTTTTGTGAAGCTCTGTATGTTCCTTATAAATTTTTATACACGCCACATACTGAGCTGAAATTTAATTCAGAAATAAATACGCTGAAAATTACTGATATCACACTTCTAAGGCTAACATTAGCTTAAGAATTGCTATCCATGGACGGCCATGTATCCAGTTTTTTGTCATATCCCTATTTATTTATATGCTACAATGTCACTTAGCCGACGGGACATTTAGCAGACAGCAATTAGACGACAGGATGTTTAGCCGACAGCGACTGTTAGCCGACAAGACAGTTAGCCAACAGAGGACAATTATTCGACATGGACATTCATCCGACAGGATATTCATCCGACTTAACTGTAACGTAACTGTAACCTGATCTTAACCTAATTATAACCTAAGCATAAACTAACTGTAGCGTAACTGTAACCTAACCAATACCAAACTGTAACGTAACTATAATCTATCTGTAACCTAAACGTAACCTAAGTGTAAGATAACCGTAACCTAACTGAAACCTAACAGTAACCTAATTGTAGCCTAAATGTAACCTAACTGAAACCTAACAGTAACCTAATTGTAGCCTAAATGTAACCTAACTGGGACGTAACCGTAATCTAACTGTAAGTAACGTTTACCTAGTTATAACCTAATCGTATGCTAACTGTAATGTAACTGAAACATAACTTTACCATGACCAAGCTCTAATCTAAGCGTATTCTAATTATCACCTAAACGTAACCTAACAGTTATTTAACCGTAATCTAAACGTAACCTAACGGTAACCTAATTATAAAGTAACCGTAACCTAACTGAAACCTAACAGTAACCTAATTGTTGCCTAAATATAATCTAACTGGGACGTAACCGTAATCTAACTGTAACTAACGTTTATCTAATTATAACCTAATCGTATGCTAGCAGTAATGTAACTGTAACACAACTTTTCCATGACCAAGCTGTAACCTAAGCGTAATCTAATTATCACCTAAACGTAACCTAATTATAACCGAACAGTTATCTAACCATAATCTAAACGTAACCTAAGTGTAACCTAATTATGAAGTAACCGTAACCAAACTAAAACCTAACAGTAACCTAATTGTAGCCTAAATGTAACCTAACTGGGACTTAACCATAATCTAACTGTAAATAACGTTTACCTAGTTATAACCTAATCATAAGCTAAATGTTATGTAACTGTAACATAACTTTACCATGACCAAGCTGTAACTTAAGTGTAATTTAATTATCACCTAAACGTAACTTAATTATAACCTAACCGTAATCTAAGAGTAACTAATCGCAATTGTAACCAAACTGCAAATTAACTGTAACCTAGCGGGAGGTGCATAATATGAAAGAGTGATCAAAGGGCTGCCCAGTCCAATGATATATCACTTGAGGGATGTCGGAAAAGTCAGAAAAATGCTCCCGGTGATACAAATTGGGGGAGGGGGAAAGGGAGGTACATAATATGAAAGAGTGATCAAAGGGCTCCAATGCGATGTATCTCATGAGGGGTGTCGAAAAATGTTAGAAAAGTACCGGCTAATTATACTATCAGCTAAATGTCCTGTCGGTTAATCGCCTTTTCGGCTAAATGTCCTCCCGGCTAATTGCCACGTTCGGCCAGTTGCCTGTCGGTCAATTGTCTGTATTGCTAAAATTATTACTATATGTCCGTTTCGATCAATTGTCCTGTATGCTGTATGTAAATTTCAGCTAATTGTGTTGTCGGCTATATGTACGTATCGGCTAAATGCACGTCTCAGCTAACTGCAATCTGCTAAATGTCTTGAAGGCTATTTGGTTGTCGGCTAAATGTCTGCGACCGGCTACGGGTCAAACATCTATACTAAAAGTAGTTGAGCTTGAAAATGCATAAATCAAATTAAAAAACATCTTTAAGTAATTCATAGTCATTCTCGGTACTACTGATGAAATCTTTTGTGTAGTGTCTATGCAACGGAATAGCAATAATTTCAGCAATACAGACAATTGGCCGACAGACAACTGGCCGAACGTGGCAATTAGCCGGGAGGACATTTAGCCGAAAAGACGATTAGCCGACAGGACATTTAGCTGATAGTATAATATGCCGGTACTTTTCTAACATTTTTCGACAACCCTCATGAGATACATCACATTGGAGCCCTTTGATCACTCTTTATATTCTATGCAATTCATATACACCACCTATGTGCCTGTGCAAAAATATTAGTTTAACTTAACTTATACCATAACTTATCATAAATCAAACATATCATAATTTAAAACTCACTATCAGCAATCATCCCTAATGTTTCCCTGTAAATGAACAATAAATTCGATGCACACCATATTCTTATCCAAACATCTTGCACTCTTTGTCTCCCCTTCTTCCGAAATTTCGTTTCCCGTTTTACTCCCCTTACAGTATCAAGGTTTAAAATCTTTAAAATTCCTTAATATTTTCTTTAATTTTCTGTTTTATTTGTTACTTTAAACTAACAATAAATAGTCAGTCATAAATTTCGTTATCAATTTATTTCACCATATTCATTTCATTAAAAGTTCTTGTAAATTGCCTCTATCGAAAATGTCATTTCTCCCTTTTGCTCCCTCATCCACGGTACCCATATTTTAAAATAAAAACCCTTTAAAACGCTTTAATTTTTTTAAATCTTTTCTGCTCAATTTGCCACTTTATTTTAACAATAAACAAACGATCATAAAAATTTCTCCTCCCCCCCCCAACCCCAACTGAAATTGGTATTTCCTCCTCGCCTCTCCCTCTTACTAAGCATCTGAAATTTAAAGTCCTTAATTTTTTTTCGTTTATTATTTTTTTTTAACTTATTTGTAAATAGTTTCTAAGGTAAGTAAATAATAAGTCGCCGATAAACCCCTCCCCCCCCCCCGCAAAAAAGAACTAATTCTGCTTATTCCTCTTTTTTTTCCCTCAGATCACAAAATTTTAACCTTAAAAGTCATTGCTTTTTTAAAAACATTTTGTACTCTATTTCAAATGAAAATCAAATTTCAAATTTCAAAGTAATTGCTTAAAAGGCGCAAAGGCCAACATAGTGAAAAAGATTCCAAGCCGGGACTCGAACCCGGGCCATCAGTATAGCGCACTGACGTTCTACCGACTAAACCACTTGGAACGATACCTAGCTCGGAAAATTTCTCACTATTATATGTTGGAAAGGCTACGAACGCAGCACAAGATGGAATATTTATCGTGAGTCACCGACCAGGGACAAACACGAAACATAATTAAATCCAGCATCGATAGAAATTATATTAATACATGGAAATTATTCCAGAGAGAAACATTCGCCTTGCATACAATATTTCACCGACCTGGGACAAACACGAAACACAATTAAATCCAGCATCGATAGAAATTATATTAATACATGGAAATTATTCCAGAGAGAAACATTCGCCTTGCATACAATATAAATTATATTAATACATGGAAATTATTCCAGAGAGAAACATTCGCCTTGCATACAATATTTGAAATATTGTATGCAAGGCGAATGTTTCTCTCTGGAATAATTTCCATGTATTAATATAATTTCTATCGATGCTGGATTTAATTATGTTTCGTGTTTGTCCCAGGTCGGTGACTCACGATAAATATTCCATCTTGTGCTGCGTTTGTAGCCTTTCCAACATATAATAGTGAGAAATTTTCCGAGCTAGGTATCGTTCCAAGTGGTTTAGTCGGTAGAACGTCAGTGCGCTATACTGATGGCCCGGGTTCGAGTCCCGGCTTGGAATCTTTTTCACTATGTTGGCCTTTGCGCCTTTTAAGCAATTACTTTGAAATTTGAAATTTGATTTTCATTTGAAATATTGTATGCAAGGCGAATGTTTCTCTCTGGAATAATTTCCATGTATTAATATAATTTTGTACTCTATCTGTTAATTTATTGTAATCATAAATAATCATATAACTATACTCCTCCCCCACAAAAATTGACGCTTGCTCTGACTCTACCCTTACCAAGAACACAAAATTTAGTCTTTTTTTGTCCTATTTCTTATTCTTTAGTAAGGTAAATAAATAAGTCATCAAATAAAATCCCCCCCTTTTTTTTCTTTCCCTTATTTAAGTTTAAAATCTTTGAAAGTCTTTTTTTAATACATTTTCAGCTTTATCTGTTTCATATTGAACAATAAATAATCGATTATATAATTTCTTCCACCCCCATATAAAATTGACGTTTTCTTTTCTCCCCCCATTATTTCCATGCTCATAAAATTTAAAGTCTCTAAAACTCCTAATTGCAATGTTTTTGCCCTATTTGTAAATCTTTAATAAGTTACATAATCGGTCATCTATTAAATCCCCCCCCCCCCGCCAAAAAAAAAAAAATCTGTTTCTTGATTTGTCTTACCCTCAACTCATGAAGCTAAAAAATCTAATTTACAGTCTTTAAAACTTTTTAATTTTTACTTTTTTTTCGTCCTAATTATAAATCTTTATTATCTATAATATTAACTAAATCATTTCAACTATGTACGAAAGTGTTAACAATAAAGCGATAGGTGTACATTTAATTGTGCATAAAAAACATTTTAACTGTATTTTTCAAAGGAAAATGTCTTTAGAGAGATATTTGTAAGGAAAATATTGTGGTTTCTCGTCAACGTGCAAGTAAATTCTCAAACCTTTCGAAATCATTTTATTCCGACTAGCTCAGAAAGAACCATCAAACGTAGATACCAAAGGTGCCTGAGTAATCGACTGAACCGAGTATGTCCATAAAGAAAAAAGAAAAATCATGCGTCTACGTCGATACTTTCCAACACTTACAGAACACTGTAACAAAACTTCGCCGTTTAATAAAGTAAAGAAGATATCTAACTAAACATTTGTAATACCTATGACACGTTTGAAAAGCAGATTTCAACAATTGCACCCATAACCTGGAAGGTACTCAAATTCTTTTGTGCAGCTCATATGATATATGCAGCTCATATGAGGCAGTGTATATGATATATTTGTACTGCATATATTTGTACGGATTCTACATACTATGTTAAAATTTAGTTTTGTAAGAAAATACATAAAACAGTTGAAAATTCACCCTCGGCAATTTCTACTTATAGACGGAAACATACTTGAATTCTTTTGTGCATTTCTGTGTATAGAAATTTTTATACACGTCAAACAGTATTAAGCTGAAATCTAATTCATGCAAAATCATGCTCAAAATTACTGAAATCACACTTGCAGGAATTATTTTCTATCGGCGGCCCATGTATCCAGTTTTTTGAATATCCCTGTATAGGATTTTATTTGTATGATACAAACATCTCTAAGCATATTAAATGTAGTTGAGCTTGTACATTTATAACTAAAAAAAACCTAACACCTTTAAGAAATTCATACTCATTCTCAGCAATGGTTACGAATTCTTTTGTGTGGTCCTGTATAGGGTTTGTAAAATATGTGCACACCACGTAGTGCGCAAAAATTTAGTTAAACTTAAAAACGCATTCTGTAATTGAAAATGTACTTTCAGCATTAATTTTTAATAGCTATATCGGATACAGTATTGTATCAAAATATTTTATGTTTCCCTGTAAATGAACGCTAAATGAAATGCAGACCATATTCGAATGTAAGCATCTTGTAGTAAATCAAAGTAATGTGTATCTATTTCGTCATGTTTGAAATAGTGTAACGTGATCAAAATACGCTACAAACAGTTTTTCTCGTAGACCATATTGAACCAAGTTCTTTTGTCTGACACCGTAAATAATTGTTAAATGCTCATGTTGTACAGAAAGTAGGCTTAGGACACCTCAGAAATTCATATCAATTTCATTATCTTTGTGACAGAGTAATATCAATCAAATACGCCGCAAACGATATTTCTTCATGGGCTATAACATAACGGAATACTTTTGAGTCCCCTATACTCGTACTTTAAGCATTACACATAACATAGTCTATAGTAACAATTTTAAAGTGTGTCTCAATGTACATAAATTTAACTGTGTTTAACATTGTGTAACACTATTAAAATACATCCTAAATAATCCCCCCCCCCCCACATAGACCATAATGTAGCGAATACTTTTGAGTGCATCTGTAAATGAACCATGAATGGTGCACCGAACATACCATGATGATTTTCAATATCGTATATCAATTACATGGCAATCCGACTATATTTACGCTAGTTAGAGCACGGATAGACAGACAGACGGACGGACAAACTCAATCCATAAACACTTTTCAACTTTCTTGGGAAGTGTTAAAAATGGAAAAATGTAATGAAAATAAAAGTATTTTAGTGTTATTTAGATTACGAACCGCTACAAAAAACATTCTTATTTGACCGCATCATTTAAAAAATATTTAGTGCTCAGAAATCCCCCCCCCCACACACACACACACACCTGAATTTACTCCTGTGCACTTAAAATTTCAAATTGTTAAAACTCCTTTAGGTTTTATAACATTCTTGTAAAAATAATCCATAATCTAAATTTTCTTCTGCCTGAAAATGTCACTAAAATTTTTGCCATCCTTCTTTCTGCTAACATCACACTAAGTTTTTAATATTTGGAAAACTTTATTTTTTCTGTCGCATATTTTAGTGCTAACAACAATAAATTGTGTACTATATCTATAAATGACTACGCTGGGATTTAGATTTATACCCCCTCTACAGATGTACAGTACAAAATATACAGTTTATTTGTTTAACTTTTCCTCTCCTAATTTTATGAACATCTTATTTTTAACCTTCAATGTTATTTAGCTTTTATAAATCTCATAAATTTTATGTTCTAAAAAGAATTCGCACAAAAGATAGTTATTTTAGAATATTTGTACCTGATATATTTCCCCCCTCATTCAATATCTCCCCCTTGATTTTAAATGTAATTGCCTTATGTGAAATAAAATAGTTTTTATACTGCACTAATTTCAATTTTATGTTTGTAAAAGCTGTAAAATAAACCTAAAAAAAAAAAAAAAAAAAAAAAAAAAAAATTGAAAGTCAAATCGTTTTAATTTTTGCACTTTTATCATAAACAGATTAAGATTCTTTTTACGGCTTTTACCGTTATCGAGTCTCCACAAAACAGTGGGCTTTGATCTACGCTTGTAAAGCGAAGACAATTGAAAAAAAAATCCTTTACACCTGAAACCTACTGGAAATTATCACATGTAGAGCTTAGCCGAAGTGGGGTGGGGGTTGGAATCGTGCCAGATAATTGGCCATTTGCTGATTGGAAGAGCTCGCTTGTCAATCATTTGAATTTAGACCATCCTTTCAATTCAGCTAAAATGCCAGCGGCCATCTTTATTTCTTTTTATCTGTGACTGCAGTGAGCTCTTAAGGGGTGGTAGTGTCTATTGCTGGGAGTCGCCGGGTCTGTGAGACCGCGTGACTCCAGTTAAAGGTTAAAAAGGATATTACATTATATTAGGAAAATAATCTTTATAAGCCCTCGAATAAATGGAAAGTATATGATTGCACATAATTCACTTCTCGAAAGTAATTCTATTTTTCCGAGCTAAAATTTTCAGCCTTTTGAGACTATTAATATTTGAAGGTCGCTCTTCTTTCACTAAAAGTGTAGAAATATGCTTTTAATTTGAGGAGATATTTTTCTGTCAATGGCTACAACGCATATGTAAACGACTTAACTAGACTTTACATACTTTGGAATGTAGCTGAGAGATCAATTGTGTTACGTGTTTTTCAATGCAACTGAATTTTAGTATACTCTGTGATGTGTATATAATATAAATAAATTCGTATACAGTGCTCTACAAAAAATAACATATATTACCTTTTGAAGCATGCTGGAAATAGGTTTTGAAATGTGTTATGCATTTATAAATTTGTTTATTTAGTGTTATTCAGCTTATGAATACCTATTATATTTAATATTTAAAACGGGAAAGACTTTGTTTTCGTTGGAAAATATTTCATATTCTGTATGTGGTGCATGATTTTTTTTCTTCCTTATTTCTTAATCATGATTAATTGTGAATTACATGCCCATATTTTAATGTCAAGATTTATTTAAAACATTATTTACAAATTGAATAGATTTATTTAGCGAAACTCAAAATGTAATTTAAAATCCTAGACATTCAGCATTAAAAAATCCGCATCATTTAATAAAAACTGTTTTTTAAAGGTAAATTAAAAAAATATATTCAATGCATTTTCTTGCCGTTCCAACAAATTCCTTTTACGTCAACTTGGTGAAAGTTTAACATCTTATATCTTTTTTTCAATTTAAAATTTATATGTTGTTTCCATTTACTTTCACGCTTTGAAAGACAGATTACACGAAAGTCGCTTTAATGAACTTGAAGGGAGTTTTTCTTTCTTACACAATTCAAAAAATCGGATACATGCCACCCTTTTTTATCTATTAAATAACAATTTAATGTTTTTCTCTCACTATATTTTTTTTTCAATTTCTTTGTTTGTTTGTTTTTTTATTCCTTAAGAATCCCTGATGCTTGTGTTATTAATACCTTTTTTTATAAATTGATGCTGCCGATTAGGTAGGTTTTGTATTTTTCTTTTGCTTGAATGGAGAGTAATTGCATAAAAGACAATTAACGTCAAATTTGATAAATGTTAAAAACAGTTTTAGAAATAGTGTATTACTGAGAGGCGTAAAATACTATGTTATAAATAATAAAATAAAATTACTTGAACTAATTCTATTTCTTAAAATGTGGGAGCAGGTTTTCTAAAACTTGAATGCGGATCGACATTTATATTTCAAACAAAATTTCAAAATTGAAATCTTTGATCGTCTGTTTTCCTCGTAAACAGTGTTGTAGGCGTAAAAAATCAGAGATATACCCAAGAATCATAAACGTTCATGGCCAGAATATGTGCTATATATATATATATATATATATATATATATATATATTTTTTTTTTTTTTTTTTTTTGAGAAACAGAAGGTAAACGAATTTTCTTTTTAAAAAATCAGAAGATATACGCAGTATACATCCTTACACACTCCACTACACTCCTGCTCCTAAAACTCTCTTTAACGTAAACTGTCAAATTTTTATTGTTCCATCTTTTAAGCATAGACACTAATATATTAAACCTTTCGCTTACCTGTCACAAATTGAGTATTACACCTTATGAATAAGGATCAAAGAAAACCTAAGTGCTGAAGTAAAACATTTTAGCTAAGCAAGAAACAAAATTGCAATTCAAACATTCTATCGTTTTTTTTTTTTTTTTTTTTTTTTTTTTTTTGTGGTCTGTGGGAATAGAAATAATGAAAAGTATTCGCCAACATATAATGCAGATTTCATAAAAATAGAAGAAAAATTCAAAATAGGTAATATTTTAGGGATGAAACTTCGAGATATGACACATATTTCAGATATTTGATGCAACAAAAAAATATTAGTTTTCTTATAGAACTCATGAAAAAACACTATTTTTACAGTAATTAGAATATATCAGTGAAAAATATTTTTTTTTAATATTTAATTTAACTAGCGGAACTTCATCCACTTCGCTGGTCTGTTTGTCATAAGAACTTCGAAACAAACGAGTCTGAGGTTGTATTCTAATGCTTTCGGCAGCGAACGCTTATGTCAGCTGCAACAATTCCGGCCTCAAATCAAGCGAACCTTGAAAGGTAGTGCTGTTGCTTTTTTACCCATGTGGCAACCAGGTTGCAGTCCCCTAGTGTTTACATGTTATTAACATCGAAAACTGATGCTCTGTATGAAGAACACTAATGCATTCCAATTTAGTTTGTAATCCTTAATAGTAAAAAATATGTAACTATACCGACCAATAATTTATTATGACCGTTAATTTAATACCAACCCTTAATTTTATACAAAATTATTTAAATGCCTAATTATGAAATGATAAATGTTTAAAGATATGAAAAGAATATATACTTAATTTTTGATAATATATTCTTAGTTATTAATAACCCAAAAATGATATGTTTAATTTAAAGAAGGAGTAATAGGCATATACAGGGTTTCAAAAATTCCTGGACACATAATAAAATTCAATATAAAATAAAATAATAATCATACAGCAATGCGGTTTGGAGTAAAATGTTTCTCAAGTTCAAAAGTTTTGTTCATGCGAATGAAAATAATTATTTCCAAATTTCGATCATAGATGGCGCCCTAATGGCATCCGTATGTTTCCTTTTAAACAAGCGTGTTTTCTTATTTTCAGAACAATTTTGACGCTGGGATACAGGAAGGACGAATTCCAGCGTATAGTCGTCATTTTTGTGTCACATCGACAAAAGAAATCTGAAAATTAGAAAAAAGCGCATGTTTAAAAGCAAATATACGGACGCCATTGTAGAAAAAAGAATTACAGTTAGATTGGAGCTGCGCGCTATGTAATTTCGACTTCTACTTCCACTCATAGAAACTCCCAGAACACCTTTTGTTGTAAACAGAACGCAAGGTAACGTTGCTTTTTGAATAGAAGGATTTGTTACGATTGAAAATATGACTTCATTGTCAACGTATAAAAATGAAAGTGGAGCATTGCATCTCCCAGTATCATGATTTAAAGTTTTGTAAATATGTAATATATAACTGTAAATAGTTTTATTCTCAATTAAATGTTTAGTTAAAAGAATTTCGGTGCCTAAATTCATTAAGTTTTGATTTGACACTGATACGCAGATTCTTCTTATTTATTTATTCTCCAGACCAAATAATTATATTAGAATGCCTTTGATATATTTCTGCTCTCGAAGCTGGTAGACGGGAGGTGCTGGGTTCAATCCCAATCGCGCCCGTCGGCCTAATCGTTCGGAGTTTTCGTGGTTTTCTTCGAACCTTGGTTCTCCAAGCGTTAATACGGATTAGGTTCCCTTAGAAAGACCTCCACGGAAGGCACTCCCCCCCCCCCTTAGGGCCTATATCCCACGTGCAGATAATTGGCCGACATAAATACAACCAACCAACCATCCTTTGATATATTACTTACGATTCAAATTCGAAATACTCGAAGTATGATTTACCGATATTATTAAGTGTTGAGATTTAATTTTGAGTTAAACTTGATTTTTCCCCATATATTGGCACCATTTATGATCGAAATTTGGAAGTCATTATTTTCATTCAATTGAAGAAAACTTTCCAACCTCAGAAGCATTTTAGTTCAAACTGCACTCCTCTACGACAATTATTTGATTTTATATTTAATTTTAAAATGTGTTCAGGAATTTTCGGACACCCTGTATTTTGAATAATAGCTGCAAGAAAGAATTATTTTATTATATTTGTTACATATGCTTGAATTATTCTCAACCCTCTTTGATTCGAACTCTCGGAAACCGGAAAAAGCTCGAATTAACCAAAATTCGTATTACTTGATTATGAATTTAAAAAAAAAGGAATTTCACAAACATCCCTAATTTTAAAAGATATATTTTAACAATTTTAATAAATGGGTAAAGATACACTATCTTGCATTTACTCGAATCTAAGGTGTACTTTTTTCTTTCGAAATCGTACCGATTTAACTAGATGTGTCCTTTCAATCGAATACAAAGATAAGTCGCAAACTCTAAAACAGATGTGTGTGGAAACAGCCAAAATAAGGATTTTGTTTAAAGATACACGGTCTCGCATTTACTCGAATCTAACACGCATTTTTTTCTTCCGAAATCGTACCCATTTAACTAGATGTGTCCTTTCAATCGAATGCGAAGATAAGTCGCAAACTCTAAAACAAATGTGTGTGGAAACAGCCAAAGGATTTTGTTTAAAACGCTAAAACCGCCGAGAAAATTTGAGATTAAGGAAAAGTATGAAACTTACGCACGAGACTTCTATTTGCGATTAAGTTATGTTTTAGCTTTTCAACATTGGTATATTAAAAAAAAATATTTTAGAACATTATATTTTTTCTTGTAATTTAACATGTTTCAAACATTCCGACTCACCGTATTTACTCGAATTTAAAACGCTTTCATTAGCACTATTTCCGAATAGCAAGAATTGCTTTATTTAATGCCAGAAAATCTTTGTTAAAATAAAATAAATTTTGCAATATTAGTGTATAAACTTTACTTTACTTACTGTCAACGCTTTCTGAGGAAACTACGTCCGCGATTTCGCGGAACAGGAGGACAGCGGTGGAATCGAAATCCACTTCATTCTTTCTTTCTTTCTAACCGATGACCAGGCCCCTACCTGCCGGGATGCCCCAACTTAACGGGTTTAGTACCTGGCATCGGGGCGAAAGACCGCCTAACCGCCGCGAAGCGGCAATAAACCTGACATCATTGCCTCGATCGTCATCCTATTTTCAGTGCCTACTGCTCGTTTGTGTATACTATGTTTTGCCGGTTACTTAACGTTATAACCTGTTGTTCGGCACCTGCACATTGCTACTCATGTGCACTCAGTGTGTGATCCACTTCATTCAGTTACTGACTGGAAAAAGCGGTATTATAAAATATGCAGAATTGGCAACACTCTGTAGAACACACTGGTAAATTTAGGATTCGGCAGTAAATAATGGTAAGCGACATTTGTCCCTTTTAAAAATATTAAAAAAAAAAAAAAAAAAAAAAAAAAAAAAAAAAAAAAAACATACATTTACATGCACTTTAGAGACAAATGGAGCTACGAGTAACCCGATATAGTACTGCCATCTTTTGAGAGAATGATGAACTCTTTTACTAATTTCTGTAGTAAATGTACCAATTTCTGTAGAAAAAAAAAAGAAAACGTAATTTTATATTTTTGGCGCCTACCATTATTTACTCCAGAGCCCCCAATTTATGTAACCCCCTTTGTTCCCGGCTTCTACTCCCACTGCAGCAGCACAGTGGGTTTTAAATGCATCGAAGTTTATTACTTAGAGGTCTAAGAGAAAGCGCCTAGAATAAATAGTGCGGGAATCTGTTATCCAAACAGTGCTATAAGTTTGTATCACTAAAAATGTGCAACTATGCAGAAATCCAAAGTGCTGATTTCAGCGACATCTTCGGTATGTTTTCAAATTTCTATGTAAACATCGTATTAATACAGCGTCTAGTCCAAATCGTCTTGGAGTTTCAGAAAATATTCTGCAGATGTCTTTGCGATCGACTCTTTGGATTTCAGCATCGTTTGACATTTAGAGAATCCAATATTTTAACACTTCTTAAAGTATTACTGGGATAGCTGATTTCCACACTATATATTCTAGATGCTGCAGTAGAGTGATGCGTTTCTAATGGCGGTGCGACTCAAGATGACGCTATCATCGAACAATCCAGCAATGAAGCGCATGTAAAATCAGTGAATGAAGTTTCATAAATTTAAAATTCTGAGAATGAAAACAAAGAGATGTCTATGAGCAATAAATACTAAATTGGTACAATGTGGAGAATACATAAAATCGCGATTTACTATATTGCTTAAGTTTTATAATTTTTCCTCGTTTCATAATTTTTCGTGTGTTTGTGTGTTTTATACTAAAACTCTATTTTTGAGTCTAAAAAATAACGCGCGCCTTCGATTTGGGGGCGTCTTAGATTCGAGTAAATATGGTGATTCGAAGCGTTTTAAATATGCCCAATTAAAAAAATATGTATTACTTACTAACATAAAATTCTTTAAAGTCTATTAATGTTGAAAAGCTAAAATATATCTTAACTTAATCGCAAATAGAAGCATAATTACAGACATTAAGCAGAAATAAATGTATAATGTAGCAACAATTTTGAAGAAAAAAAATACATTTGTAAAAAATGTCTAATGATGTTTCTTCTAATTTGTATTCGTATTTTTTTTCAGCCAGTCATTCTATTTCTGATAAATACTTCAGTTCTTTGAAGGTTGAAGGTTTTAACTGTATAAAAGTTTGGTAAATAATAATTACATCAGTTACCATTTTTTCATTAGGACATTTAGGAGTGTTGGAACTTTCATCATCTGTTTCAGGATCTTTTACGGAATCAGCTATATTTTCTGGCTAATTACCTTTAATAGTTTAAATGATTTCTTTATCCTTTAATTACCCAAAATCTTTGAAGTCCTGAGAATGTTACATTTTCAGAAATTAATTTTTCTTTGAAGTTCTAGCCTATTGTTAGCAGATTTTTGGATTATTTAAATTACTTGGAGCATTAAACATATGAACACATGTTTTAATAGTCAAGTTTATTCTCGTATTTGTACAGCTGTCAATGTTTACGAATTTTTACTAGCACTTTGAATATTACTTCGTCTTATTTATTCACAGAAATCTCAGATTATATAAGCAGAATATTATTATTCAATAGTAGTGTAGAAAAAAAAATAATAATAAAAAGAGCGATTTCATATTAAATTACCGTTCAACTTAGTGCTAAAAGTAAAGGTATGGTGCTTGTTTTAAAATATTTTCTTTTGTTTATGAGTTTTCGGAAATATCAGTAGATTGTGCATGTGTCAAGTAAAGTGTTATTTCTATAATAGACTGCTTTATAATGTCTAGAATCTGGTTATGAGCAGGAGAGCATATTACTCGTAAAATACGCCATTCCATGAGCTATAAACATAAAATCTACGAGAAAAGTAAGCTTTACGAAAGTTTTAAGTTGTAGGAAATGCTTGAATGTAGAGTTTACGGGAACCAAACAAAGTATTGCAAATAGGTTTGTGCAATGTAGTACCTTTAGCGTAATTGTTTTATCTATCTATATATATATATAAACAAAAGTCATGATTTAATTTGGAAAAAAGGGTTAGGTATGGGTAAGGTCTTAAAAGACTTTCAGATAAGGTTTTCCCCTGGGGTAATTAGAGGTTAGATTTTTAAGATGAAAATCTCGTTTTACACCATTAGGTTCCGAAATTTAGCCGTCCAGAAAACTTTTAATTATAATTCCCAAATAGGTTATGAGATAGGGATTTCATCAAAGGTGATCAAGGGCATGAGTTGAAATATTTTCGGGTGGCTTTGTAAGTAGAATTTAAAAAAAGGAATCATTCAGATTCCACCTCTATATTTTAAAATTCGTTTCTACAACCTTTTGATTGATCATGACCTTTAAACTTTTTCGATCTCGCCGGTTTAAACCATATGTTTATGACAAACCATATCATTTGATATAGTTTGATTGCACATGAGAGAGCACATGAGAGATTGCACATAAGAGATGTGTCATATGACACATCTCTTGGGGAAATAGAAGTAGGGAAATGGAAAAATCATTGAGAACAGGGGAACATGTTCGGTAATTGAACGTGTTCTGTTCGCCCTATTTCCTTCTGCTGACTAGATCATTTGAGCTGATCCATTCGCTGATACCACATCTCGAGAAATTAGCGTTTTGAAAATTTCCCTAATTTGAGAGAGAAAGTATTTTTTTTATTATGTCACCTAATTACATTATTAGAAATATTTAAGTAAATATTAAATTCTTTTCTTAGTAGTAAATCAATATTGGTTAAATTGATTGTATAAGGTTTCAACTTTTTTTTCCCCAATGAACAACAATTTTGTTTAGCTTTACTTAGAAAATGAAATAGCACACTTAAATAATGAAGTAGCACTATTAGAGAACTGTCGGAATAAACATATATTATCAGATAAACCCATATGCAGGAAAATTTGAGCGTGGAAATTGACAATATTGCACCAAAATATTAAGAAAAACAAAACTTCTCTTTGTACCTTTTTCAATGCATGATTGTATCACATCTAGCGGTTTCCAGCTCGCTTTGCAATTCGGATATTTTTCAAAATATCCTAGACGGATAATCGAAAATTATACAAAAAGACTAAACTGTCATTCGGATTTTTTTATTTCCTTAAAATATTTTTAAAAAGACTAATGATCAGTCTTTATAATAGTTTATTATTGATTTATCAAACTTAAAAAAAAAAAAAATGATACACTTTTTCTTGCCAATATTGGTGCAACCTTTAGTGCTCGTGAACGTTAAATTAGGACCTTTTGTAACTTAATGAGTTTTTTAAATATAACATTATTGGTTCTTATCAATCTTTTTCAATCATCAAATGTGCTTTTTATCCATTTAAAATGCGTACATGGATGTAAGAGGTGGGGAATAAATATTGTGATCAGAAGCATTGTCCAATCATTTATTTCAGCCACTGCGTATTTTGTAAGTTTCTAAAAAAACTAACAGTGTTTCTTCTTTTTAATGTATTTTAAGCAAAAAATATTTTTTTATCAATTTAAACATGCATAGAAGGGATGCACAATAAATACTGTGATCATAAACATTGTTCAAACATTTTTTTTTTCTATAAAAATGTCTTTATTAAAATGTATGAAAATAAAACAGTAAAGATGACGTTGGAATCTGGTATCGGTAGTTCAACTGTTAACCAGAGTTCAAGGAAATCTTTTAAGTAAATTACAGCTTACTGTTATGATGCCTTTTTTTCAGATGGTCTAAACTTAAATCATGCTTAAACGTATAAAAGCTGAAACGCCCATAAATTATTTTGTTTTCCTGAAATCTAACGTTAAAAATGATTTTTTTAGGCAAGTGAAAACCAATGAAAGTCTATAAAATGTAATATTACGTTTAAAATACTCCATATTTTTTAAATACAGGGTGATTCATAAAAGATGGGCAGAACTTTAAGGGGTTATAGTACACTTAAAGACAAATAATATTAAATAGGAGACTAAGGGTCCCAGACGTATTCCCAAGGAGATAGGGGGCATTAAAGTTTAGGGTCCGAAATTTCAAATGATTATAAAACATGGAAAAATTGGTCGATTCGTTTGCGGTTTTTCCAAAAAATTTTCTTTATGCCAGTATTTTCTTCAAATAAAATTTTAAAGTTCAATTTCAAAAAATGCCGATAGGGGGCGCTTTAGACTTTGGAGTAACAAACAACTATTTTTTAACGTTATTTTTTGTATTTCTTTAAATGATTTCGAAAGCTTAGACTTAAACTTAAATTTTGATCTAAAAATCTGAGTCCTAACGAGTAGTTAAGTAGCGTAAACTGAAATTTGAAATTTGAAACCCTTCTCCCCCCAGAACAAAAATCAGTTATTCCCGATCTTTGTGTCGTAGATTAGGCTCTAACTACTGCCGCGTTTTGCTAAAATTATTCTTTATGTCAGTATTTTCTTGAAAATAAATTTTAAAGAAAATTTTCAAAAAATTCCGATAGAGGGCGCTTTAGACTTTGGAGTAACGAACAACTATTTTATACCGTTATTTTTTGTGTGTCATTAAATGCTTTCTAAAGCTTAGACTTAAATTTTCAGCCCAAAATCTGAATCGTTAGACGTGGTTAAGTTTCTGGGGAGAGGGGTTTGAAATTTCTACTCCTGAGCACAGTTCAATTTACCATGTCCACACATTGTGTGCTGTGATACGAGGTAAAAAGACACAAATTAGTATTATGTTACCAAAGCATATTTATTAACATGTAATTACAATAAATGTTCAAAATTGTGACAACCAGAGGTTATGCACGCAGAACAACGGCGAAGAATGGAACGGCGAACATTCGCGAAAACATCAGGCTTTTCGAGCACTTCCCCTACAGCGGCGGAAAGTCTGGCGACCAGTTCCTCGGGGGATTCAATGGGTGTCTCATACATAAGAGCCTTCAATCGTCCCCCAAAAAGGAAATCGAGGGGTGAAAGATCTGGCGAGCGAGCAGGCCAAGCAACAGGACCACCTCGACCAATCCATCTGTTCGGAAATGTGATGTCCAGATAGTTGCGGACGTCTCGTACGTAATGGGCTGGCGCTCCATCGTGCTGGAACCACATGACCCGCCGGATGCGTGGAGGAACAACGTTTAACAGGTCTGGCAGCACATGTTGCAGAAATGTGAGGTATGTTTTACCGTTGAGGCGTTCAGGAAGAAGGTACGGTCCGATTAGGTGGTCTCCGAGGATTCCTGCCCAAACATTGATGGAAAAGCGTCTCTGATGAGCATGTGGATACGTAGCATGTGGATTGACATCCGCCCATACATGCGCATTGTGTGTGTTAAATGTACCTTCACGTGTGAAGGTACATTCATCGGTGAAAAGCACAGTTCGTCCAAAATGTGGATTTAGCGCGTTCTGCTGCAGAAACCAGCGGGCGAATTCAATACGATTTGGATAATCCCCTGGAGACAGTTTCTGGACTCGTTGCACATGAAACGGGAGCAAATGTTCATCCTTCAGTACCCTCCAAGTCATGGACTGTGAGGTATCCACCTGCCTAGCCACTGTTCGTGTACTTGTACTTGGCTGCGCCGCTACTACATCCAGAATGGCTTCTGCAACAACTACTGATTCGTCCTTTTTTGCACGACCTGCATTCGACCGGGAAGCGAGAAATGATCCCGTCTCACACAACTGTCTGTGCAAGCGCTCGAAAGTTTTGCGGTTAGGCAACCGCCTGTTGGGAAATCGCTCTCCGTACATTCGTTGTGCCTCTGCACCATTTCCATCTGCCGCTCCGTAAATTAAATGCATCTCAGCCTTTTCCTTATTCGTGAAGGGCACCATCTTCCGATTCATTACTACAGCGTCATACACTTGACTCACCGTTCAGTGGTTTTTATGCCTGAATCGTGTCGAAATTTTGCATACGTGTTCTTCTTCTTCCCCATTTGACATTTGCATACTTTCTGTTTCCTTCTTCACCCGGTGACTAGCGTCAGGAATGGAGCTTTAACGTTTGCATGAGCGACGTTTCCAACTGTGCCAGTGCCTTTATGAGTGAATTCCGACTATGCAGTCCTTGACGAAAGTTGTATTTTTGCCTCGTATCACAGCACAGAATCGTTGGGCATGGTTAAGTAGTGCAAACTGAACTATGTTCAGAAGTTGAAATTTGAACCCCCTCCCCTCGCTACTGAACCACGCTCAGCGATTCAGATTTTGAGCTGAAAATTTAAGTTTAAGTCTAAGCTTTAGAAAGCATTTAATGAGACACAAAAAATAACGGTATAAAATAGTTGTTCGTTACTCCAAAGTCTAAAGCGCCCTCTATCGGAATTTTTTGAAAATTTTCTTTAAAATTTATTTTCAAGAAAATACTGACATAAAGAATAATTTTAGCAAAACGCGGCAGTAGTTAGAGCCTAATCTACGACACAAAGATCGGGAATAACTGATTTTTGTTCTGGGGGGAGAAGGGTTTCAAATTTCAAATTTCAGTTTACGCTACTTAACTACTCGTTAGGACTCAGATTTTTAGATCAAAATTTAAGTTTAAGTCTAAGCTTTCGAAATCATTTAAAGAAATACAAAAAATAACGTTAAAAAATAGTTGTTTGTTACTCCAAAGTCTAAAGCGCCTATCGGCATTTTTTGAAATTAAACTTTAAAATTTTATTTCAAGAAAATACTGGCATAAAGAAAATTTTTTGGAAAAACCGCAAACGAATCGACCAATTTTTCCATGTTTTATAATCATTTGAAATTTCGGACCCTAAACTTTAATGCCCCCTATCTCCTTGGGAATACGTCTGGGACCCTTAGTCTCCTATTTAATATTATTTGTCTTTAAGTGTACTATAACCCCTTAAAGTTCTGCCCATCTTTTATGAATCACCCTGTATAAAACAATTTTAGGCAACGTTATTTATTTATTTATAAAATCTAACTTTATGCGAATTGAATTTTAAACCGTGTTTGCTTAAAAAATGTATCTCGAGCAATGCGAAAAACTATTTTATTTTGTTTTACGCAATGAAATATACCATTAGTTAGCTTTGCTAAAAATAAATTAATAAAATGAATTTTATTTTTAAATATGTGCTATAAGCATAGGTTTGAATATTTCACAACTATACCTATATTTTTATGTCTCTAAATAATTAGTTGAGATAACTGAAGGCTAGACAATTACAAATAACTATACACAGCAAAAGTTCATAACTTTAGAGAGGTAAAGCAATAGGGAAGGGGTTTCTATGCCGATAAATTTATGTTTGCTATGTAAAATCGGAAATATACTGTTATACTCTTCGGGCCCGTCAGTTGGGTGGGTCGAAAAAAAGAAATTTTTGATTTTCGTAACGCTTTAGTGTGGAAAAGTTGCCTACTGTAATAAGAAGAAAAACATCATAATTTTTTTTAAAATCAGTTAACATCTTCCATTCGCGCATCGTACTTAAAGTTGATGAAAATTTGCAAAAATTGCGCTTTTTCTCTATTTTTTTAAGTTAATTAAAACTTTAAAAATAAACACGCTTTAGATTTTTATGCTTGTTTCATTGTTTGCATAACCTAAATAAATTAAATTCTAATTAATAATCTAATTTTTTCCGTTCGCGCAACATCTTAGAAAAAAACATAAATTTAGCAATTTTTTGCAAATTTATGCAAAACCTGTCAAAACTCACCACATGGAGGTAGTTGCACGTAGATTTCCACCTCTGCCCTACCGAACCAACCAACCAATTGTTCGGTGTGGCATTTACATTACATTTGCAACTATTTACAAATTGTTTTCTATAGAGTAGCATTCTTTGGCTTACTGTGTTTTTTACGTTTTCTTTTTTATATCTACTCATTTAAAGTCTGATTTTTTGGAGAAATGAGGCATAACCGATTTAGACTTCAGTGTATTCGGATATAGACATCTCTAGCTTCATGTCCATATACTTTATTCGAGCTCTCTGTCACAAATTTGACACAAATCTTAACAGTCTCGGTGTGACAGGGAAACATTTGTATGTCTCTGATGAGAGTAGTGTCAGAAGTGATGAACGATTTAACATCATCTTCACTCAGGTCCCGCGGCCCTGGGGAAGGAAACAACGCACAAGAATTCCAATTAAGAATTTCTATTTAATCGGAAGCTTGATGTTTCCATTCGGTGGCATTACATTTCTAACAGTCTTCTTCTTTGGGACGGTTTGTCTTGCTTTTACGATCCTTCTGTAACCAATATCTCGAATACGTTTTCTTTAATCGACAATCATTGTCAACAGAGGTCTGGGGTACACACTCTAGGTGCTCAAACAACGCATTTCGTTCTATTACTGGATCGACAACTTGTAGTAATTTGTCGGATAAATAGCGTGATGTTTGGATTGCTTGAAATACACGTTTTGGTCCGTCAGTAAAATATTTGCTTATTTTATAGCAAATTTCACAGGCATATATGACTTTATGATGAAGCCAACTATTTCTTATAAGTTTTTGGGAAGTTAGTCATCTGGAATCGGACAAAGTACCATGGTCCTAATTCGCCAAGTCTTCTGGACAATGTCCCAAGGTGATTGCATTCAAAATATCCCAAAAATACTGCTGTTATTCGCTCAAAAAAGTCCTGTCTGTATCAGGAATCGAACAATCTGCGGGTTCACAATCGATCACAGGAGCTTTTTCACAGTAAGTGAGCTTCTACCCGATTGACGCACTAAAAGATGTAGGTCCTTCAGTTTGACCGTGAATATATTGGAAAACTTGGTGATAAGAAAGCTCATTAAAATGCCGGATGCATATGATCCACATTTTATTATTTTCTAGTCGGTGGAAAGCACCGTTATTCCACCCAGTGTTTGTTACAGTACCATTACACCCTACTACTTCTAGTTTTTAATGTGATATTGATAGTTCAGACAAACAAGAAATAATGCTTTGACTTATATCATTTGATGAACTCGAGGAAGAAGATACATATCCAATATAAGGTGATACAGATCCCTGAATAGTGTTCTTATTTCACATTCCTGTGAAATTGCCTGGCATTAAATTTTTCGCCGAACAAGGTATCTCATTTTTGTCCGTTAAAAAAATACCCGAATTTTCCTCAGTGGGTGTGAATCAGCTTTTCAAATCCGTCCTTAAACGACTCTTGTCTCTTTTTATTTCACACTTATCAAACACATCAGAAGAATCTGTGCCGGTTATCCAGAACACTTGACGCTATGGCAGCTTTTGGCCTATCAGAAACTCCGAAACGATCGCTGTTTACCGCTGTTGCTTTAATTTTAATTCTCATCTGCCATTTGGGCTTTTAGTCGATGTACTCGTTTTGTATTTATTTTCCTCATTCTCCGAGTCTTCAAAAGAAGTGTGTTTGAGTTCATCAATTTCATAGTACACTGCCACTTTAGGAAATTTAAAACTATTTGAGGAACCACTCCGTGCTTGCTGAAGATCACGAGCTTTCCGCTCGGCGTTCACGTTTAACTTTTTTGTAACTGTTTTGTAAATACATCCGATTTTCTAACAAATTGTAATTCCTTTGAAGAATCATGAACCTCAACTCAAAGACACGAATTTGTTTTTCTTTTTTTTTTTACATAAGCATTTAATTTGAATTACACATTGACATGCATGTGGTCTTTTTAATAATAATATAAATACCACACCCAACAATTGGACAGTTGGTTGGGTAGGATGTGGGTGGAACTCAACGTGCAACCACCACCACCACGTGTTTAGTTCTGTGTAGTTTTGTTTTAGCAAAATGAACTAAGGGTTGCACTGTGAAAATTGCGAAAAATTGGTAAATTTATGTTTTTTCGAAGTTCTTGCGCAAACAAAACGAATTGGATTATTGATCGGAATTTAATTTATTTAGGTTATGTAAACCATGAAATAAGCATAAAAAGCTAAAGCGTGTTTATTTTTAAAGTTTTAATTAACTTAAAAAAATTAGAAAAAATTCGCGATTTTTGCAATTTTTCACCAACTTTAAGTACGATGCGCGAATGGAAGATGTTAACCTATTCTAAAAAAATGTATGCCGTTTTTCTTCTTATTACAATAGGCAACTTTTCCGCACTAAAGCGTCACGAAAACCAAAAATTTCTTTTTTTCGACCCACCCTACCCATCAGCTAAGGAAGTAGGCATTGACACAAAAGTTGAACAATAACAATAATTTAAACAATGCAATAAGTAAAAGTAGATGACAAGAACCAGGGTGCTTTAAATTATGAAACAAATGGAAACAGTTGATAGGAGAGGTTTAAATTAACGATGGTCATGTTATAAGAATAACGACTTAAAATGAGAGGAAATATTATACCTCCACCAAATTCACTAAACTATGACATTAACTTAGGATAAAGTTCATAGGAACCTAAGGAAAGATCACTTCAGTTTACAACACAAAGTGTTATTAGAAACTCTTTAATACACAACATAAAATGTCACTAGAGACTCTTCAAGCGTCACTACAAAATGTCACATTCGTAACACTGCAATACCACTATTAAGGGAATCATGTGAATTCTAATATTCTTTTTTTTTAATTATTTAACACCCTACCACGCTGGATATAACCCTCAACTGAAGATTCCCCTTCAAAACACAGCTCACTGGAAAACACACCGCGCGGGATATACGTAAATGTCTAAATATAGTCTTCATCTTTACAGTGTGAAAGATGTTATAAAATCGCTACAATGTCTACAGTCTTATTTATACCAGATAGCCGACCACAGATATTTAATTACATATCATTTTCAGGAAGTATACATAAAAACCAGATTCCTGGCGATTTAGGCATACTTTGCGAAAGTTATAGGGATGACAGAATAGGAGGCTCGGTCATGCACACATGGTAGAATGATGACAACACGTTCCACACAAAAGAATTGAAAAATCTGTTCTACCTTAAATTACTTTCATAAGGGGGTAGCTAGATACTTGATAGCTAAACAAAATGATTCGCACTTTTTTTTGTCAGTAAATTTCGTCAGTTGTCAATCAAAATGTAAATGTAAATGACAATTGCAAGGAAAAAAACAAATATTGTTTACTATGAAAGTTGTTTATTATGACAGAAATACCAAGATTAAATAAAATGAATATAATTACAGTCAAACCTCGTTAATACGTCACTCTCGGGGCCACTTAAACATGACTTACTAAACCAAGTGATTTCTTAAGCAGAGTTTATATTAAATGTAAAATGAAATTCCAAATGTTTATATAATACGCATGGCTATAATTAAATTACATTATAAATTACGTTATAAATTATTGGTAGAATGAGAATTTAAAATCATAAAATGGATGAC
This sequence comes from Maratus speciosus, assembly GCA_963932465.1. Classification (NCBI taxonomy): domain Eukaryota; kingdom Metazoa; phylum Arthropoda; class Arachnida; order Araneae; family Salticidae; genus Maratus; species Maratus speciosus. The sequence goes on from OZ010788.1 coordinate 283,696,574, forward strand.
TAATTAAGGGAAGTATGGCAAGTAAATATGTTATGTACACTGAAAAAGAATTCTGGCACTGGCATCTAGAAGATAAATTGTGGCTCTTGAAAAAATAGTTCCATGCCATCTTTATAAATTCTAGTTCCTTTTTCTAGAGAGTTCTAGTTATCCCTATTACAATTCAATGGCGTTTCCTATATTATCGTGGTCAAACTTATTTAAAAACTTCTGCAAATAAATGCGAACACAAGAAGTGAGTTTTAATAACTATAATGCTACTTTATGAATTAATTCTAGAAATCAAGTGATAATTTCTCGCAATAGAAACTATTCCTAATATAATGTACAGTTTCATCCCCTAGAAAACTATAGACTAGAAATTCTTTATTATTTCGTCTATTCAGTTTATTTCTTTACCTTATTCGCATAACTCGAAAACCTATATTCTAGTTTACGGATTTGGAAAATGACTACCTATTCCTTCTAAATGTAGGCGGTATATTTTTTTTTCTTTCAGTATAGAATATTTAATTACACGATTCAATACATAGCCATTTCTTATTGGTTTTTAAAAAAAATCTATTTTTGTTTCAGGGTAATTTTCTGAAATCAGAAATGTTTTCAAAAAGGAATATGGCACATAATATTCTCTATCTGGAATATTTTAAAACCTAAACTTAGAAGCATGGCCGACAAAAACTAGATGTTTTTGTGGCTAACCTTGACGAAGAATTGGTACCCAATTTCCATATAGCACTTTTAAAAGTAATGCCTTAAACGGAGTGGTTAAGAAATAACGATGCAATGAGTGGAGTATAAAATGTGAAAAGGCGTATAAAAAAGGTTGATACTTCTAAAACATGACGCAATATGCGGAGTGACGTTTCGTTCATATGAATTACGAACAAGGTTTGGCTGTATTAAAAAGTAGTACATTGGACTCGGAGGATATGCAACTAATTTATAAAAAACATCTCAACGTGTTGCACGTCATTCAACATGTAATTAAACAGTCATTTGAGTTCATTCATAAATTATCTAGTTTTAGTTTAGCATTTTTAAAGATAACTGTATGAACAATAATTGTAATAAATGTATGAACTATAATTGTCAAAGTTCAATCAATAAAATTTTTAACAAACTAAGTGAAATAAAGTGATGGATTATTATTCGCATGCAATTTAAATCTTTTTACAAAAATGTTATGAAATCAATATTTAATAAATTGAAAGTTTAACATAAAAATATTCCAATTATGTTGAATGACTTGTTTACCAAGTTAAATATTAGAAATCTCATTAGTCAGCATTTCCTTGAAAGTAATTCCGGAATTAATTCCAGTATCAATCTTTCTGACATCGCTTTACTACACAAGAGTAATTGGGGTATTTTCAAGAAAACATCTCTGAATGTTCTTTTAATTAACGAGAAATGACTTTTTTTTCAGGATAGCAATGGATAGCGATTCCATGTCAGTAAAAGCCGGAAATAAAGCAATACATCGGAATTAAATTTGCACTTTGATAAGTAATGTCAAGCGCATAATGTTTATATATCTGATTAAAAGCTGGATCATTCTTAGACTTAAATTATTTTCTCTTTTTATTTAACAACATTAACAGTAAGGATCAACCAAAACTGCTTTTTAAAACCGAAACCGAATTTCGGAAATCTTCCTATTTTTGGCCGAAATGAAAATTTCCAAAAAAAAAAAATTAAGTAATTAATTTTTGCATAAATATATATTCTTATTAATTAATTATACGTGTGGCCCAAGTTTCCTCTTTGACCATTCATCGCTTCTGACCATTTTTTTAATTTTCATATAATATAAAATGTAATTAATTCACTAACGACACAGAATGATTTTCTAATTATTCGAATTGTATCAAATTAAAAAATGTTTTAGCTATAATACTTCAATTTATCATATATAATGGTTTTTGTAGTTGATTGTCTGTTGTATTAAAACTTTCTCAAACAGTATTCGAAACAATTCTGTCGATTCAAGCTAAAAATTTTATTTTACTGTTACGTCTGCAGTTTTTAATGAGCACGTGAAAAGCTTCTTCAAAGTTTTGTCACACAGGCTTTGCTTGCTTTACAATTTGCACTCATGCCTTGAGTCAATGATGAATGATAATTTTAAACAATGATGTTCATAGATTTTGGGCCGAAAATGAAAACGAAATAGAACCTTCGTTCGATCTTTAACTAAAAGCAACGTTTTAATACTTTTTGTATGGCAATATTTTATATTATACTTTTAGTTACATTCTATCTTTGAAATATATACGAGAAACATCTGCAGAAAAACGTTATATTATTTTTTTTTTTATATATTTTTCTTTCAGCCAATTTAGAGAAATGTTTAATTAGTAGAAATTTTAAAAGGCAAATTTATAACTTAGAAAATATAGCTGAAAAAAAATGTTAGACTATTTTCCAATAAAATATTTCATCAGTATGCAGATTTACTGTTGTCATAGCAATAAAACTTATTGTATGCAATTCAGTAAAAAAAAAAAAAAAAAAATATATATATATATATATATATATATATATATATACATAGCAGCGGAAACTACATTTGAATCTTTGTATATTACTTAAACTAACGCGGCGCAAGGAATAGTGTACGATGCTGCAACCAAGGTATTATATGTTGAATTTCTTCATAAAGAAAAGTTATGTACCCTTTATTCTTATACAAAAACATTTCATTTTAAATCCTCAATCGCCATGGATACTAGAAAATTTGCTTTACCCATCTTTTTCATGTTACTGAAGCGAGAACAGAAAAGAAAAGCCTGACAAACGCTATAAAAATTGAAGTCTCAGATAATTTGTTAGTATTGAGACTGAAATAAAAATATTAAGAAAAAAGATTGAAAGAAAACAAATACTTTAAATTTTTTTAAAGTATGGCATTATTTTAAAATATAGTTTTATTAATGTTTTAAAACCAAAACACTATTGGATGATAAATTAGAAACATTAAAAATATATTTAAATAAATACTGAAACTTGTGTGCAGTATTCGTAGAATTCTAACATGAAATACATTATAAAATCTATGTTTTGTTAACAATCTTAATTGTGGTATTAAACTAAAACCGTTTCTGATTTACTACATTTAATGGTTTTGTGTTATTTTCTTTAAAATTTTTAATTAAGAATCAAACTTTCACTCTTTTGTAAATATTTGTAAGATGGGTATCACAAACGTTGTATAATTTTCCTCTGCGTCGTCTTATAAATATCACCATAACTCAATAACGCAACGCCATATAAAGATATTAAATGTCTTAAAATCTTCTTTGATAAATTAATATGGATGAAAGTAATAGTGTCTAATAAAGCTTTTCTACAAGATAATGCACATAATCGGAATACTTATTATAAATAATACTTTTTCGCATTGATTGAAAAAATTTTATCGCTTAAGTCTATAAATTGACTTATGTTTCCGATTTTTCATCAAAATGCGGTTAGTCTTCCTAACAAGTGCGTAAATATTATCAATATTAATAATAATAATAATCAAGAAGATGATACTAATTATGTTCTTAACCCATTAACGCCCAGTGACATATTTTTAGATCGCTAGACTTAGTGGCAAGAAAGCGCTTTTTGCACCAGTAAATATACTGTAAAAAAAGGACTAAAATACGGAAATTGTACTGGCAATCGAGACGCCAGTACTATTTCCGTATTTTAACGGAAAATTTCCCCGTAAATTTCAGAAAAATGGAATTTTTTCTGGAATTTACGGGGGAAATTTTCCGTTAAAATACGGAAATAATACTGGCGTCTCGATTGCCAGTACAATTTCCGTATTTTAGTCCTTTTTAATTACAGTGTATGAAGATAAATATATACAAATTCCTTGAAAAAAAAAAAGATGAAAATTACTCTTCTTTTAAAAGTGGTGGGAAATCCAAAATTTACAGTTTAACGAAGAAAATAATTCGATCGTTAATGGGTTAATATCATAACAATTTTAATTATGCATTTATTTCGATGAAATAACTATCTGGCTAAACACTGAAATTTAATGCATAAAATAGATTACACCATAATATTTATTTCGTAAAAACATATTTTTACCTATTTGTTTGCTTTTGAATAAATAATAAATGTATTTCAATGTCTGGAATACATTATCTGTAACATTTTTGTAATTTCTTTCCAACAAAAATGTAAAACAATGCAAAACTGCAAGCATAATTTATAAAAATGATATTTAAATAGAGAATTAGAAATGAGATACAGAAATGATGCATTCCCTTCACCATGTAAATGCTATAGTTATAAATCGGATGAATGAAATTAGCAGTACTGTTCGCAACCATGTCGAATTAATAAGAGCGAATTACGTCAGCTAGGTATCGTTCGGGTATCTCGGTATCGGTAGGAAAGGCATTGGCACGACAAGCCAATTTACGCAGGTTCGAGTCCTGGCAGGCACATTTTTCTTTCTCTTGGAATAAACCACAACTATCATAGTCCAACCTTTATTATGATTAAAATAATTATCTAGTAATTCTAAAGTTCAATTTCATTTCATTGTTTAATTTTATAAAATATTTAGGAATTTTAAATTACCTATTAACGTCGAATTTTTTAAATTATTATTATTATTAGCCCCCGGAATGCTATTTCTCCCAGCTTATTTTGTCTCCAATAAATAACGTGAACTTGTGTACGCTAGCCGTAAAACAAAAGCCGATGTTTCATTGTGCAATTAAATACGCTACAGCAATTTTTAAAACTTCTAAGCATCGTACATTTTCAATGTTTATACCGTCGTATTGGGGAAAGAAAGTACTTTTTAATGCAATTTGTTTGAAAACTGCATCTTCATTTGTTTTCGAAATATTAATATTTTGTACTTTCTAGCGATATTTGTTTCGTTTTGGCAACTCAAATATTCCATTTCTGTAGAAAGTAAAGAAAAAAATGTTGAAAAATAGCAACTATATATTTTTGTTGCCATTTTCTCATAAAAAATAAAAAAAAAAAATTAATTAAAATACGTGCTATTTTGAGAAAAATATATATGAAGGATTTATGATAAAACATGGAGCTATTATAAACTATATTTAATTTTAAGTATCTATATTAATGTAAATGACGTCATTTTACATAAAATAAAAGCGTGTGCTTTAAGTCTTAAAATTGAAATATGTTTTGCAGTAGAGTCCCGATTATCCGAGTCCCGCTTAACCGAGTTATTTTCTTCTGGTGGACTGGTGGCTTCTATTACTATGAAACAGCCCTTACAAATGAAGCGTTAGGTGAAGATGAAAGAGCAGTCGTAAAAATTTTGAACTCTGATTTTCTGATCAGAATGAAAAAAAAGGCCATAATTTTTTTTATTAAATTAAAATTAAATTTTATTTTAAAATTTTAAAATTATGCCCATTTTTTTTCCATTCTGACCAGAAAATCAGAGTTCTAACTTTTTACGACTGCTCTTTCATCTTCACCTAACGCTTCATTTGTAAGGGCTGTTTCATAATAATAGAAACCACCAGTCCACCAGAAGAAAATGGAGTAATGGAAATGCCGGGGGCGACACTAAATTCTTAAAAAGCAGAATTCCTGTTCTCTAGTTATTATTTTATTATTATTATTATTATTTATTTATTTATTTATTTATTTATTTATTTTTTACAGTTGTTCTAAAATTTCATTACGGAATTTCAAATTATAAATTGTATTATTTTTTTCTTTCAAAAAGATGTACTTGCTTTCATTTTTTAAAAAAATGATAAAATAAGACATGGATTTTATCAGACATGATATGAATTTTATTAATAGCTTTCTGAATAGTAAATCTTAATAGTAAATAGTAAATCTTGTCTTAATTATTAGTTGAGTGCGCAGAAACTAAATGGCAGAGGAGAGTTATTTAATTATTTTTCCTCTATCGCAAAGTTTTTTTTATCGTCCTTAAATAAACTTTTTGGAGTTGTGTTTTGTAAGAGAAAATGTCAGGTCTATTTAACAGAAAAAATAATGGATTTGTAAAGAGCTTTATTATCACCCTTCCCCTCTCGTTACAGAAAAATAAACTAGATTAGATATGATTACGATTTAAGAATAAAAGGAAAAAACATACAAAATATTAAAAAAAAAAATTCGAACAGAATGTTATCCATAATAACATTTTGAACTAAAAATTAAAAAAAGAATGAAATTAAAAAAATTATCGGACCTTTCTTAGTTCAATATACTTTAAACTTTGCATTTAATAATTATTTCGTCGTACAATTCAAGTTGCTATTTTTAGGATTTTCTTGCTTAGTTAGTATGTATTAAGACTTGACAATAGTTAACCCGGGCATACCCACACTGTAAAAAAAAATCTGTAGTTCTACAGATGTAAAGTTACTTACTAAACTTTAAAATGCTTACTAAACTTTCACCTGTAACTGTACGAAAAAAGCTGCAAATCTACAAAACTAGTTTTTGTAAAGCTACAAAAATCTGTAACTTTACAAATGAATCTGCTAAAATTTCAGTAATCTTACTAAACTTTTATTTGTAACCCTGGCTGCAGTTACATGAAAAGTTCTCGGAATCCCAGTTTCCAAAAAAATTCTTAGTAACCTTACAGATTTTTTGATTTTCGGCGCAAAAGAGTGTCTGTTACATGACATTTTGTTGTTGCCGTTACATGAAAAGTTCTAGGAATCCCAGTTTCCTAGAAAAACCTTAGTAACTTCACAGATTTTTTTTTACAGTGCAGGGTATGAATGGTTTTTACTTTGTCACTAATAAAAACAAATAATAATCACCACCTTATTTAATCGGAGAGAATTTTGCGATAAAAGAAGTTGAAGATTACGTTTAAAAAGATAGTGGTGACAATTGTAACAAACGCACGCACTCCGGTTCTATCAGGCCCGGCGCGTGTCCTCCCAGGTTAATTGTACTAATTCTTAATGATAATAATTCTATTTTATATTTTTAGTTTTTAGTAATTTTTAAAAAAGAAATATGTAAAATTACAGAAATTTATTTGACAACAAAAGTCCGTTCTTGGTTTTTTTTTAATTGATAACTTCCATTTAATTTTTTATAAAAATTCCATGTCCAGAGTTGGTGGACTAACAAGAAATATAAACGTCGCATTAATAAACAAAATATAATATTTTTAAAAATAACATAAGAATTTCTGCAGTAGTTTAATGTTTACTGCAGCTGAATTTTAAAATGTGTCCAGTAATTTTCGAACACCCTGTATTTTGAATAAGAGCTGCAAAAAAGAATTATTTTATTATATTTGTTAAATATACCCGAATTATTCTCAACCCTCCTTGATTCGATCTCTAGGAAACCAGAAATAGTTCGAATTAACCGAAATTCGTATTACTCGATTATAGATTTAAAAAAGTGATTTTTCACGAAAATCACTAATCTAAGACACAAGTTCCAAAATCTTTCTCATTGAACTCAGCGTGTCGTTTCAATCGTTTCAATCATCGTTTGAATACGAAGATAACTCTCAAACTCTAAAACAGAAGTATTTGGAAACAGCAAAAATAAGAGTTTTGCTTGAAACGCACACACACAGGAGAAAATTTGAGTAAAATGTATAAAACTTTCGCACAAGACTTCTATTTGCGATTAAGTTTAGATATATTTTATCATGTCAACCTTAATATACTTTTCAGAATTTTATTTAAAATTTTTTTTAAAACATTCGGAATCACCGTATTTACTCGAATCTGAGACGCTATGATTGCCACTATTTCCGAATAACAAGAAATTCTTTATTTAATGGCAGAAATTTCTCGTTTCAATAAAGCGAAGAAATTTACAATATTTGTGTATAAAGCTTTTTGGAAGAACTACTTCCCAGATTTCGCGAACAGGAGACGCGCGGCAGTTAATGACAGGAAAATGTGATATTATAAAATGAGCAGAATGGCAACACTGTGTGGAACACATAGGGAAATTTATTTATCACTCATTGGTCCTCTCTTCATCACTGGCTGTAGTAGCACAGTGGTTTTTAGATGCATGAAAGTTTATGCCTTAAAGGTCTTTATTAGATATCAGCATGAAGTCGCTTATAAAATCAGCAACAACTAGTCGGATGTGGCAATCCAAAAACTTTGTTCTATCTCATACATGTTAATAGTTCCTAAAAATTGCAGCATATCAATTCCACGGATTAGGTAATCTACACCAAAATCTACTCAACAACAACTTATAGGAGAGTAGCCGTATTTGGTATACTTCATTTATTTTCAGGTATAACTCACTTTATTTTTAGAATATCTGTCAAATATCACTACAAGTAGGCCGTCTATTCATCTACTAACTAAATAAATCTTTAGAACAATTTCTTTTTGGAAATTTTAAGTTTTATTTTAAATTTGAATCCTTTCTCAAAAGCGGTCTAAATTTACCAACTAGTGGCCTAAGTTCGACCCCCAGTCTCCTAAATTGGACCAAATAATATTAAGCTGCTTTAATGAATAAAGAATATAACTAATTTTATTAAAATCAAACTTTGCGATTAATGAAACAATCAAACAAAACGACAATAATGAAATATAATGAAATCAAATGTCTGAAAGTAAGAGTAATTGTTTTAAATCAAAATATAGTCAAAATGTAAACGAAAGTTATAAGTAATTAAGAACATAAAATATGGAACTAATTGACAGTCACTTTAAAATCATATAAGAGTGATGCAAGGCATACACATGAATTTATTTTGTTCAGTTTTTTATTCCAGGGAACACAACATGCAACTACGTTTGATAATTTGAACACTGAATCATTTCTGCTATTTTATGTTTCTTACAAACTAGGCAAAGATAATCATCTCTGTCTTGATTTTTCTTTCTACATTCTGAATAATTAGGCTTTTTTTTTCAACCGAAGATTTCCTTACCTTATGTCTTCAATTCTTCCCTGCCATCCTTTTATTTCCGATTGAATTACGCCTATCTTTTAAAACTTGATGTTCCAATTGCGTTTGTGCTTTGAGAGCTTCCTTTTTGTCGTTTTTTTTATTGATTGTTTGTTCGTTTATTCATTTCAAGTATTTCAAGGATTGGCAAAGATGTTAACACAGCAATTTTTTGGCTTTGTACTTTGAATTATCTGATTTTCGAAAAGGAGTTAATATTTCTAATGATTCTTTGGTTTGTTTTATTTATTTATTTATTAGATTTTTTTGGGGGTGGGGGGGAGGGCTGTAGCTGCAGCCTTCTTGCAGGTCAATCTCCCCACAACTTACTCTTTCTTTTTCGTTTCCTACATCTCTGACAACTTTTGCTGTCACTGATATTTTTCTTCCAGACTGTTTGTCTGTGTCGTTTTCATCATTTTTTTTTACTCTCTTAGTTTTGGTAGGTTTCATGATTAATGACTCTGAATCCGAAATATCGCTAACAAGAGAATCAACGGATCCATATGCAGTGTCTATCTCCTCGTCAGAAATAGCCGAAGAAGCAGCTGCAAAATGATGACTTTTAAAAACATGCCTGTCAGTAGGCCAAATGCTGCTTTCTTTAGAAGTTTGGACGACGCTTTCCTAAAAATAAAAAAAGTAATCTATAAAACGTACATACCTCCAAATTCTTTAATTACGTTTCGAATTTATGATCGTATATCTGGTTCAATTTAAGAAACTCAAATTGATCCAATTAAGGCAACTGCGTCGTTTTTTAAAACAGATAGTCTCAAGACTAATATCAAAAATGAAAACAAACAAATTCGCTTGAAAAATATGAGCAATAAACATATGAATTTAGATATGTATATGAAAACATGACAACTTACCTTAGTTTTAAAACATTCTCTTAACGTTTAGTTGGAAAACAGTTGATCAAAACAGCAAATCTGTGGTTTTCTAAAATTAACTGAAAACAGCACGTGGAAGGCGGGTGCTTCTCCTAATCATAACTGACGTCATTCGTATGAGTAGGATTTTAGTGATAGATAGCTTCTCTTTCTGTAAGTAACGGTTGAATTGCAATGGTTCATTTAAAGTGGCTATGCAAATATGGCTACTCTCCTCTATGTCAACTTCTAACTGAATGGGAAGTTTGATGAAAATCTGTGCATTAGTTTTTCAGATAGAGCTATTGAAATCGTAAAAAATTCTGAATAGCAGTACCACCTGTTGGGCGATTTGCACCAAAAATTAATCAGGACCAATTTATTTCAGGGACTAACTGGATCTGACATTTTGTGAAATTTCATGCATTATTTTTTGAGATACATCTATTACGGAAATCGTGTAAAATGCAGCATTGCAACGCAACCTTTTGGGCGATTTACACAGAAAACTAAACAGCACTAATTTATATTTATATTTTTATTTTTGATTAAAATTCGTGCATTAGTTCTTAAGATAAAGCTATTGCAATAATCACAGACTCACAGATAGACTCACAGAGTGACAGACAGACTCACAGACAGACATTCTGTAAAAACATCAAATCGTGTTCAGCACCTTCTAAATCGTATAAATCGATCGAAAACCGGAAGTTTAAATTTTACAGGAATCCGATACTTTCTTCTTGTAAAGATACAAGAAAGTAAAAATTCTTAAATTGAAAATTCTGTTAATGAAAACAAAGAGCAAAACTATGAACAATAAATAGTAAATTGGTACAATGTGGAGAATACTTAAAATTGCGGTTTACTATATTGCGTAATTTTCATACTTTTTCTTCGTCTCAAATTTTCTCGGGTATGTATGCGTTTTAAACAAAACCCCTATTTTTGCAGATCAAAACAATGTGCTCCTTCGATTCGGGGATGTCTTAGATTCAAGGAAACACCGTGATTCGAATTGTTTTAAACATGTTCAATTACAAAAAAATATATTAAGGTCAGTTGGGGTAACTGGACCATGATTTTAGAATGTGACTCAGGAGCTTCTGACAATTCACCTTCAAAAAGCTAATGTTCATTTGAATTAGAGTCTGAACTTCTGTAAATGTGTTCATTTAGGTTCCCTCTATCAGACAGAAATGCTCAAAATTACATTTTAATATTTAAAAATGTAAAAATATGCATATTTCATCTTTCTTTCCTCATGGGTCCAGTTTCCCCATAAAAATGGGGTAAGTGGACCAGGGTGGTTTATATTCCACACGCGTTTATTTTTTTTTTTTTTTCATATGGGATATAAATTCCTGTTTGACAAAGTGTAACCAACTTAAAAAAGTTTAAACCAAATAGATCATGTAAATTATATACCAACTAAAGAGCGTTGTAAGGAAAACCTTTGCTGTCAATGTTTCTAAAAAAACCCACTAAAAGTGAAAATATTAGAATTATTTTTACCAAAAACATAAAAATTAAGTAAGTACTTATGCACTTTAGTATAAGTAATAAGTATAAAAGTCACGTGGGTATTTTAAGGAAAAAAATAGCAAGGTAAATCTATGAACAAACGGCTACGTAAGTACTTAAGTACTCGTACTTTACCTGTATCCAAGAGTCGCATTATATAGGGAAAATTTTATTGTTCCTACCAGTACCCTTAATGAGTTACCTTCATGATCATTTTATTTAACATATTCTAAAGAAAGATGCGATGAAGATATTATTTTCAAAATAGTGGTAGGAAAAATAAAAGTTTCCCTAGAGAATGCGACCCCTGTGTATCGTACAATTTCCAGGTTTGGCTATCTCGCTTTAAGGGGCAAGGTACTTGCATTCGTAAAATGTTGAAATAATTTAATGACACCAGTATTTACAGGAGAATCTATTCGTAAACAAGTAAAAGTATATTTTCGCGTACTTAATAAAGGAGAAATTTTCATTATAAAATTCCGGTGCCAATGTGGCAATTAGGGATTAAAATTATGTGATGCCATACCAGCATTACCGAATCTCAAGGGGTCAAGAAATTTGGATTGATACCATCCAATATGCTTTTTTAAAATTTTATTACGTAATTTTATTAAGGTATTCTATAATTTTCTTCGTTGTGAGCAAAAAAAACAATGGAGAAATTTATTTCCCATAGTAAGAGAAACTCAAAAATATTATTTATAACTATTGGGGTAACTGGATTCAGAATGGCCTAGTTACCCCGGATACATATCTCAGTTACCCCATTCATGAAACATTTATGGAGTAACTGGGACACCGGGCTTACATTTGAAACATGAAGTAAATATGTATAGATACACTGTAAAAAAACCACTGTAAATTTGCCAGAACAAACTCGATCACAGTGAATGTGTTGTATCTTTCTTTGGTTTCCTGACTATATTAACATGGGAAATACAGTAGTTGCGTAAAATTAACAGCACAATGTGCTAGCAATTTGGACGCATTTTTTTTACAGCACAATCTGCTGGCGTCAAAATTGCCAGCATATTGTACTGTTAATTTTACGCAACTACTGTATTTTCCATGTTAATATAGTCAGGAAACCAAAGAAAGATACAGCACATTCACTGTGATCCAGTTTGTGCGCGTGATGAACAGTACTTTGTACTGTAAAAATATCGTTTTTTTTACAGTGTACCTAATAATATTAAGTAGTTATATGCCTAATCTTTTTTTTAAGTTTGTTTAATAAAAGTACTTACAATATTTTAATAAAAAGCCAAGGAAGTTCTACCATATAGACGTTGTTTTTTAAAAAAGAAACGTAAATTTTTGATAACCTATCACAGTAAAGTAAGAGTTATGATTGAGTTGACACACGTTGTTTGAGGAAGTAGAGATTAAGGTGCATTGTTCACAAAAGCTAAAACTTAAAAAACATCAACAGTTTTTTTATAAAGTAGCCTATGGCCCAGTTACCTCGTGGGTCCAGATTAATATTTGTAAAAAATGTTTAGAGTTGTTTCTTCTAATTTGCATTCTTACTTTTTTCAGCCAATCTTTCTATTTCAAATAAATACTTTCAGTTCTCGGTATGTTGAAGGCTTTATCTGTATAAAATTTTCCTAAACATTAATTACATCTGTTGCAGTTTTTCAATAGGACATTTGAGAGTGTTGGAACTAGAGGTCTGTACGGGTCGAAATTTCCAGTCCCGGGCTTGGCCCGATACGAAAATTAAAACTTCGACCCGAGCCCGACCCGGCCCGTTGAAAAATATATTGTTCCGGCCCGAGCCCAGCCGGGCCCGAGTAAATTTCTACAAAACATTGATTTTTAAGCCGATTTGGTTAAAAATTTGTCTCGTACTAGGAGTTCTGGCCAAAAATATTTAGCTTAACTTATTTTTTTCATGTTTATAATCTTCATTTTTATAGAAGTGTCGCAATCTGCGATATTTATTTTTTTAACGAATCTTTATTTCTTGTTTTAAAATGTTTCAGTTATCATTAATATTGTTAATCCATATTCCATGTATGTTAAAAATCCGAAAAATACTATACAGAAAAATATTCTAAGACGGAATTGCATAGAAAATTGAAAGAAAAATGCGTTATAGACAAGTTCTCTTCTTAGCAAGGGCAAATGTATTATATATTCTTTTCTTACCTGTTAGTACATTAATTTTGTATGGATCAACAGGTTTTTGTTTATAAGTGTGTTCCGTCATAGGCTTGTTCTTTTTCATACGTTTTACTAGATTTTAATTTATCGATATTTTAACCCGTTCAGGACCGGCATCTTTTACACGAATTTGGCACCGCCATTTGTTAATTATTTGACTTAACTTTATAAATCACGAATACGGCGTAATTAAACAAAATCAATTTTACTTTTCTTTTTTACTGGTATCAAAATCAAGCGTTTTAAGAATATTCTGAGGGTGCATATATGAACCCATGATCCCGAACGGGTTAATAAACGGAGAAATCTACTACTCTTTAAAAAGAATAAATTTTAATGTTTAAGTGTAGAATAATGGCCATTTCAAAATGCATGCATTTTTTGCAAAAATTTTTGGGCCAGTCTTAATTTTACTGACCTTTTAATGGACAAGGCTACGCTGAGACAATGATTTTCATACGGGCTGGGTTAAAACTAGGACTGAAAATTTTGTGCCTTGAAGACTAGGAATGAAACCAGTCCCGGCATTGTGCAGAAAAAATAAGTTAGGCCTGGGTCGGCCCGAAAAGATTGGATACTAGGCACGGCCTGAGAGACCTGAATTTACATTCAGTCCCGTGGAGATCTCTAGTTGGAACTTACATAATCTCTCCCAGGATCATTTACCAAATCATCTGTCTTTTCAGGCTAATTATCTTTAATAATTTAAATGATTTTTTATCATTTAATTACCCAAAATTTTCGATGTCTAGAAAATGTTACGTTTTTACAAATTCATTTTTCTTTGAAGTTCAACCATTATATTGTTAGCAGATTTTTTGGATTATTTAAATTACACGTAAACTTTGAACATTAAACATATGAATACGTTGTTTAGCCGCTTGAGGGACGGTGGGATATATTTTATCCCACCTAAGATTTGCACCAGATTTTTTTTTATTTATTTATTTTTTTTTTTTTACTTTTCTAACTTTGGTGGAAAAAAGTTGTAAAATTGTTTTTCATTATTTTCCGATACAATTTTTTGAAGATTCCGGTGTGAAATGGACATTACAGAGACACAATTACTTGCCCCTCAAAGGATTAATAGTCCCGTTTATCTTCGTATTTGTACAGCTGTCAACTGTTACGAATTTTTACTAGTAATTTAAATGTAACTTCACCTTATTTATTCAGAGAAATTTCAGATTGTATAAGATTAATATTATTATTTTTTAATAGTAGTGATAACAAACATTAATAAAAAAGCGATTTCGTATTAAATTACCGTTCAACTAAGTGCTAAAAGTGCTGTTTAAATCTTTCAAGTTTAAAAATATTTTCTTTGTTTATGAGTTTACGGAAATAACAGTAGACTGTGTATGTGCCAAGTAAATTGTTCTTTACATAATAGATTTCTTTATAATCTCAAGAATCTGGCTTTGAGCAGGAAAGTATATTACTCGTAAAACACACCATTCCATGAGCTATAAACATCGAATCTACGAGAAAAGCGAAGTTTACGAAAGTTTTAAATCGTAAGTAAATGCTTGAAAGTAGAGTTTATAGGAACAAAGCAAAGTAGTGAAAGCAGGGTTGAGGATTGTAGGTTCTTTAGATTAATTGTTTTAAATATATATATATGAAACAAAAGTCATTAATCAAATTGAAAAGGGTGATAGGGGTAAAGTCTTAAAAGACATTGGGATAAGATTTTCCACCCTGGGGTATCCAGAGGTTAGATTTTCAAGAGAAAAATCTCGTTTTACACCATTGTGTTCTGATATTTAACCGTCCTTCAATTTTTTATCTATACAATTTCCAAATAGATTATGTGGTACAGTTTTGATCACAGGTGATCAAGGGGCTAAATTTAAAATTATTCGGGTAGCTCAGGGGGCCGAATAATCACTCACATTCCGCCTCTATACTTTAAAATTCTTTTCTAAAGTCATTTTCTCGATCATGTCATTTAAACTAGTTTAAACCATATCTTTCTCCCAAACCATGCCATTTGAAATAGTTTGATCGCACATGTTTCATCTGTAGTGGGAAAATAAGAAGCAGAGACATGGAAAAGTCGTTGAGAACAGGGACTTGTCTCTCAAATTGAGCCTGTACGGTTCGCACTATTTCCGTCTGCTGACTAGATCATTTGAACTGATCCATTCGAATACGACATCTCTAGAAATTAGTGCTTTTGAAATATCACTAATTTGATAAATAAAATAATTTTTTTATTATTATGTCACTTAATCACATTTCTAGAAACATTTAGGTAAATGCAAAATTCTATTTTAGTAGTGAACCAATACAGTGCGTCCCAAACAATTACAGACAACAGTATTTTTTTTTTTAACAATTTGAAAAGAATTTATAATTATAAATAATATCTATACAATAATAATACTATACAAAAATAATATTACACAATCACATACTTTGTGAGAAACTTAACTTTTAATGTCCCAAAAGTTTATAGACAACTCATTTTTTCCCTTTAACTTTAAAATTTTTAAGCCGTTTTTCTAATCACTTCAAAAACTCGATCGGACATACTCAAAACAAGAGTTTGGAGAAATTCTGGATATAAAGAAAATCAACTTTGTTTAATTTGCAGCTTTTGATCTTGATCCGATGCAAATTGACGCCAATGAGCATAGCATATACGTCTCTATTTAATCTTCCCAAGAGTTTCTCTATTGGGTTCAGGTCATGTCTTATGGCTGGCCAGTCTATAACAGTTACTTGGTTTTGTCTAAACCACCACATTGTATATTTGGACACGTGAGTGGAGCAATTATCTTGCTGGAATATGCATTTGTCCCCATATAGAAAACTTTCAATTGGAAGTAACTGTACTTCAAGCATTTTCTGGTAATCTTTGGAATATTGAAGACATGTCGAAAAAGAAATATCGGTTGTTTCATTATAAGAAAATGCTCCCCATACCATGAGTGAACCCCCTTCTTTTTGTCCGCTGAAAAAGGTCGTGACTCCTTGCGAATATCATGCCAGTAATATGTCCAACCATCGGGATCATCTAAATTAAATTTTCTTTCATACACTGAAAAGAACACTCAACCATTCATCTGCCCAATTCATGTGATTTCGGGCCAACTGAACACGAGCGTCTTTATGCAGTTTTATAAAATTTGGTGAACCACGCATTTTGCGACAATCAAGAAACGTATTTGCCTGCAGCCGTAGATGGACCGTGGATTTTGATACAGAAAAGATTATTTATATAGAAACTGACTGTACAGACAGGTTATGGGTTGAAACTAATCTGAAAATCTCTTTCTCTTTCTCTTGCAGTTTAGTTTTTCTCCTTGTACCTACAGAAGGAGATTTTGTTACAAAATTGTCACCTTTCGACAGAATTCGATAAATATCAACCTTGCTGCGTCCAATTTGTCTTGCAATGTCCACAACTTTCTATCCATGAGCTTTTAAACAATAGATTTGAAAAATTTACTTTTTCGAAAACTTCACATTGCGATGCATATTTTCCAATCAGTCGGAAACGGAGAGACAGATTCGCTTTTATCTCAAAAAACTATTGCGTCACGGGTACATAACTTTGTAATATGCAAATGTTGTATATCTCTGCTTAAATCAGCTTTTAACATATGTTGTCTATACATTTTTGGGGCAGCATTTTTTTGTTATTATTTTTTATAATAAACGTATAAAAAGATTTTAGCGCTTTTGAATATCAAAATAGTACCCTTTGTTGTAAGTGTTTTAAAAATTAACAATGTTTGTTGTTATTAATCTATTTTAAGCACAGAATGTATTTTTTATCACCTTAAACATGCATAGAAAAGTTGGACAAAAAATATCGTGATTGTAAACATTGTTGAAACATTTAATTCAACAACTGCATGTCTTTTTCTATAGAAATTTCTTCACTAAAATGTATAAAAATCAAACAGTAAATCCTACTTTGGAATCTGGTATCTGAAGTGCAAATGTTACCCTTTGTTCAAGGAAATATTTTAAGTAAATGACTTTTTATTGTTATAATGCCTTTGTTTCAGATAGCTTATAATTAAATCATGCTTTAAAATGTAAAAGCTGAAACGCCCATAAATTATTTTCTTTTCCTCCAAATCTAAAGTTACAAATGATTTTTTAGGCAACTGAAAACAAATGAAAGTCTAAAAAATATAATTTGACGTTTAAAGTATTCTATATTTTTTAATATAAAACAATTTTAGGCAACGTTATTTATTTATTTATAAATGCTACCTTTAAGTGAATTTAAAAATCGTTGTTACTTAAAAAAAGTATCTCGAGCAATCAGAATTTTTTTTTTACTCAAAAAAAAATATATATTATCGGTTCGCTTATCCAGAAATAAATTAATAAAACAATTTTACTTTCAAATATGTCAAAACTATACTTAAATTTCTTATTGCTCAAAATTGTTAGTACAAATGTTTATAGGAGATAATCTTAAGACTAAACAATCACAAGTAACGATGTACAACAGAAGTTCGTAACTTAAGCGGGGTAGCTCAAGCTTCTTTGGGGATACATATGTTTGCTATAAAAAATTGAAAATATACTATTGAATGCTTCGGGCCCGTCAACTAAGAAGGTAGCCATTGACACAAAAGTTGAACAGTAACAATAATTTATTTAAAGCAATAAGTAAAGGTGGATAACAACCACCGGGCAACGTTAAATTATGGAGCGAGTGGAAACATGGAGAGAGAGATTTAAATTAACAGTGATCAAATTATAAGTATACGCACTACAAAATATCACGCTCGTAACTATGCAAGGCCACTATAAAAGGAACCCCGTGGATTCCAAAATTCTTCTGTTTTGAATTTGTAACACCTTACAGAGCTGGATAACTCTCAACTGAAGATTATCATTCAAAATACAGCTCACTGGAAAATAGAGCGCGAGAGAGATTAGTAAATGTTGAAATCTGGTCTTTACAATGTGCAAGATGTTATAAAATCACTGCAGCGTCTACAGTCATATTTATAGTTTACAGGTGACCACAGATACCTAATTATATCATTTGCTGGAACTAATCATAAAAACTAGATTCCTGACGATTTAGGCACACTTTGCGAAAATTATAGGGATGACAGAATAGGAGGCTCGGAACTTTTTTTTTCGTGAGTAAATTTCGTCAGTTGCCAATCAAAATGTAAATCTAAATGACAATTTAAAGGAAAAAAAAAATTATTGTTTACTATGAAAGTTGTTTGTTATGACAGAAATACTGAGATTAAGTAAGATCAATACTATTACAGTGAAACCTCGTTAGTATGTCACTCTCGGGGTCACTTAAAAATGACTTACCAAGCGGAGTGACTTCTTAACTGAATTTTATATTAAACGTAAAATGAAACTCCAAATGTTTACATAATAAGTATGCGTATAATTAAATTACATTATAAATTATATAAATTAGTAGAATAAGAATTTAAATTCATAAAATGAGTGTCAAATTAAGGAACGTACAGCAAGTAAATATGTTACGTAATATTCATATTTAAATGTACAATTCAATACATATTTTTTCTTGCTGGTTTACAAAAAAATCAGGGTAGTTTTCTGAAAAAAAAAATTTTTTAAAGGCAGTTTTCTGAAATCGAAAATGTTTTATTTAAAGAATACAACATATTATATTCATTTTAAAACCTAAACTTACTGTCATGCCCAACAAAAACGAGATGATTTTGAAGATAACCTTGAGAAAGAAATGGGACCAAATTTCCAAATCGCACTCTTAAAAGTGACGTCTTAAACAAAGTGCTTAAAAAAATAACTATGCAAAAAGGGAATACAAAATGTGGAAAGGCATATAGGAAAGGCCGGGACATCTAAAACATGAAGCAATATCCAGAGTGACGGCTTATCCATGTGACTTACTAAAGAGATTTGACTGTAATAAATAGTAGTAGATAGGCACTTGGAAGTTATGCAACTAATTTACAAAAACAGATCGACGTGTGGTACGTCATTCAACATATGTGATTAAACAATCATTTGAGTTGATTCATAAATTATCTGAAAAGATACTAAGCAGATGGAAAACTATTCTAATGTCAAGAAACTTTATTTGTAACAAATAACAAATGATTATATCTAGTAGACATATTTAATTTTGAAACAAAAAATAGCTTCATAAAAACTATTTTTAGCGTAGCATTCTTAAGGGGGTACAGGACCTTTAACCCTTAAATGCATGAATTTTTCATTTAGAATTGTGTTTTTTTATACTTATGTTAAGGATTAGACAACAGAATTTTTTAAGAAGAATTTTTAACTTTATTTAGTAGCATATTTATGTGATTTTTACAGGATTAATATTTCTATATAAATATAGTGGTTGCAAAGAACTTGGTTCATTTATTAAAAGTTGAATAAAAAGTGTTGCGAATTCGATACACTATGCATTTAAGGGTTAAACTTTCAAAAAATCAGTTTTTGTTTTTCATTCTATTCTGATTTTCTTTTTCTCAACAATATGCAAAAACCCCATTCAAAATTCTGCCGCATTAATTCTTGAGTTATAATCATTTATACACGGTGAATATAATTGAAGGACCGTAGATATTGAATCTTTAAAACGCGTTTCTCAGATTAGTACATTTAATGCTAAAACAAAAATATATTCACATATTTCGGTTATTCATTTTTTGTACTTGAAAAAAAATTCAAAAACTTCTACTTATTTTTGTTTTAAAATTAAATTTTAAACACAAGATTTTGTGTATATTTTGGTTTTAATTTAGAAAAAATTGTGTTATGATTCTATTTTGTTCAAAAGAACTATTTCTATATGCATAATTTATTATATTATCATGCGCGCAGTACTTAATGATTTTAAATCACGCATTGAGATGAATTTTTAAATCTACTCTATATATATAAAATCCTAATGAAACGAATTTATGAAACGGATATATGAAACGACTGAAATGTAACGAATTTATGAAACGATTCTATGAAACGACTGATTAAACAACTGATTATGTTTCGCGGCTATTTCTCCTAAAATATGGAATAGTTTGCGGTGAAACTAACACCAAAAATTGGTATTGATCCGCAGATCTCAAAACTGGTATTATAATTTTTAAATTCGAAATACGTTTCGAAATAGTAATTTTTTTTTCTAATGATGGCAACTCAAATTTTAAACATCCAGATATTTTTTTTTTCATATTTTAGTAAAGGTTATTATTTTAAACTAATTTGGCGGCCAGTTTAGCCTCCCTTAAATGTATGCTAAGAACTAAGCTTTTTTTTTTGTATTTCATTATCATTTTACTTAATACAAAACTTTCATTTAAAACTGAAAAGTTTAAAATTAATGGCTTTCACTTCTTCTTCTTCTTCTTCTTTTTTTTTTTTTTTTTTTTTTTTTTTTTTTTTTTTTTTTTAACGAAACGAAAAACCAAAATTAGGCTCAGATGTCATGTATGCACCGAGATACCTAAATGGCGCCATTATTTTGCCTGACATGGTAACCCGTCTATTGTTGCTTATTTGTTAATAAATGTTAATTTACATTTATTTTCTTTTTATTTAAAAAAAAGTTATAAATTGTTTTGTTCTATAGTTATTAATTATTTTTTTTTATTTATTGTTATTTCATTTAAAAAATAATAGAAAATAATCTAAAAATACATACGTAACTGGTATTCGAAAACGAAGTTTTCGCCAAATTATCGTAAGACAAAAATCACGCCAAACCCGATTAAATAATGCAACAAATCCTGACATTTAATTTCAAATTCAAAGTAATGTTTTAACCCTTCACTGCACGACTTTTTCTATTTTTATGAAAAAAAAAAAAATTTAAGTCTATATATCGGTCGAATAATGGGAAAAATGGTAAAAAAAAAAAATAAATTTAAAATTTTTAGCTGAAATATGATATTTTATAGCGTGTACCCTATGTACGCAATTAGGGTTTTAAAATATTGTATTGTTATATTTTACAACCCAGTGAGCTTAAATTAATCAATCTTATCTGCCTACCACTCTGCAACTTTTTTATATTAATACTTTTAAGTATTCAGTAAAAAAAATGAATGTAAATTTCTACTTAATAGCTTAATCGATTTTTTTTTTTTTTTTTTTTTTTTTTGCATCTGAAGAACAAATTTTAATTTTTTGTCAAATGCAGACATCTGACATGGACAAAATAAGTGTCATTCCATTCTTTGAACTGTTCTTGATCAGGGATACAGATCATATTGGCCAAATTCATGGCACATATTAAGAATTAGTGTTTTTAGGTACGTGCCAGATGTGGCACGTCATGCAGTGAAGGATTAATGGTACTACTTAGTTATCCTGTCGACCAAATTATATAAATCGACAAACCACTCACCAAATTACACAAATTGACGTAATTTTTATTTTAAATAACGAAAAAAGAAATAAAATAGTATAACATTAATAAAAATAAAAATAAACATTCAAAATAAAAATCACTTGATGGCGTAAACACGTGTAACTTCCTTACAGTCAAGTGAATGTGACATTTACGATCAACCATTATTGCCATTTAATCTTATAGTCTGGCGATAGATTTTGGTCGATGGGATAAGCAAGTAGTACCGTTTTAAATTACCACTCGAAAAAAAAATGCTAACTGGCGAGTTAAAATAAAGCTATTGGCGAGATTTGCACCCGGCTAACATAAAAGTACCAAGAATTTTTTGCGATCACGGCAACTTTTATGTAGTTTTATTCGAAAAAATAACTTGGATTCTTTAATCAAAATGGAAACCTTTCTTATTAAAAGCGAAGGGTTATAATTGTTTGCGGCAGTTACATGACTTGGACTATTATAATATAAGTGAAATGATTGCGATAGAATAATATTTGGTGACTTATCGCCTGTGGCTGGCTAACATTAAAGTACCAAAATGGCCGCATGGATTATAAAAAGCGGAGGAATCTTACCGGAACTGCTGATAATAGTCACATGACTTAGGCTATAATTATAGAGATTGTTTTCAATTCTAAACACAGCGCAAAGAATAATATTTCATAACGTTTAAAAATTTATTTACACGTGACTATTAAAAACAGAAAAAAAAAATTTAATTACTTTTAAATGAGTAAGTGTTAAAAGCAGGAAAATATTGAAAATTATGTCTT
This sequence comes from Maratus speciosus, assembly GCA_963932465.1. Lineage (NCBI taxonomy): Eukaryota > Metazoa > Arthropoda > Arachnida > Araneae > Salticidae > Maratus > Maratus speciosus. The sequence continues at coordinate 283,719,188 of OZ010788.1, forward strand.
GAAAATTGTATTTACACGTGAATATTAAAAGAGAAAGGAAACTCTAAAATAATAAATACATTAATATGCATTTAACCCTTTCAGGGGCAAGGTACTTCTATTCGTAAAATGTTGAATTCAGTGAATGGTACCAGAATTTACAAACAAATTTCGAAATACGAAAATGCTTTTATTCACTTACTTAATAAAAGGAAAATTTTCATTCCAATATTTAGGTGCCAATCTGACATTTAAGAATTAAAATTAAGTGGTCAATAATGAACCAAAGCCCTTGAAGGGGTTAAAGCAGTAAATTGTATTATGTCAATCGTTTTAAATCGCTGTTAAAAAATACCGGGAGTCAAAGACTCTGTTTACTTAATTCATTTTATTTTAGCTGCCTTTCAAATGTTTAACTGGTCTTCTTTAATCGAACACGAAAACAACCATTCGATGTCTTAACAGCAACTGATTCGGCCTTAAATTTTCGCAATCAAAGGAAAGTGAATGGAAACCCGTTTACACTGAGATCGCTATAGGTTTTTTCATTATAATACAATCTTCTCTAATTTTTTAATACCCATTAGATTGGCGTGCTTTTAGATTCTGCTTTGTCTGAACGGGGGTTGGCGAGCGTAGTATGCAGGGGGCATTGCCCCCTAGTTTAAAATATATTTTTTGGATAATATAGTTAAGAATAAATACTTTAGGCAGAAATGGAAAAAATATTTTAATTGCATTTTATTTGTGTTTTGGTACTTTGAAAGTAATCGATGTTTTGATACTTTCGACAAACTCAAAGTTAAGAATAAATACTTTAGGCAGTAGTACAGTTTACTTTACGCAGGCTATTGTTAAGAATAAATACTTTTGACTGAAATTAAAAAAAAAATTAATTACGTTTTATTTATGTTTTGGTACTTTGAAATAAGTCGATGTTTTTTATACTTTCGACAGTCTCAAAGGTCCTGTGTCCCCTTAAAGATAACTGCATGAACAATAATTGTAATAAAGGTATGAACTATAACTGTAATAAATGTACAAACTATAATTGTAAAAGTTAAATGAAGAAAATTTTTAACAAGCTAAGAGAAAGAAATTGGTGGATTATTATTCGCATGCAATTTAAATCTTTTTACAAAAATGTTATAAAATCAATATTTAATAAATTTAAAGTTTAACAAAAAAATAATATTCCAATTACGCTGAATGACTTGTTTACCAAGTTAAATATTTGAAATCTCATTAATCATGATTTTCTTGAAAGTACTTCTGAAATTAATTCCAGTATCAATCTTTCTGACATCGCTTTACTACACATGAGTAATTGGGCTGTTTTCAAGAAAACATCGTATGAATGTTCTTTTAATTAACGAGAAATGACATTTCTTTTTTTTCAGGATAGCAATGGATTTCGATTCCATGTCAGAAATAGTCTGAAATAACGCAATATAGCGGAATTAAATTTGAACTTTGTTAAGAAATCTGAAGCGCACAATATTTTTATATCTAACTAGCAAACCCCGCGGCTTTGCTCGCGTAATAGTTGAAATATGCCAAGTGATATTTGCATGACTATTTTTTATTAGAGGAACACTTTTCAAAATAGATATATTCAAAATAGAATAATTCAAAAATTACAAATTAAGCCACAGTTTGACTAAACTTCATTATAAAAGTGCATTAGACCGAAATGAGATTTTAATTAATAAGAAGAACTAAAAGTAATTCTAAATATGATAATTTAGAAATTATTTTGAGACATTTATGCTCATTTCATACGCTCATTTCAATGTTCATTTGAAGTTTTGAAATTTTTAGCAAGCATCTTAACGCATTTACATCTTAAAATTAATCATCATGTCAAACTCCAAGCTTCTTGTCTAACATTCTACCACCTCTCTGGTGTTAGTGGCACAAACATAAAATGCCGAAACAGAGTTGAAATAAAATGTCTCGAAAAATGTTGAAACAGAGACTGTCACCATTACTTTGCCAACAACATTAACCTTGAAAGCGGTTTATATTTCCTTATATTCTATAGAAAACGGAATTTAGATGTTTTTAAAGGCTTTCTTGTTTTTCCTGCCAACCAGGTGATAGTGACACGGGCATAAAATATAGCCCGTATAGGATCAGGGAATATCAATCTTGATTCGCAACCAATAACTTCTGTAATCGGTTTATTATTTCCTGCGATTCGATAGAAATCGTAATTTAGGACTCTTTTAGAATGCTTTTCACTCCTTCCCTTCGCTTCACCCCTTTTTAATTTCGAATTTATTTTCTGCTGTTCTTAGATCACATTTACATTTTATAAGCAACTACCGTGCTATATTTAAAGTTTCTAGCCTCTTCAGTACCGCAGGAATCGCAATTTAGAAAGTTTTTTGCTCCTGCAACCCTCTAGGGGTTGTCGCACCGACATAAAATATGGCTTATGTTTGATCAGGTTCTATCATCATCGATGTGCAACCATTATGTTTGAAATCGGTTTCGTATTTCATTCGATTAAAATCGTAATTTAGATCGCTTATAGAATGCTTTTCGCTCACTTCCTTCTTTTAAATTTAGAATTTTCTTTCGACAATTCTTAGAAAGCATTTGCATCTTTGAATAATTACCATTCAAAATTTAAAATGTTAGACCCCCTCTTTAACACACAAAATGCAATTTAAAACATTTTTTTTCTCCTATAACCCCCAGGTGGTAGTGACAACAACGTAAAATATAGGCTATGTTGGAGTGGGGACTGTAAACATCAATTTGAAATCATTACTTCTGAAATCGGTTTATGTTTCCTGAGATTGCGTAGAAATCACTATTTAGAACGTTTTTAGAACGCTTTTCGTTTATTTTCACACCATTTAAATTTCAAAATTTTAAGGAACTCTTCTCAGAGAGCATTTACACCTCATAAGTAATTACCATGCCAAATTTTCAGTTGCTAGCCTCTTCAGTATCACAAAAATCGCAATTTAGAACGTCTTTTAAAATGCAACCGCAAGGTGGTAGTGACGCCGACATGAAGTAGATCCTATATTGGAGCAAGGGCTGTCATCATCAATTTCCAACATTACTGTTGAAATCGATTGGGTACTTTCTGAGATTGCGTAGAAATCGCCATATAGAACGTTTTTAGAATTCTTTTCGAGCATTTTCACCCCTTTTAAATTTCGAATTTTTTAAGAAATGTTCTTAGAGATCATTTGTATCTTATAAATAACTACCTCTCCAAATTTCATGTTTCTAGGCCCTTCAGTAACACAAAAATCGCATTTTCTAACGTTTTTGTTTGCTCCTGCACCCCCTTTGGGGGTAATGGCACCGACATAAAGTCTAGCCTATGTTAGAGCAATGGTTGTCACCATAATTTTGACACCATTATTTTTGAAATCGGTTTGGTACTTCTTGAGATTGCGTAAAAATCGCCATTTAGAACGTTTTTTAGAACGCTTTCTGCGCATTTTCACCCCGTTTAAATTTCGAATTTTTTAAGAAATGTTCTTAGAGATCATTTATATCTAATAAATAACTACCATGTCAAATTCCATGTATATGGACCCTTCAGTAACACAAAAATCGCAATTTCGAACGGTTTTTTACTCTTGCACTCCCTTTAGGGTTAGTGGCACCGACATAAAATGCAGCCTATGTTGGAGCAAGTGTTATCACCATGATTTTGGCATCATTATTTTTTAAATCGGTTTGGCACTTCTTGAAATTGCGTAAAAATCGTCATTTAGAACACCTTTTGCGCATTTTCATCCCTTTTAAATTTCGAATTTTTTAAGAAATGTTCTTAGAGATAATTTATATCAAATAAGTAACTAATATGCCAAATTCTATGTATCTTGTCCCTTCGGGTCCTTCAGTAACAGAAAAATCGCAATTTCGAACGTTTTTTTGCTCCTGCACCCCCTATAGGGGTAGTGGCACTGACATCAAATATAGCCTATGTTGGAGCAAGGGTTATCACCATCATTTTGACACCATTATTTTTTAAATCGGTTTGGTACTTCTTGAGATTACGTAAAAATCGCCATTTAGGACGTTTTTTAGAACGCCTTTTGCACATTTTCACCCCTTTTAAATTTCGAATGTTTTAAGAAATGTTCTTAGAGATCATTTATATCTAAGAAGTAATTTCCATGCCATATTCCATATATCTGGGCCCTTCAGTAACACAAAAATCGCAATTTCGAACTTTTTTTTGCTCCTGCACCCCTTTAGGGGTAGTGCCACAGACATAATATGTAGCCTATGTTGGAGCAAGGGTTGTCACCATCATTTTGATTCCATTATTTTTTAAATCGGTTTGGTACTTCTTGAGATTGCGTAAAAATCGCCATTTAGAACGTTTTTTAGAACGCTTTTCGCGCATTCTCACCCCTTTTTATTTTCGATTTTTTTAAGAAATGACCTTAGAGATCATTAGTATCTTATAAGTAACTACCATTCCAAATTTTATGTTTCTAGGCCCTTCAGTAACACAAAAATTGCGTTTTTAGAATGTTTTTTTCTCCTGCACCCCCTTTTGGCTAGTGACACGGACATAAGATATAGCCTATGTTCTAAGTTGGACTAACACCATAATTTTGTTACCATCAAATTTGGAATCGGTTCGGTAGTTCCAGGGCTTACCTTCTACAAATGAACATTTTTTACCTCTTTATAATATTAGTATAGATTAAAAGCTGCTGTCAAAATTTCATGCTTACGCCTGACAGTCCACACTCAATTCAACTAAATTTATTTAAATTTCCTTTGCACTACACACTACTACTACACCTTTCTGTGCACAGAACTAGAAGTTTTATAATATCTTTAAGTTAACTGAAATATTTAAAAATAACTAAAAAAACATAATTTTTTTACCATTTTTATATTACCTGTAAATTAGTATTTTTTTATACTCGAATACATATAAAATAATTACATTATCACACAGAGCTTAGATTCTAGTTCAGAACATAGCGAGTAATATGGTATGTACTCTGAAAAAATTCCCAAGAATAAGTTTAAAACATTTTATGTAATGGAAACATTTTATGTAACATCGAACATGGAAATAACAAATAAAAAAAATTATTTTCTAGAAATCGCATTTAAAGATTTCCTATTTATATTTGGTTAAACTATAAAATTCATCTAGAAGTGTCAATTAAGGATTATTAGTGTTTTTATGTAAAAAAAAAGTTTGCAAATCATGCATACAAATATTGTTTACATTTCTCCTGGCCTTTCTACGCCCACTTCTTGTAGATTACTCATTACTTCTTGTTTATTAAATTCGTCATTACTCCTGTTTTAATAACAGTAGAGAAAAAATTAAAGCATATTTACAATCGTAAAATATTGCTCTTTCAAACAAACAATAAAAAATTACCAAAATTTTCACCAAGATCATTTTAACGCAGGTACATGTTATAAAAGAAACCTTTTAATACTTTTTGTAAGGCAATATTTTACATTATAGTTTTAGTTACTTTCGATCTATGGCTTAGCGACAAGCACCAGCAATAGAAAATATTTACAATGATTTCTTTTTCTATTTTCTTATTGTACTATTTTTTGTTACATATCAGCCAATATAGAAAAATGTTTAGTTGGTAGAAACTTTAAAAGGCAATTTTTTTTTTTTTAAATATATCTTAAAATTGCAAAAAAAAAAAAAAAAAAAAAAAAAAAAAAAAAATTCTTATAATACTTTCCAACAAAATGTTTTATCGGTATGTAGATTTTTGGTTGTCATAGGAATAAAACGCATTCTATGCAATTTCTCTAACTTTTTTATACATAGCAGCGGAACTTTTGCAACTTTTTATGCTACTTAAAATAACCAGTTCAACAGTGCTACAATCCTGCAACCACGATATTAAAAATTGAATTTCTTCATAAAAAGAAATTATGTATCCTTTATCCTTATACAAAAGGATTTCAGTTTAAATTCACAATCGCCATGGATACTGGTAAGATACATATTTTAGGAAATTTTTCTTTATCCATCTTTTTCATGTTACTGAAGTGATAACATAAAAGAAAAGCCTGACAAACGCTATAAAAATATATCCGTAAAAATTGATAGTCTGAGATAATTTGCTACTATTGATACTGAAATAAAAATAGTAAGGAAAATGATTGAAAGAAAGCAAGTAGTTTAATCTTTGCTTTTTAGGTAGCTTTCTTTACAAAAAGCTACCTATTGCAGCCGTTCGGAGGAAAGCGATTTCAAAAAATTTTGGTATATTTTCATCGAACTTAACCTTTAGACCCCGAAACCACCCTCCGATCAAAATTGATATATATATATATATATATATATATATATATATATATATATATATATATCAATATATATATATATATATATATATATATATATATCTGAACTATGTTACACTGTAACTCTCGTATTTATGAACCGATTTGGATGTAATTCGGTGTGTACATAGTACATACCAATGTCTCGACTGAGTTCGTTGGCCAGCTTCATCCGCCATTTTGTTTCAAAATGGCGGCCATTTAAAAATTAAAAAAAAAAATTAAAATTTGAAATGTGGTACCAAAAAATTGAAAATGGAAAAATATTTTTTTCTTATGTATTTGACCTTTATACAAAGACTCCGTAGCAGTTTTTGTTTCGTCTATATCTTAAAAAATGGCTGAGGTATAGCATTTTGAATTTCTAGCGAAGCTGACATTTTGAAACGTCCTGAATTTTGTCACGCGATAAAACGCATATTTATGAACCGATTTGGATGTAACTTCGTTTCTACATAGTACAGACCAATGTCTCGACCGAGTTCGTTGGCCAGCTTCATCCGCCATTTTGTTTAAAAATGGCGGTCATTTAAAATTTTAAGAAAAATTTAAATTTGAAATGTGCTACCAAAAATTGAAAATTGAAAAAATATTTTTTTCTTATGTGTTTGACCTCGATAAAAAGATTCGGGAGCAGTTTTTGTTTCGTCTATACCTTAAAAAATGGCTGAGTTATAGCATTTTAGGTAGCTTTCATTACAAAAAGCTACCTATTGCAGCCGTTCGGAGGAAAGCGATTTCGAAAAATTTTGGTATATTTTCATCGATCATGACCCCCAGACCCCGAAACCACCCTCCGTTCAAAAGTTGATATATATATATATATATATATATCTGATATTTGTCGCACTGTAACTCTCGTATTTATGAACCGATTTGGATGAAACTCGGTGTGTACATAGTACATACCAATGTCTCGACCGAGTTCGTTGGCCAGCTTCATCCGCCATCTTGTTTCAAAATGGCGGTCATTTAAATTTTTTTAAAAAATTTAAAATTTGAAATGTGGTACCAAAAAATTGAAAATTGAAAAATATTTTTTTATTATGTGTTTGACCTTGATACAAAGATTCCGGAGCAGTTTTTCTTTCGTCTATATCTTAAAAAATGGCTGAGTTATAGCACTTTGATTTTCTAGCGTGGCTGACATTTTGAAATGTCCTGATTTTTATCACGCGATAACAGGCGTATTCATGAACGGATATGGATGTACCCTGGTGTGTACAAAGTACATACCAATGTCTCGACCGAGTTCGTTGGACAGCTTCATCCGCCATTTTGTTTCAAAATGTCGGCCATTTAAAAAATTTAAAAAATTTAAAAATTTTAAATGAGGCACAAAAAAAATAGAAATTGAAAAAGATTTTTTTCTTATGTGTTTGAGCTTGATACAAAGATTCTGGAGCATTTTTTGTTTTGTCTATATCTTAAAAAATGGCTCAGTTATAGTACTTTGAATTTCTAGCATGGCTGACATTTTGAAACGATCTGATTTTTGTCACGCGATAATACGCATGTTTATATACCGATTTGGATGTGACAATGCGTGTGCATAGCACATAGCAATGTCTTGACCGAGTTCATTGGCCAGCTTCATCTACCATTTTGTTTCAAAATGGCGGCCATTTAAAATTTCAAAAAAATTTAAATGAGGTACAAAAAAATTAGAAATTGAAAAATATTTTTTTTTTTTGTGTGTGTTTGAGCTTGATACAAAGATTCCGGAGCATATTTTTTTCGTCTATATCTTAAATAACGGTTCAGTTATAGCACTTTGAAATTCTAGTGTGGCTGACATTTTGAAACGATCTGATTTTTGTCATGCGATAACATGCGTATTTATGAACGGATTTTGATATAACTTGGTGTGTACATAGAACATACCAATGTCTCGACCGAGTTCGTTTGCGAACTTCATCCGTCATCTTGAAACGTGAATAGTAATTAACTGAACGTGAACTGAAGTTGAACGTGAATAGTAATTAACTGAATTGAAATATGAAAATGTTGCTGATTTCTTAGTGGTCTATAAACTCTTATTTCAATAACTGCGAAAAAAAAGTGGAGTACAATTTTTTTTTAAATTTATAACTAAGCAATATTTATAATCATTCGGCACATGTACCCTTTGGCTTCCGAGCGGTATACAATAAATGAAAAATTATGGAATAAAAAAAACGAATTAAAAAAAAATTAAGAACAATGTTGATACAAATGAATGATAGGACAAAAATCTGTTTTAATATAAGTGTTAAAAATTAAAAGTTATGAAATAAAAAAAAAAGAATTGATGGAAAATTTAAGGACAATGTTAATACAAATGAATGAAAGGACAAAATTTTGTTCTAATATAAGTTTTAAAATTTTATTATAAGTCTTGAAACATTAAGTATTTTTTCATTTTTAACCATTAAAATACATTTATTTAACGTATAAGAAAGTAAATTCTAAAAATTAAAAAAAAAATGACGCAAAATAATTTAAAAATATGGAACAATATTCTTCTAGTGATAACATGGGAACAGCACATTTACATTATCACATCCTCATCAGTTTCATAATCACGATTAGGCTCATCCGTGTGATCTTTAGAAGACATGCAGTGTTTCACTCTGTCCTGATGTCACTTGGTGAGGTAGATCTTGGTCGAAAAAATGGTACACTCGAAGTACAAACTGCAATAATTCAATGAGATTTTTAAACTTAAGGAACTTGAGCTTCGGTTTTTCTTGTGCTATGGGAAGCTCAGACAGAACTGTAGGACATCTTTCGGCACGGCTGGTCTTTACCTAATTCACCACCAGCAGTTTTTTTTGTAGAAAATGTGAAGTTTTTCTTTTCGAAATGCAGCTACTGCATATTTCAGATACCTTTTACTGACTTTATAAAGAATGGTGAAGTGACTTGATTAATAAAATCTTCATCTTTTAGCACTTTTACAGTGAAGTTTTTGCTGGAATCATTTGCAAGTTGAGCCCAGTGCTCTGGAACATGCAAATCTCTTTTATTCCTCTTCTTTTTGATTTCTAAAACACCAAAGTCTTGGTCACATTCATTGTAGGAGTGTCTTGAAATCAAAAAGTGATGATAAACTGTTTCTATGTGTGTATTTTATATGATGTATCGCCAGAAATTCACAATCAAGTGGCTTTTATTCTGTCCTCTACAATTGTCACTAAAAGCTGTAATATGCCTGACTTGAGAGGGAAGATTCTTTATGAACTTTAAAAGACAGAATGCGATCTCTTGGCAACCACGAAAAACCTGGCCTTCATGCCACATGTACGTGTGGCAGTTCCGCTTTCAAGTTTATGAATGTTCAAGCTTACGTCCAAAGTTGACGTAGGTAATAAGCCTTAGAATTGGTTACATGTGGAGTTGGCATGATTTTTTTGCACGTCAAAGCATATCGCGACCTTTCGATCATCCTTTAAATTTTGGAACGCGTCTTTGGCTAATCTGGCAGCTTCAGCTTTGCGGAGATGTAGTTCCTTTTGAGTTTCTGCTTGTTGTTTCTCATCTGCATTTCCATGGTCTATTTTCAATGATAGTTTGTCACACATAACACATGTATCAGTACCCGGTCGGTGAAAACTGAGATTAAAATGGGTGTTAAAATGTGTCTATAGAAACGTCGCTTGACCGGCTGCACGCGGTTTACTTCTATGCAAAAGTAAGCATAGAGTTTCTACATCTCCTTTAAATTGAGATCTGCACTCAGGTATTTACGGTTGGGGATCCTTCTCTAGTATAATGGCTTGCCTATAGAAAAATCTTGTTTATGTGTTCTTTAAATGACATCAATACGGTCTTGTGGAATTCGACGGTTCTTTTCTTCCTCTTTCATTGCGAGAAGGTGCAGCATAAACTGCTTCTCCCCCCCCCCCTTTTTTTTTTTTTTTTTTTTTTTTTTTTTTTTTTTTTTTTTTTTTTTTTTTTTTACTATGTTCTGCAACCGTTTGTTAGAAACATCTTCGCCTTTTTGTGCCAATCGCCGTTTAAAGATGATTAAATTCGTGTGGAGTTTTAAAAGTCATGAAATGGCCTTGTATGTCGTTGATCATGGTTCAGCTATGTGAATGTCAACGGATACAAGTGCACTTATACCCCTTGGTCTCCAAGCGTTTCACGGTTTCGGGAAAGAGGTTAAGTAATCGACCCCTAGAACGCAGCGTATAATTAAAAAATCACTTATATCTCTTTAGCTATAAACAAATAGACTTATTTCCATATAGCCTGTGCACTTAACTCAATTTTTTTAATTTTGTCACTTATACCCCTTGGCTTCTGGGGTCCTCAATTATGGTATTAAACAAAAGCAGTTTCTAATTTACTAAATTTATTGTTTTAGTGTGGTTTGCTTTAAAATTGTTAATTAACAATCAAACTTTCAATCGTTTAGAAGTATTTATATGTGTGGATATTACAAAAGTTGTGTGATTTTTTCTGTGATTTTTCGTACAGATATCAACATAATTCTGTATCGAAACACCATATAAAGGTATTAAATATCTTAAAAGCTTCTTTCAAAAATGACCATGGATGAAAGTAATTGTGCCTAATGAATAATTTTATGCAAGATAATGCACATTATTGTAATAGTTATCATAAGTAATACAATGTTTCTTCTCATATATTGAAAACAAACCGAAACTTTTCTCTTTTAAATCTATAAACCAAATAAAGTGTTCGATTTTCTATCAAAATGCAGCGAGTCTTCCTACCAAGTATGTAAATAATATTAATAATAATAATAATAATAATAATAATATTAAATATAATAATAATAATCAAGATAATTCTGTTAATAATGATCTTAATATCCAAAATAATTTTAAAGAGTCTCAGGACTCTTAAAATTGGAAAAAATGAAAAAAAAAAACATTTTCACCATTTAATATCTAAAACTATATTTGATTTTAAAGCATAATTTTTATTGAGACGAAAAATATAAGTTTGTTCTTTCATTTCATGTATTTAAAAAATTGCAAGACGCAGAATTAGCATTCATGGGGGGCTCAAACTGTCTGACATTTGACAAGCAGAAAGTTTGCACAACAGCTTGTACGTGCAGGAATACAAAATACATTTTTCAACTAGAATGAAAATTTTGGTGCTTACTTATACTTTAGATTACAATAATTACCCTCAACCTAAATAAATTTGTAGCAAAATTTTGAAATTTTCAACAGTATAATCACATAAAAAAAAATTTTAAACAATAAATTTTAGGTACAAAATAACATGAAACATATGTTTTGAAAGTTTCACGGAAAAATATTCAAAAGTTTTTGAGATATCGTGCGAATTATGCCCAAAATCGTCATTTGTAGAAAAATGACCTAAAGTTTCGAAAACGCCGCTTCAGCTATTAAGCAGGTATAATTCTAAAAGTTCTAATGGAAATTTCAAGGAAAGAATTATATCAAATTGTTCAGAAAAGATAAGTTGTTCAGAAAAGATAAGTTTAGCATCTAAGAAATTTAAAATTTCGAAAGTTTAAGAGTCTTGAAACTCCTTAAGTGTGTGTTTTATTTCAATGGAATATACCATTTAGCTAAACATTGAAATACAATGCATAAAATATTTTCTACCATAATATTTATTTCGTAAAAAATTTTTTACCTCTTTGTTTGTTTTTCAATAATTAACAGATGTTTAGATAATTTTTATCGACAGAAATAACTGTCTTTTGTAATGCCCGTATTATACTTATATATTATACTATACCATATTTTCAGGCATTATCACACAATAGACATCTTTTTCATTTTATGTTATTCAAGTTCTTAAAAACATAACACAATATTTTTTATTCAAAAAATTCCTTATATTGTTTGTGTACATTTACATAAAAAAATTATAAAACATATTTCGTTACTTTCCATAATAAAACATATACTCTAACAGTTTTAAAGTATGCTATATATCAATAATACACAAGTACCTGGCATATTATGTCTATACTGCCTAGTTCTGTTTCACAAAAAACGTTTTCGCCAACTTCATCGGAGGCTTCCTTAGTTTGAAATGATGATGTTATTTCTTATTTACAGTTCAGCATTAGATCTTTTAGCTTTTCCTCTTTTTCTTTCTCCTCTCTTTCGTTTTTCCCTTTCTTCCAGCATTAGTCACCAGCGGCTATCGATAGCTGAATGTGTGATGTTGTTGCATATAATAAGTTAACAGATGTATAAACTTAATTTATAATGTTTGCAAAAACATTATCTGTAACATTTTTGTAATTTCTTTCCATAAAACAGTGTAAACTCAAAGCGTAATTTATAAAACTCATATGTAGACGAGATTTAGAAAAGGAATATTGAAATGATAGATTCCCTTCATAATGAAAATTCTATAGTTATAAATTGGATAAACGAAACTAGTACTGCAGTTTGCAGCGATCTCCAACAAATAAGAGTGGCTTACGTCAGCCAGGTATCGTTCGGGTATATGAGTAGGAAAAGCATTGGCACGGCAAGCCAGTTTACCCATGTTCGAGTCTTGACCTGCATATTTTTCGTTCTTTTGGAATAAACCACAAATATGCTACTCGAACCTTAAAAATGACTAAAATATTTATCTAATAACTCTAAAGTCCAACTTCATTTCATCGTTTTATTTTACAAAATATTTAGAAATTTTAGTTACCTAACAACGCCGAACTTTTACCCCCCCCCCCCCTTCTTTTTTAGTTATTCTAAAATTTCAAACAACGAAATTTATAATTTTTCTTCTGTGAAGAAGATGGACATTCTCCCGTCTCAAAAAATGTAACGAAAATAACAGATAAATTGTAACAGAGATGCATTTTATTTATAGCTTTCTAAATAGCAAAACAACTTGTTTTAATTATTAGTTGAGTGCAATGAAACTAAATGGCAAAGGAAATTTATTTAGTTATTTTTTATGTATCGAAAAGTCATTTGAAAAAAATTTGTCAAAAAAGTCATTTGAAAGTAATTCGAAATGTTCTTAAATCAATTTTTTGGAGTAGTGTTTTGTGACAGAAATTTTAAGGCCTATTTAACGGGAGAAAGAATGGATTCGTCCGGAGCATTTTCATCCCCCTTCCTCTCAAGAAAAAAAACTGGATTAGATACGATTAAGATATATTATAAAAATGAAAAATCTCTCTATTCTAAAAAAAAAGTAACTACCGCCGCCGCCGCCGGTTTTGAATTTTTTGTGACCGGAGGTCTTTCTTCGTTAATATTAAGAAAAATAATGCGTACAAAAATATTAAAATCGATAGTATTATACAGAAATGTTTGATAAATACGCTGATGCAGACAGTTTTCAAATCGAAGAATTATTTTAAGAGATATTTAATGCTAAAGTTGAACAAAATCGTTCCACTAAAAAAGTTTTATAGGAGTAAAAACTATTCATGGGAATTTAATCATTTTTAGATCATTTTATACGTTTGAAGTTCCCGGTGTGCAGACTGTATTTCTATTTTTAATTTGACCCATTTTTTGAGGTTTTATTTCTATTTTAAATTAAACTTTTCAGCATTTCTAGAGATATTTTTTACTTATTTTAGAAAATTGTACTAATTTAACCTGTTGTCAACTTTATAAACAGCGCAAACAATAATGTTTGCTTCAAATTAAAAATTTATTTACACGTGACTATTATAAACAGAAAAAATTATTTGGAATTAGAATTAAATAATTATGTACAAAAAGCAGGAACTTATTAAAACTTACGTCATAAAAAGTATACACGTGAATTTTAAAAGGGAAAGGATATTGTAAAATAATAAATTCATTAACAGGCGTTCAAAGTCTTAAATAGGAGAAATTAAGTCATATTTACGTCACATTACAGTTATTACATAAAATGAACACAAAATAATATTGCAAAACAGTTTAAATTTAGAAATTGAGCTAGACATTTATTTGATATTTTGAGAGGATTTTTTCAACTATTTTTGTTAGAAAAGCGCAAATAATATTTCATTTCAAACAAAAGTATTTTCACGTGAATATTTAAAAGAGAAACAATAGCTTGGTCAAAATTACGTCAGATTAAAAACAATTATTTTAAATGTCTCATTTAAAAGAACTCTCTTTTCGCTTTGTTAAAAAATACCAGGAGACAAAGACTCTGTTTACTTAATTCCTTTTATATTATCTTATTTTGAAATGTTGTTACACGTGTCTATGTCATCAAGTTATTTTTATTTCGACGTATTATTTGTATTTTTATTAATGTTGTACTAATTTATTTGTTCTTTCGTTATTTAAAATAAAAATTATGTCAATTTGTATAATTTGGCGAGTGGTTTGGCAATTTATATAATTTGGCGAAATTGGTCGACAGGAGGATCAAGTAGTACTGCAGCGGATTTGGCGTTAAAATTCCCCAATCAAAGAGAAATGAATAGATATCCGTTTATAGGGAGATCGCCACTGTTTTTTTAAATTATAATTCAATCTTTCGAAATCTTTTTAAAGCCGATCAAATTAGCGTGCATTTAGAGTCTGCGGTGTCTGGACGGGGGTTGGTGAGCGTAGCTCGTAGGGGGCCGAGCCCCCTAGTTATACAAATTGTTTTTTAAAAAAATGCGAACACAATATAATCCATAATAAGATTTTAAACTAAAATTTTAATTAAATGAAGTTTAAAAAAGTAAGTGGACCTTACTACATAAATTCCATGTCTTAGTCCAATGTACTTAATACTATGGATTTAATTATTTTTTCGCCGTATAATTCATATGGTATGATTTTCCAGCTTAGTTAGTACGTATTAGCAAGTAGCTCGCTGATAGTTAATTGTATACTGATGCTTAATGATAAGAATTTCTTTTTATATTTTTAGTTTTTAGTCGTTTCCAAAAAAATGAATATGTAAAATTATAGAATTTTATTTGGCATCAGTAAGGAAACTCTTGGTCTCCTTTAATTTTATGATAACTCCTATTTAAATTTTATAAATGTTTCTATGCCCAAAATGAAAATAACATAAGATTTTCTGCTTTAGTTTAATGCTTAGTACAGATGATTAAAATATTTTTTTCTGTTTTAAACAGGAGTAGTACTGAAAGTAGTATACGAAAAGTACTAGTAGATTTCAAAGAATTAAAAGCAATCTTACCTTTAAGTAATAAAAGAAGGAATCCAATACATGATATTGTAACAAGAAAAAAAATCTGTGGTATGTTGAAAGATTATCTTAACATACTTTCGCTTAAAATATTTAAGATTTTTCGAAAATTTTTAAACTATCGGAGTGCCGAAGGAGAAGATAAATACGTTTACTACATTATCATAATATATTAAATTAAACATAGCTGAGTGACGAAATAATTTGGAGTTAGAAAATCTTCCAGTATTTCAAGAACAATAAACCTTATTAAAGTATAAAATAAATAAAAATCCCTTTTTAAGAATTAATGTTTTTTTTTTAAACCATAACTTTAATACATTAAAATATTTCCTAGTCCTTTTAAACTGTGTATGAGAAACAAATACATCTGTCTTTTAAATATTTTCCTACATACTTGAAAATTGTTTATGAATTCGGTTTGTCTGTCTGTCTATTTGGCCGTTTGTCTCTGAGCTCTAGCTATTGTAAATATAGTCAAATTCTAATATACTTGATCTATTTTCCTAGGAATGTTCGGTATTGAAAATGAAGTGTGTAACATTTATAGTTCGTATACACGGACGCTCAAAAGAATGCCATTACGTCACAGTCTATGGGAAAAAATCGTTTGTATTGTATTTTAATGATGTGACACTATTTCAAACATATTGAAATATACATCACTGAGGGCACTACAAGATTCTTACGATAGAATAGGGTTTCGCAATGCATTTATTGTTCATTTACAGGGATACACAAAGTAATTTGGTTATAGTAATCTCTGTGATTATTACAGATGGATTTTCAATTCTGGTATCCGAGTTTAAATTTAACTATTTATATTTTGCTTATCGGTTAATGTGGTTTAAATTCTGCAGATGAGATACAGTGCTGCACAAAATAATTCGTTTACATTCCCACTTATGGGAGGAAATTACTGAAGGGGTATTTTATTACTTAAATAAATTTATGCATACTATGTAGTACAGATGGGTGACAAAATAATACGAACACCCATGAAAAAGGCATGGTTCATTTCAAAGAAGAAGAACGTGCATGTCACTTTGCACTCAATTCTGCAATCAAGTGGTTATGAAAGCTAAGGTATCAGTCGCTCAGCCTCAGTCATAGGTGTTGCATGCGCTTACCATACGCTCCGAAAAACTCAATAATGACTGACCTCTCAGAGTTCGAAAAACGAATGATTCTTAGAATGCGATGCGCTGGTTGCTTCGTGACAGAATCAGCCAATTATTTAGGGCATGAAAGGAGTACTTTTTCAATCGTTATGACAGCATACAGAAAATGCGGCAAAGTGTCGTCTGCGAAGTACAACAGTGGACGTAAAAGAAAGCATTCTGAGAGGGATAAAAGAGAGTTGACTCGCATAGCAGTCCGAAAGCGCAGGCAATCTTTATCCCAGATAACGTCAGAGATAAATAGTCATCTCCAGAATTCCATTTCAGTAAGAACTGTCCACAGGAAACTTCATGCTTCGAACTTTTACGGAAGAGTTGCAATTCGTAAGCCATTGGTGACATCACATCATGCTTTTCGGTGAAATCAGTGGTATAAAACGCACACAAACTGGACTCCCCAACAGTGGCAACATGTCATTTGGTCTGACGAATCAATCTTCACCTTATTTCGAAACAACTGGATCCTTTTATGTGTGGAGAAAGCCCGCAGAAACATTTTCTCCTGACTTCCTCTTGCCGACAGTGAAGCATGAAAGTGCTTCCCTTATGTTATAGGGTGCGATATCTTGGTGCGGCCTTGGTCAGCTTGTTACTCTGCATGGAAAGGTTACGGCTGTCCACTATGTTGATATTCTGAGGAATCACTTGCATCCTTTGTTAAAACTAAATTGTAAAATATACTACTTAAATGGGTAGCAAAGCAGAGTAATAAGCGCAGTTGAATAGGAAAATATATTTAATAGAAATACGATCTAAAATAAACAAAGTACATATTACAAGACAAAATATAAAACCACAGAAAACAGAATTTAAAGGCAGTTGCCAAACAATAAAATGCAAATAAACATTTTAAAGGCAGGTTGCACGTGAACACATAGTTCAACACCCCTCCTCAAGCTGCCGCATTAAAAATAATTTTATCACACATGTTATTAAATTTAATTTTGCCCAATGGCTTTGTAAACATATCAGCAGTCATGTTATCAGATTAACAGTACTTTATATTAAGCGCACCACCTTTATAGAGTTCACGTATAAAACAGTAACGAACATCGATGTGTTTGGATCACTGACTGACACGCTCGTTTTCAATCATAGCTATACAACCTTGATTGTCTTCATAAATCGTAAATTGTCTTTTCTGAGTATCCTCAATTTTACACAATAATTATGCTAACCATACACTTTCTTTACATGCTTCAGACACAGCACTAAATTCAGCTTCAGTAAAATATAGTAAAACGGAGTGATGTTTTCTACTAGAAAATATTACAGGTGAATTTCCTAGCATAATTATGTATCCGGATGTAGACTTTCGATCTGAAATATCTCCAGCTCAATCAGCATCAACAAAAACTTCAAAAGATGATAGATCTTTCCAAAATTTAAATTTAAATTACGATTTCCTTTTAAGATATCTCATTACTGCATTCCAGTCATTTTCAGTTGGTTTACTAACACTTCTTTATAAGATTCCAACTTCTATTGAAATATCTGGTCTGGAAGTATTAGAAATGTATAAAATAGATCCAATTACTTGTCTATACTTGTTATTTGTTTCCAATTCTCTAGATGAATTTTCATTTCATAATATTAAAATATTTATTTGCTTAAAAGACGTTATAAAAACACATTAAAAGTAAATTAAAAACTCTTTATTTACATGTTTCAACTCATTTTCTGAGTCGTCGTCAGAATGTATAAAAAAAATTACAAATGCATAATGAAAAATGTAAAAAATCATCGAAAATAAACAAGTAATCATGTATCGCGCCCTATATTTTCGCGATTTCTCGTGTTCCCTCTATGTCGCGATGCCGTAATTTATCCAACCATTCAACCCATAAATTCGGGATACGAAAAGATAATGTATGGTTACAAACTCTTGAACCTCTTAAATAAATTTCAACGGACTCTCTTATGAATAATTGTAAATAAAAATTAGACCTGTAGATGATTTTACTCCCGTTAAAAAGTAAGTTAATGTTCTCTATTTGATTTAGCCGGGATAAAGCAGTATTACCTCTATTGTATTTTATGTCCACTATATGTTCTTTACATCTGATATTGAATTTTTGTTGGGTTATACCTATATAATTATTTTTGATTCCTTCCTCCCAAAAAAATGGAACCATATAAACTCCTGAGAGGTCATCTCTATTAATCGGATCAATTTTAGTATTTAAAAGCATTTTTAATTTCCGAAGCGGCTTCGCGATCAGACATAAGTCAAAATTTATTAAATGATTTTTTATATGTTCAAAGAAACCCGGGAAATAATTTGCTACAACCCTTTTCATAGTAACTTCATTAATATTTTTATTTTTATTTTTAGAAGTGTCAAAGGAGCTCTGAATTAATTTGTTAATTAATTTTACCTGATATCCATTATCACTAGCAATACGTTTAATTTTCTCTCATTCATCCCCCAGATTTATGTCAGAAGAAATCTTGAAAGCACGATTGATTAGGAACCTGAAGGTGGATAATTTGCAAGGCAATGGGGTGCATGCATAGGAAGGTATAACGTTTAAATCTGCGATAGGTTTTCGGTAAACTAAACGAATTAATTCATTCCCCTTTCTCTGTAACTCAACATCTAAAAAAGCTAATTTTGCCCCTGTTTCTAGTTCAAAAGTAAGCTTAATATTATTGTCAAGTTCATTTAACTGTTGTATGAAAATCATTAACTCATCTATATTACCTCGCCAAACAATAAAAATATCGTCTACATAACGTAACCATACTAAAGGAACTACCTCAAAAATGCTGAAAATTTTATATGCGAGGGGGCGTAATTTAAATTCCGCCAGAAGGCCAGATATTGGGGATCCCATCTGAGCACCAAATGATTGTTCATAAATAACATTGTCAAAAAAAAAATATATTTGAAATAATTAAGTTTAAACCACTCTTTAAAGTGTTCTTCATGGGCAGATCAACGAAATTAGGGAGAGTTATTAGGGAGGGGGGAATCAAAAATCATTATATAGGTATAACCCAAAGAAAATTCAATATCAGATGTAAAGAACATATAGCGGACATAAAATACAATAGAGGTAATACTGCTTTATCCCGGCTAAATCAAATAGAGAACACTAACATACTTTTTAACGAGAGTAAAATCATCTACAGGTCTATTTTTTATTTACAATTATTCATAAGAGAGTCCATTGAAATTTATTTAAGAAGTTCAGGAGTTTGTAACGATACATTATCTTTTCGTATCCCGAATTTATGGGTTGAATGGTTGGATAAATTACGGCATCGCGACATAGAGGGAACACGAGCAATCGCGAATATATTGGGCAGGTTACATGGTTACTTGTTTATTTTCGATGATGTTTTCCATTTTTCATTATGCATTTGTAATTTTCTATTATACATTCTGACGACGACTCAGAAAATGAGTTGAAACATGTAAATAAAGAGTTTTTAATTTACTTTTAATGTGTTTTTATAACGTCTTTTAAGCAAATAAATATTTTAATATTATGATATGATTAGAAAGGGACGTAATTTTGACTTACTACTGATTTTCATTTGAATCTTCATTTTTCAAAAATTATGGACTCACATGGATATTTGCATTTTTAGCTTCTTGTATTTATTACAGTCACCTGGTTCATGAACATTAGTTAATATTTCAATTTCTTCATCGTTGAGACAAATTTCATTTCTTGAAATGATTACTTTATTTGTTTCTTTATCGAGAATAATATAACCTTTAGATTCTTCTGCATAACCAAGAAAAATTTCTTCTTTGCTTCTGTTGTCCAATTTTCTTCTCAATACAGGTGCAATATAATATATAACTTTGCAACCAAATATTTTTAAGTGCTTTACTGTTAATTTATATCCATGCCATATTTCAAAAGATGTTTTCTCAGAAACATTTGTGGGTAAATGATTTTGCAGGTAGCACGATGTCACTATTCCAGTCCCCCCCCCCCCCTTAAAAAAAACTTTTTATCTAACTTTGAATCTTCTAGCATGCATTTTGTCATTTCAGTCAAACAAAGATTCCTTCATTCTACAACCCGTTGTGTTGAGGAAAATGTGGTACTGCAGTATTCTTCTGGTCAAATAGCGAAATTCATGCTGGTATTTGTTTGCTAGACAAGCATTAAATGCTGTATTCCAGCAAAGTAAACTAGCAAAAACTACCACAAACTACCACAACACATTTGCTGGCTCCACCATAATTACCAGCAAGTCATGGCGTGTATTGGAAAACTTTTCTGCTTGGCCAGGACAAGCATTAAATGCTGTATCTTAGCAAAGTAAACTAGCATAAACTACCACAACACATTTGCTGGTTCCACCATAATTACCAGCAAGTCATGGTGTTTATTGGAACACTTTTCTGCTTGGCCAGCATACCTATTCCAGCTTGTGTTGCTTGAATAGGTTGCTGGCCTAGCAGCAATCAAGATCACCACTTGCTTGTAATTTCTGCTATTCTAGCAGTAATTCACAAGCAACAGATACTTTTTTGTTGCTATTCTATCATTACATTTCTACCATCAGTTGCTTTTAATTTTTGCTTTTCTAGCATTATTTGTAATTAACTTTTGCTAGGCTGGCATTACATTTCTAGCATCAGTTGCTTTTAATTTTTGCTTTTCTAGCATTATTTGCAATTAATTTTTGCTAGGGCATTACATTTCTAGCATCACTTGCTTTTAATTTTTGCTATGCTAGCATTAATTTTCTAGCATCACTTGCTTTTTTTTTTTTTCTATTCTCCCGGTAAGGAAAAAATGACGCTGGTGGCCCCATCTTTGGAGAATTTCTGAAGTGCCTACATTTTTTAGAAGGGATATTATATCGGGTTTTCTTTTCCTCTGACAAGGACAGAACTCACTATCTCCGGTTTGAGAACTTGATGCTCTACTAACTTCGCTACTGGGGTCGTGTTTGTAAACGATTTTAAATGGGTGTAGAGCTGATTCTGCTGTGTGTTGATATTTTATAAGATAAGGGTGAATTTATCGATGATGTTATTCTCCAAGTTTCAATTAATAAGGTTAATTTATTACTAGGGTTTTTTCTATGTTTAATGGATAATTAGAATATGGCTTGATTATTATAATTCATTAGTGGAATTTTCTTGACTGGTTTGAATATGGTCATAATTATTTGTTGCAGAAAAAAATATTTTGAAGTGTATTTAGGATAGAATTTATCAATTTCAGGTGGGGGTTAAGATTTTAAAATTTTAGTCCTTATTGGAGGGAGGTGGTCAGTTGTACATATTTTCGATTCGATCGTTATGAACTTATTTCTTAAATGAAACAGCGCTCTTTGAATTTTGAAATTTAACTGACGAAAAGAATGGATTTTTTTGTATAATTAAAATAATTAAACACTAAGAGAATGAACAGCTAAGAATTTTACGATTGGGAAGTGGAGGGGAGGCGCTTTTTCCCAAAAATCATTCATGGAAATTAATTTTCAGTTTTTTTTTTATATTTATGTGTTAAAATTTGATCGAAACTGGGGGTGGGGCGCTTTTTCCCAATAAATCATTTACAGAAATTAATTTTCAGTTTTTTCAGTTTTTTTTTTTTTAGATTTATGTGTTTAGATTTTATTTAAAACGGGTGGACGAAGGTAGTATTGAATTTACATTGTACTGGTTCGAAAAGGAAATCTACCGCCCCTGGATTTTGAAATTTAACACAATAATATTTTTTTCTCTGATTTTAATTAACACAATAAATTTAATCTTTTCGAGAACTTAAACGAATTAAATACTAAGAGAAAGTGCAGCTATGAATTTTCTTCCAATTCGGGGGGGGGGGGGGGGCTTTTTCCCCTTTAAGTCTACCATAGAAATTATTTGTTAATTTTTTTGAGTTTATGTTTTAAAAAATTATCTTAAACGTGTTCAAGGGGCAGTGATTAATTCAACAGGCGGTGACAGAGCCCTCCCCCCCCCCCCCCCTCCCAGCTTTTGAAATTTAATGAACAAAATTTTATTTTTCTACCATTTTTAAAGATATAGAAAAATTAAAATTTACAGGTAACCTAAAATTATTTAACAGTAAGAGGAAGATCAGTTTAAAAATTTACGTTGGGGAGGGGGTGGGGATTACTCTTCTATATTCGCTTTGGAAATTAATTATTAGTTCTGTTTCTTTTGATATTTAGATGTTAAAAACTAATCTCAAATGGGTGGTTTAAGACAGTATTGAATTCAGGAGAGGGCCAGCCCGGATTTTAGATTTTAATGAACAATTTTTTTTCTCCGTGTTTTTAAAGACATACTGATTTTTTTTCGAGCAAGTCAGAATATTTAGATTCTAAGAAACAGAAGAAAAACTATTCCGTTATAGGCGGCGGGGGGGGGGGGGGGGGTGCTCCCCTAGAAGACTGTCATAGAAGTTAAATCCCTCACAGAATTTGACACACCCCCATAGAAGTTAATTAAAAAAATAGAATTTATATTTTACATCTTATAATTTGCATATAATTGCATATAATAGCATGTAAAAGTACCTATCTCTCCATGCTTTGACAGAAGCTTAAACAGCAAATAAGCACATAAAATGCTTGTACATAGCTTTTCATGCTATTTCTCCCTGAGCTGGCTGCATAGCATATTATGCGGGTAAGCATAAAAAAGCATATAATAGCACGTTAAGGTACCTACCTTTACATGCTTTGAAAGAACCTTAAACAGATATAAGCGTAACATAATTGTGCATAGCTTGTCATGCTATTTCTCAATAAGCGGGCTGCATAGCATAATATACTGCCAAGCATAAGAAAGCATATAATAACAGGTACCTACCTCTCCATGCTTTGGAAGAAGCTTAAACAGCAAATAAGAATAACATGCTTGTACATAGCTTGTCATGCTATTTCTTCCTAAGCTGGCTGCATAGCATATTATGCTGGCAAGCATAAAAAAGCATATAATAGCGCGTTAAGGTACCTATCTCTCCTTGCTTTGGAAGAAGCTTAAATAGCAAAAAAGCATAAAATGCTTGTATATAGCTTGTCATGCTATTGCTGTGTAAGCTAACTATATAGCATGTGATGCTGGCTAGCATTGTAAAGCATATACTAGCATGAAAATCTAGCAGGAAAAGCAATACATAGCAATAACTAGCATAATTTTTATGCTGGTACTAGCAAGAATTTTGACCTGGGTGATAACTGATATTTAATTCCTTCCTTAATCATGTAATTTCTGAGTCTTCACAAATTCCCCTCCTCTGTCACATCTCAATATCATTGGTGTACGTTCGAATTTAGTTTTCACATAACGGAAAAATTCGTAAATTTTTGTAGCTGCTTTACTTTTCTGTTTCAGTAAATAAACAGAAATCTGGATTTGTCATATATAAGTGTTAAGAAATAGCGCTTTCCTGTGGGAGTCACATTTTGAAAAGGTCCACAAATGTCAACATGAAATAAGTTTCCAACTTTTGATGCTCGATGTTCCCTTCTCTTAGGATAAGCATTCTGAACTATCTTAACCTTTGTACATCATAAACACTTTATTTTCTGTTTCAGTCCTTCCTTTTTAAACCATGGACTAGATGACTGTCTTGTAATTCCTTAATTGCTCGAAGATCGCGATGTCCAAATATTTTATGCCACATATGAATACAATTTACATGCGATTCTTCAAAACTTTATTAGCCTTTTCATTGTAGTTTAACTTGTATAGACCATTTTCTAATTTTTCTTCAATTATAATTTTATCATTTTTCATTATTGTACATTTCCTGTTTCCAAATTATACAAAAGTGTCGTTTTCATCAAGTCGCTTTACTGATAATAAACTGCTATCAAGATCTGGGATATATAAAAAATCACAGTTTTATATTTCTAACTTAATTGTCTGTTCTCTGTATTTAATTAAAACGTCACCAATACCTTTAATAACGAGTAATTGACCACTAGCAGCTTTTACTTCTGCTTGTTTTGGTTTTATTTCAGTACAATAAATATTTTTATCGTTTGTCATGTGAGTTGTCTCAGCAGAATTGATATACCAATCAACGTTAAATAATTTATTGGAAGCTTTGAAACATTGAAAAATCTCATTTTTCGGTTTAAATGCCTCACTATCTGTAATCATTTTAATTTTTTGTTCGCTTGTTTTATGCTGCGTGTTTTCTATAAATAACAAAATTTCTTAATATGTCCTGGCCGTTTAAAGTAATGGTAAAGTTGTTTTAATTTTTTCTCAGAGTTAACCCTAAAATCTCCCTTTTTCTTCGGGCCTTTAAATATTTTCATTCCAGTTTCATCGTTTAATTTAGATGTTTCTAAGCGACGCTCATACGTTGCAATTAGTTTACTTTTCACGTATTCTAATGATAATTTCTCGGAAGGACGAGCTTCTGAACTTGTAATTAAAGAATCATAACTCTCTGGAACACCACATAGTATAATTGCAGCAATATCCTAATCTGGAATTATTTTACCTAAACCTCTTAGTTGATCAACAACTTCCAAGACATTTTGAATATAAACTTTCATATTTAAATTTTCATTATATTTCATACTGTGTAACTTTCTTTGCAAGAAAAGTTTTGTATTTAAATGCGTTGTTCATAAATTTTACGTAAAGAATTCCACATACCTTTTGTTGTTTCTTCATGCTTGATCTGTATTAATTGATTATCCTCTACACTTAAAGCAATTTTCGCTTTAGCAGACTTGTTTGCTTTATTCCAAGCATCTTGATCAGCTCCCGCTTCATTAGGTTGTTCCGATGTAATAACATCCCATAACCTTTATCGGTTAAAAACATTTAAATTTCCATACATCGTAATTACTGTTATTTAACATCGTAAAGTTCACTTGCTGTTCAGCCATATTTCATATGTTAAATCGTACTTGTACACAAAAATGGTAATTTGAACTTTTAAATAAAGATTCCTAATCCAAAATAAAATGAGCTTCTGGTCAACATAACCTGTTAAAACTAAATTGTAAAAGGTACTAATGTTAAATGTGTAGCAAAGCAGAGTATTAAGCGCAGTGGAATAGGAAAATATATTTAATAGAAATACGATCTAAGATAAACAACCTACATATTACAAGTCAAAATAGTCCACACAAAACAGAATTTAAAGATAGTTGCCAAACAAAATAATTCAAATAAACATTTTAAAGGCTGGTTGCACGTGAACACATAATTCAACATCCTTTTCTCCAGACTTTATTTCCAGGAGAATTTCTACTTTATCAAGACGGCAATGTTCCTACCCACACTGCTAAAATCGTCCAAAAAAGGTTTGAAGAGCTTGAGGAGGAAATAGGATGACTTGCTTGGCCCCCTCAGTCTTCTGATTTGAACATTATTGAACATTTGGGGGATATTTGGAGTCAAAAGCCCGTGCTGGATTTCCTCCACCATTTACGCTTTTGGAATTAGAGAGTGATGTTGAGGAAGAATGGATTCATATTCCTTTAAATGTTGTTCATGACCTCCATGAATCCATTCCGCGTCGCATACAATCTGTAACTAAGTCAAAGGGTGATGCAACCCCCTATTAATAAAGCTTTTCTCTTATTTCATAGATGTTCGTATTATTTTGTCACCCATCTGTATGTATAAAATTCTACAGATATTACAGAGGGCTGTACAAAAGAAATTAGATGTTTTTCCAACTGTAGATGTAAATTGTCGAAATTGGGTTTTTAAAATTGTTATTCGTTTTTCAAATTGTTTACAAAGTATTTAATAATCTGTCCTTGACGCATGATTTTTCTCTCTTGTTTTTAAGAGAAGGTAACATTAGAAGTTATCTGCGTAGTGCACAAAATTACCTTATCCGTGAAATACAATATCTAGGGGACGTTTATTTTTAGAAAATGAGAATCGAATAATTAGAAAATAATTTATCTCACCATTAACAAATTTATTTTTTCGCTAAATATCACTGTGTTTACGCAATAATGCAATATTAACTAACGTTAAGTTGTGGGAATAACCGAGTAATAAAAATTATAAAAAAGATAAAAATTTAATTTCATATAACCTGTTTTACAGTATTAAATAAAATAACCTTATTTTTTTAGCAGAAATATTGGAAAAAATTATAAGCTTATTTAAAATAAAGTGTAGTATTTTGAAATAATGTTGAATATCTCAAAACTATTTCTTGCATTGAAAAATTATGCAAAATGTAAAAGATGTTAAATTTTGGAATTACACGGTGAAATAATAATGAAATAAAGGCCCTTGTTACTAAGAAAATATTTAATCTAACATTATCTTTAAAAATAACTTGCATTGAATTTTCAAAACTTTAAGATTGTAATAAAACACGTTTAGTAGATGGGTATATTATGTAATGTGTGGCTGAGAACAATAAAATTGTATTTTAAAATGTAATACTAGATCATGAGACAATAGCTCTTCAAAATGGTGGTCGGCATAATATTTTTAGGAGATCGTAGAAAATTATGCTGATGACAAAATCTACGCATTTATGAAAAAAATAAATTTTTGGACGTTAGGTATGAAAAGTGAAACATTTAAACCTTTGTGAACCAAGAACCATGAGACGCAATTCCTCATATTTTTATCGTATTTAGATTATATTTGGAATTTTATTATATAAATATATTTTTTATTAAGCAGACAATTACTGAATACTGTACCTATAGTTCAAAACTAACTTGTTTTGTATAAATTTAATAATTATCTGTAGTATAAAACCTCAATATACGATTGTCGCATTTAGGTAACTTTTGTCGCATTTACGGCCGTTAAAACCTAAATGAGACGTCCGTAGTCCTAAATGTGATAATTCATTTTACACATGACAATTCATCTCAAAAAGTTCATTTAACTCTTAACTGCTGTTGCAGAAATATGCCGCATAACAACTGTGAGCGGTCAGCGAAACCATTTGAATGAAAGATGAATAAAAGTCGCAATTAATCATAAAATGCTGTTTTTGCGCTAAACTGTTTGTACAGTATTATTTCTAAAAAAAATTTGCTCTTTCAAACATTTCAAGCAATTGTACTTGGACTCCAAATGAAGCAAAATTTCACTGCATCGTTAGTTAAACTAGAAATTACAAGTTAAACTGTGAAAATTTGTAAAAAGCAGCACTAACAGCAGTTAAGGGTTAATTGCAATTAGTTTTTGAATTATTTAACCCTTAACTGCTGCGACAGGAATTGTCGCATAACTACTGTGAGCGGTCTCCGACACCGCTTGGTTAAAATGTGAATGAATAGCTCTATTATTTCACAGGGTACTGTTTCTGTACTAAGCTGCTACAGGATTATAATAATTAAATTTTCTATACTCAGAATCTCTAGCAATAGTTCTAGGGCTCCATATGAAAGAAAATTACACTAATATTCATAGCTTAACAGGAAATTACAAGTTTAACTGTGAAATTTGAAATATATAGTGGTTTGCGGGACCTCTAACAACAGATAAGGGTTAATAAAGGGTTGAAATACATAAAATTGAAAGATAAATAGCTTATTATTGAATTAGAAAATAAATTTTATTTAATAGTAATTTAAATAATAAAACATTAACTGAGATGCATAATATTAAATAAATTATAATTAAACATCGCACATTTCAACATTCATACTTTACAACAGATCCATCAAGTTTGAACTGTTTATCACGGGGGGGCGCAGCACCCTTCTGCCAATTTTACACTGCTAATATGCAAAAGCCCCGTTTTGTTATTTGAATGTTGTGAATAATGCTTCTGTTCCTAATATAAATAACTACCACCTCTCTTTCCCACACAGCTATGGCCATAACTACATTTAAATGATTGTCGCGAGTAAACTTCGTTTAAAATTCGCGGAATTCGCACGTGAATATTAACCCATAATTTCTACTCTAGTACAATTACGATTCGGGTTTCCGTAACTTCCTTGGTTTCCGTATACTTAACTTGGGTTTCCGTATAATTTTGCTGACAATCTAGTGATAATGAAATATAACTACATGCTTCCTATACGAAATTTAATAAGAAATCGAAATGAGATACTGGATTTTATCAAAAGTCTTACTTTGCTAATGGGAAATACAAATTAATTAAAGCATGTTTTAAATAACACCTACATTTTGGTCGGTGCGAATTCGCATTAATGTGGAGTTTAAGGGTTAAAAGAGTCTTTACGAGATATTTATAATATTTTAAATAAGAATATTTATTACATATAACTTTATTTATCATAAAATGTCACATGATAAATATATCAGCGTTATAAATATATAAAATCGTACAGCATGTCTAATAATTGTAATTAAGCCAAAGAGAACCATGTGCTTTATATTCGGTTGTCCACCAATCTCTGCATTTTTCTTGCACTTTCAAAAAATTTTAACATTTTCTGTACCTAAAAATACGTATATGGAAACAAAAACTCATTTAGATAAACAGTATTATTTTTTTATCGTTTTTTGATTTAAAAGTAGAAAATGTCGATTATAATGAGTAAAGAGTGAAAACAGAATTAAAATATCAGATTTATAAAATGTGCTGACAAAAATTATGGACTCCTAAACCAGGGCATAACTCAATTGTATCCTGTTTTAATGAGAGACAAATTTTAAGCTACCAAATGGTACAATGTTGTTAAAATTAACTTATTTAGCCACATTAAAAACAGAATACTTTAGAGTTTTCAATTTACACAAAATTTTCTAGAATTTCCATCATATTAAATTACTGCAAATTCCGTAATCATGTATCTAAATTATGTTACTGGAATATACACTGTGTTTCTTATACCTTTTGTTAAATTACAACTTTTAAATAAGCGTACTTTTCTATTTTGAATTTTATAAAATACATATTTAAACAAATAAATATCTTTCTTGTTCTATCATCTCTCAGTAACAGCAGTAACAGCTCTTTAAGTGCAGTTGGAAAGCAAATTGGTGAAAAAAGAATTTATTTATTTATTTATTTTTTAGTATTTTGAATTCTTCATTTTTTATCTCCTTTCGAATGGTATATTACTTTCGTGTCTACGATAACAAGAAGTTAAAAAAGTTCCAGTAATTCAGTTTGTTTACATCATACATACACATTACATAAATAAACATTAAACTTAATCTTCTCAAACTGTTGCTTTTTGAACTTCTGTGTATCGTTTTATAAAAACTATTGCACATTATTATTTGTAATCTTGCCTGAATATTTTACACATATCCCTGATAAAACTGAAGTTAACTTTTGTTGCAAACATATGTGCAAAATTTTTATTAAAAAAAATTTTTCTTTGGAAAAAACGTGAATATTCAATCGAATTACGTGGTAACTGAAATACTATCTCAAAAATCTTACACCCATGAGAAAATAGCAAATAAATTAAAATTCCAAAATCGAGCGTAACATACACATCAGCTCGATTAAATAAATTTAAAAAATCAAAAAACCCGACTGCGTAAAAAGCGAACTAATTGATTATTTCTCATAAATGTTAAACTATTTTTTATATTACTTACCTATCTTTTTTATTTACTTGTACTGATGACTTTTAAGTTATTTAATTGTTAGTTCCTACCTATAAAAACTATTTTGATGAGGCCTATAGATATCTATCATGGTTATAGTTGCAGTAAATCTAGGGATCCTACCTACGCAACTTCCAGGTTGTGTAATATTTAAACGGAGCTTCTGACTGTAAAATAGTCAATGAAACATCGTCTTCATTTTGAAAGACCTATCCAGTGATATGCCCTCAATAAGGTGCGCAATTTTTTTTTCGTGTCTACCGCCATTTTGTATTTTACGGCCGCCATTTTAAATTTATGAAAACAAAATTTAGCCTATAACCATCGGACTGTTAAGACGAATCGATAAAGTCCCCATTCATTAAAATCCATCCAGCCGTTTGGAGGATTCAAGGGTATAAAGAAATCCACATACCCAGATATGCGTGAAACACATAACTCTTCTTTGCAGTCGGGTACAAAAATAGGAACAGATTCAACTAGAAAATGTTGGGGACAACCTAAATGTACATAAGTTAGGGAAGCCAAATATTTTGTGAGCATTAGTGAACAAGATAGAAGATTTACAGCAACTGTAATTAAACAAGAGTTGAATAAAAGTAGAGAATCTCCACTATCCGTTGATACAGTTAAGAGTCGTCAGCGTAATGTAGGTTTGAGTGGTCCACAGCTTGTCGAAATCCTTTGCTACGACGTATAAATAAAACAAAACGCATTCATTTGGAAAGAACATATATCTTAGTCACCGTGTGAATGGTAAAAAGTGTTTTGGATTGATAAATCCAAGTTTGAATTGTTCGGATTCAAAAGATGTCAGTATGTTCGAAAACTGATTGGTGATCGTGTATGCCAAAATTGTTTAAATCGCGCAGGGAAACATGGAAGCGGCGGTAACGTCGGGATTTCCGGTTGTTTTGGAGTGAAAAAAGTTGGAGATTTTGTGGAAGTTAAATCAACAATGGATAAAAAAATATTTCATCGTGTCTCAGTACATCATGCAGTCCCATCTGGTATTCAGAATGATGGCAGAGGATTCCCTTTTCAGCAAGACGAGGACCCAAAACACATATCTAAATGGTGTTTAAATTGTTTGAAAACAACCCAGAGCAAAAAGCTCTCAAAATTCTGAAGTGACTCACGCAATTACCTGATCTGAGTCCTTTTGAGAAATTGCGATATGAAATGGACAGAAAAGTTCGTATGACGGTTCCAAAAAAATCTTCAAGGTCTTTGGAAATATTTACAATACAGCTGGAGGAACAAACGCAGAGAAAAACAGGAAAAATTGATGTCTCGAATGTCAAAATTGTGTAATGCTTATACGCGCTAAACTGCATCGATGGAAGGAAATTATGAGTTCAATTATATTTTTAATGATAAATATTTAAAACGTTCATTTATATTTTGTTATTATATCAAGTATAGCATCGTTCTATATTAAATTAGTTACTATTTCACTCTTCTTTTTTCTTTTTTGTTAGTTTATATGTTTGACCAAAGACTTTTGTACGCTAGTGTACATTAAATTAACGTGGTAGGTATAGGATCTTCCTACTGCACTTAATGTATGCAACTTTATTAAAATTCGAAGCGTCCTAAATGTGAGATGCTAGGCATAAATGAGTTAACCTGATTAAATCGAATTGTTGTGAATCCTGCTTGGTGCGAAATTACGAACTTCTCAATGTTTCTGTTTCTCACATGAACATTCTGCATAAAATACATTTAATAAATTATTTACAATTATATATTACAATAAACTAACAACATCAAAATATATATTTACAGATTTTTAATCATAACATTGTGCACATTAATATACCAAAATTTCTTATTATTGGGTATTCATTTAATACGGTTCATGGTACGTTTTATACATATATTCTGTGATGTTTCGCCACAGAGACATCGTTGCTATCAGGAAAGTACCACGCAAGCATCATCCCAGACTTTAGGACGCCAATTGGGGCACTTCCCAAACAGTGGATAGATAAAAAGATTTATTGGGGGTGTAATAAAATTGTACCTCTTTAGGGTCATAAAAGACCAATTATTTTTTTTACGACCTTAACCTGAAGTCTTCGGTTTACCAAGGAAAACAATAAGGGTCTCCTAAGAACATGCGACCAGATGTATGTAATATAGACAATGAATAGAAAAGCCTGGTTAATTTATGATAGTAGTGCCCTCTAATCCAACGAGAAGAAAAATGTCATACAAATCACGCCCTTAAAATTTACAGTAGTACGTAATATTTATATTTTTTTACTTAATAGTAGATGAAAGTTTCTAGTCATAAATATTTTTAAAAAGTTTATTAAAATTAAAATTTTAATATTTAATAAGTAAGTTTTAATTTCTTTTGAAATTAAATTTGATCTTGTAGAAATCCTGTACAATAACAATTTAATATTGTAAAAACTAATTTCGCCGAACTAGAGTAATAAATACTTCTTTAAAGGATGCGTAGACATCTGATGTGTGAAAACTAGTTATTTCATTTTTTTTTAATCTGTTATGTCTCATAACGTAATTAATTGTATTTATAATTAGTGATCAGATGTATTTCAGAAACCTATTTAAATGTTTAATTTAAAAGCAAGTCATTATTTTTATAGAATTAAGTTCGGAATAAAATGTTAATTATGGAGAATGTAAACTTCGCGCAGTTTAAAATTGCATAATGAATTAATTATTTGCAGCGAAACCACTTATTTAGTTTCGAGAAAGAGTTTGCTTTCTTACTTTCCCTCTTTTTTCCCTTTTTTAAAATAAATTGTAATATTGTAAATACATTTAATTTTAATTATCTTTGGCTTTCCATTTAATTTGTCAGTATCAGGCGCGTATTATTCTATAGGTTTAATAATATTTCTATTCCAGATATATTTAGTCAGTTTTCCTGGGAATAATATCCATAATTAATTTTATACATAACATTTCTAATTTAATTATAATTATTCTTCGGAAAACTTTTTAAGCATGGGGACGACTAAAATTACAAAATGCTAGTTTAACTTATTTATTTCTTAATTCAAGCTTTTTTTCTAGCGTGAGAAATTATCATGTTCTTGCGTTTTATTATTATTATTATTGTTTATTTATTCTTTCTTTTTTTGCATTTTTAAAGAGAAAAATCACAAAATTATACTCTGTCTGACTTTTATTTTAAGACTAATTTTCACTATGATTAATTTTTTTTAAGTACTGGGATAACTTTTTCTTTTTTTACGTGACGAATCAATATGTATTCTAACTTTCCTTTATGACGGCTGTTTATTTAAAGGGTACCATACCTAATTAAGTATTTTTCGGAATTTTTTTAAATGAAAATGAAACAAGACATTCGAAAACTGCCATTTATATTTCGTTTATTACACTTTAATATAAGAAATTGATTTTTGTAACGGCGAAGAAAAGCTGTGTATGTTCAGCAGACACGCTCTTTGAAGATGGTGTTGTTCTGATAGCCGTCCACGGTGACCAACATAACTCTGTAAAATGTTACCTGAATTTATAAAAAGTATATTTTCTTTAATCCGAAGATTTAAAACTGGGCAATAATCGTTCGGTTTCAGGAAAAATTGATTTGGAATAAGAGGGCAGCCGTTAAAATTACAGGGCCAATTAAAATGTTTTTTAACTTATATTATTAATTTGAGTACATTACTGTTCTTTAAAAAAAAAAAAAAAAAAAAAAAAAAAAAAAAACTTAGAAAAGATATCATCAGATTGCCTAAAGGGACAGTAACTCTTTACATAGTGTTGTTAAGGATTTGCAGAAAATTATTTAACATTTGTTCGAGTTATCGTGATCCCAGACTTTAAAAAGTTAGTTTTGCGATAATCACTTTCAAAGATTCAACTTACGATTATGATACAAGGAAGTAAATTGAAGCTGCGTAAAGTTCTTATTTTTTATCAGATTAGCTAGAAAATGTAACTGAGTATTCTTTACTAAGTCTACTTTCAGAACATTCATTAAGAATACATTATAAAAAATTAACAGATCGGTATAATCTAATAGCTAATTTCTTATGATGAAAATTGAACTATCAAATACAAAAATGTAAGTGTTCGAGGTTTTTTTTTTTTTTAGCCTCTATACATACTTATTACCAAGTATTTCCAAAATTCTGTATTTCACAACTTCTTTATCATCATTTTGTTACACTTTATCAACTCTGCTATTTATCTTCATTAAAGCAACT
Source organism: Maratus speciosus (assembly GCA_963932465.1). Lineage (NCBI taxonomy): Eukaryota > Metazoa > Arthropoda > Arachnida > Araneae > Salticidae > Maratus > Maratus speciosus. The sequence goes on from OZ010788.1 coordinate 283,753,477, forward strand.
CTTTGTGGGTTAAATTACTCTAAGGGTTTAATATTAAATGTGAAATTTAAGAAGAGTTTTCGAGTTCCTTGAATAAATTATAAACTAATGCTTAGGTTTCCGGTGATAAATATAATGATTTTCAATTTTAAATTAAATAATTGAAAATTTTTAGTACTACAAATATTTGAATTTAATCTTAACTCTTTAACTCTTTAGTTTGTTAAAGGTCTTTTTAGCATGTTCATTAAAATTGCTTTCTCTAAAAAATATATAATTAACTTGATGGAAATAATGATACTAAAATTAACTTTTTAAGAGAATAATAACTGAAAAATAATACAATAAACAGTAATTTTTTTGAAAAGATATTAAATCCCAGAAAATTTATTAACTGAACTCCTTTAAGTACAAAAAAAATGTGGAACTATATTAACAAACGTTCGAACCGTTATTCATTTTTAAAAAATAATTTTGAAACAAGGGAATCTGTCCGAAGAAATCTTTTAATTTTATCCCCTTGGAATTTTGTTTTTACTTTGCATTGCTTTTATTTAGACTAGGTTTTATATTTTTATCGTAATCGTTATTCATTTATTGCTTTCTTGCGATATAAATAATATTAGTATTGTTTAATAATTGCGTCCAGTTCGTTGAAATTAGAATTTGAAACAAGGTTGAAAAACAAAGCGTGAAACATAGATCGCACTAGCCTGCAAAATATGGATTCTGTCATGTTTTTAAGCTTATGATAATTGATTTCTATGTTTTTTATAGCGCTGAATCCAAAAATGATCTTCATTTTTAACCACCAAGTCAGTTTTTTTTTTTGCAAATCGTAAATTTCTAAGTTAAAAAGTAAAAAAAAAAAAAAAATAGCGCAAATCTGATACTATAAATTAGATGCGATGGTTGTATTTTTTAGCTTTTAATATTTCTTTCTTCTGTATTTTGTATTGCTGAATCCGAAACAGACCTTCATTTTCACCATCAGGTCAGGATTTTTCGCAAATTGTAAATTTTTAAATTTCCATTTAGATATTTAATGAATAATGTTTCTCATGTCTTAATTCTACAGATGATGTTTTTAGAACCCTATTAGACCGAATTGTTATTGTAAACTTCACACTTTGATTTTCTTTATAAAAACTTTACAAATTTATTTACGACATAAAATCTTATCAGTTTACAAACTTTCTAACCCTTTGTATAACCGCACTGCATATGTGCAACGCACCCCAAAATCCATGTTACTTATACAGCGGACTTTAAAAAACGGATTTATTTATTGCTGATATATCTCAATTCAGCAGTTAATATAAATTGTAATAGAATTTTCAACAGACTTAGATAATGAATTACTTTTTCATACCAAAGTTTTATTAATAATTTGGGCAGTTCTACATCATTATTGCTAAAATTAATTTCGTAAAGTTTGTCAACTTAAAAAGGTTGCAGACGTCCAAATATAGATCTTTTTACAAATATAACTTTATATACTGTACGGCTTTCTATTAGAAAATTGGCATTTATAAGTATGTAATTGCCTGTTTATTGCATAGCAGTAAAAAAATTACCTCTTAATGAATATATATATGGGGGAGAGTAGCCATATTTAGACCGCCGCTTTAAATGGACCGTTGCCATTCTGTCGTTAATTACAGAAAGAGACGCCATCTACCGCTGAAATCCTATTCATCAGTGTGACGTCAATTATTATTAAAAGAAGCACCCACCTACCACGTGCTGTTTTCAGACAATTTAATAAAACCTAAAATAAACTGTTTTGATATAATTTTTTCCGACAAAACATAAGAAAATATTTAAAAACTGAGGTCAGTTTTTATGTTTTCATATATATATCTAAATTCATCTGTTTATTGCGCATATTTTCACGTGGATTTGTTTGATTTCGTTTTTGTTTTTAATGTTGAGATTATCTGTTTTAAAAAATGGCGCAGTTGCCTAAATTGGATAAATTTAAGTTGCTTAAATCGGACCAGATATACGATCATAAATTTGGAAAGTAAGTAATGAATTTCGAGGGCTGTACGCTTTGTATACTAATTTCTTTACTTTTTTAATATTTTATCACGATTACTATATCCATGCAAGTTTTTGATTTTTTTTTTTTTTTTTTTTTTTTTTTTTTTTGCATATAGGGATCAATTTCCTTATACGGTTTAGGCTTATATAAACATAAAACAAATTTACATGTTTATGCAATAAATTTTGTTTGCAATTTCTTTTATCTTGTATGTATTTCTATTTATTTCGTTTATTCCTACGGCGTATTTGTTTTACACAGTTGAATTCAAACATTTTCCTCCTGGAGGAAATTTGCGGTTGCGTGAGTGATGAGGGCGGACTTTTTACAGTTCTGGTAGGTGGAATTACACTTTTTTGCCATTAATACGCATAAAGTCTCAAACCTTCGCATGGGAGTGGTTATTTCAAATCCTGTTTTCAACACTATTTGAATATATAATGTTTTGCGTTTGATCAATCGTTGCGTATTTTTTTCAATAGAGCTCATTTTTAAACACTTTTTTAATATAATTGAAAAATGTTGAAAATGATACAGGCAAACTGTCTGGAAGAAAAACACCCGTAACATCAAAAACCATTAAAGGTATACGAAATGAAAAGGAGAGAGTAAGTTGTGAAGAAATTGAGCTGTATGAAGGCTGCAGCTACAAATCCCCCCAAAAAGCCAAAGAATCGTTAGAAATGTTATCTCCCTTGCTAAATTCAGTTAAATCAAATTACAGAGGGAACCAAAAACAGTGTGTTAACATCTTCGCCATATAAAGTAAACCTTAAAACAAAACAAAACAAAAAAAAAAAAACAAGGAAAAAAAACGACAAAAAGGAAGCTCTCGTAGCACAAAAGCAATTGGAACATCATCATGTTTTAAAAAAAAATAAACGTAATGCAGTTGGAAAGAAAATGATGGAAGGGAAGAACTACTAACATAATATAAAGAAAACTTCTGTTGCAAAAAAAAAAGTCTAAGGATTCAGAATCTAAAAAGAAAAATCTAGACAGTGATGATTGGTTTTGCCTAAATTGTAAGAAAAATAAAATAGAAATGATTCAGTGTTCAGATTGCCAAATACGGTTCCATGTTGCGTGCACTAGAATAAAAAAAGATATAAAAGAAATTCATGAGTAAGCTTTGAATCACTTCTTACATGATGTTGAAGTAGCTGGTAATTAGTTCCACAATTTCTATTCTTAATTACTAATAACTTTGATTTATATTTTCAATACATTTTGAGTTAAGACAATTACTTTTATTTCCAGAAATTTGATTTCATTATATATCATTGCTGTTATTTTGTTTCATTAATAGCAAACTTTGCTTTTAATAAAATTAGTTATATTCTATAGCTATTAAAACAACCCGATATTGTATGGTCCAATTTAGGAGACGTGGAGGTCCAACTTAGACGACCAGTTGTTGAATTAGGACCACTTTTGACAAATTTTTCAAATTAAAATAAAACTTAAGATTTTCAAAAAGAAATTGATCTAAAGATTTATTTAGTTAGTAAATGAATAGATTGACCCCGTTTAGTGATGGTTTGCAGATACTCCAAAAATTAAGTGAGTTACACATGAAAATAAATGAAGTGGTCCAAATTCGGGTACTCTCCCCTATATTTGAATATTCTACTTTTTTATTTTTTTATTGCTTAAAATCTAACATTCTTAAAATCTAATAAGGTCATTTTGTCTAAATGTGATGACCCCTAAATGCGATAATGTTCTCTTACTTAAAATATCAATGCAGTAATTATAAATAAATGCCGTATAATGAGGCATCCGATCTTAATGAATAAAACCCGAAACAAAGTCTGCATTTAAAACGGTTTTTTTTAAAGAAATTTTCAATCAAATACACATCGTTCCTTTCATGGCGCCCCCATGTTTCGTAAATGCGATACAAATTCCCAAAATTGGCTCACATATTTTCTTTTTTAACTTTGAAGATCAAATAACCTTATGAACATCAAGAACTGTGTTGTCTGTTTCAGTTACATGACTATTTATATTTAAGAAAAGATGACCAGTTTTCGGATTAGAATTTAAAATAGTCTATACATTTTGGAGAATTTGTTCTCTGTAGGTACTTAATAGCGACTTATCAATTACTGTACATGCGTAAGGATATTTAGGAGATTAATGAAATAAGTTTATATCATATTTTTCATATATTGTATTAAAAGGATGTTTAAAGCAAATATGTTTAACCCGGGATTGCACGCGCAGGGTATGTCATACCCAGGGTGCGCACAGTTATTACATTTCTCACCACTAATTTTCGAAACTAATCTTCAAATTATTTTAGCGCAGAATTTGTGAGCAAGGTCAACGATTAAATAAAATGACGATTTTTGTTTGAATTTATTGGTGGGAAAATGTTTGTTAATCGTTCATAACCTGGATATGCGCGAGCATTCCCGGGTTAAGTGAAGGCTTTTTTCAATCTTCATAAATTTTTCATTGTTCAAGATGTCGAAATTTAAAAAATGAGTTTATATGTATTTCTTTCTGTCATAGATCCAAATATACAAGCTTATAAACTTCTTTGAAATACGCATTTTTTTAAACTGTCAAATTATGCGTTCTAGACTATTTTTATGTATGTTTCCAACGTTTCAAATATAGAGCGTTAGGCATGAATGGGTACATATTTTTATTAGCCATTTATGGAACAGTTATTTATGTAAAGTCTTTCTCAAGATGATAAATAAATTGTTTTTAAGTCTCAAATACCATTATTCTTAGTTTAATAATAATAATAATTTTATTTTATTAGTCTCTGTAAAGAAATAAAAATATTTTTTTCGGTAGCACATAAAAATGCTATTTATATTTAATTACTGATTATAGTTAATATAGTTAATTGTACTTATTATACTAATTATACATTTTAAAAAACTTTTTTATACAAATCTATACAAACATATAATTACCCATACTGCACTGTTATAAATATTATACATATTCCCATATTTTAAAATGATTTTAATAGCAAATTTGAGAAAAGAAAAAGACAGGCATAAACGGTGTTTTCGTAAATGCTTTTTCTTCACAGTGTAAAGTTAATTAATTATAAAGTTAAATTGAAATTAAAGACCTACATTCTAGCCTTTCAAAATATGTGTAATAAAAACTGAAAGCACAGTCCCGAAATGAAAGGATTTCTTCCAGGTGAAGGATGTTACAGACGCATTATTCTTATGCTAATTTCTGGATAAAAACTAAAAATATTCAGACGTATAGATTTTTGGCCAACGTTGAGAATTTTCGTTCGGTATGTAAATTAGAAATTTTCCAAAACAAAAAGGAAAGCAGACGGGATCTAGTTGCTACGTATGAAACATGAAAGTACCTAAAAGACTAAAAATGGGAGAGAAAAGATAAATTTCTTTGACGAAAACTGAGCAGCAGCTATGACAAACATAAAACATTAGTGTATGTTAGATGCTGCTTATTTGTAAGTGTTTTTCAATGAAGTTTCTGCTTGATCTGGTGTATGATTTTCTGAATCGTCATCTAAGTTTGTGGAGAAACATTACATGAAAGAGGACAAAGTTCGGTATTTTTTTTAACACAAAACTACCAGAAACACAGAAAACAATGAAAAAATAAAATTAAAAATTACTATTTCGTAAAATAATTTAAGAAATTTAAATTTGTTAAAAAAAACTATTGATGCTTTTGTGAAGATAATAATATATTCCGTTATATCTAAGAATGTTAAAAAAATAAGACAAAATAGAGTTTCCAAAATTGGTAAAAATGTTTTTATATTAGAAATTCTTGCTGCCTTCTCTCAATTCGAACAATAATTCTTAATTCACTACGCTTATTCATTTTAAACTAACCTTTTATTCGAAAAGATATATAATATCTGCTGAAATTTCAAAGATTTAATTTTCTTTTTAGAAATAAACTGTTAAAGTTTAATTGAAATATAATAAGGTGCAGTATTCAAATTTTTAGATATTTTTTAGATTTCTAATATGATGTTTTCTTTCCATTTCTCTTTTCAGTTTAGTAAAATTGAAAACATATCCCCATTATCATAAGAGTCAAAACTAATTCATAAATAATTTTTTAATAGAAAAAGAATCAAGATTTTTCATAAATTTATATATTTTTATCGGAAACAAATTATCTTTATATTCACATTTGACAAAGCGACTATGCATATTTCAAATTCTTAAATCGATATAACCTACCATAAAAAATTCTTTATCTAAGATCTGTAAGTTTATAAAAATTGGTTAGTTTTACTACCTTTTCACATTAAATATTAAAACGAGCACAAAAAAAAATTAAATTAGGTAAAGAGGAAACTAGTTCTTTTGTTTAAAAAAATGGATGTTTTCATTCTGCCTTACTTTTAAAAATCTTTTTAACATAATTTGAAACTGTTTTGTAAATTTATTAAACAGAAAATATCCACTTTTTAATCACATTTTATTCCTCCTCTAAAAGTATTTTTAGTACTTAAAATGAAATACTTCCTGTTTTAAAATTTAATGTATTTATGGTTATTGTAAAATCCTAGATGGATTCTGTATGCTAATGTTAAAGAAAGTTTAATAAAAAAATTAAACAGTTGAAACAAGAAACCTAACTTTTAAACTAAACATGTAAATCTTAAACTTATTGAAAATTTTAAAAGATGACATTAAAATTGAAAGGTTTTAAAACGTTATCTAATATTAAACATAAAAGACAGAAAGAAATAACAATTAATTTATGAGGTTTAGTTTTCACAGATTTGGAAAGAGTAGATTTAGTAGGGGGAGGGGGGGAACTTATTAACAGTTTTTTTTTTTTTTTTTTTTTTTTTTTTTTTTTTTTTTTTTTTTTTTACAGAATGGTTTATTCTGTTTCTTATAGCAGAATGCAAGAAATTTTAAATAAAACGTTAGCTAGGTGATTTGAGAAAGCATAAGAAAGAAAATATTCAAGTTTGTTAATTTTAGCACAACTATTTTTTGGTAATTAAGTCATACGCGTTTTTGTTTTACAACTTAATGCAAAAGACCCCACATCGTTATCTAAAACCACTATCTTTCGGCTTAACCTGCCCATGCGCTGCCAACTATGGGACTATCCTGGACAAATTTGCCGGCGCAATGCACTCAACTAACCTATTGATAAGGACATCTAGTCTGCAGTATGAAACAGCTCAACAGACTATATCGCAGTTAATGGAGCGCGAAATAAATGATGGATTCATAATTACTCACGATTCATTTAAAAAGAAGTATTCTAAATTGTAAATAAAGCACATGAGTTTTAATTTTTTAACTGAGTGGAAAAGTGTTCATACCAGGGTCTGAACCAAGGGCGTTTTGACTTAAACTGCGTATCCTCTGCCAACTAATCTATCGGGTAGTAATCTGCGGTTCACAATTCACTCAGATAACCTTTTGACAAAGGCATCTGGTCTTTTATCTTACGCAGCTCTACAGAAGATATCGAAAGTAACGTTTCTAACACTTTATATTCCGTTGAAAAATTACATCTTGTATTGAAATTTGTCTTTGTAAAAGTACCTGCAAAAGGACCACATAATCATTGTATTTATTGTACTGTACGACTTATTTACGGCATCTGTAAACGTACCAAAGGCGCATTGTAAGAAAAAAATATATAAGATATAAATTCGAAAAAAATGGAGATAAATATATTTTTTTATTTAGGTAAAATTTCGAGTTTTGTACGCTTCAGTGGAATGCTCATATTTTATTTGGATAGCATTGATTGGTATTTAAGGCCAAAATTTATTATTATCTAAAAAAACAGAGTTCAAAATAGTCACTCTTAAAAATTTATAATACATAAATAAACAGAATTAATACAACTCCTCGTTCAATGTTCAGGTTTTTTTTTTTTTTTTTTTTTTTTTTTTTTTTTTTTTTTCTTTTTTTTTACGATTTCCAGTATAATAACATGAGAAATATAAACTTGTGTTATGAAAGATTTTTTTTTCATCATTTTATTGTATAAAGTTTAGCTCTAAAAATTCTATCTGCCAACTATGTAATTTTTTACAAAAACTGTCTTGCATATTAATTAAAATTTTTAATACGCAATTCAATTTCATTCATTTTCAAAAAAATACTAGAATAAATTTATTTTCATAAGAAAAATTAGAAACTTATAAGTTCATTTCCTATTTTTTCCAAAACGAATACAAAATTATTAATCACACAGAAAAAATTATGCTTACATTAATTACGTCTGCCAATTCTTTTTAATAACTTAGGAGCTATTTTTGCGAAGGAGGAAATTAAAGGTAAAAGCAAATAAAATTAATAACGTAATTTACTTAAAGAATTTTCTTACTTTTAGTTTTTATTGGTACATTTTTAATGATCTTGCTATTGCAGTTATCACCGAATTATGACTGATTTAAATGTAATGGAAATGGAAATTTAAATGTCTAATGAAATGAATAAAGATAAATTTTTAAATTATACAATTTTAATTCATAAAAGTGATTGTCAAAAATTTCTAAACTGAATGGAATCGAAATTTACTTTGATTTCCCTCTAATATCATTTCCAGTCCATGTGACATCACGATGACCACAAATGGTCACAGCCATAACGGTGACAAGAAAGTGACACCTTAATTTCGTCACATTATGGTTCTTCGAGGTTAATGAAAAAGGCAGGCTGTCACACTGGGTTTCATGAACTCTTTTCGGACTGTTTGACTTGCGTGATGCTCTTTTGTGACACAGTGCAGGAGAAGCACAAATGTAGGTGAAAGAAAAGCCCATCTCATAGCGAATCGAAGGCAGGCGAACTTAAAAGGTAGCAAGCAACCTGTATTTTTCCTTAGCCTGGATGGCTCTAAGGTAACTATTACGTCGCAACTGAATTATGACGCTACTGTAGTTCTTTATAAAAAAAAAAAAATACCCTTTAAATCAGTTGATTTTTTGGGAAAAAATAAATTGACGTTTGCAACGTATATTTAACATTATCATTTTCACACTTTGAATTATTAAATAGCATATGAATGTATTAGAATAAACATGCAATTAGCCTGCTCACGTATTAAAATTATTAAACTTTAAGAACTTCTACAAAATTCTAAGAAAAAATGCATAAACTATATACTTTTCTGGCGTACTTTGATCCCCCAAGGCACACAAACAAGTATCAAAGGTGAGGTGTTATTTTTTGAAAAATGAAATCTGATGAAATTTTAATATGTAGACGAGTCATTATGACAAAATAAACGATATACATCTGTAAAGAATATTTTGTGAATTCTGATACTTTTTCATATTTTATAAAATTTGTATCCTTCTCTCTACTAAGTATGAAGAGTACAGTTACAGCTGACTTTCGTTTTTTTTTTTTTTTTTTTTTTTTTTTTTTTTAGCGTAATGTGTGTAAAATGTGTGGTAATTATTAACTCAAAATGGAAAACATATAGAGATCGTTCTTCTTTTTGCTCCATATGTTGGTAGACATAATTGTAATTTCGAGTGCTTTAATTATAAACTCTCAGTAGGAAATAATAGTTAATGTGTGAAGGGTAAAAGCATATTTTTTCAAAGGGGTGATTAATGTTTTCCTATAAACAGAAAAACGAAATAGAAGGGGAGTTAGGTGTACTCTTCAAGCGACAATAATGTCAGTGCGAAACAGCTTTCCATGGAATGCTAGGGAAAGGAACAATACAACCACAAACTAACACACGTACAGAAGAGTTTCTGAAAAATGGTAAAGAGAACGTCTGGAATACTGACACAAATCAAAATTTTGAAAAATTAAAATAAAGAAGAAACAGAAAATTTAACAAATTCGCTAAAAATGGTTAAATTACAATATACTGAGAAAATAGGAACATAGATACTGGGAAATGGCGACAAATCAAATAATAAATAATATGCTGTACTGCAGGGTAAAGAAAATATCGATAACATGACTGAAAATGACAAAAACATAGAAATAAATCTTCTTTGCTGTCTATATAATTATTAAATAACACGACTACAGTTTCGAAAGCAATTAATTATAAGCTCTCTGCGTCGGTTCATTAGCAGCAGAGAATAGTTATCCCCTCGAGGATATAAACATGTACAAGGAGGTATTTGATTATTAATAAAAATAGATAATATAAAGAGGCGTTCTGTGAAATTCAAACAAAAAACTGATAGAGGGTATTCTGATGTAAATCGGATTTCAAAGACTCCAAGATCGTCATCACAGTTCCGCGGTTTGTGTCGATAAAAGTTCCAAATTATCATAATTCACATTTTTTTTTTTTTTTTGCTTATATATTTCTTTTTTTAGTCTATATCGAGTGACATTTGATACAAACTATAATTATGACGAATAATTGAAAACCATATAGAAAACTTCCTTAAAAGATTTTTAAAAACTGAATTTTAAGAAAGTAATAAGATGATCTATATTAGGTATTATTTGTGGAATTTTTGCGTTTGACTAATACTTTTGGACACATTGCCTAAGACATGTGTGATATATTATTAATTGAACTTGAAACTGCACAAAAATACCTTTTTAGTGTTGCATATTTGTTATTCAAATACTGTTGATTTACATTTATAATAATAAATACTATTACCAAAGAAACTCGCTAATTTTTTAGCATTATGTCTAAATTTTTGTGAATTGAATAACTCAATGGTTCCATCTTGATAGTTTGTTAACTCTGATATTTTTAAAAACATTCTTAAAATATGGTAAAATTTAAAACAGCTACGTAAGAATTTTTCATTTAAAAGATTGATATTTTTCTAATAAATTGTTTCAGAGATAAATGTTGTGTTTTTTTCTAATTACAACATCACATAAAGGTTTATAATTTTTTCCAGACTGTATTCCCTAATATATCCGCATGCAATTTGGTGGTGAACATACTAAAAACCTGTAACGACTAAAAACACATTTTGTTGTTTCAAATGTCTTTTTTAGTGTCCCATTATGTTGTTCCTTGGTTTTATTTCTATACTACATAAAATCGTAAAAAAAACTGACATAAAAAGAACACTTTTCTCTTATCTCTAAGCAAGTAATTCATCAAAACACTGCTTTAACATATTATTTATTTATTTTCATGAAAAAAATGCTAGCAAAGTTCTCCAACCAGTATTTTTTCGCCGTACTATATCTCTAATAAATGTTAATGTAAATCTAAAACTAAAAAGCTATTTTTTAGAAAAAGTTTCTTATTTTTGCTGATTTTTTTTTTTTTTTCGTGTTCTTTTTTTTTTTTTTTTTTTTTTTTCTTTTTACTATTGCATCTCGAACTGTTTTATGTAAGCATTGGTAGAACACATTCTCAAATTCTGTTCTAGAAAGAAATTATTCAAGAAAAAACTCATTTTTGAGATCATTTATTTTATGTAACAGAATACCGTTACATTCTTATCATTTTCAAGCGACATTTTATGCCTCACGAAGAGTGATTTATTGCAGAATTTTTTTTTTTTTAAATTTGCTATAATAGTCCGAGTCAAGAATTTAATAAAACACTTTACCTACTTTCTTCTTATGATTTACGAGTACAAATATATCACATGTTTTCTAATCGCTTTACTGCATTGAAAAAAAAAAAGAGATTTTGAATTTATATTATTAATCCAACAACATGTCAGTAAGTAACACTGACGTCATGTTGACGGTGGAAACGATTCGAGCAATAAATTTATCCTCTACTTTTAATAATTTAAAAGTCTCAAAACGAAATTTCAATTTGTTTTAGTGTCAGGAATATTTGTTGTAAAATAAAAAGGAATGAAATCTTCAAAGGACAGTGCTGCAAATTAATAATAAAATAGTGTTGTAATAACCTAACAGTTTGAATACAGTGATGCCAATTAATAAATTAATATAATAATTAATATCAATAAAATAATTACAAGTTTATTGCTCGGATACGAAATATTTATTTCCAGTGTCACTTCTCAATGTTAATTTTACACAATAAAACCTGCGGACCTCATAACTTTTTTTACTTCTTCCCACCGTTTTATCCCTGATGCCACAAAAATATTTACTCCCTCCTAATTCTAATAACATTGTAAATTTGAAAGTTTTAAAAAGATTGGCTGACTTCAGGGACAAAATGAATGGTTAAATGCCTTTGCATTATAACTCAGAAAGTAACATAGGCTTTGTTTTATTTATTTTATTCAAATATATTTGTTAATATAATTCAAAACTTCGTTATTTTCATTGAAAATCAATGGACATGTTTACCGTAAAACTTAATCTTTTTCATGTGATTTCTACGTGAAAAATTAAATTGAATTTTTTGAAAGAATTAAAAAGTGCATATTTATGACGTGATTTATGAAATAAAACGGAGATTTTCAAATGTTTGGTACCAAGATAAGGAACATGTACGGAAAGCAGGTGAATATGACGTATGATTTTTATAGTAAAAAGACATGTTCGAACATTTATTAATAATATAAGAAGCTTCTAAACGAATAAATACAGATAGCAAGTAAATATGACGTCATACTTAAGACAAAAATTTAAATACATATTACCGATACTATAGTGTCTAAAAGTGAATGTCTAGAACTATACTTCTAGCCACTGTACCGATACTGATTATTAAACAAAAATATCAGTTACAGGCACAAAAGATTTTTCTGCCATACATGATGTCATGGTTTTTTAATGTTTCACTGCATGATACCTTGAGACTGTGACACAGTGAAAAGTTATTGACACAGAATCAACACAAATTCCTTTTGTGATTATAGGCTAGACTGACGAGAAATTGCGTAACTTAATTTAATAAAAAGTGTTTTTTATGTTTTTAAATACATTTTCAGAATACGCCTACTTCAGTGAAATTTGTGTTTTCATAAAACCTTTCACATGATAGGATTTTTTTTTTTTTTACACTTTTCGCGCCAGTGGGGAAAATATGGATAACTAAAACTGTAAAATGTAATTTTTTCAAATGTTTTCATTTATGGGAATGATACTCCTAAATTAAAATTAGTCAATACACATTTTTTTTTTTTTTTTTTTTTTTTTTTTTTTGCATTTATATGTCTCTTTGTTGGAAATAGGATAATTAAACAAAGTAAATAAAATTGATTTTTAATTTCTTAATTAAATCTTCCCAATAACTTTCTGTAGTGTTAGTTTAATGTTTTCATAAATAAATAATAATAATAAGACAAGATACATTTTACTGCAGTTAAAAAATTTTGAAATATTTTTTCTTCAATTATTTTCTTATGTGGCGACCATACTCGAAATTAAAATTAGGTAGGGAAATTTAAACTCAATCATTGCGTACGTAATACATAAAATGGCTTGTTCATTTGGCCAAAAGCTGCCGAAAAAGCGTAGCCGGATTTAGACACGTGGATTAGCACAAACTCTGCCCAAATTATCATTGTTTAAGTTGATTTTTACCCTACTCAGATGGTCAGAGTTTTGGCTTAGGACTTACACGATCGGTCAGAATCTCGATTGTAGATTGCAACGCCATCTGATGGTTAACTTCGCATATTGTAAGCAAATGATTATGCATTCTTTATATCGTGTGGTAGGACTTAACTTTCTATGCTGTTCGCGAATCCCCTGCTCAACATTGCGAAAACTTGTGACACATTTTTAGACACATTTCTCAACGTAAAGACATAATTTCAGGCGTTTCGGAACAAAGAATAATTCTGGAATGTATCAAAAAGTAGCCCATTTGGTTTGAGAACAGTCTCAATACCGATAACGACACCCAGTGAGAAATATTTGACCAAATTTAAATAAAAATATGTTTTTTTATGTTTCACAGTACGATATGAATATAAAGATAAGAATGTGTAGTACAGATTCAATACAATATTTTGCGTTTGTAGTGCCACCTGTTCTATAACAGATTAAACAAATTTAGCAAAAATTATTCCTGTGTGTTTCATGATATGACAACTACAGGGAAGTTAAAAATTGTTGCAAAGATTAAACACAATTTCACACACGTGGTCCAGAAAATCATTTATTCGTTGCTTGAGCATTTTTTAAAAATCTGAAATTTTTTCTACAACAACCCCATGATGGAAGTTCAAAATGACTATTATTTTAATTTTATTAATTTTAGTTTGTACATGTTTGTTCATGCTTACGCGTGACAGCCTACACTCAATTCAACTAAATATATTTAAATTCCACCACTCCTTTGCACTACATACTACTATTACACTTACCCGTGCACAGAACTAAAAGTTTTACAATATCTTTAAAATTAACTGAAATATTTAAAAATAAGTAAAAAAATATTTTTTTACCATTTTTATATTACCTATAAATTTCCATTTTTTTTAATATTCGAATACCTATAAAATGATTACATTATCACTAAGAGCTTAGATTCTAGTTCAGAACATAGCGAGTAATATGGTACGTGGGTCAATCCATTTCAAGTGGTTCAGAAAATCAGATATTCGTTGCTTGACCATTTTTTAAAAATCTGAAATTTTTTGTACAACAACCCTAACGTGATGGAAGTTCAAAATGACTATTATTTTTATTTTATTAATTTTTGTTTGTGCATGGCGGCCATCTTTGTTTCATCGTCTACAGCAATTTTCTTACGAAGAACTAAAACCAACTCGGTATAGCTCGTACCACATCAATTCAATAAAAAGTTACTAGTGTAAAAATTTAACAAAAAATACTAATAAATATATGTCATCTACGAAAATGCTAAAGGTATTTTTCAAGAAAAGTAATTCTTTTAATATCAAATAATGGCAATTTATTACAGAGGAAAAGCTCTTTTTAAAAGAAAAAAAAATATTCGTAATTGAAGTGTACGATCTTTTGCAAGATTTTCATAATATATATATATACTAGGGGGCTCTGCTCCCTGCAAGCTACGCTCGCCAACCCCCCGTTCAGACACCGCAGAATCTAAAAACACGCCAATCTGATCGGTTTTAAAAATATTAAAGAAGATTGAATTATACTGAAAAAAGCTATGCAGATCTCCCTGTAAACGGTTTTCCATTCAATTCCCTTTGATTGCAAAATTTTAAGGCCGAGTCAGTTGCAGTTAAGACATCCAATGGTTGTTTCCGTGTTTGATTAAAGAGGATCACTTAAACATTTGAAAAGAAGCTAAAATAAAATGATTTAAGTGTACAGAGTCTTTGTCTCCCGGTATTTTAAAACAATTTCTATAACAATAGCCTAAGTCATATGACTATCATCAACGGTTCTTGGTGGACCACTTCACTTTTTATATTCCAGGTGCCATTTTGGTACTTTAATATTAGCCAGGCGCGGGTGATAGGCACGCCAAATATTATTCTACCGCCATCATTTCATCTATATTATAATAGTCCAAGTCATGTAACTACCATAAATAAATACGCTCTGATCCCTTCGCTTTTCATATGAAAATTTGGCCCAGATATCACATACGGTCCCCTATCGGCGCGATTTTTTTCCGACGCTAATTTGGTGAAAACGTCAACAGCATAAACAACAACATCCGGCTTACCAAATCAAGCAAAATAACGATACTATGGCGCCAGTTAAGTACCCGTTACGTATATGACATTGGCGTCAGAAAAAAATCGCGCCAATATGGGTCCGTATATGACATCTGTGCCGAATGTTTTCCATTTTAATTAAAAAATCAAATTTCTTTTTCGAATAAAACTACATAAAAGTTGCCATGGCCGCAAAGAATTCTTGGTACTGCCACGCTAGCCGGGTGCAAATCTCGCCAATAGCTTTTTTCAACACGGCAGTTAGCATTTTTTTTATTTTTCGAGTGGTAAATTAAAACATTGCTTTGAAGTTGAAATTAAATGCCATGGTTTGTTACATCATTTAATATTTGTCCAGATGTCATATACGCACCGGGTTTGGCGTGATTTTTTTTTTTACGAAAATTTGGCGAAAACCTCGTTTTCGAATACCTTTTACATATGTATTTTTGGTAGTA
The DNA here is from genome assembly GCA_963932465.1 of Maratus speciosus. Lineage (NCBI taxonomy): Eukaryota > Metazoa > Arthropoda > Arachnida > Araneae > Salticidae > Maratus > Maratus speciosus. Next base: position 283,769,453 of record OZ010788.1, read on the forward strand.
CTTAGTTATCCCGTCGACCAAAAATCTATCACCAAACTATTAGATTAAATGCCAATAATGGTTGATCGTAAATGTCACATTCACTTGACTTTAAGCAAGTTACACGTCTTTACGTCATCAAGTGACTTTTATTTCGACGTTTTATTTGTATATTTATTAATGTTATACTATTTTATTTGTTCTTTCGTTATTTAAAATAAAATTTATGTCAATTTGTATAATTTGACGAGTGGTTTGTCGATTTATATAATTTGGCGAAATGGATCGGCGGAATAATTAAGTAGTACCGTATTTTTTAATTAGTTTCTATTATTTTTAAAAGAAAATAACCAAAAAAAAATTAACTATAGAACAAAGCAATTTATGTAATTTAAAAAAAAAGAAAATAAAGTAAATAAACATTTATTATTAAATAAACAACAATAGCCGGGTTACCATGTCAACCAAAATAATGCTATTTTGGCGCCAATTAGGTACCCCGGTGCGTATATGACATCTGTGCCTAATATTTTTCTTTTCGTGTCGTTTAAAAAAAAAGAAATAATTGAAAGCCATTTATTTTAAATGTTTCAGTTTGTGTTAAATAAAATGATAATGAAATACAAATTGAATTATGAATAAAAGTAACATGATAGATTTCTTAGTATACATTTAAGGGAGGCCAAACTGGTCGCCAAATTAGTATAAAATAGTAACCTTTTCTAAAATATGAAAAAAAAATATCTGTTGTGATTAAAATTTGAGTTGCCATCATTAGAGAAAAGTATATAAAATTAGAAAAAAATTAATATTTCGAAAACCAATTCGAATTTTAAAATTCTAATACCAGTTTTGAGATCTGCAGATCAATACGGATTTTTGGTGTTAATTTCATCACAAATTATTCTGCATTTTAGGAGAAATCGCCGTGAAACATAATCAGTTGTTTAATCAGTCGTTTCATAACTCGTTACATAAATTCGTTTCAGTTCAGTCGTTTCATAATATCCGTTTCATTAGGATTTTATATATATAGGGTAGATATAGAGAAAGATAATATATAATTTATAACTTCTTTTTGTGCCTTGAATGTAACATCTGTTCAGTTTAGTTTAACAAAAATTAAAGAGAAAAGAAAAATAAATTAAATAAGAAGTTACCCTAATGATCATGATATAGCTCTTAAGAAAGTATTTCTGCAAAAAAAAAAAAAAAAACATAACTGGCAGCTGGCTGACACATGTCAAAGTTGATTTTCCGGCTTTTTTGCAAATTCTTTTATTTTGCATTTACTTTCTTTTTTCTATGTAAAAATGTTTGTTGTTGATGTTTTCTTTTTTTTTCGGTTTGTTTGATGAGAGAAATATTTTATTTTCGTTGGAATAGTTTTTAAGAACTTCCTAATATAAAATTAATGCAGTGCTTGAAAAATAAGATGACTGACAATTGGAAAGAAAGTTTTTAAAGTGTTGTTCCTGAGTGGGTTACAAGAAATACTTTCCCATTTTTTTATTTCCAAACATTTGTCGTCTTGTATATAAATAAAAAGGTTAACGATTTCATCACAAATTAGTCAAATTAAGATAAAATTATTAAGTTCAGACCGAGTAAAAAGTAATTAGGTTAATTTCAGTGGAAGTAAAAGGCACATTAAAGGATCAGTTCCGACTTTCCTTCTATCAGAATAAAAAAAATTTTCTCAATTTGTGGTCCGGTTCCGGAATAGTTTCCTAAGCCTTTTTTTAAAGCTTCAATGCAGTTGTAACTACAGTAGAAGTTCTTTAATCTTGCATGTCTGGAACCACAGCCGTGCCAAATTAGCGATTTTGCCGGATTACCGAATGCCAATGCTTTTTCCTTTGTGTTCACCTACATTATCAACGTGTGCAAATTGTATAAATATCTGACAAATACTGTTTTATATTTCGTCATTCTAACACTTGTGAGCATTAAAGAAAAACATAGAATACAAACTTAAAATCCAATTATTTAATATATACTGTATATGTACAATGTAATGTACATATAGAGCACTGTATATGTACATTACATTGTACATGTAGTAAAAAATTAATATAAACAATGCATTTTTAAAAAGTCTCTGATATCATGTTGCTTCCGCGATTCGGATTTCTTCTTCAAAAAAAACTGGAGGAGTAATTGACTGGCACAATATTCTTTTCTCTGACGAGCCCCCTTTTTTGTTCATCCTGAGGTTAGGCGTAATTCCATCTGGAGGGAACGTGGCACTAAAAACAATTCAGCTTTCATTGAAGGAAGTGTCGGTTTTGGCAGTGGGCAGTTAATGGTCTATGCTGGCATCTCCATTGATAGGCGCACCTACCTCCACATTATTCAAAATGGAGCTCTGAACTGTCTATAAGGATGACATCCTCAGCCCTATTGTAGTTCTTCACGCTGCAACAGTTAGACATGACTTCATGTTAATAGTCAACTATTGCAGGCCACATCGTGCTCATTTCGTGGATGACTTCATTTTCGAGGAATGACTCATACGATTGGAATGACCAGCGTGTTCTCCGGACACGGACCCAATAGAGCACGTTTGGGATATTCTAGGCAGATGGTTTGTGGCCACCTACCATCCACACAAATTTTCCAAGAACTAGAAAGAATTCTTCAGGAGGAGTGGGAGAGAATAACCCAGTTCTTTACTAATAGCCTCATTGACTTCATTCCTCAAAGCTTTTCAACTTTGCTGGCGGTCCGGGAAACCATACCCTCTACTAAAAATGATTTTCTTTTCAGGAGATAACTTTTTTTTCGTTTTTTTTTTTTATTTCATATGCACAAATTGTGTTTTATTTTTTCATTTTGTACCCAAATGCTCAATACAATACATTTTTTCTGCTAAACAGTTGTATGATTTTTCTGATACAGCCTACCACGTCTGCCGATCATGTATTAATCGTCTAAACAATTCTCCAGATGCAAGGTACATCTACAACCTCAATATCCTTGAATTGTTTTGAGCAGTGTAGATAACGTTGGCACCTATTTCAGGTTTCATTATTTTTTTTACATTATTGTCTAAGGCATCTACTTCAGTTATTATTTCTTTACTAAGTTAATGTATTAGACAACACATAACATTCATTGTGTAAAAATTGATCAAAAAATAAAATGAACAAAAATCATTAGTCAAAAAATGTTTCAAGGTGACCCAATCTTCCCTAACCTACATTGAAAAGATCTATTTTTAAGCATAGCATGAAATTGCGAAATGCTATTAAGCATTTTTTTTTTTCAAATACATACCACGAAAATGTTTATATGCCAAAGAAATAAAAACTTTTGCTTCTCTCTGAGTTCTACTGAACTGTAAATTCAAAAGAGAAATTTTGTTTTGAAAGAGCAGAATTTGCCGTGGTAAATATAAACAAAATGAGAAAGTCGTATTCAGTAAATGCATAAAAGTGTTCTAGAAATTGAATTTTTATTTATTTTTATTTTAAGTTTCTTGTTTGTATCTTTTCAGTAAAGATGTTACTAAAATTTTCTTGAGCAATATAAAAGGACAAAAGAGATATGTGATGAAAAATAATTTTAAACAGAAAATTTTAGCATAATTAAGCTCGAAAAAATATTTCCATTAAGATAGCTTAAATTATTTTTTATCTAAGGAGGTTAATAATGTATGCGACATTTTTTATCAATATTGAGAAATTTTTTTCGTAAAAATATTATTTTTAAAAACGATAATAGAAGTACAAATTTTCTTTCGGATTTTTACGTTTTTTAAAATCCTGTTCAAAATTAAAAACTTAAAAATGTTCCCGTATCTACAGAAGTGATTTAAACTAAAAAGTATTTTTTATAATTTTTTATTACAAATGTTAATTATTTTAATAACTTTTAATTACTTTTAAAATTTTAATACCTTTTAGATAGCTTTAATTAAAAAAGCTATCTATTGCAGCCGATCGGAGGAAAGCGATTTCAAAAAATTTTGGTGTATTTTCATCCATCATGACACCCAGACCCCGAAACCACCCTCCGTTCAAAAGTTGATATATGTATATGTATATCTGATCTTTGTCACACTGTATTTATGAACCGATTTGGATGTAACTTCGTGTATACATAGTGCATACCAATGCCTCCACTGAGTTTGTTGGCCAGCTGCATCCGCCATATTGTTTCAAAAACGCGACCATTTTAATTTTTTTTAATTTAAAATTTGAAATGTGGTACCAATAATTGAAAATTGAAAAATATTTTTTTCTTATGTATTTTAGCTTGATAAAAAGATTACGGAGCAGTTTTTGTTTTGTCTATATCTTAAAACATGGCTGAGTTATAGGACTTTGAATTTCTAGCGTGGCTGACATTTTGAAACGACCTGATTTTTGTCACATGATAACAGGCGTATTTATGAACCGATTTCGATGTAACTTGGTGTATATGTCGTAGGCTAATTGAGAAATCAGGCTCTTTGCAAAGAGCCGGGCTAATTGGAGAATTCATCTCCCTTTTTCCAATTAGCCTGCTTATTGCAAAGAGCCTAGAAATACTAGGCTAATTGAAAAATGACCACTTATTATCCGATCAGGGTGACATATTTAGGCTTATTATTCCATAACCAGACCCGAAACCGAAAAATAAATTACAACAGACCGTACCCGGATCCGAGCAAGACAAAATGATTTCAGTCAACATGCAATCCGATCCGAACCTGCAAGTTCCATTTGAAAAAAAAAAAAAAAAAAAAAAAAAATTAAATTTCAGCCGAATCAAATCTGATAACCGACAAAAATATTCTAATGCGCCATAACCCGATCCGTATAAGACAAAACAATTTCCTTGGACGCGCAACCCGAACCGAACCTAAAAATTTTATTTGAAAAAAAAAACTAAAATCTGACATGAACCAAATCTGAACCCAACAAAAATATTCCGAAGAGCCATAACCGGATCCGAGCAAGAAAAATTATTTCCGAGAACAAGCAACCAGACTCGAATCTAAAAATTCGATTAGAAAAAACCCGAAATCTGAGATGAACCAAACTTGAACCCGACAAAAATATTCCGAAGAAACATAACCCGATCCGAGCAAGACAAAATAATTTCCGTGGATACACACCCCGATCCGAACCTAAAAATTTTGTTTGAAAAAAAGCCGAAATATGACCCGAACTAAATATGATAACCGACAAAAATATTTTATAGAACCATTACCCGATCCAAGCAAGACAAAATAATTTCGTTGGACACGCAACCCGAACCGAACCTAAAAATTTAATTTGAAAAAAAAAATCATTTGAGAAATCTGACAGGAACCAAATCTGAACCCGACAAAAATATTCCAAAGAAACGTAACCCAATCCGAGCAAGACAAAGTAATTTTCGTGGACACGCAACCCGATCCGAACCTAAAACTTTCGTTTGAAAAAAATCCGAAATATGACCCAAACCAAATATGATAACCGACAAAAATAAACTAAAGAACCATAAACCAATCGGAGCAAGACAAAATAATTTTTTTGGAGACACAACCCGAACTGAACCTAAAAATTTCATTTGAAAATGACCTGAAATCACACATGAACCTAATCTGAACCCGACAAAAGTATTCCAAAGATTCGTAACCGGATCCGAACAAGACAAATTAGTTTCCGTGGACATGTAACGCTACCAGAACCTAACATTTGAAGTAAACCTGAAACCCATCCCGAACCAAATCTTAACGCGACAAAAATATTCCAAAGAACTATAACCAGATGCAAGCAAGACAAAATAATTTCTGTCCACCGGCAACCCGATCCGAACCTGAAAGTTCTAATTGAAATCAAACTTAAACCTGGTTGTGGTCGGTTTTCGGGCTGACTTCAAATGGAACCTTTAAATTCGGATCCGGTTGCGTGTATACGGAAATAACTTTGTCTTGCTCGGATCGTCTTACGGTTCTTTAAAATAATTTTGTCATTTTCTGATCGGGTTCTGATCGGGTTTCAGTTGATTTCAAATGGAATTTTCAGATTCTGGTAGTGTTGCGTGTAAACGAAAATTAATTTGCATTGCTTGTATCGGGGTACGGCCTGATGTACTTTTATTTCGGGTACAGTTCGGGTTAACTTAAAGTAGAACTTTCAGGTTCGGATCGGGTGGCACGCCGATGGAAATTATTTTTATTTGCTCAGATCCGGTTATGGTTCTTTCGAATATATTTGTCGGGTTCAGATTTGTTTTGAGTCAGATTTCATTTTTTTTTTTTAAATGGAATTTTTAGGTTCGTGTCGGGTTACGTCTCAACGCAAATTATTTTGTCTTCCTCGGATCGTGTTATGGTTTTTTAGAATATTTTTTTCGATTATCATATTTGGTACGGATCATATTTCTGTTTTTTTTTCAAACTAAATTTTTAGATTCGGATCGGGCTGCGTGTCCACAGAAATTATTTTTTCTTGCTCGGATCGGGTTATGGTACAATGGAATGTTTTTGTCGGGTTCAGATTTGATTCATGTCAGATTTTGCGTTTTTTCTAATGGATTTTTTAGGTTCGCGCCTGGTTGCGCGTTCACGGAAATTATTTTGTTTTCCTCGGATCGGGTTATGGTCCTTCGGAATATTTTTGTCGGGTTCAGATTTGGTTCATGTCAGATTTCAGGTTTTTTCAAATGAAATTTTTAGGTACGGTTCGGGTTCCGTGTCCAAGGAAATTATTTTGTCTTGCTCGGATCGGTTTATGGTTCTATAGAATATTTTTGTCGGTTATCATATTTGGTTCAAGTCATATTTCGGATTGTTTTCAAACAAAATTTTTAGGTTCGGATCGGGTTGTGTATCCAAGGAAATTATTTTGTCTTGCTCGGATCGGGTTATGTTTCTTTGGGATATTTTTGTCGGGTTCAGATTTGGTTCATGTCAGATTTCGGGTTTTTTCTAATAGAATATTTAGGTTCAGGACTGGTTGCGTGTTCATGGAAATTATTTTGTCTTGCTCGGATCGGGTTATGGTTCTTCGAAATCTTTTTGCAGAGTTCGGATTTGGTTCATGTTAGATTTCAGGTTTTTCTCAAATGAAATTTCTAGGTTCTGTTCGGATTGCGTGTCCAAAGAAATTATTGTGTCTTCCCCGGATCGTGCTATGGTTCTTTAGAATATTTTTGTCGGTTATCATATTTGGTTCCGGTCATATTTCGGAATTTTTCAAACAAATATTTTAGGTTTGGATCGGGTTGCGCGTCTACGGAAATTATTTTGTTTTAATCGGATCGGGTTATGGTGCTTTAAAATATTTTTGTCGGTTATCAGATTTGGTTCGGGTCAGATTTTGGGTTTTTTCAAATGGAACTTTGAGGTTCGGGTCGGGTTACATGTAGGCTGAAATTATTTTGTGTTTCCCGGATCGTGTTATGGTTCTTCGGAATATTTTTGTACAGTTCAGATTTGTTTCATGTTAGATTTCACGTTTTTCTCAAATGATATTTTTAGGTTCGGTACGGATTGCGTGTCCAAAGAAATTATATTGTCTTCCCCGGATCGTGCTATGGTTCTTTAGAATATTTTTGGCGGTTATCATGTTTGGTTCAGGTCATATTTCGGGGGTTTTCTAATAGAATATTTAGGTTCAGGTCTGATTGCGTGTTCAGGGAAATTATTTTGTCTTCGTAATATTTTTGTAGAGTTCAGATTTGGTTTATGTTAGATTTCAGATTTTTCTCAAATGAAATTTTTAGGTTCGGTTCGGATTGCGTGTCCAAAGAAATTATTTTGTCTTGCTCGGATCGTGCTATGGTTCTTTAGTTTATTTTTGTCGGTTATGATATTTGGTTCGGGTCATATTTCGGAATTTTTCAAACAAATATTTTAGGTTCGGATCGGGTTGCGCGTCTACGGAAATCATTTTGTTTTAATCGGATCGGGTTATGGTGCTTTAGAATATTTTTGTCGGTTATCCGATTTGGTTCGGGTCAGATTTAGGGTTTTTCCAAATGGAACGTTAAGGTTCGGGTCGGGTTACATGTAGACTGAAATTATTTTGCCTTGCTCGGATCGGGGTACGATCTGTTGTAATTTATTTTTCGGGTTCGTTTGAGTTATGGGACAATAAGCCTAAAAAAGCACCCTAATCGAATAATAAGTGGTCATTTTTCAATTAGCCTAACGCTTTCTAGGCTCTTTGCAATAAGCCTGAAAAATATCAGGCTAATTGGAAAAAGGGAGATGAATTCTCCAATTAGCCCGGCTCTTTGCTAAGAGCCTAGGCTGTTTGCAAAAAGCCTGATTTCTCAATTAGCCTACGACATATACATAATACGTACCAATGTCTCGACTGAGTTCGTTCGCCAGCTTCATCCGCCATCTTGTATCAAAATGGCGGAGATTTGAATTTTTTTTTAATTTAAAATCTAAAATGAGGTACCAAAAAATTGGAAAATGAAAAAGATTTTTCTTGTATGTGTTTGACCTTAATACAAAGATTCCGGAACAGTTTTTGTTTCGTCTATATCTAAAAAAATGGCTGAGTTATAGCATTTTGAAATTCTATTGTGGCTGACATTTTGAAACGACCTGATTTTTGTTACGCGATAACAGGCGTATTTATGAACCGATTTGGATGTAACTTGGTGTTTACATAGTACATACCAATGTCTCGACCGAGTTCATTGGCCAGCTTCATTCGCCATCTTGTTTCAAAAGGGCTGCCATTTGAAAAAAAAATAAATTTTAAATTTTAAATGAGTTATCAAAAAATTGAAAAATGAAACAGATTTTTTTTTATGTGTTTGACCTTGATACAAAGATTCCGGAGCAGTTTTGGTTTCGTATATATCTTAAAAAATGGTTGAATTATAGCACTTTGAATTTCTAGCATGACTGATATTTTGAAACGATCTGATATTTGTCACGTAATAACACGCGTATTTATTAACCTATTTCGATGTAAGAAGGCATGTGGATAGTATATCGTAATGTCTCGACCAAGTTCGCCTTCCAGCTTTATCAGCCATCTTGTTTCAAAATGAACGCCATTAAATCAAATAAAAAATTATATTTAAAGTGAGATGCAAAAAAATTAGAAATTGAAAAAGGTTTCTTTCTTACGTATTTGACCATGATATAAGGATTCCGGAGCATTTTTTGTTTTGTCTTTATCTTAAAAAATGGCTCAGATATAGCAGTTTCAATTTCTAATGTGGGTGACATTTTGAAAAATCTGATGTTTTGCCTGCGACAGCACTTGTATATATCAACCAATTCCGATGTGAGTGAGCATGTGCACAGGAATTACTAAGGTCTCGACCAAGTTCACTCGTTAGCCTCATCCACCATGTTGTCTTAAACTGGCAGGAACTTCAAGATATCGCCGAATTTGGCAACCAAATATAAGTTACTTTAAATAAAAGCAGCTTGGATAAAGCGGACTAATTTCGCGAAATTCTCATTCATAATGATTTAATGTTGATAAAAATTAGTATTGAATCTCCTATAATCGGTTTTCACTAAACTGAGCTTCGCGTCTTTGAATAATATAAGCTATCTTTAAAAAAAATAAGGAATATGAAAGCTACCTCTTCCTCCCGCCACTGGCCGGAAGGACTTTTTAAACTTATTCCTAAAAAAGCAGAAGAAAATATTCTCATAGTACTTTATTTTTAATATTTTTTTCTGATCATTTCACCAATTTACTGTCATAAGTCCTAAAAAGAATTCATAGACAAAAATTAATATGAATTATAAATACAGTGTTTTATGTTTAAACCCAAAATTTACCAATTAAAAGGGTAAATTCCAACGATTTTCGATCGTTCATAATTAAAAATTATATGAAAAAATATTATTATAAAAATATTATTCTAAACAACTTGTATTATTTTATAAGTCTATATTATAAAAGAAAAACATGTCCATAAATAATTCTGTGGTCATATAGACAAACTTTGGTTTTCTGCATTTTTTTTTTTTTACTTCTAAACATCACACAATTTCAATTCTTACACTGTCGAATGCAGAACAAAATTTTATTCAAAAAGAAATTTGTTAAACAAATGCATATTTATCTACTAGTTTTTTTAATTAATTATTAAACATGAATTTTTTTTAATATCTCTGTCACATGTAGCCCGATTGTGAAATATTAGCATATTTTCACTTATAAAAATATAAATACAGAAGTGCCAAGCTCCCACTAACCTTCCCGTAATATGTGGAATAATTTGACCAAGTTTAAGAACGTTTCGAACCAGAAATTTTTTTTTATTTATTTATTCCATTTTATTTTTTATGTTGAACTTATTTAATTTTATTTCTTAAAAAAACTTCTGATGTGAAGCGTATTAAAAACCTGCGTTAAATTAATACACATATTACGGAAGATTAGTAGGAGCTTAGCACCTCTGTAAATAGTTCAGCATTCATTTCCGGCTAATTTTCTATAACGAAAATAAAAATTCGCCAGTGAAAAATAACATGTAAATAAAACACGAATTTAGCAGACATGTAATCCAACTATGCGCTTAAATCACTGAAATTATTGGAATAAAAAAGTTTTCTGTAAGTAGAGAAATCTTTGACAATTTATTCGGCCATTAATTCCTGGAATGCGGCTAATACAAATGCTTCAAAATGCTTTTTGAAGCTGCTAGTAGTCAATCTTAATAAATATAATAAATGTAAAAAATATATATATATATTACAGCTTTCAATTTAAAAAAAAAAGTCCTTTCCGGTTCTACACAAGTATAGTTCAATATCAAGAAATCATGCATCGAAATTCTGTACACGAAAATTAATAACATGAGATCGTAAAATGAAGGAAAATGCAAAATCCAAATAAAATTTTATTTGTTATCGATTAATTAACTAAATACTTCAAAGTAATGAAAAAAGTCAACATGTAGCTTAACACATAAATATAAGTCCATGCAATCTACGAATTGATTGAGCCCCCACTTTTACGATTGAGATCGAAATTCTACCTTTTATGCTGTATGGAAAGATTTTCAAATTATTTTGTTCCAAATTGTTCCAAACATCTTGAATAGCTACCTTTAATTCAGCAATTGAAATGCAATTCAAGTTTGTATCATAAATTCTGCGCACAAGAATCCCGCAAACATGTTGCGGATGATTGCAATCTGATGAGCATGCTGGCCAATTCATTACATCCACTATTTTAATAGGCAACAATTGTTCCGTGCTGTTACTGGCATGTACAGTGTATCCTGTTGGCAGATAGGACTTTTCGTTGTAAACGACGTAAATAAGGCAATAGATTATTTTGAACCACGGTTTGATATGCTTTGCTGTTTATTTTCGATGATACGAAGATCAATGAAACAGTTCCTTGTGCACTAATGGCTTTCCCAGCCATGCAATTACCGCCTCTGAAATCTTTCTTCCAGAATTATTTTAACACCTTCTTCACACCATGTCAGTAATAATCGAACCCATCCGAGCTGTCCAGTGTAGATTTTTTATCGTCACTGAATATCATCTGTACGTATTTAAATTAAAATAAAGATAATTTTAAAAAACAGGTGAAATGTCTGTAACGATGTAGATGGAGGAGAAACTTTTACCTTGCTCCAATCTCTGTCCATGTTTTTCCGAGCCAATTTCCAAGCTCTTAATCTTATGATGAACGGTCAGATGAGGGCAGTTCTTTAATTTTCCACGAAATATGTGCAGTCAAGAATTTATAACCCGTCTAACAGTCTCCGAAGAGATTTTAAGGTGCCAATCATTTCGTATTTTATTTGCAGAGATCATCGAATACGATGCTTTTCTCATAATTTCTCATTTTTCTTTCTGAGAATGTAACGAAGGGCTTCCAAAACGTTTAATTGTACCAAATTCACGCTTTTTACCCAAGAAATTACCAACAAACATAGTAAAAGCTGTCCGTTTCATGCGCAGTTTTTCGTACACCTTTGTCACAAGGATTAAAAGCCTTTATCGCACATTTTACCCGTATCGTCAATTGCGAAACTCGAAGCATAATGAGAACTTTCACAGATATTAACTTGGTATTCGCTAACTACGGTTTTAAGAGTGAAATCCCAACTGGATCTATACTTATGCAGTAGTGGTTGACGTTGTTATTCACGATTTTGCAAAAAGCTTGTCGTTAAACTTCCAGATTTGCATTTTTTCACATAATCATAAGTAGTCTTATCGGATATGCAAATATATATTTATAATCGGGAATTACAACTTCAATAATATGAAAGATATGCGGAGGATCTATACTTTAGTGGACCACTTTTTACTCTGCAACACGGGAACCCCGGAGTAGATCCTCCAGTTTTTATAAAAAGAAGTGCATGTAGGGAAAGTTGGTTAAAATCTAAAGTCGGGTGAAAGCCTTATATCTCAGAGTAGACTCAAGTTACGCAACCCTCTAGCATCTAATGGTTGAAATACTAAAAAAGATGAAAAAGAATCAAATACGGTTTCACCACACTACCATTTTTTTAGTTTCTGCGCTGAAAACTTTATTTCATTTCAATTTTTATTTTTAATGTTTGCTAGTTTTCAAAATTATTAAATATGAACACATTTAAAGAACTTTATATTTTATATTGTGTAGTACATCTAATAAGGAATTATTTACACAATGAAACTGTTGTTGGCATTTATAGGTGCAATTTTATGACTTGATTCGTGATCCTCATTCTTTTGGGGTAAAGTCGAATAGTTTACGTGTTATAAAAAAGGAAAACAATCGTGCAAGAGGCTGTAAAGAATATTTCATGAAAAGACAATCAAAACTACACGATAAAAGTTATTCTGATTTTTATAAAACTTCTAAGAGTAAATTTCACATATTCTAATGAAGATAACTTATAATTTTATTTGACATATTATTTCAATATTACTAGTTTAGTCACTTAGTTAAACTTGTAAAATAAAAATATTGTTCCTTTTTAAAACAAAAGTCTAAACTTTTTCAAATCAATAAAATTAAGAAATATATGTTGTTTTACCACACCGGTGGTGGTAGGACCTGTCGAGTTGTTTTTTTATAAACAATTATTTTTTTAATAAAAAAATTATGAAATAATCATGCGTTTAAAAGGTTATTATGGTACAATAATATGTGGAGTATTTAAGCAAAGTTTCATTAAATTATGCTGCAAAATATTGTTTCAAACAGCATATAATAACGAGATATGCGGTTTTACCTACTTTTCCCCTATATATTTTGGAATCTTTAAACTTACAGATTTCGTACATTTTGATATATTAAAGGAATTTGTTTCATTTTCAGTAACGATTTGATTTCATTTGTTTCACGCAATAATTTTGACAAATCATGCCAATTGTCCCGTTAAATTTCTAGTTGGAATTCCCTATTTTTTGTGTTATTCTCCAAATTTCTTCTCTGAACCTAAAAATTAAGTGGCAATAATTGTACTAGGTTAATGCAAATGTTGGTAGCATTTAATTTGTATTAGAGATAAATAACATACCGAAATAAATCAATACTTCGCCTAAAATGGCAAATCAGTTGTTTATTTCCATGAACGGAATGCTTTTGTTGTAAACAACCTGCAATAAAAAATTAAGCAATACGCAAAAAACATGTCCTATAAAATGTACTAAAGTCAGCCGTATCCTTTTTGTAGATAAAAAGAGTGACTAATTTCCCATTTTAAAAAAAAAAACACAGTTTTTCACCACTAAAAATTAATATGACATATATACCTCATACACAAAATTTATTTGATTTATTCAATTCAAGTTTATCAACTTTTGAAGTAAAAAAGCTTGGCAATTTGTAAGCTCTCGAAAGATACAACCTTTATCATAATGAACACTATTGAAGGAAAAAAAAAATAGGACGAAAGATATTCCCCTGAATTCTTTTTCCAATGTTGAAGATGACATATGACGCATCTGATGATAGAGGAAAAAATTCGGCGTTACTTTCTAAAAATTCGATATACAATAAATTCCGATACTATTTTAAAGTTTCTTCTTTGCAGCACATTAAATAGGAAACCAATATGTTTCAATGATATTATAAATATTCAAAATTAGACTAATATAAGCTATCTTTTGTAGTTTAATTTATTGTGGGCAACGGATCTTAAAAAATATTCTTTTTAGTGCGGAAAATATGTATTTATTATCAATACTTCCTTAAAAAAAGAAAACGTCAAAAATAAAATTTTTGTCATTATTTTCAATATTTTTTTCTTTTATCTCATTTTCTGTATTTTTTTAGTTTTACAGTCCTTCAGTCTATTTTTAAACAGCCTGCAGATGATCTACTATATGAAGGATAATTCAAAGTTATTAGTTATTATTTAGCAATGAAAAACAAAAAACATGCGAGAAACCAGGTTAAAATCGATTTATTTCATGCAAAATATATTGTACTTCACTTCAAACCAAGATTGTCAATTTGGCTTCCATTTTTATTCAGATATTTCAAATTCAAACTAGAAAATATCGACAGTATTTTCTGATTTATTTAATGGACAATGGAATAATGTAAGACTACGACAATTTCGTGATTAATTCAAGTAAAAATTCTTTAGGAAATTTCGGTGTACATGCGAAATTTCCAAATAAAAATGAAGTTCAAAATAAGAACCCTACTTCAAACCAAAAACGGAATTGCATTTATAGACTTACCCGTAATGAAAATATTTTATAGAAATTATCAACAGATTTACTTTTTTGTGAAAATTATGATAACATGAAAAGTGCTGAAAATGGTCACCATTCAGAGAAACGATCTCAAAATCGATTTATTTTCTACAAAATACAAAATACTTCACTTCAAGCGGAAGCCTGGATTTCGTTCATAGCCTTTCCGATAATGAAAATACTTTAGTCAAATTATCAACGGAAGGATATTGCCTTTTTGTGATATGATAATGTCACGAAAAGTGTTGGAAATGGTCACCATTCGGAAAAACGAGTTCAAAATCGATCTATTTATTACAAAATACAATGTTCTTCACCGAAGCCGGAATTTTTATACCCTTACCGATAATGAAAATGTTTTAGCAAAATTATTAAGACTGACTTTGCCGTTTGTGAAAAGTGATTCATATCGCGAAAAGTATTGTACGGTCGTGGAAAAAAAAAGTAAACACCCCTACTAACTCCTCAACAAATCATCATAGAAGAAAGTTACTGGTACCGAACGATTGGAAATAAAGTCTACTTTTAAATGATGTATATAAAATTTTCTTAGGGGTCATCTACATATTAAAACGAATCCAAACTTCATTTTTTTCAATGGCAATACCCAATTTTAACGAGATATTTCATATCTTCGGTTCAAACTATGCCTAGACACCAAATTTCAAGTCATTTGAATGATAAGTTTTTGAATTATAAACATTCAAAATTTAGTGCTTCTAATGTTAAATTATATTTTCATATCTTTATTTATATCTCCCGAAATTATGCTCCTAATGTGCTAATTTTTTATGTGGTAATAATACTAATATACCCAAACATAAATAAGCTGAATTTGCAATTTTTATAATTTTATGATATGAATTATGAATTATGAAATTAATATTCGAAAAAATTATGAATTGCAACCTACAATTTTTTTGATGGATTTAGATTTATTAAGTCCTGCTTTATGGAAATTCAAAAATTTCACATTTTTCTTCCAAGTAGTTTTCAAATTATGCTTAAAAAACGGCAAAATGATGGTTTAAGGGGCCGTCTGTGATGGAAGTGAGTAGACATTTTGAAATTTATTCTGCCGTACTGTAATCTAACACGCTTCATTGACTCCTTGAGTGGCGCTTAAGGTGCCTTGATCAAGGAAGCGGCTCTCTCGGTTAACAATCCAGTACGGAACTTCAATTTGGATACAGCCCTTAAAATACGCTCGTTTTAAAATAATTAATTTCTCGGAAACTTATGGTACGAATTGCATAAAAATTCGTTTTTAGGCTAATTGAAGGGTGTAGAGTTCATTTATGCTGTCAGAATTGGGTACTGCTATTGAAAAAAACAAAGTTATGGTTCATTTTAATATGTAGGTGGCTCCCTAAGCAAATTTTATATGCATCATTTAAAAGTAGACTTTATTTCCAATCGTTCGGTACCAGTAACTTTCTTTTGCGATAATTTGTTGAGGAGTTAGTAGGGGGTGTTTACTTTTTTTCCACGACTATACATGGCCACCATTCACTGCCAAATTATACCGAGCAAGATTCTTCATAATTCAGGATGTATCGGGTAACATATGAGGTGTCACTGACTGAATCAGAGTGAAATTCTAGCATTTTCAATGGTATTATGGCATTTTGTACAAAGGAAAGTTATGCGTTAAAATTTTTACTAAATATCTCTTTTAAATTTTACTTTCTCAACAAACAATCGGGTTCTACTTCGAGTGAGACATCATGTTTTTATTATTATTATTATTATTAAATAAATGCACTGCTAGATTTGTTTGAAATTTTGTTGTCCTAGACATTGTTACAGAAAATGTTTGCCTAAACATAAAATAAAACCTTTGTTCTCAGATGGAGTTTTATAGTTCCCTGAATATAGAGAAGTCTTCAATACCAGATTTTTCACACATTATAGATTATGTGTCTACGAATTCACTTGAACAGGGTTTTCTAAACTATGGTACGTGTACCACTTCTGGTACGTAAATTTTCATATACTGGTGCACAAAATTGATACAGAAAATTGTTATACAGCTGGAAACTGATTTTAGATTAAGATTAACATTACATAATTACTACATATTTCCTTCATTTAAAAAAAAAATTAATAAATTTTCTTGTTTTTGTCATAGTTAATTTTTTATACAATTTTTCTTATTATTAATTGAATGAATCTTATTTAAGATGTAATCATAGCATTACTTTTTAGTAGAATATCCAAAAAGAAGATAATTGAAGTATTAATTTGGTGATATATAATTTCATTTTAAACGTTAACATCACCGTTATTAATTATGGTGCGCCGAAATTATAAATTTAAATTTAGTAGTACGCCAATCTAAAATTTTGGGGCATTTCTAAAATTTAACTGCACTAGCGATACATGGCTTGTATTCCTTTCCATAGGATGCATCCACTAATGAATACGTGGGAGAAAATGGGTTAATATTTAAATACCATTATACTGATAATTTTGAGATACCTGTAAAATGAAAAAAAAAAAAAACATTTTCTACAAGGACATTTAATTGTTATTAAACCGGGAGGCATCTGCACAGACTATAATCTCATAAAGTTGTCGGCTGAAATTCCAGGATTAGATAGAACTCGATTAGCGTATTAAAATTCAACTGGTCTGCCAAGTCATATCTCGGTGGAAACCACCTGCAGACGGGATTTTAGTGGTTGATATGTAGCTTTATTATTGTGTTTTCCTGCACTTAAAGGTATGGAAACATGGAGGACTGGGAGCAGAAAAACATAATGGTAAACCTATCAATCAACAAGTAAAATCGGCTTTGGAGGTGTGTTCCACCAATATATGACTTGACAGAATGTAATATTCGAATCAAGTTTTAGCAAATCCTGGAATTTCAGGCGTCAATTCGATGAGTTAATGATTTTAGAAGTCGCCTCCCGATCTACATATAATCTCGTAGGAAATTTACTGATACTATATTAAATGTTTTTACTGTTGTAGAAAATGGTTTTGCGTATATTATTCTGCAATTACACTGTAAAAACAGAGAGATATTATTTAATATAGGAAAATATAATACAATCACGAGCGAAAACATACAATAACCCATTCCATATTACGAACAATTCCTAAAAGCGTTCTTTAACTTTAGAAACCTTTAAAAATAATGCATTTTCGAGATTTAATGAAGCATTTATAAAAACAAATTTTCTTTCGCTGCCGCTGATTTTCGGAAGCCACTGATTTTTCAAGTAATTTTAACAGTGAATTAATCAGTTTTCTCAACCCGGAATATTGATTTTTCGGATGTTATCCATTCTCAAGTAATCTTTTTCCTGCTCAACAAACATGTTTTACAGATAAACACGATAAATTTACAGTAGTAACTTTATAATTAACAGTTGTATTTTTTTGTTGCTCTTACATGTATAAATTCAATTACTTAGACGAATATGTTTCATGGAGAATTGATAGCATAATAAAAATCGATATTCCGGATTTAAAAAACTCATTATAAACTATGAAAACTACCCGAAACGTTTATAAGAATCAGTAGAAGCATTAAAAACTTTGTTTCATAAATGCTTCTTGAAATATAGAAAATATATTGGTTTGTAGATTTTCTAAAAATAAAAAACGGTTTTTGGAATCATGGGTAACCAGAAACTAGGTACTGTATATTTTTGTTCGCAGTTACATTATATTTTTGTAGATTAACATAGATTCGTTCTAAATCTAATTCTGAACCAAAACTTTCTTCTAAAATAGCCTACATTAATTGAAATATAAATTTTGACTCTTTCTGTCCAGCAGAAATTAATCGTAAAAAGTGCAGCATATACTCCCATAATCACAATTACTTTTTCGTAATCACCAGCTGCTTTTCCATTTGAACGCCAGAACTCGATTTTTTATGTAAAAATATTAGTTTAAATATGATTTAAGTTATTTGTGATGCCCACCGAATATCACGATGCATTGCGCAGCTTTTCCAGTACAGTTCTTTGGAACCACAAAACTTCACTTTTGTTCACCTTAAAATAACAATTAATTACGTTTCCTCCGAACTGTGTTTTTGTTAGCGATGATCATGATGACTTATTCGGATTTTTCTACGAAATTCTTAAAACAACAATATTGCTAATTAAGATTTTAAAAATATCTGTGTTATTGTTAAATACTAGCATATCAACTCCGGCAAATATGACGGAATGATGATCTGCGTTTTATTTACATAAGACTTCCTATAAACAAACAGCCTGGAGATTTTATTATTGAAAGGTTTGTATTGTACAAAAATATATTTTAAAAAGACAAATGATTTCTACAAATACAAATCATGACGATATTTTTACGCCATATTCAGTTTCTGAATTAGTTCAATGATCAATAAAGAATCCGATTCTAATCTTTAAAATTAATAAATGAACAATCATTGAAAATAACGTGATGTTGACACAATCATGTCAATTTTTTTTCGTAGTTTTATTAATGTAACAATACATTTGAAGCTGAGAATAACGTCATTGACGCAAAATTTTCAAGCATACTTTATATACCTACATTTATGCTTAACAACCTACATTTATGCTAAAAATATTTTTTCTTTTTAATTGTAATGAAAAAAAACTAATAAAGTAATGATGTATAAAGATAAAATATACCCAATAGACAATATTCTCGTAATCTCGCAATGAATATGACTTTTTATCTACCCTATATATATAAAATCCTAATGAAACGAATTTATTAAACGGATATCTGAAACGGCTGAAATGAAACGAATTTATGTAACGATTCTTTGAAACGACTGATTAAAAACTGATTATGTTCCACGGCGATTTCTCGTAAAATATGGAATACTTTGCGATGAAATTAACACCAAAAATCAGTATTGATCCGCGGATCTCAAAACTGGTAATAGAATTTTTAAATTCGAATTAGTTTTCGAAATATTAATTTTTTTCTAATTTTAAATACATTTTTCTAATGATGGCAACTCAAATTTTAATCATAACAGATATTTTTTTTTCATATTTCAGAAAAGGTTATTATTTTAAACTAATTTGGCGACTAGTTTGGCCTCCCTTAAATGTATGCTAAGAAATGTATCATGCTACTTTTATTCATAATTCAATTTAATTAAACATTCTTTCGCCAAATCGAAAGATTCTGATAGAGAAACCAATTCTGAGAGTATTTTTATGTTAGCGAAAGGCAGGTGATAATTCGCTAAACATTTTTCCCGTCGCATTATTTTTTATTATTTCATTAATTTCATTTAAAATATAATCCTTTCATTCATTTTATTTAAAATACACAACTTTCATTTACAATTGATGGCTTTAAGTTCTTTCTTTGTTTTAAAAACAAAACGAAAAGAGAAAAAATTAGGCACAGATGTTATCTACGCACCGAGGTTCCAAATTCGCGCCAAAATGGCATTATTGTGATTGTCATGGTAACCCGGCTATTGTTGTTTATTTAATAATACATCTTTATTTACTTTTGTTTCTTTTTTTAAATTATATAAAAGAAATCTATCGTTATTAATTATTTTTTTTATATTCCCTTTAGAAAATAATAGAAAATAATTAAAAAACACGGTACTTCTTAGTTATTCCGTCAACCAATTTCACCAAATTATACAAATTGACATAATTTTTATTTTAAATAACCAAAGAACAAATAAATTAGTATAACATTAATAAATATAGAAATAAAACGTCGAAATAAAAATCACTCGATGCCGTAAACACGTGTAACTTGCCTAAAGTCAAGTGAATGTGACATTTACGATCAACCATTATCTTATAATCATCATTTAATCTTACAGTTTGGCGATAGATTTTTGGTCGACGGGATAACTAAGTAATACCAAAAATGCGTATGTAGCTGGTATTTGAAAAAAAAAGGTTTTCGCCAAATTTTCGTAAGAAAAAAAATCACGCCAAACCTGCGGTGCGTATATGACATCTGGCCAAATATTACCACTCGAAAAAAAAAGGCTAACTGGCGAGTAAAAAAAAAGCTATTCGCGAGATTTGCATCCGGCTCGCGTAACAGTACCAAGAATTCTTTGCGACCATGGAAACTTTTATGTAGTTTTATTCGATTTTTTTTTTAAATCAAAATGGAAAACTTACGGCCCCATATTGGCGCGATTTTTTTTACGCCTATGTCATATACGGAACGGGCACTTAACTGGCGCCAAAGTATAGTTATTTTGCTTGATATGGTAAGCCGGATGTTGTTGTTTATGCTATTGATGCGTTCCCAAAATTGGCATCTGTGCCAAACCTTCATACGAAAGGCGAAGAATTCAGACCGTATTTGTTAATGGCAGTTGATGACTTGAACTATTTTAATATAGATGAAATGATGGCGATAGAATAATATTTGGCGACTTATCACCTGTGCCTGGCTAACCTTAATGTACCAAAATGGCACCTAGAGTATAAAAAGCGAAGTGGTCCGCCCGAAACTGCCGATGATAGTCACATGACTTAGGCTATTGTTATAGCGATTGTTTTAAAATACCGGGAGACAAAGTCTCTATATACTTAATTCATTTTATTTTAGCTTCTTTTCAAATGTTTAACTGATGCTCTTTAATCAAAAACGAAAACAACTATTGGATGTTTTAACAGCAACTGATTCGCCTTTAAATTATTGCAATCAAAGGGAAGTTAATGGAAACCCGTTTAAAGGGAGCTCTGCACAGATTTTTTCAGTATAATTCAATCTTCTCTAATATTTTTAAAACCAATTAGATTAGCGTGTTTTTAGATTATGCGGTGTCTGAACGGGGGGTCGACGTGCATAGCTTGCAGGGGGCAGAGCCCCCTAGTTTGCTTATAAAAATAAAGTAAACGTGCATGCTTTTTTTTTACTGAGAATAGCTTGCAAAGGAAAAAATACGTCCAAAAAGCCGCATGTCTGAATATTTTTGTTTATTTCTCTTTGATCTGAAAAAAATGGAAGTAATCCTATTGTCACCATTTTGAAGACATTTCAATAAAAAAAAAAAAAAAACCTTTGAAAATTAATTTATGAAAATGGGAATACTTAAAAAAAAAGAGCTAGTGCGGGCACATTTAAAAATGAACAGTTTTCATTAAAAAATTAATTAGCGAAATTGGTTCCGTAGAAAGATCAGGGCAGATGACTAAAACAACAGCCTTTTGTTTTAAATATATAGAAGCACGGTTCGACCCGGAATGATTGCCTATATGTTTCTTCACTCGGATTTTATATAAGTAGATGCCCTTCTATAATCCGAATACTTGGCTTTTAACACGCAATTCTTTGAAATAATAGAACTTTAATCATTACCACAATAAATATATTTTAAATAAATATCATTTATTATGTATTTAGGATAAAATGTGTCTTTATAGTGAGCGATGCCATTCTAGAATCACGATAACTTACTCAACTTTTCCACGGAATTGTTTCCCCAGAACATTTTCACAGTGCAGATATATGATCAATTATGGTGTTTAGAAGTTTTTATTTATTACTCATGAAAAAACATGATGACTCGCTTTTGTTTAATGTAATTTTTAGGAACATGAAAAATATTTTTCTTTTTCTTACATTTCACTTTAATTAGATGTTTTTAGGAGCACTCTGTTTCTGTAAAGAATGACATACTACAATTCTACATCTTTAAGAGATGTTAAAATAATTTTAAACTAAAGGAAAAGAAATCTATGAAGTAAGCGAGTATATTAATAGATTTAAATGAGTAAGGGAATGTATATTAAAAGAACAGCAATCGAATTAAACATATATTTATGCAAATAATAAGGATGTAATTTGATAAAGTGATGGAAATATATAGCTTACCTCACAAACATATTATTTTATGAGTTGAAAAATAATTAAATATTTGCACCAACACATTCTGTTCATATAAAATTTTAAAACAAATAAAACATTATTTTTATACACTGATAAAATACTGTAGTACCCCTTTTTTCTAAAGAAAAATGTATCGTTAATAAGGTTACTGTTTATTATGTTTTTAGAAATTAAATTAAACCAAAAATGTTTTAGCTTCCCTTAGGCATAAATTTCACGTCCTATTTTTGAAAATACGTATTTTCATTGAAATGGAATGTTAAAAAATATAAACATATTTTTTCTTTTTCAAATTTAAAACGTATTTTGAGAAACAGCAATAACTTTTAAGCGTTTTGTACAATATTAATTGTTTTTTATATTTATCTTATTTGGAAATGTATTTGGCACTCTGTGAGAAAATGCAGCTAGGTTTTCTGTTGTAAATGAAATGCTTGGGCTAAAATTTAGTGTATTCTGATAAAAATATATGATTCTCAAACTGTTTTTTTATCTTGAGAAAGTTTTAGGGAAAAAAAAACAAGCAGGAAGCTCATTAACTAAAACATTTTGAAAATAATAGAAACATGTTTTCTGAAATAAGCAAGAACGAAAATCATGCATCCAGCATACATTATGTAACACTATCCAACAGATTCCGAATACTTTAACAAAACTTCACACTTTATTAAGATGAAAGATGATGTCTAAATAGCCAATTAAAAAACACATAATGCATTTGAAATCTGAATTTCTATTATTATCATCTATAGTCTGAAAAATATCCGATTATTTTCCTTTTGTGCAGCCCTGTATATGATCTATAGATTTCTATGTATAATGCTACGTAGTAGGCTAAAAGTTAGTTGAGTTAACAATTCATTGAAAATTTCCATTCCGTAATATCTGTGAATAAACGGAAATATACTTGAGAACTCTCTTGCACCTCCGTATATGATCTATAGAAGTTATACACATAAAGTAATAATTTTAAAAACTAGTTAAATTAAAAACCCATAACGCATTTAAAAACACAATTTCTGCTATTTACATCGATAATCGGAAAGACATTCGACTTTTTTTTTTTTTTTTTTTTTTTTTTTTTTTGCACAGCTATCAGAACGCAATCGGCCGACAGCCGCTTGCCACCACCGATGGTATTGGTACGTAACCGACTGCCGCTATCTATTCCGTAACTTTCTTGATACACCGCGCGAATGCGTTCCGATTCATCAGGTACACAGCCGATCTGGAATTGGCAAAACACTATGCCGAAAGCACGCCGATACATAACCATACGAATACAGGTCGCAGCCCGACACCAGCATAAATTGAAAAAAAAAATATTTCCGATTTGATGCCGCCATCTATGAGCCATCATGGCATGTATATTTGTTAATATTTCAAAGCAACATATTTCCTCGCTGGAAGAAGCTGGGTTCGATATGACGCCCCCACACACAAAAGGTAAACATTTAGCCACTTGGCCATTGAACCTTGTTGAATAGGGGATTCTATGGGGGTAATAAGGGGGAGGCATTTCGATAAGTGATGGTTTGTCGTTGTAGTTAATTCGTAGATGGGAACAACGGAATTTGAAGTCTTTTAAAAGTTTTTTTTTTTTTTTTTGTAATTGTCTTATGCGCATGTATTTAAAAGTTAATTTAATGTTTAAAAGAATGAAATAAATATATTATTGAATTAGTTAAAGCAAATGAATTAATTTTTCTTATAAATTTAAAAATCATTACGTTATTTAATAAAATAAATTATTTTTAAAGGCTTTGTTTACTTAATAAAATTTTCTTATTAGGAATTATAATGTAATTATATGCGTTGCAGTAATTTATAAAATATATATTATTAACATGGGAAAACATATTTTAATAAATAGTAAGTTGTTAATTAATAACTTTTAATTAGAATAAAAATTCATCTTATTTCGTTTAATGATATAAAGTAGAACATATTTTTAATGATTATGTTGCAACATTAATTTGTTACTTATCAAAATTTGTAGACCTAAAATAAAATAGAAATATTAATATTATATTCAAGGTTGGAGTATCACAGTTCAAG
Organism: Maratus speciosus; assembly: GCA_963932465.1. NCBI lineage: Eukaryota > Metazoa > Arthropoda > Arachnida > Araneae > Salticidae > Maratus > Maratus speciosus. Next base: position 283,793,961 of record OZ010788.1, read on the forward strand.
TTTATTCCAACAGAGCGAAAAATGTCCAGACCAGGAATATTCGTTCCCTTCATTATGACATTTTTCGCTCTGTTGGAATAAACTTCAACTGTACTACTCCAACCTTGAATAGGATTTAATCCAGTTGGAAAAAAAATATTCGTTCCCTTCATATAGAAATATTAATTTATCCTTTTGTTTTCGTTTGGTAAATAATTTTTTAGAATGGGGAGATTTCTGAATCTTTCTTTTAAATTTTAATGCTAAAATGATGGGTCGATTATTTTATATTTTTGTAGCTTGTAAAATAATTTTAAAAACTTTTTAATAATTTCATATTTAAATAAAATAAGAAGCTTAGATATTGCTTTTAAATGAATATATAATTAGAAAATAAGTAGAATTAACTTATGAAGAATTTTTTTCTTTCTACTATAACTATTCTAGTTTATAAAGAATAATAATTTTAAGGGGCGATTTAAAATATTATTTTGATGATTCAAATAATTGTAGTTGTTTTTTTAAATTGAATTCCAAATAATTTTTGTAAATGAATAAATATAGGCTGCTTTTGACAATTTTTCTGTTTATCACTGTTAGTATGTTAAATGAAATATAAGAATAAAAAAATAACAGTTTAATTTCACATTGTTATAATGATCCTCTGAAGAAAAATAAAAGAATATATAAAACCCATTGAAACACCGAACTTTTTTAAAAGTCGGCTATGAATAAGTACTCTAAATTCGGACCGATATCGACAGATCTGTTCTGTCCGAAACAAATATCGGTCCTTTGTCACCTGCGGAAATTAATTGATAGCCGATTTTTGGCCGAAATTAGCTCGATAATGGCGATGGGCATTAAAAAAGAGGCTTTCTTTAGTATCGGCTGCCGGCATGATACCAACATCTCACCGAATCCACTATGCACATGTTATACTAAACCGAAATTGACGACTGTGGCCCGATTGTCTGTCAAAAGGTCTGAACCGTCGTTCAATTTAAAATCGCTTACCACAGTTGAAAACGCAAAATTTTAGTTATTATTGAAGTCCTTCTGTAGCCAATCTCTTTTTCGTGACCCAGTGAATGAACGATAAAATCTATGCGCACCATAAACCACAGTAAGGGCCGTGTAGTACTCAGAGATATATATAAATTTCAATACGTCAAAAATTGCGTAAAATCTTTAAAACACACAGCAAACGATTTTTCCCAATAGATCGTAATGCAAAGGAATTCTTTTGAGTGTCTCTGTAAATGAACCGTAAATACTATACTCATTCTTAATACCGAATATGCCATAGTGATACTCAATAACATCTATCAATTTCATGACAACCGGTCTATATTTACGTGAGTTAGAGCATGGACAGACAGACAAACCGAATTCATAAACACTATTCAACTTTTTTGGAAAGCGTTAAAAATGAGCAACGGTGAGTCCCTTTTACTGCAGGAAAGTTTTCGTAAATTTTGAAAACTTATGGTTTTTCAATAATGCTAAATAATTCTTTTCTAAATATTTCTTGAAGATAAAGGAAATGTTTAAGGATTTGTCTGTAAGATGTGATAATTTGAATTAAAATTTTTTAGACGTTTGTGCTACACAAGGAAAATTTCTGAGATGTATTATAGCTCATGGTGTTCACTCTTAATTTTAAAGATAAACTAAAAAAATGTTGTTGTTGTTTTAATTCCTAACTTTTATTTTGTATATTATTTTTCTTAGATCTACTATAAAACATATTAAATAAATTTTTGGTGGTCTCGAAATAAGAAGTTTAAATCAATATGTTTTTCTATCATGACAGAATTGTGTGAAAAGAGTTTTGCGCATTCGGAATTTGTGTTAACACATTTTTCTTGAAGGTTAACCATATCATTTGTAAACAAAATCACGTGATAAGACTTCTCATATTTTTTTAATTAAATTTAAAATTTATTAAAAAGTGGGGTAATTTAAAATCGTTATAACTCGAAATATTACTTGTAGAATTTCCATTTTTTATCATTTAAATAAACAGAAGTATATGAGTTTTAATTTTGATTCAGCATTTTTAAAAATATTAATTAAAAAAATTAAAAATATTTAAAGTAAAAATTTAAAAATATCATATTTTAAAAGTAATTTTTTTTAATTTGCTGAATCAAAATTAAAGTAAACTAATTGAAATTGGACATGTTCCAAATTTGAATTATTTATCTTTAACGGTTCTTGAGTTATAACAATTTAAATACGAGAAATTGTGAAAAAAACTCACCATGAAGAAAAACGTATTTTCACAAGAAGTCCCTTCCATGACAACCATTGCTTGAAAGCTAGATTTTGAAATCAAATCAAACCGAAAAAAAAAATAATATATTGTGTTCTAATTAAGATAGAAACATGATTTAAACGTTCTTTTAAGCAGAAAAAATCAGAGAATAGAATGTTTTACTGCAATAAAATATTTTTAGAAAATTTAAAGATTTTTGTGTCCCGCACCCCCTTAATTCATTTAAAAGACTGTAGGAATAGTGGTGGCATATTTTTGGTGCGTATTCAAAATTTTCTAATTTGGAACTGCAATTAAGCTCCGGGAAAATCAACAGATTTTTTTTTAATGCAAATTTAGAAGTATAAATCTAATTATTTTGAACGGTATGTTTGCACATCTTAAATTTAAAATTCATGCAAATTTTAATTTTCAGTGATTCATTTTACATTTCTATTTGAAATAAATGAAATTTTGTGCCCTAAAAAGCAATTTTTTTTCTTTTGTTGATGTAATAAAAGTTTTCTGATATGAGAAATTAATTTTAAATCTAAATTGCGCAAGGTATAATCGCGTAGGCTGTAGCATTATTTGAGCAATCGTCTTGCAATTCCTAATTTCGAATTTTATTTCAAAAAAATTTAAAACGGAAATATACACATTTGAAAATATGAAAATTATTAGCCCGCGATATGCTATTTCTTTCGCGCAACAATTAAATTGTCGAACCTAAAAAATAGTTACGTTACATAAGCAAGCCGTAAAACGACGCAGATGTATCATTGTACTGTTAAATACTGATAATCTCTACTGCAATTATTTAAACTTCTTAAAAAAATGCATTGCACAATTTTAAAAATTGCACATTTTCAATTTTTGCACTTCGTATAGGAAAAAAGTACTTTTAAGTATAATTTGTTTGAAAAGTGCATCTCAATTTATTTTTGAGATATTAATTTTTTTCTAGTTTTTAATACAGTTTCTGTAATGGTGGCAACTGAAGTACTCCATTTCTGTAGAGATTAAAGGGAAAATAGTTGGAAATAGTAGATCACAATATTTTTTGTTGCCCTTTTCTCATAACAACCAAAAAAATATTCTAATGAAAATACATGCTATTTAAAATGTATATATATATAAATGAATGATTTCTGATAAAACATGGACATTTATTTATGCATATATATTTATTTTTAAGTATCCATATTAATGTTACAAAAAAATGAAGGCATATGAATCATTAGATAGCCGATTTTTTTGTCGATTCTTGAATGACGACATCGCTTTTTGCTGGGTTTGTGTGTTATTACGCGATAGTGACATCATATGCATACTGTTCCATAGATATTGTTTAAGACTGGATCATGAATGTGGATTTTTCCAGCGGATGCAAATGACGTCATTTCATATAAAATAAAAGCGCGTATTTTAAGTCTAAAAACTTAAATATGTTTTATACTATCTATATTTATATTTTTTTTTTCATCGGAGGCAGCACTAAATTCTGAAAAAGCAGAATTACTGCTTCCTGCTTGTGTCAAACATGATTGTTGAGATTCTTAGTTCTTAGTTCTTAGTTCTTGTTGAGATTCTTTACATTGTAAAAATTAAGACAAATTCTTTTGTATAATCTAATATTAAATGAAAAAAAAATTAGCATACTAAAAATAAACAATACAATGTAAAGTCACTATAAATAATTTGAACAAGATGAGAAATGTAACTTAAATCGTATAATACTCGAATAGAAGGATATGCCTTTTAATATTAAGGTAAAAATGCACAATTCAATATCTGAAAGTTAAGCATCTTGTCAAAAATGTCAAATTGTAACATGTTGTTTAAAAATGAAAAACAAAGATAAATAAATTTCTCCATTTCTGATACAAACTCAATGAAGCACGTCATGCTACTTTTGATTTTCTTCACTGAAAGTTGAAATGTAGAAGTGATATGAACGAAAACTTTTCAAACTCTAAGACCAGTTGTTGTTGATTTAAAACAATATCGCACGAGTGTGATTGACATCTAATACAGAAGCTTTCAATTTACTTTTGAATATCTTCTTTTTTGCATTAGAGGAAATTTACTCAGCATTGAAATAATAGATACAATAAATAACATGCTAAACCATAATTTCAACAAAAGATAACATCAATTTTTGTAATCTGAAGATTAATCTTAGCGATAAGATTGAAGAAGAGAAAATGAATATGCTTTTAATCTTTAACCCTTTGCAGTCTAGCACTGCAAGTTTATGTATGTCACTAGCGACAAGGCTTTGTAATAATTTGAACTTTTGGACAAAAACTGTGTCGGCAATTCCAAATGATTAGAAGAATGTATGTCATATGTGTTGATGAGTTTGTGAAAAAGAAATAATAAATCAAGTTCAATTAATTAAGCAGATTTAATTAAACAATTTTAATTAACGTTCGCAAATTAATATAACTAATGCTAACACAAAATGATGACATAAAGCAAATGCGAGTACTGCATCAAATGCGTAAAAACTAAACTTATCATGGAAATATAATTTCATAATCTACTCTCTTTGACAAGCATAAAAAGGGTTTTAATTAAAAAGGCCATAGAAAATCTGAGCAACGAGAACACATAATCAGAGTATCCTTACACAACTACCCACACGTACCGACTAGTTTTCATTTATGTATTTCTAGGAAAATGACTACAGGACTGATATGGAAAACACTTTCACACCTATTGCATGATGCAAGAGTCGTATGTCATTGTTGGTAATGATCAAATTACCACGACGTATGCTGCGCAAGTCATTGTTGGAAATGATAAGAATACCCTGATGTACAGTCGTAGAAAAAAATAAGTAAACACCCCTTTCTAACTCCTCAATAAATTATCGTAGAAGAAAGTTACTGGTACCGAACGATTTGAAATAAAGACTACTTTTAAATGATGTATATAAAACTGGCTTAGGGGGCCATCTATATATTAAAACGAACCATAACATTATTTTTTTCAATAGCAGTACCCAATTCTGACAGCTTAAATGAACTCTACACCCTTCAATTAGCCTAAAAACGAATTTTTATGCAATTCGTACCATAAGTTTCCGAGAAATTAATTATTTTAAAACGAGCGAATTTTAAGGGCTGTATCCAAATTGAAGTTCCGTACTGGATTGTTAACCGAGAGAGCCGCCTTCTTGATCAAGGCACGTTTAAGCGTAAATGACACCTGTTTGATTACAGTACAGCAGAATAAATTTCAAAATGTCTACTCACTTCCATCATAGACGGCCCCTTAAACCATCATTTTGCCGTTTTTTAAGCATAATTTGAAGACTACTTGGAAGAAAAATGTGAAATTTTTGAATTTTCATAAAGCAAGACTTAATAAATCTAAATCCATCAAAAAAATTGTAGGTTGGAATTCATAATTTTTTCGAATATTAATTTCATAATTCATAATTCATATCATAAAATTATAAAAATTGCAAATTCAGCTTATTTATGTTTGGGTATATTAGTATTATTACTACAAAAAAATTAGCACATTAGGAGCATAATTTCGAGATATATAAATAAAAATATGAAAATGTAATTTAACATTAGATGCACTAAATTTTGAATGTTTATAATTCAAAAACTTATCATTGAAATGACTTGAAATTTGGTGTCTAGGCATAGTTTGAACCGAAGATTTGAAATATCTCGTTAAAATTGGGTATTGCCATTGAAAAAAATGAAGTTTGGATTCATTTTAATATGTAGATGATCCCCTAAGAAAATTTTATATACATCATTTAAAAGTAGACTTTATTTCCAATCGTTCCGTACCAGTAACTTTCTTCTACGATGATTTGTTGAGGAGTTAGTAGGGGGTGTTTACTTTTTTTTTCCCACGACTGTACACTACGTACGTCATAGAGCGCAAGAGATTAAGGGTGTTTATTCAAAATAAACATGAGAAATCCTCCATCCTTGTGAATTCTTTCATTTATGTGGCTGCCGCACGCACACACACCCATATATGAGGGGCTCACAACCATAGTCCATTTTGACCATAGACCAAGTCCATTTTGAAAAAGAAAATGACATAGTCCATTTAGAAGATGCATAAAATCTGTCGGATCAACACCCACAGTGAACCAAGCCTGTTTTCACATATTTTCTCATATATGGTATCTGTTTACAGACTCTGTTCACTGTAGGATTGAATAAAACAGATTTATGCACCTTCTAAATGGACTATCTCATTTTTTTTTCAAAATGGACTTGTCCTATTATGGTTGTGAGCCCCTCATATATATGTGTGTGTGTTTGTGTGTATGAATAACTTACTTGTAATAATAAATAGTTAAATAATACAAGATATATTATGTAAAAATTTGTGCCCAAAGTTTTCCGGTACAAGAAAAATTATTAATTAGCTTCCCTCAGATAAAGTGTTGATATATTTCTATAATATTTCTTTTATTAATTTCAGATCATTAGCTGTCGAAAATACAATATTCATCACTCGAATAAACTCATACAGTTTCTTTGGAAACGTTTCTTTGAGTTTTCAGATATAACTTACACCTTACAATCATAAATAGCCAATTTGATAATCAAAGAAGAATATAAGTAGATAAAACAACTTTGTTAACACCAGAATTTTTTAACTTATAGCAGGCTAGTTTCGGTAGCATTTAGCGTACCGCCTTCAGTGCAAATAACGATTTTGCGCAAAGTATCATCTTACCACTATTTCTAACGCGATTTTGTCTATACCTATTTCTACCAAAATATGTCTTTTGACAGCATTTGCGTTTGAAAGCAAATAATTGCCAAAACTGTTAGGATTTCAATTTCAAATTATCAGTTAAATATAGATACTTTGAGCAATATATTTATTAATACATTGATGCGTATTTATTAGAGATTATTTAATCAGGTTATAAATTCTAGCTTAATCCAACAATCTATAAAATATAAATATACATAAATGTAATAAAACACGATTTACGTCAAAAGGACCAACAATAAAAACAATATTATGTTCTTCATTTTTTTTCAATTTTTATTAGAAAATCAAACATTTTAATATAATTAACAAACTTTCAGTCTCATGCATAGAAATTCAATCTTTGTAACAACAACAGCAACAACAATAACAACTGTAATCATAAAAACAGCAGTGTAATAAAATTCTTCCATTACGACAGTTTTTACACGACTGAAAACAAAATTCATATGTATTGAACTCACTATCAGAATTAGAGAACAAAACGCGTCATAAAATTTTTTAGAACTAGTCCTACACTAAAAGGCAACATGGCAGAAAACAAACGAATATCAAATTTATGCACTCCTGTATTTTCCGTTACAACTGAAATCGGGACTCTCTAATCTGATTATAATTGATATGATGCTGTAAAATTGTGTTGATATTTATATGTAAAATTGTTTAAAATTAGAAATTAAAAAATCCTTATAAATTAGAAATTATGAATTCCTTATATTATAAATATATTGTCAAAAGACACCTCATGGTAGAAATAGGTATACCAAATGCATATTTCTATATCAAAGATGAGATGGAAGAAAATGATATCTCTAAATTAATTTAACAACTATTGTACGAAAAGTCAAAAAACTAATTGTGGAGAAATGGCTAAACTTAGAGAATAATTTTAAGTTAAAATCCGAAAGGTGTCTTTTGACACCTCTTGGTAGAAATAGTGTTAATTGTCAAAGAATATTGCATATATTATGTATGTGCAGTTAATCTCATCATATTGGTGGAGATTGAGTGTCTACACTCAATTACTCCTAAAAAAAAAATAATAATCCTAAATATTTCGATTACTCTTCGGGTTCTGAAGTTTTTAATAACAAATACCTCGAGATATTGTCATCTAATAGAAAAATGTATTTCAATGTTTTATTTTTTTATTGATTGTAACTAAGACTGTACAGAATTTATTTGCTTTACTTTCATTATTATAACAATAATTGAGTTTCTTTGTTGTTTTTTGTGAACATAAATATGCTGACCTCTTCAGAAACTGGCAAAACAAGCAAATACTAAACGAAAATAATAGTTTCTGACAAATGTTATCTCTGAATGTATTTACTCCAAATATTAAGAATTACACTTTTATGTCGTATTTTTGACATAATACAAAACTAATGTCTTTGTTGTCCCATTCTAAATCATAACTTTTATGCCCATGTTTTTGTTAATAGTTCACCTTCCAGATTATTAATGACACTCTACAAATTAATACTACTTGAGAATTATATATTATTACTAGCAGGCTATGCCCGCTGCGCTGGTCAATATTTCCAAATGAACCTTGAATTAAACTAAATGGTGAATTTGAACTTATATTTTAAACAATATGGATCTTCAGCTTGACCTTGCACATTACTGAAAACGATGCGATCGCCATTGCGATATAATGTTATCTTAAGCGTTGGACAAAATTTAGCAATTAAGAAGTAATTGTTTTAGTTGATTATAAACAGCGCACTTATGGTCGGGTAATGAGACCGTTATGACAACAGGAATTAATACATCTGTAACTAATCAACATATAATGAAATCGTATATACTAACACCATTCCTAAAAGTCATGCAACAGGGCCACTTGTAACAAAATATGTTCTGTAGATTTTTTTAAAATGGCTAATATTTCATAATCAGGTTCACTTAATTTTTGAACTTTTACTGTTGCTCTATAACTAAGTACCCTTGAACAATATGTATACACTAAAACCTTTCCAAAATTATTACCTAACTAATTGTGGTATAGCCTACGAAAGTATTATAAACAATCGGAATGAAATACAAATTTCCGTTGTAAATATATAGTAGATGATGATGATGCGATTTTGTGTAATAGAATTCATAGTAAAGTTTTCGCTTCAAACAAAAACGATGCTTTCAACATTAAAGCTAATACACCAATATGTGAAGTATCCGATTACGGAAGATTAACTTGAATTCTCATGAGCAACTACTCAAAGAAAAGTGAATATGTGGCTTTTGTAATACTTTTATGTCAGCCGGGCGCAGGTAATAAATCAATAAAGATTGTTTTCATAGCATATTCTTATTTTATTATTTTCATTTAAAACACAAACCTTTCACTCATTTAATTTAAAATGCATGCCTTATACTAATTTCATTTAAAAAACTGAAAAGATAAACAATAACAGGAAATAATGCCATAATTAAAAGCAAAAAATATTTTTAATTTACATACGCAAAATGTAACTACAGCTACTGGGAATTTTTAAAATGCTATCAGCGAGATGTGCGCACGGTTGTTATAAATGTACCCATTTTTTCTTCTTATCGAGGAGCAATTTATAAATCGCACAATATTTTTCCAATTCCAATTTCTTTCATTGAGGAACCTATGACCGGAAAAAATGGAAAACCATTCTTGTAGATTCTTCGGATGACGGCATCTGACGCCATAAACCGAGTTTATATATATGAAAATAATTTTTAAGTCTTTACAAACATTGCTTTCATACTTAAATATTTTCATTGGTACTACTTGTTATTCCGTCGACCAATTTCGCCAAATTATATAAATCGCCAAACCATTCGCCAAATTATATAAATTGACATAATCTTTATTTTAAATAACGAAATAACAACTAAATTAGTATAACATTAATAAAAATACAAATAAAACGTCGAAATTAAAATATCTTGATGACGTAAACACGTGTTGTTTGTTTAAATTTTAGTGAATTTGATATTTACGAACAACCATTATTGGCATTTAATCTTATAGTTTGACGATAGATTTTTGGTCGACGGAATATCTAAGTAGTACCTTTTCCATTTTTGTTTTATAACGCTAAATTCTCAGTAATTTTTTCCCTTTTATTTTACGTAAAATCACTATTTTTTTAAAAAATTAAGATGCTTGCATTTTTATTTCAAACTCATAGAGCCGTTTTTATTTTTTAGCCAAAAGGGTTGATTTGAATTTTTTCCGTTGCTAGAGTAACGGATGTAATGATAGATATTTTGAGGTTTAGATGCCAAAGACACCGCCAAATTAGAAAAATATGAAATGTGTCATGAACTGTTGGACTTATAAAAAATTATTTGGTAGCATTCGATTCAGCATATAAAACTACATTAAAATATGCTATCATTTGACGCATAATTTTGATATTCGATTTTTTTCCCCTCCCCGTGCAAAAACCATTAGGGGTGACACTTTAGAAAATCCTTTCTTAGCAAAAGTCTATGTCATAAGAAGTATTTTTACCACGATTTTCAAGATTTTAGGTTCAGTAGTTTGCGCTGTGCGTTACTTAGTCCCCTAATCCAGACTTTATTTTATACTAGAAAGGTAGCCCGTCAAAAATGACGGAAATTTAGATATAAAGATATATACAACTCATGTGCAAGAATATGAGTTTTCTCGCTTGTTCCTCAGTGATAGATGAAAATAACACATTTTAAGAACGAAACACATTTATGAAAAACTGTGTACTGTGTACAGTAGAAGACCACTAATCTGCAGAGTTTGGTTCCAAGTGTTATGCAGATTTGAGGCTTTTTGCGGTCATGTCTATTCAATTTTTGCTTGCATTTTTTTAAATTCATATATTGGACAATTTAGATTGTTGAGCCTTAAAAATAAATAAATAACACACTTGAAGTAAGGTTAAAAACTATTAAATTATCGTATACGATTTCATGAAATGGTTTTATATGGTATTATATATGTGTGCTTCACGATCTTGGTTACGACGTTGGCGAAATTGGCTGCAACTTGTCATAATCCTAATAGTGTGGGCCGCTATAACAAAAAAGTAACCAGTTTTTAGTAAAATTTCTGATATAAAGTAGGTTTCAAAAACTTGTGTAAAATTGCAGGCCGTTCTCGTGTTATGTCAGTCCTACGCATAATATTTCTAACACTGAAGATTTTCCATGTATATATGGAATTTAGAAAAGCTTCTCCAAAAGAAAGGTCCTGAAATGACATTGTAATTCCTCTAACTTCAAAGTTTAATCGGGCCCTGATGTTGAGTACTGAAATCTAATAAATACAGTTATTTTGAATATTACAACAGAATTAAACAGTTAAACTTATTTAACTTAAACCCGCTGTTACTTCCCGATGTTATTTTTTAGTATTAAGAAAGAAAATTATTTAAAATTTTCAAATCATGCATTTATGATTTTTTTCCGTCTTTAATAACTAAATAATAAAAAATTAGGCTTTTGTTCTGAGCTCATAAATATGACAATAAAATAATGTAACTAAGAGACATTGCAAAATTAAATCTTTGTGATTACAAACCATAAACAAACGATACCGCCACCATTTTACCTACTATGACGTCATTAGAATATTGCCCATTGATTGTTGGAGAATTTACTTTGTGAATGATTACCTCAATGATTTAATATTTTTGACGTTTCACGATGAATGAATCACTTGTGTTTGTTTAGGTTTATGGAATGAGATATTAATCTGTGAATCTAATTTCAATTGAAGTTATCCAAGGATATATGTATTTTTAATTGAAATTAAAAACAATGCTTTGATCTCGAAATAAAAAGTTTTAGTTTGTATAATTTGTTATTTCTGTTAATTATTTATTTAAGTGTACTTTTCCTTTATAGCGCATTTTTAAAAAAAGCTTGGCGCGATTCGGGCATCAGAAAGTGAGATATGTTGCGAAAATATATAAACAGCTATGAAAACAAATCTAATGGGTACAGATGTCATATTCGACCCATATTGGCGCGATTTTTTTCGGTTGCCAATTTGGCGAAAACATCAACAGCATAAACAACATAATCCGGGTTACCACATCAAGCACTTTGGCGCAAGTTAAGTACCTGTTGCCTATATGATATTGGCGACAGAAAAAAATCGCGCCAATATGGGGCGAATATGACATCTGTTCAATCTAATGAACTTTTATCTTTGTTTATATATGCACTTATATACATAAAAAAATCGTTTCTAAATATATATATATATTTTTCTATGTACAAATTACGGCACAGATTTCAAATATGAACCAGGATATCTAACTGGCGCCAGTATGGTGTTATTTTGCCTGCTATGGTAACCCGGTTATTGTTTTTTATTTATTAATAGATTGTTTATTTACTTTTATTTTCTGTTTTTTAATTATATAAACTGCTTTGTTCTATAGTTATTATTCAAAGTTTTATTTATTTATAGTTATTTCCTTTTTAAAATGATAGCAAATAATTGAAAAATATATAAGTAACTCGTATTCGAAAGCGAGATTTCTGCCAAATTGGCTTCATAGAAAAATCACGCCAACCCCCATGCGTATATGGCATCTGTGCAAAAATTACTTCTGTTTCTTTATAAAAATGGGTAAATAGCTTTTTTTATATTAAATTGTCGGCACAGATGTCATATACGCCCATATTGGCGCGATTTTTTTTTGACGCCGATGTCATATACGCATCGGGTACTTAACTGGCGCCAAAGTGTCGTTATTTTACTTGTAATGGTAACCCGAATGTTGTTTATGCTGTTGATGTTTTCGCCAAATTGGCGTCGGAAAAAAATCGCGCCAATATATGACATCTGTGCCAAATTGTATACATATTGAAAAAATTGCTTGTGAGTATGAAGCAGTAAATAGGTTGCCAGAAAATACGTTAGCAAACTTCTTTCTCGCCAAGAAACTTTTCTCCGAAGTATTGTACATAAGCAATGATTGCTAGAAATGCATTTTTAATTATGATATGCGCTTTTATGTTTCACTACATTTTTGCATACTATACTGTGTATAAATGCTACAGTTCATATGCAGGGCTACACAAAAGAATTCGTAAGGGTTACTGAGTATGAGAGTAAATTGCTTAAAGGTGGTTTTTAAAGGAGCTATGCATTTTTACGCTGAACTGCATTTAGTTTCCTAAGAAATGTTTGTAGAATATAGATAAAATGATATAAATGGTCACGCAAAGAATTGGATACATCACCGTCTATGGATGATAATATCTGGAAATGTGATTTCAGTAGTTTTAAGAGTAGTTTAAATTAAATTTTAGCTAAATAGTGGCACATAACAACGGTACTATTGGCTATGGACGGTAACTGCTGAAATCAATTTTTACATTTTTTTATGCGTTTTCTAAAATGTTTACTTAGTTATCGTGGTACTTCTTAGTTATCCCGTCGACCAAATTACTGTCGCCAAATTGTAAGATTAATTGCCAATAATGGTTGCCATTAATTAATTAATTAATTGTAACATTAAATGCCAATAATGACAGATAAAATCATTAATTCGACGTTTTATTTGTATTTTTATTAATGTTTTACTATTGATTTGGTGATTTATATAATTTGGCGAAATTGGTCGACGGGATATCTAAGAAGTAACGTTATCTTATTTACCTTATTTTCCTAAATAACGAAGTTTTGTTAAAGCATTCAGGATGTGTTGGAAAGTGTTTCATGTTCTATGCTTAACGCATGATTTTTCTTTCTTCTTTAGTCTTATTTTGCATTTATTTTATTCTTAATTTTTTAGTCTTATACTGCTTTATAGAAACTTTGGCACAGTTGTCATATACGTTATCATGGAAGACGGTAGTATTCCGAGTGACGCAGCCTTAAGCCTAAAATCGTATCGTATCGTATCGTTAAAATCGTATCGTATCGTATCATAGAATTCGTAGATGGCGGAACCCATATATACAGCTAACTCGACATCAAAGAAAACGCGAAAAGCCGCCTTTTAATAACTCAGCAGATATATGTCTTATTGTTCTGAATTTTCTAGAACAGTCTTATATCTGCAGTCTAATCGTATACTGAATTTTTTACATTTCTACGTGCAGTATATTTTGAGATCTAAATAGCCATTTTTAAAGTGAAAACGTTGGTATCATATCGAGGAAGTTCCTAATTTGAAAATCTCGAAAACGGTTCTAACGATTATTTTTGAATTGATACATAATATAAATGTGATTAAGGCGAGGTGAATAACACTTTTCTTTTTTCTGGGAAAACTCTCGTTCGTTAAATAATTCGATTTTTTTTCTCTCGAAAATGACACGGGCGATTTTTTAAAAATCAAATAAATATGTTTCAGATGAACCAAATAACAATTTACTTGTTTCCAGCAAGACTCTTGTTCGTTTTATAATGCGCATGAAAAATCGGACTATATTTCTTCGCCATTCTATGGAAATTTCACCGAAAATGGATGACACTGTATTCATACACATGCTTTCTTTTTAACCACTTTTGGGGAGAAAAATTTTGTCTTCCCACTGGCTGAGTGGCTAAAGGCCATCGTTTACTGATCATAAGATAGGCAGTTCGATACTCCCTGATACGTGTTTTCACATGTGAATGTTTTTTTTTTTTTTTTTAAAGTCTGCTAGTTGACCATTATTCTCAGTTCCTTTGTAATTTTTTTAATTGCTATTAAGTTAAATAAAATTACAATTATAATGATGCCAATTTGATGATGATTATTTCTTGGCAATTTTTCAACAATAAAAATATTACCATAAATTTTATAAATATATTTAATTTCAATCACTTTACAAAAAATATACATTAATAATTATTATTTGAATATAAATCACATGATCAGAAACGTAAAAAAACAATTCATTTCAGCTCTTCTTTTTATAATATCATTTTTTATTATTATGACGGTCAATCAATATATAATCACTGACATCCATAATATTATTATTATTATAATTAATATTTTCCTTGCATAAAAGCTATTGTGATGTAATAATTCTTTTATAATAAATAATTTAGTTGAAATGTTTTATTTATAAATATCAATGAAGTTTGATTACAGTTTACATAATAAGCATATCAGACTTCTGGTGTCGCCATCTTTTGACACAATTGCGTAGTATTATAGAGAAATGTTTGATAAAAACGTCTATCCATCTATGTAACTATCCATCTATGAAACACCATCTATGTAAGGATTTAATAATTATAAATTAACATTTTGGATTTATTAATTTAAGGATAAAGTGTTTTTAAAGGAATATCAAATGAAACCCTCTGTGCGATCTGAGATTATACTTACCCAGTTGTTTTTATATACGAACTGCTATAAGGAAAATTGTAATAAAATAGTAAAAATTAAATCTGCATTAAATTCCATAAGTATCTTTTTTTTTAATCATTTTATCACTAACCTCAAAAAAGTAATGATATCAATGCAAAAACCCTTGACGGGTTAAAAGTTTCTGACGCAGCACTTTATCTTATGCTCTAAGAATTTTAAATATGGAACTTAAAAATACTGATATCAAATTTTGAGTGACGTTATGCTATTTCTTAAAAAATATATTTGTATTTATTTCATCATTTTATTTTTGTTTTATTTATAATCGCATGTGCAAAAGTTATGTTCAACATGAAAAGCTGCATAAAATTTTATTCGCTGTTGCTTTATCATTTACATCTCTCATAAATTCAAAATATGAGTTTTAAAAGATATGATATAAAATTTAAGTGACGCCTTGATGTGACTTTAAAAGGTTTGTTTTAAAATTCAATTTAAATTATTTTTGACTTGGTTAAAATATTTTTTTACATCTACACAATACTTTTAATTTTCCAATTCACTGTTAAATATATCACTTTCATTGAATCTATACTATGCATTGAAATGTATTTATTTCAATAAATTGATTTATCTTTTGTGTCACGCTATTCAAAATTGTGAGTAAGATTTATGTAAATGGTTTATTTGCGTCAAACTATCCTTTTTCATACATTTCATGTAGTTTGGACACAATGACGCAAAGAAACCATTTACATAAATCTTACTCACAATTTTGAATAGCGTGACACAAAAGATAAATCAATTTATTGAAATAAATACATTTCAATGCATAGTATAGATTCAATGAAAGTGATATATTTAACAGTGAATTGGAAAATTAAAAGTATTGTGTAGATGTAAAAAATTATTTTAACCAAGTCAAAAATAATTTAAATTGAATTTTAAAACAAACCTTTTAAAGTCACATCAAGGCGTCACTTAAATTTTATATCATATTTTTTAAAACTCATATTTTGAATTTATGAGAGATGTAAATGATAAAGCAACAGCGAATAAAATTTTATGCAGCTTTTCATGTTGAACATAACTTTTGCACATGCGATTATAAATAAAACAAAAATAAAATGATGAAATAAATACAAATATATTTTTTAAGAAATAGCATAACGTCACTCAAAATTTGATATCAGTATTTTTAAGTTCCATATTTAAAATTCTTAGAGCATAAGATAAAGTGCTGCGTCAGAAACTTTTAACCCGTCAAGGGTTTTTGCATTGATCATATATTGGCGCGATTTTTTTCCGACGCCAATTTGGCGAAAACATCAACAGCATAAACAACAACATCCGGATTACCATATCAAGCAAAATTACGACACTTTGGCGCCAGTTAAGTACTCGTTGTGTATATGACATTGGCGTCAGAAAAAAATCGCGCCAATATTGACATCTATATGACATCTGTGCCGAAACTTTAATATTTAATGTTTAAACTCTTCGCTCCACTCCCCTTGCATATAGTACAAACTATAACACGGATAGCGCAAAATAATAGAGAGTTTGGTACTTTTCCACTGTAGAGGCTTTGGCATTTTTTAAAAAAAGCTTGGTGTAATTTGGGCATCAGAAAGTGAGATTTGGGTACTTTTCCATTATGTCGCCACCATTGTCGCCAAGCGTAATAGTTGGCACAAAATCGTGAATTGAAGCATTTGAAAAATAAAAGAAAAACCATTGTCGATACTAAAGTGAGCATTTGAAAAATATAACATTTGAAAATTCCAGACCTTTACGAACTATTTCATCAAATCACAAATATATACTTAAAATAAGTGAACAAATAACTGCTATAAAATAAAGCAATAAAATAAAACCCATATTAAACTGCTGGCATAAAATTACAAATATCTTTTAGCATTTTGAAATAATTGGCGCATTAGCATACATTTTGGCATGGTGCCCGTATAACGGGAAAATATCGAGATTTGTTGTCAAATCATATAAACAGCTATGAAAACAAATTTAATGAGCGTTTTTGTTTGTTTTATATGTATATTATCGATGTTTTTATGTACAAATTACATCTGTTTCTGTGTAAAATTAGAGAAACGGCTTTTTTATGTTAAATAAATCGTATAAATATCGAAAAAAATGCGTGTGTATATAAAATGAAACAGTGAATAGGTTCCCGAAAATATGTTACCAAATTTCCTTTTACGCTAAGGCACCTATACTGGAAAAGTACCTAAAGCACATTAAAATCGCGCAGTTAGGAGCTCACACAGTACACCGTTGTCTATTGGTGGTTATTTTATTAGTAGCATCGGGAGGAAGATGTAAAGATGTACTTTAAATTCTCACCTATAGATTTCGAAAAAATATCTTAAAAGAGTGGAGTTTAAATTAAATTTCGGTGACCTCCATTATGAAAGATTAATGGTTTTAAATGGGAATTTCGCCAAATTAGCCAGGTATCGCCAAGTTGGCTAACATTTGGGGCTACTGTGGTAACCCTGCATTAATATTTTTCAACAATTACTCATTTCAATGAGGCGGTCCTACCGGAATAGTGAGGGACACACAGAGACTTGGATTTTATATAAATAGATACTATATTAGATATGCGATTTTGCGGTGAATCGATGATCGAAAATTAGTCCAATATCACTTGAAATATTACATAACAGAGGAGAAAGTACGAAGAAAGACGAAGAAGAAATGACGAATTACAAAAGACTTGTAATTTTTTTTTTCAAAATGTTGAATTTTTCCATAGTAATAACGTATTAAAACATAAATTTCCTTAAAAATTATCTTTATTTCCTAGATTTCGAATCTGTGAATTTTCCTATAAATGAAATTGGCGATATGACTTGAGAAAATAGATAATATTTGCTTAAATAAAATGGGTGATATTCGTTGATCTGAGTTCGAGTTTATAAATATCACATGCTTTCGGAATTACGGCGAAAAACATCTTTAAAAGTATGAAATTATTTTACAATATGTATGTGTGGCAGAAATTCACACTGAAATTTAAGTATTCGATTCCACTTTTAAAATATTAACTGATATCTATATAAGTTACAATTGAATATGAAAATGTACTCAAAAAATGATCTCTTTCACCTAAAAAAACACCATTTGTGAGAACATCCTCAAGCTAATGTCACGCTTATGCATTTTTGGCTTAAAATCACATTATTTGGCGACAAAAGAAAAATAAAAAATTGTAAAGAAACAAATAGTAATTACACATGTGACTCACAATTACATCTGCTTGTTTCTTCTATAAGTCACGTGATGGGACAATTAGATATATAAAAAAAGAAAAGAACAGAACAGAAAGAAAATGTCGTTAAAATTTTAGCTAATCAAATTTTCAGATTCGTTTCCATATCTAACGCAAGCGATAAAGAGCCAAATATTGCGTATCAAGTGTAATATTTCTTATTAAATTAATTTTTAAGCATTACAAATATTTCTTTCAGGTTTTGATTAAATGTTTCCGTTTTTTAATATTATCACTCATTAAAACGGATTTTCTTCTCCTTTTTTTCTTTTTTTTTTATTTAAATAAAATTAGTAACAGTTTTTCTTTTATTTTTCGAGGTTTAATAGCCGTTTCATTTTTTTTTATCAACGATGAATTTCGCCAAGAAATAAAATGGTAACCTTATCGCCCAAAATAACAGAATTTTCCGTCATAATTCTAAAACTAATATAGGTAGAATAATGTGTTATAGATTAAAACCTTCCCTGAAACAACATCTAACTAACGGTATAAGTTCCGTAAAAATCCATGCAGTAGAACTCGAAATCTAGGAGTTCGGAACGAAATTTCCGTTTGGATTTTATATATATAATATATAATAGAATAGATAATAGATTATATATATATATATATATATAATAGAATAGATAATAGATTATGTGTTATGAACTACCTCAAAGTTTAAAACAGATCGCATTGTTAGATTTCCTAATTTTAACAATATCGCGTTATGTTAGTTCCACATTCCACCACCAGGGAGCGCACTCTATTCTTAACGAAAGCGTATCTGAACGAAACTCCTTCATGCAACCTTTCCGTAGATACATGGATCGGGAGGGTGGCGGTCTTAACCAATATTTTAAGATAGTTGCTGAAATTACTACGAAAAATATTTTAAAGGGGCTCTATGCGGGCCCCTAATAGAGTTAGAGGAAATCGGAAGACGGCAAAATAATCGCGGGGAAAAGTTTGCTTGGGTGCTTTGGAGCTACTTTTGGCGCGAGATCTAAGCTCTACGACCAATAGGAGCCCAGATATTTAAGGAAATGTGAAGTAACAAAGTCCAAAATAATAGAATTTTCCGTAATAATTCTATAATTAATCTAGGTAGAATGATGTGTTATAGCTTAAAACCTTTCCTGGAACGATACCTATCTAACGGTATAAGTTCCGTAAAAATCCATGCGGTAGAACTCGAAATCTCGGCGTTCGGAACGAAATTTCCGTTTGGATTTTATATATATAACTAGCAGGCTATGCCCGCTGCGCTGGTCAATATTTCCAAATGAACCTTGGATTAAACTAAATGGTGAATTTGAACTTGTATTTTAAACAATATGGATCTTCAGCTTGACCTTGCACATTACTGAAAACGATGCGAACGCCATTGCGATATAATGTTATCTTAAGCGTTGGGCAAAATTTAGCAATTAAGAAGTAATTGTTTTAGTTGATTATAAACAGCGCACTTATGGTCGGGTAATGAGACCGTTATGACAACAGGAATTAATACCTCTGTAACTAATCAACATATAATGAAATCGTATATACTAACACCATTCCTGAAAGTCATGCAACAGGGCCACTTGTAACAAAATATGTTCTGTAGATTTTTTTAAAAAGGCTAAACTTTCATAATCAGGTTCACTTAATTTTTGAACTTTTACTGTTGCTCTATAACTAAGTACCCTTGAACAATATGTATACACTAAAACCTTTCCAAAATTATTACCTATCTAATTGTGGTATATCCTACGAAAGTATTATAAACAATCGGAATGAAATACAAATTTCCGTTGTAAATATATAGTAGATGATGATGATGCAATTTTGTGTAATAGAATTCATAGTAAAGTTTTCGCTTCAAACAAAAACGATGCTTTCAACATTAAAGCTAATACACCAATATGTGAAGTATCCGATTACGGCAGGTTAACTTGAATTCTCATGAGTAACTACTCAAAGAAAAGTGAATATGTGGCTTTTGTAATACTTTTATGTCAGCCGGGCGCAGGTAATAAATCAATAAAGATTGTTTTCATAGCATATTCTTATTTTATTATTTTCATTTAAAACACAAACCTTTCACTCATTTAATTTAAAATGCATGCCTTATACTAATTTCATTTAAAAAACTGAAAAGATAAACAATAACAGGAAATAATGCCATAATTAAAAGCAAAAAAATATTTTTAATTTACATACACAAAATGTAACTACTGCTACTGGGAATTTTTAAAATGCTATCAGCGAGATGTGCGCACGGTTGTTATAAATGTACCCATTTTTTCTTCTTATCGAGGAGCAATTTATAAATCGCACAATATTATTCCAATTCCAATTTCTTTCAATGAGGAACCTATGACCGGAAAATATGGAAAAAGACTCTTGTAGATTCTTCGGATGACTGCATCTGACGCCATAAATCGAGTTTATATATATGAAAATAATTTTTAAGTCGTTACAAACATTGCTTTCATACTTCAATATTTTCATTGGTACTACTTGTTATCTTGTCGACCAATTTCGCCAAATTATATAAATCGCCAAACCATTCGCCAAATTATATAAATTAACATAATCTTTATTTTAAATAACGAAATAACAAATAAATTAGTATAACATTAATAAAAATACAAATAAAACTTCGAAATTAAAATCACTTGATGACGTAAACACGTGTAGTTTGTTTAAATTCAAGTGAATTTGATATTTACGATCAACCATTATTGGCATTTAATCTTATAGTTTGACGATATATTTTTGGTCGACGGAATATCTAAGTAGTACCTTTTCCATTTTTGTTTTATAACGCTAAATTCTCAGTAATTTTTCCCTTTTATTTTACATAAAATCACTATTTTTTTTTAAAATTAAGATGCTTGCATTTTTATTTCAAACTCATAGAGCCGTTTTTATTTTTTAGCCAAAAGGGTTGATTTGAATTTTTTCCGTTGCTAGAGTAACGGATGTAATGATAGATATTTTCAGGTTTAGATGCCAAAGACACCGACAATTTAGAAAAATATGAAATGTGTCATGAACTGTTGGACTTATAAACATTTATTTGGTAGCATTCGATTCAGCATACAAAACTACATTAAAATATGCTATCATTTGACGCATAATTTTGATATTCGATTTTTTTCCCCTCCCCGTGCAAAAACCATTAGGGGTGACACTTTAGAAAATCCTTTCTTAGCAGAAGTTTATGTCATAAGAAGTATTTTTACCACGATTTTCAAGATTTTAGGTTCAGTAGTTTGCGCTGTGCGTTAATTAATCCCCTAATCCAGACTTTATTTTATATACTATATTAGATATGCGATTTTGCGGTGAATCGATGATCGAAAATTAGTCCAATATCATTTGAAATATTACATAACAGAGGAGAAAGTACGAAGAAAGACGAAGAAGAAATGGCGAATTACAAAAGACTTGTAATTTTTTTTTTCAAAATGTTGAATTTTTCCATAGTAATAACGCATTAAAATATAAATTTTCTTAAAAATTATCTTTATTTCCTAGATTTCGAATCTGTGAATTTTCCTGTAAATGAAATTGGCAATATGACTTGAGAAAACAGATAATATTTGCTTAAATAAAATGGGTAATATTCGTTGATCTGAGTTCGAGTTTATAAATATCACATGCTTTCGGAATTACTGCGAAAAACATTTTAAAAAGTATGAAATTATTTTACAATATGTATGTGTGGCAGAAATTCACACTGAAATTTAAGTATTCGATTCCATTTTTAAAATATTAACTGATATCTATATAAGTTACAATTGAATATGAAAATGTACTCAAAAAATGATCTCTTTCACCTAAAAAAACACCATTTGTGAGAACATCCTCAAGCTAATGTCACGCTTATGCATTTTTGGCTTAAAATCACATTGTTTGGCGGCAAAAGAAAAATAAAAAATTGTAAAGAAACAAATAGTAATTACACATGTGACTCACAATTACATCTGCTTGTTTAAGTCACGTGATGGGACAATTAGATATAAAAAAAAAAGAAAAGAACAGAACAGAAAGAAAATGTCGTTAAAATTTCATCTAATCAAATTTTCAGATTCGTTTCCATATCTAACGCAAGCGATAAAGAGCCAAATATTGCGTATCAAGTGTAATATTTCTTATTAAATTAATTTTTAAGCATTACAAATATTTCTTTCAGGTTTTGATTAAATGTTTCCGTTTTTTAATATTATCACTCATTAAAACGGACTTTCTTCTTCTTTTTTTCTTTTTTTTTTCATTTAAATAAAATTAGTAACAGTTTTTCTTTTATTTTTCGAGGTTTAATAGCCGTTTCAATTTTTTTTTTTTTTATCAACGATGAATTTCGCCAAGAAATAAAATGGTAACCTTATCGCCAAAAATAACAGAATTTTCTGTCATAATTCTAAAACTAATATAGGTAGAATAATGTGTTATAGATTAAAACCTTCCCTGAAACAATACCTATCTAACGGTATAGGTTCCGTAAAAATCCATGCAGCAGAACTCGAAATCTAGGCGTTCGGAACGAAATTTCCGTTTGGATTTTATATATATAATAGATAATAGAATAGATAATAAATTTTATATATATATAATAGAATAGATAATAGATTATGTGTTATGAACTATCTCAAAGTTTAAAACAGATCGCATTGTTAGATTTCCTAATTTTAACAATATCGCGTTATGTTAGTTCCACATTCCACCACCAGGGAGCGCACTCTATTCTTAACGAAAGCGTATCTGAACGAAACTCCTTCATGCAACCTTTCCGTAGATACATGAATCGGGAGGGTGGCGGTCTTAACCAATAATTTAAGATAATTGCTGAAATTACTACGAAAAATATTTTAAAGGGGCTCTACACGGGCATCTAATAGAGTTAGAGGAAATCGGAAGACGTCAAAATAATCGCGGGGAAAAGTTTGCTTGGGTGCTTCGGAGCTACTTTTGGCGCGAGATCTAAGCTCTACGACCAATAGGAGCCCAGATATTTAAGGAAATATGAAGTAACAAAGTCCAAAATAATAGAATTTTCCGTAATAATTCTTAACTAATCTAGGTAGAATGATGTGTTATAGCTTAAAACCTTCCCTGAAACGATACCTATCTAACGGTATAAGTTCCGTAAAAATCAATGCGGTAGAACTCGAAATCTCGGCGTTCGGAACGAAATTTCCGTTTGGATTATATATATATAATAGAATAGATTTCCGTCATTTTTGACGGGCTACCTTTCTAGTCTAACGGAACGTAATTCGGAACGAAATTTCCGTTTGGATTATATATATATAATAGACTAGAAAGGTAGCCCGTCAAAAATGACGGAAATCTATTCTATTATCTTCTATTTATATAAAATCCAAGTCTCTGTGTGTCCCTCACGATTCCGGTAGGACCGCCTCATTGTAATGAATAATTGTTGAAAAATACTAATGTAGGGTTACCACAGTAGTGCCAAATGCTGAACAACTTGGAGGATTATCGCCACATTTTATGAAATATCGCCAAATTTGCTGACAAAAATAAGTTGTCATATATGAGGTCAACTTGGCGGTAGCTAGCTAATTTCCCGAAATTCCCATTTAAAACCATTAATATTCCATACGAGGTCACCGCAATTTAATTTAAACTCCGGCTTCTAAGGGGTTTTTTTTTCAAAATGTATGGGTGAGAATTTAAAGTGTAATATACGAAAATATACGTTTTTATATCGTCATCCCTATGCTACAAATAAAATATGACGCGCTGTACTATCTGAGCTCCTAACTGCCCGATTTTAATGGGCTTTACATAGCCGGATACAGAAATTAAATTGTCGGTAGTTTTCCAGCATAGGGGCCTTGGCGAAATAGCGAAATCTACCTTGGCGAAGAAGGGAATTTGGCAAAATATTTTCTGGCAACCTATTCACTATTTTATTTCATATGCACACGGATTTTTTTTCTCAACATTTATACAATGTATTTAACATAAAGAAGCCATTTGTCTAATTTTATTCAGAAACAGAAGTTATTTGTGTATAAAAAACAACAATAATATATACATTTAATTAAAATATAAACAAATTTATAGAAACAAACAAAAAAGTTCATCAAGTTTGTTTTCGTAGCTGTTTTTAACATTTGGCAACAAATTTTACTTTCTGATGCCTGAATTCCATCAAGTTTTTTAAAAAACCGCCAATGCCCCTATAGTGGAAGAGTACCAAATCCTCTCCTATTTTGCACTATCTGCACCATAGTTTGTAATTTATGCAAGGCGGTGAGAGCGAAAAGTTTAAATATTAAATTTTAAATCTATTTATATAAAATCCAAGTCTCTGTGTGTCCCTCACAATTCCGATTGGGCTGCCTCATTGGTCGCAGCAATGTTAAGCTTCGTTCAACTTACAAAAATCGGTACTACTTAGCTATCCCGTCGACCAAAAATCTATCGCCAAACTATAAGATTAAATGCCAATACTGGTTGATCGTAAATGTCACATTAACTTGACTTTATGCAAGTTACACGTGTTTACGTCATCAAGTGGTTTTTATTTCGACGTTTTATTTATATTTTTATTAATTTTATACTAATTTATTTCTTCTTTCGTTATTTATAATAAAAATTATGTCAATTTGTATAACTTGGCAAGTGGTTTGGCGATTTATATAATTTGGCAAAATTGGCGACGGGATAACTAAGTAGTACCCAAAAATTCAATATACAATTTCCTCTATCTGAAATCCCGTCCATAAAATATTCAAAATTGGAAAAGTTTAATGTTTTGCGCTATCGTTAAAACTATTTCAGAAACCGTGTTTAATTTTGCGGTACTACTTGATTATGCCGTTGACCAAAAAACTATCGCCAAATTATAAGATGGATGCCAATAATGGATGATCATAAATGTTAATTCACTTGACATTAAACACGGTGCACGTGTTTGTTACGTGATCAAGTGATTTTTCCTTCAACTTTTTATTTGTATTATTATCAATGTTTTTCTAATTTATTTGTTCTTTCGTTATTTAAAAGAAAAATTATGTTGATTTGTATAATTTGGGGAATAGTTTGGCAAAAAATCACGCTTTGAATATCTATCCCAGCACCATGAAATAACTTGCATGAGAAAAAGTGAACCGATGTTAGCATTCATCCAACAGTGAATTACCTCAATTGTTTTTATAGTTTTATTTATTTTTCTTTTATCTTTTAACGTTGCATTAAATGTGTATTAAATAAAAATAGGTACAGATGTCACAGACGCACCGGGGTTTCTTTTTAGGACCAAAAGGGCGATTTTTTGCCTGGCGTGGTAACCTGCAAATTTTTGCTTTGAATGAAAACTTGGTGTTTTATAATAAAATTAAATGTGCGTGTTAAATTAAAATTATGTGTACGATAATGGCAACTCAAAGCGCAACTGTTTTTTTTTTTTGTTGTTGTTTTTTGAGTGAAAAAAAAATAATGAAGTAGAAATGTAATATAGAATATTTTATTCAACAATTTATTGTATTTTTCATTTGAAATGAATGAACTGCATCCGAACGCAAACGGTGTTCAGACAGAGAACGTAGAGCCCGATGGCTAGCTCGGCAGTCGCAAGAAACATTAAATTCTATCCGAGAAGAAAATAGATTACGGCATTCAAATCAAAGAGCTAATAAAAGTCATAGTGATCGATCTCTGATATTATCTCATAACTCTTTGCGTACTTCTACACAGCGTTCAAGTGAAAATGAAGAACAAAGATTAATCAGACGTAGTCATGAAGCTGAACGTCATTCTCGGCGGTTTTTGACTCAACGACAAAACTACTACGAAAATCAGCAACAATTAATTTCTGAAGCCTCTCAGTCTCAAGTTATTGAGCCTCATACGTGTGGACAAATAAGCACTCTCTGCCAATTTTGCAAAGCGCGCCATTTTCAAGCTGAGAAACCCAGAGATGGAAAATTTAACAGTTGTTGCCATAAAGGTAAAGTTAGGCTTCCACAACGTCATCGGTTTCCACCATACCTCCAAGACTTGATGAGCAATTCAAATGCACTTAATTATCGTAATTTCAAAGAAAATATTCGCTCATACAATGGTGCCATTTCATTTGCTTCTATGGGTGCTAAACTTGCTGGAAATGCTCCGGGACACGGCCCTTATTGTTTTAAAGTTCAAGGCCAAATTTATCACCGAACTTCCCACTTGCATCCGCCTAATGGCCAACAAAGAAAATTTGCTCAACTGTATGTTTTGGATACAACACAAGCTGTCGAAGAGCGTCTTAACATTCCCGAAAATGACAACTGTTTACCAAATGTTTTGCGTGAACTTGATTTACTTATGCGGCAAAATCCTTATGCTCAAGTTTTCAAAAAATTGAGTGGGGTGGAGACTGAGCAGCAACAACATGCACAAAGATACAATTTACAAATGCCAAGAGTTAATATGGTATTGCGTCGAGATCGCCATTCAGACAACAGGCGATATAATTTGCCGACATCAAACGAAGTAGCTATGGTTTTTCTAAATGACGATGGTGAACCACCCTTTCAACGCGATATCAGAATTTATCTAAGAAATAATGATCAACCTTTTGTAAACTTGAATATTTTAAGTCCTAATTTAGATCCAATGACTTATCCTATATTCTACCCAAACGGAGAGCCTGGCTGGACAACAAATTTATCACTATCACCTTATCCAGGATTTTCACATGGTGTTCGAAGTAATATATCAATGCTTCAGTTCAAAGTTGCTCAAACAGCGATTCGGGATAATGAGTTTAATCCAATATTGCATGGTGGAAAACTTGCTCAACAGTGGATAATAGACTCTCACTTACAAGTGGAAGCTAATAATCCCAATTTCATAAGACTGAAGCAAAAAAACTTCGTGCAGACGATTATTCTGACCTTAGGGACTTTGTAGCCCAAGGAGCAGCTGATGCAGGTGTTACTGCTGGAAAAACCATAATTCTACCTTCTTCATTTTAAGGGTCTCCTAGAAATATGAGAGAGAGATACAATGATGCTATGTCCATTGTTACAAAGTTTGGAAAACCAGATGTGTTTTGTACATTCACGTGCAATCCACAATGGCCAGAAATAGTCAAAAATCTACTGCCCGGACAAACGTCATCAGACAGACCTGATTTAGTAGCGAGAGTGTTTAAAATCAAACTATCAGCATTAATGAATGATATAACAAATGGGGAACTATTTGGTAAAGCTGTGGCCTTTGTACATACTATTGAATTTCAAAAAAGAGGTCTTCCACATGCTCATATTCTCTTTAATTCTATCAGAGCCCTATAAATTTCGTAATGCTGCTCAAGTCGACCGTTTTATTTCTTCGGAGTTACCAGATCCTGAAACTTATCCACGATTATCAGAAATTGTTCTTCGTACTATGGTCCACGGGCCATGCGGAACTTTGAATCTGAATTCTCCATGCATGGATGGTAATAAATGCACAAAAGATTTTCCAAAAGAGTTTCAAGAAACAACTAAAGTCAATCTGAATGGTTATCCACTCTATCAAAGACGACAAGGCCCAACTGCTATAGTTCGCGGCAAACAGATAGATAATCGCTACATCGTACCATATAATGCATATTTACTGCTTAAATATGACGCGCACATCAACATTGAAGTCTGCACATCTATCAAACC
The DNA here is from genome assembly GCA_963932465.1 of Maratus speciosus. NCBI lineage: Eukaryota > Metazoa > Arthropoda > Arachnida > Araneae > Salticidae > Maratus > Maratus speciosus. The sequence goes on from OZ010788.1 coordinate 283,822,194, forward strand.
TATTAAATACATTTACAAGTACATATACAAAGGTTATGATGCAGCAAATATAGTAATTCATGCTGGAAATAATGAAAGTAACGAGTTTGTGTATGATGAACTGTCGTCACATGTTGATTCTCGATATGTGAGTGCACCAGAGGCAATGTGGCGGTTACTGGAAAATGAAATGCATGATCGTTCTCATGCAATAATTCGTCATGCCATTCATTTGCCTTTAAGACAACAGATTTATTTTCATGCTGGTGGTGAAAATGCTACTCTGGAACAAGCTGCGAACCGCGAAATGATGCTGACTGCTTGGTTCAAGTTGAATAGACAGATAATGAAGCAAAACAAAATCTTTATTTTGATATACCATATTATTATGTATACGAGAAAAATGCTTGGAAAAAAAGACAAAGAGGAGGCGATAAAATTGTTACAAGATTATATTATGTTAATCCAAACGATATTGAACGTTTCTGCCTTCGGTTACTTCTCCTTTATGTTCCTGGTGCTACATGCTTTGAAGATTTACGAACATTTGATGGAAATCTGTACAACACATTTCAAGAAGCTGCACGTGGTCTTCTTGCTGAAGATAATGAATGGGATCAATGCTTAGAAGAGGCTACTTTAACCGCAATGCCATTACAAATGCGTCAAACTTTTGCATTTATTTGCATATTTTGTAATTCAACAAATGCAGCTAATTTGTGGGAAAAATATAAAAATTCAATGAGCGAAGATTACTCAAGAACTTATAATGCATCAGCTGCTCAGAACCGAGCTTTGCAAGATATTAATTGCATGTTGGAATCTCATGGATTAAACTGTACATCATTTAATCTTCCTACACCCAATACACTGCAGGAAATTCAAAATGAAGAATTCGATTATTTTAATGAAGCTGAAGTAGCTGTTGAACAAATAGCAACTTTCAATTTCTCACAACGAGAAGCTTTCAACCAAATAAAATCAGCACTTGAAAGTGATTCTGTTACAAGACGTTGCTTTTACTTAAATGGTCCTGAAGGATCTGGTAAAACATATTTGTACAACGTATTCATGCATTTTGTTAGAGGTAAATGCCAAGTAGCACTTCCACATGCAACAACAGGAATTGCATTAACTTTATTAAAGGATGGTAAAACTGTTCATACTGGCTTCAAATTACCAGTGCCGATTTTAGAAACTTCCACATCTGCCATTCGAACGTCTTCAAGTGAATCTCAAATATTACGTGAAAATAAATTAATTATAATTGATGAAGTGACAATGATGTCATGCCATGCTCTTCGTTGTATAGATGTCTTATTGCGGGAAATAATGTTGAATGACATGCCTTTTGGAGGCAAGGTTATGTTATTAGGTGGAGACTTTCGCCAGACATTGCCAGCTGTTATAACAAGAAACAGAACAGAAATTATTGAAACATGCTTGAAATCAAGCCCACTTTGGCAAGAATTTATACAACTTAGACTATCTGAAAATATGAGATCTGAAGGGCAAAATTCCTTTAATGAGTGGCAGCTTAAAATTGGTGAAGGAAAAACACCCGATATATCAAATTTACCTCCAGGTACAATAGAAATTCCACCATCAATGGTTTGCAAAGATTCAATTATTGCAAGTGTATATGGAGATCATATAAACTACACCGATTTTGAACAACTTGAACAAAAAGTAATTTTGACAACAAAAAACAAACATGCATTATCATTAAATAACAAAATTTTGAATTTGCTGCCTGAAAATGGAAGAACATACTATAGTGCAGATTCAGTCGTGTCTGACATCCAAGAAAATGTTAATAATTATTCACCTGAGTTCTTGCATGAATAAACTCCATCAGGGATGCCTCCTCATAAGCTTACTCTGAAAAAAGGAAGTATCATCATGCTTCTCAGAAACATGAACCCAAGAAAAGGATTGTGCAATGGAACCAGATTAATTGTGCACTCTCTCTACAACCATTTTATTGATGCTTTCATTTTAACCGGAACAAATCAAAATGATAGAGTTCACATACTAAGAATTGATTTGACACCAAGTGAAACTTCTCTACCTTTCATTCTTAAACGCCGCCAATTTCCAGTTATACTGTCATTTGCAATGACGATAAATAAGTCACAAGGACAAACATTTTCTACAGTTGGACTGTATTTAAAAGAACCTGTTTTTTGTCATGGACAACTATATGTAAGTATTTCAAGATGTAAAGAGGAAGAGCAGTTAAAAATTTATGTAGAAGATACTGAAGAGCAAGGTCGGCTTTTAAATAATGAAAGAGTTCTTACAAAAAACATCGTATATCCTGAAGTTTTGTTAACAAATTTTAATTTATTTTTTTCTGTATTCATTATTACATAGTTTTTCATAAATTCGTTTTGTTTTTAAATTGTGTTATTTTCATCTATTACTGCGGAACAAGAAAGGAAAACTCTTGCACATGTCTTTTATCCCTTTAAGACCTGAACTACACAACTGTGTAGGTGATCCTAAGGCAAAGGGAAAAACAATTTCCTCTGTTTCTGGCACAAAAGCAGAGCCTGCACCAAACAATTGTGTGGATTCTCTCTTGACGTCACCTGAGATCGAAAAAATTTTTAAATATCTTTTTTCAATTAAATATGATCTTATTAATTTAGGTTAAAAGCCAAGACTTTTAATTTCTACTAAAACTCTTAAAGGTCTTAAAGGTTTATATATCTTTCTATCTCATTTTCCGTCATTTTTGACGGGCTATCTTTCTAGTATATATATAATCCAAACGGAAATTTCGTTCCGAACGCCGAGATTTCGAGTTCTACCGCATTGATTTTTACGGAACTTATACCGTTAGATAGGTATCGTTTCAGGGAAGGTTTTAAGCTATAACACATCATTCTACCTAGATTATTTATAGAATTATTACGGAAAATTCTTTTATATTGGACTTTGTTACTTCACATTTCCTTAAATATCTGGGCTCCTATTGGTCGTAGAGCTTAGATCTCGCGCCAAAAGTAGCTCCGAAGCACCCAAGCAAACTTTCCCCCGCGATTATTTTGCCGTCTTCCGATTTCCTCTAACTCTATTAGGGGCCCGCGTAGAGCCCCTTTAAAATATTTTTCGTAGTAATTTCAGCAATTATCTTAAATTATTGGTTAAGACCGCCACCCTCTCGATTCATGTATCTACGGAAAGGTTGCATGAAGGAGTTTCGTTCAGATACGCTTTCGTTAAGAATAGAGTGCGCTCCCTGGTGGTGGAATGTGGAACTAACATAACGCGATATTGTTAAAATTAGGAAATCTAACAATGCGATCTGTTTTAAACTTTGAGATAGTTCATAACACATAATCTATTATCTATTATGTCTATCTATTATATATATAAAATCCAAACGAAAATTTCGTTCCGAACGCCTAGATTACGAGTTCTACTGCATGGATTTTTACAGAACTTATACCGTTAGAGAGGTATCGTTTCATGGAAGGTTTTAAGCTATAGCACATCATTCTACAAACATTAGATATAGAATTATGACGGAAAGTTGTGTCATTTTGGACGATAAGGTTACCATTATATTTCTTGGCGAAATTTATCGTTGATAAAAAAGGAAAAAAAAAAAAATGAGACGGCTACTACACCTCAAAAAATAAAAGAAAAAACTGTTACTAATTTTATTTAAAAGGGGAAAAAAAGAAGAAAAAATCCGTTTTAATGAGTGATAATATTAAAAAGCGAAAATATTTAATTTAAACATGAAAGGGAATGTTCGTAATGCTTAAAAATTTACTCAGTTGAAATATTGCTACAAAACAACAAGATTTGGCGATTTATCTTTTGCGTCAGGTTAAGAAAAATGCATCTGAAAAATTGATAAGATGATACCAAGGAATTTCTCTCATGAGGATAATATATGTTTATTAAAAAAATCAGCAGAACCTCGATTTAACGTTCGTAAAACAATAATGAAAATTTCATTTTTTGCGATTTAACGCTGGTTGGCGACACAATCAAAGTCTGATAATACTATTATGAATATTTAAAAAAAAAAAAAAAAAAATTCAACTCTCCGTCTCCATACGAAGTTAGTTTAAGTGAGTTTAACTTAAATAAATACATTTTTATAACTGCTGCTTTATCATATACTTTTATATGTGTATGTAATGAAATTTAACGATCGTAATTATGCTGTTTAGAATAACATTTAAATGGATTAAAATTGTTTCAATCTCAAAATTAAGGTCCTATTCCAAGCATTCGCAATTTGACTTCGATGTTGTTAGTGCCAGAGATAACAAAAGAAATGTATTGTTGCCATGGAAACAACCCCTTCATATCGAAATGTTTAATGATAGCATTCATAATCAAAATACACAAAACGTATCCAGCCGGTGACACCGTATAAAATAAAATAACTACAGCAACACGCAATTTGTATATATTTAATAAGCTTACAGAAAAAAAAAATAATAAACTAATCCACCATTTAAGTTTAAATTCATTAAGTATTAGGCATTTAAATACTTATTTAACAAGAAATTTATAAATGCATTTCAATCTTTTGCATTTGGCCAGGAAATGTATTCGTTTGCGAAATAGCGTGGAGCGTTCGTCTTTTCACGCCAAATACTGGAAAAAATATTTTTTTGCAGTTTTTTTACTGGAATTCCGACGCTACATTTGACTGATCTTTTTTACATTCACGAGTAATTTTATGAGCATTTTGCCGCCAAACAATTTGATTTTAATCCAAAAAGGCGTAAACATGACATAGCCCCATCGATACATTATAGGTGTTTTTGCAAGTGTAAGTCGGCATTTTTCGAGGAATTGTTTATATTCAAATGTAAATTATATAAATAGCAATTAATATTATGAAAGTGGAGTCAAATATTTAAATTTTAGTGCAAATGTCTGCTCCCCCCCCCCCCCCACACACACATATTGTAAATAATTTAATTTCAGACATTTAAAATATTTTTTTCATACTTTACTACGGAAACATGCTGGTTTGTTTCCCCAAACTTGTGACTTTTATAACCTTGAACTCAGATCAGCGAATATTACCCACTCTTTTCTTTTAACACGTATCGTCCCCTTTAGAAATGTCTACTACTTCAAATGTTAAGTACTAAAGATTATTCTTTAGAAAATTTATGGAATTATGCGTTATTAATACTACAAAAGAAAATATTTTACACTAAAAATTGCTTATAATTGATATTGCATTGATATATTGAAATAAATTTTTGATAATCTTTTTATTCGTCATCCCTTTTTCAGTTTTTTTTTTTTTTTTTTTTTTTTTTGGCCTATCTGTTCTTCTTTTTTGAAGGTTTTAGTAAAGGTATATGATTAATTTTCTGTAATCAGGTTACCCCTTTAATTAACATATTTAGTGAATTGTTGGATGTTTCTTTTTATTTGAAAGAGACTGTAGACAGTGATCCCGATTGCAGAAGATTACATGAAATTCTACATAGCGATTAGTAAATTTATGGTTTTTCATTATGAAGCAAATGGACAACAGAAGATTTAGTATTATATATTTTTTGCAGTTATTTTACTAATACAAAATAAACAATATTTGTTGATTTATCATTTTAGCCTAGATAAGAAAAAAAGTACCTCAAATTCAGATAAAATTGGATAATTATAAAGCAATTTCTTAATGACTCATAGCCGTAGCTACTAAACTTTATGAAAATTAACGATTTTAGGTTTATTTAGGCAAAAGACTGAAGAATAATGTAATCTTGAAAATAGAAAGCCTATTTATTCCTCAGTGAATTATGCTAATTAGAGAAATGAAAAAAATTCTTTGGTGCATCAAAAAGATTATTACGTATATTATTACGTACTAGGTTATTACGTTTTATATAACTGACTTTATTTATCATTCTCAAAGAGTATTTTTGGTGAAAGATCTATAATTCAGTCAACAGCAAATTCACTTTATTTAATGGAATGTTGTTTGGCGTATAATTACCTTTGTTTTATATCTAACTCTGGTACAATTATAACCATATATTTGGAAACACTTCCAATGTTTGACGTCAAACTTAGCTGTGTACCCGATTACGGAAGATTGGGAAAATTTTGATTGCATGAAAAAAAAGAGGTTCATTGTTCTATTACAATCAGTTTTCGAGGTTTTTTCCAGGTTAACAGCTGCATGATTGCAACTGGTATTAAAAAAGAAATGACAGTGAAAATGACATTATTTTAATTTTATTCAAACACTTGAGTTTTAAAAAGCCATTTTTATATGATTCACATTTATTTTAATCATGAAAGTTAAACACTGTCCGTTGTGTGCAAATAATTTATTACGTTCTTTGGCTGTATTTACTCTCCTGTGATCCGAAGATAGAAAACTGCAGTAGACATGCCAGAAGAAGACGTATATTACGAAATATAATGTAACGTAGAAGAGATTGTATTTAAGCTACCAGAACCACATATAGCACCAAACTGAGGAGATAGGAGTTCAAGAACTAACAAACGATAGTGAATAATCCGAATATGATTAATTATCAGTAGTCACTCTCTTCAATCATTGTAATTATCTCTCATTTTAGTAGTGTGGTGACTAGAGAACATTTTAATTTCTGATGATCATAACGGTCATATTTCCCTCCCAACCCCTACTTTATTAATCTACTATAAAATAATTTATTCTGAAAAGCCCGAAATTTGCCTAACCCATAAGATAACATAATAGCTAAATGGCGTTCACATTGTATTAAGCAAATGCAGAAAAACTTTCCAGGCGAAGGTCCATATTAATTTAAAATATAAGGTCGAATTCATCATTTTTTTATGAAGGTTCAATTGGAAAATGGACCAGCGAAGCGGGTGTAACCTGCTAGTATATATATATAATCCAAACGGAAATTTCGTTCCGAACGCCGAGATTTCGAGTTCTACCGCATGGATTTTTACGGAACTTATACCGTTAGATAGGTATCGTTCCAGGGAAGGTTTTAAGCTATAACACATCATTCTACCTAGATTGGTTATAGAATTGGTACGGAAAATTCTATTATTTTGGACTTTGTTACTTCATATTTCCTTAAATATCTGGGCTCCTATTGGTCGTAGAGCTTAGATCTCGCGCCAAAAGTAGCTCCGAAGCACCCAAGCAAACTTTTCCCCGCGATTATTTTGCCGTCTTCCGATTTCCTCTAACTCTATTAGGGGCCCGCATAGAGCCCCTTTAATATATTTTTCGTAGTAATTTCAGCAATTATCTTAAATTATTGGTTAAGACCGCCACCCTCCCGATTCATGTAACTACGGAAAGGTTGCATGAAGGAGTTTCGTTCAGATACGCTTTCGTTGAGAATAGAGTGCGCTCCCTGGTGGTGGAATGTGGAACTAACATAACGCGATATTGTTAAAATTAGGAAATGTAACAATGCGATCTGTTTTAAACTTTGAGATAGTTATAAACTTTCATAACACATAATCTATTATCTATTCTATTATATATATATATACTATTTATTATCTATTCTATTATCTATTATATATATAAAATCCAAACGGAAATTTCGTTCCGAACGCCTAGATTTCGAGTTCTACTGCATGGATTTTTACGGAACTTATACCGTTAGATAGGTATCGTTTCAGGGAAGGTTTTAAGCTATAACACATCATTCTACCTAGATTAGTTATAGAAGTATGACGGAAAGTTGTGTTATTTTGGACGATAAGGTTACCATTTTATTTCTTGGCGAAGTTTTTTGTTGTTGAAAAAATTGAAACGACTATTACACCTAGAAAAATAAAAGACAAAAAACTGTTACTAATTTTATTTAAAATCTTTAAAAAAGAAAAAAAAAGAAATTCATTTTAATGAATGATAATATTAAAAAACGAATATATTTTATTTAAACATGAAAGAGAATGTTCGTAATACTTAAAGAATTACTCAATTGAAATATTGCAATTGAAATAATATTTGGCGATTTATCTTTTGCATCAGGTTAAGAAAAATGCATCTGAAAATTGATAAAATGATATCAAGGAAGTTCCCCATAAGCGCATGCTCAGCATTATTTGAAAAAATATATAGAATATTCTTCTCATAAATATATATATATATCCATAAAAAAATCGGCAGAACCTCTATTTAGCATTCCTAAAAAAATAATGAAAATTTCATTTTTTGCGATTTAGCGCTGGATGGCGACACGATAAAATTTTGAATAATACTATGATAAATATTCTTTAAGAAAAACTTTTTAAACTCTCGAAACGAAGTTAGTTTAAGTAAGTTTAACTTAAATACATATTTATAACTGCAGTTTTGTCATATACATTTATATATGTAACAATGAAATTTAACGATCGTATTTATGCCGTTTACAATGAAATTTAAATGGATTAAAAGTGTTTCAAACTCAAATTAATGTCCGATTCTGAGCATTGGCAATTTGACTTCGATATTGTTAGTGTCAGAGACAACAAGAGAGTTTTATTGCCATGGAAACAACAATTTAATATCGAAATGTTTAATGATAGCATTCTTAATTAAAATACCCTTAAAACTTATCCAGCCGGTGACACCGTATAAAATTAAATAGCTCAATACAAGTAACCCGCAATTTGCATATATTATATAAGCTTACAGCAAAAATAGTAAACTAATCCACAGTTTAAGTTTAAATTCATTGATCATTAGGCATTTAATTACATATTTAACAAGGAATTTATAAATGCATTTCAATCTCTTGCATTTGGCGAGGAAACCTATTGGTTCGCCAAAGAGCGTCGAGCGTTCGTCTGTTCGCGCCAAATACTCGAAAAAATATTTTTTTTACGGATTTTCTACTGCGATTCGACCGCTATATTTTTACCGATCTTTTTTACATACATGAGTCATTTTATTAGTATTTCCTTTTTCAAAATATTTTGAGTATGCGTTTTAAGGAGTCCTTCCTTGTGAGTAACAATTATTATTATTATTATTATTATTATTATGTATCTCTTACAGAAAAAACTAGCAGATGTAATTATAAAAATAATGGTATTACATAAATAGCAGTTAATATTATAAAAGTGGAGTCAAATATTTAAATTTTAATGCAAACGTTTGCCCCCCCCCGCCCCCCCCCCACACACACATTTTAGAAATTATTTAATTTCAGATATTTAAAATATTTTTCGCGTACTTTACTACGGATACATGCTATTTTGTTTTTCCCCAAACTTATGACTTTTATAACCTCGAACTTAGATCAACAAATATTGTCCACTCTCTCTCTCTCTCTTTTTTTTTTTTTTTACATATATCGCCAATATTTCTTTTAGAAAAGTCTACTGTTTCAAATGTTAAGTACTAAAGATTATTCTTAAGAAAATTTATGCAATTTTGCGTTATTAATACCACAAAAGAAAATATTTTGCTTACTGAATAAAAATTGCTTACTGAAATACATTTTCGATTGTCTTTTTAATTCGTCATCCCATTTTCAGTTTTTTAAAGGTTTTTGATATTGGATTAACCTTTCGTAATCAGGTTACCTGCTAATTAGTGTATTTACTGAACTATTTAGATGTTTCTTTTATATTTGAAAGAGTCAGATCAGTGACCAGACAGTGACTGTCAGACAGTGATCGCGATTGTAGAAGATTACATGAAATTTGTATTTAGCTATTAGTAAATTTATGTTTTTTCATTATGAAGCAAACGGAAAACAGAAGATTTAGTATTATATATATATTTATTTGCAGTTATTTTACTGTCACTAAAAAATAAATACTTGGGAAAAAATTTTGAAATTCCAATGGTGGCTGGTGGAACAATATTTGTTGATTTATCATTTTAGCCTGGATAAGAAAAAAAGTACCTGAAATGCAGATAAAATTGAAAATAGAAATCATTATAAAGCAAGTTCTTCTGACGCACAATCCTATTCGCTAAACTGAGGAAAAAATTAATGATTTTAGATTTATTTAGGCAGCAGACTGAAGAATAATGTAATTTTGAAAATTTGCACTCTTTAGAGAAATGAAAAACGGTCTTCGGTGCATCAAAAAGATTATTTCGTTATATTATAACGTGTTAGGTTATTAAGTTTTGTATAACTGACTTTATTTGTCATTTACAAAGAGTATTTTAGGCGAAAGATCTATAATTCAGCCAACAGCAATTTGACTTTATTTAATGGGATGTAGTCTGGCGCATAATTACGTATGTTTTACGTGTGTTAACTCTGGTAAATTTGTAACCATATAGTTTGCAAACACTTCTAATGTTTGCCGTAAAACTTAGCTGTGCACCCGATTATGGACGATTGGGAAGATTTTGATTGGATGAAAACAGGATGTTTATTTTTCTATCATAATGAGTTATCGAAGTTTTTTTTTTCAGGTTAACAGTTACATAATTGCAAGTGGTATATATATAAAAAGGAAATGGTAATGAAAATGACATTATTTTAATTTTATTCAAACACTTCATTTTTAAATATCCACTTTTATGTGATTCACATTTCTTTTAATGAAAGTTAAAGACTTTTTGTGTGCAAACAATCTATTACATTTTTTTTACCGTATTTACGCTGCTGTAATCCGAAGATAGAAAACTGCAGTCGACCTGCTAGAAGACGTGTATTACAAAATATAATGCAACGTAGAGAGAAATTGTATTTAAGCTACCAGAACCACACATAGCACCAAGCTAAGAAGCCCGGAGTTCAAGAACTATCAAACGAAAGTGAATAATCCGAACATAAGTAATGTTCAGTGGTCACTCTCTGCAATCATTGTAATTATCTCTCCTTTTCGTAGTGTGGTGACTAGAGCATGGAACTATTAATAAAGAGGAATTGACATATCCGTAAAATAGTGAAGCATCAACTGTAACCGCGGTCGAAGGGGTTGTTTACCGCCGGTGGAAACTTCCACCAGTAAGTTTATATAGAAAATTTCTCCTTATTTAAAAGCCTAATTATTGCAAAATTTCAGTCATGAATAACGGTAGAAACAGATTTTCATTTTTACTGGTAGCAGTTTATTTTGGTGGTAGTCCCGCCCTGCGTTTCCGCCATATTGTGACAACCAGGAAAACAAACTGACAGTTTTCATATGGGCATTGACACCAGTAAGAACAAATAGAAATTTTAACCACATTTATCGGAAAAAAATCCATGAATAAGACGCTTAAATAAGAATAAATTTTCTATTCAATTATACTGGTGGGATGATTGCCCCGGTGGTAATCAGAAACTCAAGATACGATTTTCAAAAAAAGTAGCCGCCATCTTGTGACGACCTCCTCAGTTATTTCACTTGCACCTGGTAAGTAGTACACTATATGTCTCCTCCTCTTTATTCATAACTCCATTGACTAGAGAACATTTTAACATTTCTGATTATCACAACGGCCGTATTTTCTTCCCAACCTCTACTTTAAATATATACTGTAAAAAGAATTTCTTCTGAATAGTCCGAATTTTGCCTAACCCATAAGATATTATAATAGCTAAATAGCGTTCGCATAGTATTCAGCAAATGCGGAAAGATTTTCCCGGTGAAGGTCCATATTAATTTAAAATACAAGGTCGAATTCATAATTTTGTTTGATCAATGATCATTTGGAAAATGGACCAGCGAAGCGGGTGTAGCCTGCTAGTTTAGATATAAAGATATATACAACTTATGTTCAAGAATATGAGTTTTCTCGCTTGTTCCGCAGTGATAGATGAAAATAACACATTTTAAGAACGAAACACATTTATGAAAAACAGTGTACAGTAGAAGACGTCTAATCTGCACAGTTTGGTTCCAAGTGTTATGCAGATTTGAGGCTTTTTGCGGTCATGTCTATTCAATCTTTGTTTACATTTTTTTAAATTTATATATTGGACAATTTAGATTGTGGAGCCTTAAAAATAAATAAATAACACACTTGAAGTAAGGTTAAAAACTATTAAATTATCGTATACGATTTCATGAAATGGTATTATATGGTATTATATGTGTGTGCTTCACGATCTTGGTTACGACGTTGGCGAAATTGGCTGCAACTTGTCATAATCCTAAAGGCCGCTATAACAAAAAAGTAACCAGTTTTTAGTAAAATTTCGGATATAAAGTAGCTTTCAAAAACTTGTGTAAAATTGCAGGCCGTTCTCGTGTTATGTCAGTCTTAGGAATAATATTTCTAACACTGAAGATTTTCCATGTATATATGGAATTTAGAAAAGCTTCTCCAAAAGAAAGGGCCTGAAATGACATTGTAATTCCTCTAACTTCAAAGTTTAATCGGGCCCTGATGTTGAGTACTGAAATCTAATAAATACAGTTATTTTGAATATTACAACAGAATTAAACAGTTAAACTTATTTAACTTAAACCCGCTGTTACTTCCCGATGTTATTTTTTAGTATTAAGAAAGAAAATTATTTAAAATTTTCAAATCATGCATTTATGATTTTTTTCCGTCTTTAATAACTAAATAATCAAAAAATAGGCTTTTGTTCTGAGCTCATAAATATGACAATAAAATAATGTAACTAAGAGACATTGCAAAATTAAATCTTAGTGATTACAAACCATAAACAAACGATACCGCCACCATTTTACCTACTATGATGTCATTAGAATATTGCCCATTGATTGTTGGAGAACTTACTTTATGAATGATTACCTCAATGATTTAATATTTTTTACGTTTCACGATGAATGAATCACTTGTGTTTGTTTAGGTTTATGGAATGAGATATTAAGCTGTGAACCTAATTTCAATTGAAGTTATCCAAGGATATATGTATTTTTAATCGAAATTAAAAACAATGCTTTGATCTCGAAATAAAAAGTTTTAGTTTGTATAATTTGTTATTTCTGTTAATTATTTATTTAAGTACTTTTCCATTATAGCGCATTTTTAAAAAAAAGCTTGGCGCGATTCGAGCATCAGAAAGTGAGATATGTTGCGAAAATATATAAACAGCTATGAAAACAAATCTAATGAACTTTTATCTTTGTTTATATATGCACTTATATACATAAAAAAATCGTTTCTAAATATATATAATTTTTTTTATATACAAATGACGGCACAGATTTCAGATATGAACCGGGATACCTAACTGGCGCCAAAATGGTGTTATTTTGCCTGAAATGGTAACCCGGCTATTGTTTTTTATTTATCAATAAATTGTTTATTTACTTTTATTTTCTGTTTTTTAATTATATAAACTGATTTGTTCTATAGTTATTATTCAAAGTTTTATTTATTTATAGTTATTTCCTTTTCAAAATGATAGCAAATAATTGAAAAATATATAAGTAACTGGTATTCGAAAGCGAGATTTCTGCCAAATTGGCGTCATAGAAAAATCACGCCAACCCCCATGCGTATATAACATCTGTGCAAAAATTACTTCTGTTTCTTTATAAAAATGGGTAAATAGCTTTTTTTATATTAAATTGTCGGCACAGATGTCATATACGCCCATATTGGCGCGATTTTCTTTTTTGACGCCGATGTCATATACGCACCGGGTACTTAACTGGCGCCAAAGTGTCGTTATTTTGCTTGTAATGGTAACCCGAATGTTGTTTATGCTGTTGAGGTTTTCGCCAAATTGGCGTATATGACATCTGTGCCAAATTGTATACATATGGAAAAAATTGCTTGTGAGTATGAAACAGTAAATAGGTTGCCAGAAAATACGTTGGCAAACGTCTTTCTCGCCAAGAAACTTTTCTCCGAAGTATTGTACATGAGCAATGATTGCTAGAAATGCATTTTTAATTATGATATGCGCTTTTATGTTTCACTACATTTATGCATACTATACTGTGTGTATAAATGCTACAGTTCATATGCAGGGCAACACAAAAGAATTCGTAAGTGTTACTGAGTATGAGAGTAAATTGCTTAAAGGTGGTTTTTAAAGGAGTTATGCATTTTTACGCTGAACTGCATTTAGTTTCCTAAGAAATATTTGTAGAATATAGATAAAATGATATACATGGTCACGCAAAGAATTGGATACATAACCGTCTATGGATGATAATATCTGAAAATGTGATTTCAGTAGTTTTAAGAGTAGTTTAAATTAAATTTTAGCTAAATAGTGGAATGTAATAACGGTACTATTGACTATGGACGGTAACTGCTGAAATCAATTTTTAAATTTTTTATGCGTTTTCTAAAAAGTTTACTTAGTTATCTTGGTACTTCTTAGTTATCCCGTCGACCAAATTACTGTCGCCAAATTGTAAGATTAATTGCCAATAATGGTTGCCATTAATTAATTAATTGTAAGATTAAATGCCAATAATGGCCAATAAAACCATTAATTCGACGTTTTATTTGTATTTTTGTTAATGTTTTACTACTGATTTGACGATTTATATAATTTGGCGAAATTGGTAGACGGGATATCTAAGAAGTAACGTTATCTTATTTACCTTATTTCCCTAAATAACGAAGTTTTGTTAAAGCATTCAGGATGTGTTGGAAAGTGTTTCATATTCTATGCTATTTTTCTTTCTTCTTTAGTCTTATTTTGCATTTATTTTATTCTTAATTCGTTAGTCTTATACTGCTTTATAGAAACTTTGGCTCAGTTGTCATATACGTTATCATATATTGGCACGATTTTATTCCGACGCAAATTTGGCGAAAACATCAACAGCATAAACAACAACATCCGGATTACCATATCAAGCAAAATTACGACACTTTGGCGCCAGTTAAGTACCCGCTGTGTATATGACATTGGCGTCAGAAAAAAATCGCGCCAATATCGCGTATATGACATCTGTGCCGAAACTTTAATATTTAATTTTTAAACTCTTCACTCCACTCCCCTTGCATATAGTACAAACTATAACACGGATAGCGCAAAATAATAGACAGTTTGGTACTTTTCCACTGTAGGGGCTTTGGCATTTTAAAAAAAAAGCTTGGAGTAATTTGGGCATCAGAAAGTGAGATTTGGGTACTTTTCCGTTATGCGGACACCATTGTCGCCAAGCGTAATAGTTGTTGCAAAATCGTGAATTGAAGCATTTGAAAAATAAAAGAAAAACCATTGTCGATACTAAAGTGAGCATTTAAAAAATATAACATTTGAAAATTCCAGACTTTTACGAACTATTTCATCAAATCACAAATATATACTTAAAATAAGTGAACAAATAACTGCTATAAAATAAAACAATAAAATAAAACTCATATTAAACTGCTAGCATAAAATTACAAATATCTTTTAGCATTTTGAAATAATTGGCGCATTAGCATACATTTTGGCATGGTGTCCGTATAACGGAAAAATGTCGAGATTTGTTGTCAAATCATATAAACAGCTATGAAAACAAATTTGATGAGCGTTTTTGTTTGTTTTATATGTATATTATTGATGTTTTTATGTACAAATTACATCTGTTTCTGTATAAAATTAGAGAAACGGCTTTTTTATGTTAAAAAAATAGTATAAATATCGAAAAAAAAAAATGCGTGTGTATATAAAATGAAACAGTGAATAGGTTCCCGGAAAATATGTTACCAAATTTCCTTTTTCGCCAAGGCACCTATACTGGAAAAGTACCTAAAGCACATTAAAATCGCGCAGTTAGGAGCTCACACAGTACACCGTTGTCTATTGGCGGTTATTTTATTAGTAGCATCGGAAGGAAGATGTAAAGATGTACTTTAAATTCTCACCCATCGATTTCGAAAAAATATCTTAAAAGAGTGGAGTTTAAATTAAATTTCGGTGACCTCCATTATGAAAGATTAATGGTTTTAAATGGGAACTTCGCCAAATTATCCAGCTATCGCCAAGTTGGCTAACATTTGGCGCTACTGTGGTAACCCTGCATTAATATTTTTCAACAATTACTCATTTCAATGAGGCGGTCCTACCGGAATAGTGAGGGACTCACAGAGACTTGGATTTTATATAAATAGATAGATAGATAACTTTTTTTAGTAGTCATTCGTTAATAAATCAGTAGTACGTAGAGTCGTGGAAAAAAAAGTTAATACCTCTTACTATCTCTGCAAAAAATTATCGTAGAAGAAAGTTACTTGTACTACACGATTGATAATAAAGTTTACTTTTAAATGATCTACATAAAATTTGCTTAGGGGGCCATCTACATATTAAAACGAACCATAACTTTATTTTTTTCATTAGCAGTACACAATTCTGACAACATAAATGAACTCTACACCATTCAATTAGCTTAAAAACAAATTTTTATGCAAATCGTAGGATAAGTTTCAAAGAAATTAATTATTTTAAAAAGAGCGTTTTTTAGGGGCTGTATCCAAATTGAAGTTCGGTACTCGATTGTTGACCAAGAGATCAACCAACCAAGTATGTTGACCAAGAGTTGACCCTTCTTGATCAAGTTATCTTAAGCGCCGCTCAACCAGTCATTGAAGACTGCTAGATTATAGGATAGCATATGAAATAAAAAAATATCTAGTCACGTCTATCATAAACGGCGCCTTAAACCAACATTTTGCTGTTTTTAAGCATAATTTGAAAACTACTAGGAAGAAAAATGTGAAACTTTGAATTTCCATAAAGCAGGGCTTAATAAATCTAAATTCATCAAAAATATTGTAGGTTGCAATTCATAATTTTTTCGAATATTAATTTCATAATTCATATCATAAAATTATAAAAATTGCAAATTATACGTATTTATGTTTGGGTATTTTAGTATTATTGCTACAAAAAAATTAGCACATTAGGAGTATAATTTCAAGAGATAATACTGAAAATATGAAAATGTAATTTAACATTAGAAGCACTAAATTTTGAATGTTTATAATTCTGAAATTTGGTGTCTGGGCATAGTTTGAACCGCAGATTTGAAATATCTTGTTAAAGTTGGGTCATGTAATCGAAAAAAATGAAGTTTGTGTTCGTATTATTTTGTAGATGGTCATCTAAGCAAATTTTACATACATCATTTAAAAGTAGGCTTTATTTCCAATCGTTCGGAACCAGTAACTTTCTTCTACGATAATTTGATGAGGAGTTAGTAAGGGTGTTTACTTTTTTCCCCACAACCGTACTTGGTTTCAAATATTTCGATTCCTATCTAGAATAACTCTAGATCCTACATTTTTTAACCTATTGCGTAAATAGTTTATATCAACTAATTAAATTAAGCAATTAGTTTTACATTCGGTAGAAATCTAATTAATATTGCTTGTTTCTTATATATTAAAAATACTTTTCTATATTTTTTCTTAAGTTAATTAGAGCTTAATCTACAACCATTGTTCTTTTTTTTTTTTCTTTTTTGCATAAAATGGGATTACTTGTGGAGATTTATATAAATCAGGAAAGTGTTTTTTGTGTGATATCCCGTAAACGTAGCAAAAGGAAAACGAAGTACGCTTAAATTTTGAGAATTAATAGTACCGAAATAAGTATATCATTAGATTTTACAATTTGCTAACGTAGTGGAATAGTGTTTAAGATTTCGATTGTTGAATCTTTCTATCTCGCCATCCGGCCGTCTGCCTATGTGGCGCTACTCAAACTTTCGTACATATAGATATTAATATATGATTTTAAGTTTTACTATAGCATGTCCCCTATTGAAAGGAAAATGTGTTGCACTTTGAGACTGTTTACAGTTACACGGAAAACAATTAGGGCTATAATTGTTCGAAGTATAATTTAACTTTAATGATATTATACTAGTACAAATATTACGGAATTGATATTCATTATCAATATTCACTACGGTATTCACCCTTAGGAAAATGGTGTGTGTGCTAGTAATCGTTTATTTACAGAGATAGAAGAAAAATATCAATTACATTACTGTCTATGTGCAGTAATTTTTTGCTATTACATTTTTGTTTGAAATGGATATACGATATACGATATAAAAAATACGATAATATCTTCCCTACAGACAATCGTGCCTGTAACCTTTTCTTTAAATTTATTTTTGTAATTTTATTTTACAGAGTACCACAAAACATTTCAAATGGATTATTGCCTATGAGCGATATTTGTTTAAAGTGCGTTTTCAGTATTGTTATGTATTTTCAATCTTAATAACACTGCAGTATAATATGTAGTGTGTATATAATCCATAGTACAGATAAAAGGCTGCACAAAGAATACGAATACATTGCCGCCTATCAGACAAATTGCTGAAAGTACTTTTTCAAATGAGTTGCGTCTTTCATAAATGTGAAAAAAAAATTAGTATGGTATTCACGGTATAAAAATTATATGTAATTCACATACAATGTTGCAAATAAGAATTAGGGTGGAATATTTTAAATGAATTATATCATAGATGACAATGCGTTTGTAACATAAATGACATGCAGACAGATTATAGCCTATGGACGATATTTGCGCATTTTCTGTTGTGTTATGCATTTTTAGCTGAACAATATTGTATAACATTAAGTAGTGTGTATAAAATTTGTAGATCATATATAAGGTAGCACAAAAATATTTCATATACAATACAAATTGCAGTCAGTAATTGCTGAAAATGGGTTGTTAACTGGTTATGCATTTGCCAAACTGTGTATTCAGATATTACCTTTCACCGAATTGAAACATAAATTTCATAGCAACATTCATGCAGTGTTGGGAAAGATTTCATATCTTTGTGTCGTGCATCGGTTTTCTGCCCAGTTAATTTTACATGTACAATCCAGTAATTATTGTCAATGATTACAAATATGATAGCTGTATTTATGATTTCAAAACTAATTGGTGAAAAATGGAGTATTAGATTAAAAAAAAAGGGACAAACAAAAAAAAAAAAAAACAGGAAAAACTATGAAAAAAATAACTCATTACATACGGAGTATATTTTCAGTTTAAAATTTTACCACCGAGCAATGCTGTGACCTTTGTTTTTGGGTAGTAATCTTAGGCTTATTTTACTTCAGAATATCTGTAATTAAAAAAGCTAATATTTCTACTGTGAAAGTATTAATTAAAAAGCAGAATGGTAACCTTGTTCTAAATGGTTTAAAATAAAAGTGTCAGGGTATGATTATTTCTAATAATATTTAAACAAGATGGATTAGTATTTAAAAAATAAGAAATATAAGCAGTATTTGTAACTAGAGATTTTTTGGAACTCTTCAGTTAAGAATTAATAATAGTTTATTTACTGCAATTAAAATCTATGCAGCTTCCTTATTTGTTAAAAGAAATCTTTTTGAAATTGTGACTCAGTTACCTATTACGGCCGAGTAATTAAAATCTAAGGTGTGTAGTAATAACTTCTACCAATTAATCCTATAGTAAAAATTGTTTAGGTGACGTCTAAAAACAAAAATCATCAAATTTTAAATTTCCAGTATTAACAATAAATTTCTACGTCATGTCCAATTTTTAGGTAGATTTCGTATGAAATACTGCCTATTGGGATCGTTCCTATGTTGGAATTTCTGAAAAATGTTTGCAGATCTACACCGATCTTGACCCCTAGAACCGAAAACCACCCTCAGTAAAAAACTTTATATATATATATATATATATATATATATATATATATATATATCACTTTCTTCTAGACACGATAACTTTCGTAATTCTGCACCAATCTCTTCCAAACTGATACATAAAATCAATGGGCATAAAATCTCGGTCAAGTTCGTTAATGGGCAAAATCGGACCAAGGGGATGGCAATAGGGAGGGGTTTTGTGAAAACCGAAAACACCCCATAACTTGTTAATTTTTGTACATATCAAATCAGTTTAAAGTTTTTATTACTTCTAAAAATAGGGCAAAAATTTTATGTATCACAGATTTTTGATAAAGTTAAAAATGTGTTCAAGGGGCGCAAAAAATAGGGTTTTTGGGAGAAAAAAATTCATAACTTCGTCAATTCTCAAGATATCAAATCCAATTAATTTTATTATAAATCTCCTTAATATTATCTACAACTTTTATATTCACAAGTTTTTGATAGGACCAATTCGTACCGCAAAAAAAATTAAAAACGAAAACAAAAAGGGGGTTTGAAGAAGTAAAAAATCCATAACTCCATCAATTCAAAAGATATAAAATCCCCATGAATTTATCATATATCTTCTTAATATTGTCTACAATATCTATATAGACAAGTTTTGAATAGGACCAATTCTTACGGCAAAAAAAAAAAAAAATTAAAAATACATAGCGGTTGAAGAAAAAATCATCTTATTAAGGGCGCATTCAAATCCAAACTGCTTATTTTCTTACTCATTTTTTAATTCATTTTTGCTCTCAAACGCATCCAATTGCTAGATTCTCTTATTCAGAAACTATAATGGCTGGTTTTGATATGAAAACACTCTATATTGTACTTCTTTTAATTCACAGGGTAACTTTTTACAAAGCAATGCCCATAGTGATTTAACAGTGAAATCTGTAAACGACGGTCACCTGACAATTTCCAAATGACTACATCGCGATGCAACTTTTGGCACGTTCCAATGTAATGGCCATAATGACATCACAATGGTGTCTCCAAATGGAGGTTACATGAGAGTCACCAGGCGACTTCACAATAACGGTAAGTCAACTGGGCTCTTATCACAAAGGAAAAGTCATGGAGATTTTCAAGTTAATGTCATTTAATATTATTAATAAGACGAATAATAGATATTACGTATTACTTCACCGTGATAAATGCGATATTTGTGACATCACACACGCGTCACATCGATTGAATGGTTCTATTAGGATACTACCAATTTCTTTCGACCCCGGACAATTTCTTCTTGTGTATGAAATTATAATCTAATAGGATATGTACAGTCGTGGAAAAAAAAAGTAAACACCCCCTACTAACTCCTCAGCAAATTATCGCAGAAGAAAGTTACTGGTACCGAACGATTGGAAATAAAGTCTACTTTTAAACGATGCATATAAAATTTGCTTAGGGAGCCACCTACATATTAAAATGAACCATAACTTTGTTTTTTTCAATAGAAGTACCCAATTCTGACAGCATAAACGAACTCTACACCCTTCAATTAGCCTAAAAACGAATTTTTATGCAATTCGTACCATAAGTTTCCGAGAAATTAATTATTTTAAAACGAGCGTATTTTAAAGGCTGTATCCAAATTGAAGTTCCGTACTGGATTGTTAACCGAGAGAGCCGCTTCCTTGATCAAGGCACCTTAAGCGCCACTCAAGGTGTCAATGAAGCGTGTTAGATTACAGTACAGCAGAATAAATTTCAAAATGTCTACTCGCTTCCATCATAGACGGCCCCTCAAACTATCATTTTGCCGTTTTTTAAGCATAATTTGAAAACTACTTGGAAGAAAAATGTGAAATTTTTGAATTTCCATAAAACAGGACTTAATAAATCCAAATCCATCAAAAAAATTGTAGGTTGCAATTCATAAATTTTTCGAATATTAATTTCATAATTCATAATTCATATCATAAAATTATAAAAATTGCAAATTCAGCTTATTTTTGTTTGGGTATATTAGTATTATTACCACAAAAAAAATTTAGCACACTAGGAGCATAATTTCGGGAGATATAAATAAAAATATGAAAATATAATTATTATTAGAAGCACTAAATTTTGAATGTTTATAATTCAAAAACTTATCATTCAAATGACTTGAAATTTGGTGTCTAGGTATAGTTTGAACCGGAGATTTGAAATATCTCGTTAAAATCGGGTATTGTCATTGAAAAAAATGAAGTTTGGATTCGTTTTAATATGTAGATGACCTCCTAAGAAAATTTTATATACATCATTTAAAAGTAGACTTTATTTCCAATCGTTCGGTACCAGTAACTCTCTTCTATGATGATTTGTTGAGGAGTTAGTAGGGGTGTTTACTTTTTTTTTTCCACGACTGTTTGTTAATTTGTAGACACCAGTGTACATTCAAACATCATCATATCAACAATGATTTGTGTGCCTGTGTCATAAAATCTGCGTTTAAAATTTGTATACTTTACAAAAACTCTCTTTTTTTAGACGTAGATTTTGTTGTTTCGTAAGGGTTATTAAATTATGCACAGTACAAAAAAGAGATCATACCCTTCTATTTCTGTTGCAACTAACTATATAAAAAGATATAGGTACTTCAGTTTAAAAGAAAAAAACAGTACAACAAATCTTATACCCAAAATAGATGCAAAAAAAATTTAAATAGCCATTCGATTTGGAATAATGCTTTTCTTAAATGTTTGTTAAAGCTCAAACTTAGGAAGACGTTTTCATATTAAAATTGTTACAAACGTAGTATAGTTACTCTATTATTCAGTTTTTTCGTTCCAGCGTCAACACGAATTATTAGATTTTTCGAATACTCTGTTCTTAAGAAAACATTTTCAGTTGCATAAAAAATGTATGCAAGTTTTTTTCTTTAATGCTTCCGTAAATATCGGAAATCTATTGGTTTCTGAAGCTACAGGAATGCTTTAGTTAATGGTGGGTAATTCGATAGAAGTTATAGAATATTTTCCTAAATATTATTGGTAGATCAAAAAAAAATTCTCTATTTTACAGTGTATCAGAATTTTAAAATCTATGTATTCAAAGCCGTACAGAATATGTTTAAATATCATTTGGAAAAAGATTACAATAACAATTGTCTAAAGACGGTAACGTATCCAAAATCTCTCGTATGACTTTTAAAAATATATAACTGCTGCCCACATTTTCTTAATCAGAAACATGTTGTAGTTATCCTTAACAACATATCTAAATTTAGCGTCCTTCTGATTTTTTTAACATTTAAAAACACCAGTGACGCACTATAAAAGTTATAGGCCTTTTAAGTTTACATAACAAGTTTTAATGATATCGCTTGTTAATGCACTGTCCAGAAGTAGTAAGAAGTTAATGAATATCAAAATGTTAAAAAAAGAGTAATTTAACACTAGAACAGCCGGAATTTGGACTTACCTAAAACCGCCGTTGGGGGTCATTTTGACCCACATAAGAAATTCAATCCCTATCAAGGTAAATGATTTTTTTATTGATACATGATGTTGAAATTACAATATATAAGGGTTTTTTAAGATTATATATATATATATATTTACTTATATATTTATTTTTTAGAGTTCGTTTCTTCCATGCTTATGGAATTTTTATTTATTTTTTATTTATTTATTTTTTATTTGAATGACAATATATAAATGACAATATGAAATGCAATATATTTTATTAAACAATGTTCTTTAGCAGGAGTACAAGTGATAGGAAAACAAACAGAAGTTACAAATGCAAAAAATACAAATTAGCACACAAGGTATTTCAAAAAGAGAAAAAAAAAAACATGAATAAACAGTTAAATTTGTTCCAAAGTTAGTTAGACATCAGCGCAAATAGAGCAATATGCGCGCTTGACAGTGACAGCAACACATTTACCACAAATTGGTTTCTGGCATCCCTCACAGCTGGTAAAAGTTTTATTTTTTCCCTTGCAACGTTGAAAGGCACATTTCTTTCGTTTTAGGGTCTTTATTCGATCAATTTGGGGGCATCTAAGTCACAAAGCTCCAATTCGTAGTTCTTCCACGAGAGCAAGAATGAATTCTCTACGTGAAATTGAGGTGTTTGTGGATTCCTTGAAAATTATCCAAGCATTTAGTGCAGCAATGTCAAGGACGTTGTAAAAAACATGAACAGACCATCTGCAGGTTCCACACCTTGTAGTATATTTTTTTAACATCAGTCTGCTAAGTCTACGCCACATTTAGTTTTATTGTAGTAAGTGACAGTCTTCGGCTTCTTCTTTGCACTATTGTCTACAAACACATTCGTGTGCATAGTGCTAAGAATCACGACATTCTTTTTGTTCTTGCACCTATATATCGTAAGTGTTTTATTCCCATTTTTCAACGCAGAAGATGAATATCGTGAAGAAAATGTGTCGCGGGCAAGAGGAGGTAATTCTCTCTTGTTCATACGCATTGTCTCAACTATTGTAGTTTTCTTAGCATAAAGTTCATCTGCGAGTTTTACAGGCGTAAAAAAATTGTCAGTAGTGACATTGTATCCGGCATTTAGAAATGGTTGCAGTAATTTGAGCACTACACTTTCCCCGAGTTGTAAATCAGTTGGCCGCTCTTCATCCTTGCCCAAATAAGGATAGCCATTCAAAATATATTTGGATTTTACATCAGTTGCTTGATGCCAAATTTATCCGACTTATTCGCCATGTATTGAACAAACCTACACCTTTATTTACACGGCAACAACTGTTCATCAACTGATAGCACAAATAGCAGTTTTCAATTAGCTTGTACCATGTCTCCGAAGCTAGGGCAAATTTTTTTGTGGCCAGGTGCTCCGCTCTGCTACTCCGCAGGTCAAATCTGAGATACCGCATGATTTCCCGGAAACGACTACGTGACATTGTCTCTTTGAAAATAGGAGGTTCCCAATTTTTGTTTCACAAATCATCTGCACAAAGTTTTGAATGACCTAGGGCCCAACGGACATATAATAGGGTGATAAAAGCATCCAGTTCCACCAGAGTAACATACCAGTTGCTGTCACCTCCAAGCTGACGTCGTGCTTCAGCAACTGTACATGTTTGAATGTGTTTCACCATTTCTTCATTCATCATCAAACGCCAGGCCGAAGCAGGATTTGTCCCAATATTACGACAAGCAAAAGGCGTGGGTCCACTTGCAATTTTTACAATATTGCGAGCTGGCGTGCGACCTGTAGTAGAAGCGGGGCCGCTAAGGTTCATGGAAGTCCAAAGTATGCCGCTGGATGACGTGTACATATCGTTACTGCTGCCAGCAGAAAGATTTGGCACATTATTTCCTCGTCCTTTTGTACGCCCACATCCACGTGGACGTCTTGATCCGTGAATAACATGAGAAACCACATTCCCAGGGTGTTCAATCGCATCACTGTCACTGCTTTCAGAAGACGACGCATTTTGTAAGTCCACATTATCAACGCGAAAATCTTCATCTTTGCTGTCGTCACCACTGATATCTGAATCTAACTGCTCCAGCAGGGCAAGACACTCCTATGTACTCAATCCTCTCCGCATTATTTATACGAGAAAAAAAGCTTACACTCTGATCGCAATCGAAAGCTTTGAGAATGCTGCTGTGGAAACTAGCGCCTTGTTCCGTCATCGGCCGTAGCTTCAGTAGAACTATTTTCCCTCCAAAACTTCTGTAGCATGCCAGCGTCACTAGGATGCGTGCGCATTTCAGTGAGGAGTTACTGCTTATTTCGCCACTGGTAACTGCGCGCGCACTGGTAGATGCGCGCGCAGAGGAGAAAAGAGTAGTACCTCCGCATCGATATGTGTCATTGAAACAAAGCCTTTCTTTTTTTATTCATCCCGATAAGAGGTGAGTGTTTTCCCACGTCCAGAAAATAAAAATGAGATATCGGGAATTTGAAAACTGACTTTCACTTCAAAATCGGTCATTTGTCTTATGGGGGTCAAAATGACACCTGTTGGCTGTTTTAGGTATTTAGATGATTATTTATTTTAATAATTAATATAGAAACATGAAAAATTGTCACAGTACTCTTGGAAGTAATTTTGAAAAAGTCAAAAAACATGAGCTGCGGTGTTCGCTTGTATGTTAAAATAAAGCATGGGAAATTGGGGAAAAAGGCAAAATGACCCCGACGGCGCTTCTAGTGTTAATTAGCATTAATGTAACATGGACGATAAAGGCACGGGCAGCGCACTACATGCGCCAATGCCTTTTAAAGAATAAATATCAAATTTCGCTGCTAATGAAGAATATTGTTTAATGACCAGGAATAGAATAAAAGTAATAAACATCATATTTATAAAATATAATTTAATTTGGTAACAAAATAGAATAAATTACGCAAAAAGACGTTTGACGTATTCATTAAGCTAATGATTACTTACAAAGACAGCAGTAAGAATTGCGAATTTCAACTTTAAATATTAGTTGAACACAGAAGTGTCTTAGGATAGAGTATAAAATATGGTGCGTGTTAATCACGTAATTACTTTAGAATTCGCAACCTGTTTTTCACTGAGAGGTGCACTCAATACGCCATTTGTGTCTTTAAAGGTTAAAAGACCTATTTTAAACGGTACAAAATCCCTCATGTCATTATTAGCTTTTAAGGTGTTTTATATAGTCTTTCACAAATGTTTAGGCACACACTAAAATATTATAATAATATTGGAAGAAGAAATATGTTGAAAAAAATTCAAAATAAATACTCAAAATCTCATTGAAATGAAATATAGTACTGGTATTAGAATGGTTGCATCATACTATTTATTTAAAATATAAGCCTTTTGTATTGTTGTTTAAAAAACACTGTATAAAACTCTTAGGCACATTATGCAAACGTTAATAAATGCTTGATTGGTTTCAACCATTCAACCGTTTTCCTTGCGCAGAGTACAGGTAATAGTTAATTGGTTTTTAAGATACTGAATTCCAGGATATCCACAGAAGAGAATATTTTAAAGATTTTTAATTTCTAATTTAAAAAAAACTTTTATTGAAATTTCTAGATATTTAAATGGTTGAAAGTGGGATAATACCCAGTTATTGATAGAAATAACAATTTCGACCGAAAACAAACATACAGCGGCTAGTGTAACAAATGCACAAACTGATTGAAAAATTGGAAGATTTGTGTCAAAACAAAATAGAATCACAAGAAAGATGTAAGAAAAATGCCCAATAAAAATAATTTCGGTGTCAATGTCTCAAAGCAAGCAATACATGGACGCATAAAATATAGCAAAAATATTGTTTTAAAAATGTCTTGAAAACGCCATCGCTCCCTGCTGCTATGTCCGCTCTGAATGCTATGCCTAACCGTTGACACAAAAATTGCGGCTCTGCTAAAGTTATTTTTTTCAGCGTGTTTACACTCCGTTGCATTTGTATACCAATCTATCTATACTAATATTATAAAGAGGTAAAAATTGTTTATTTGTAGGAGGTAAGCTTAAGAACTACCGAACCGATTCCAAAAGTAATGGTATCAAAATGATGGTGTTAGTCCAACTTAGAACACAGGTTATATCTTATGTCCGGGCCACTGGCCAAAAGAGGGTGCAGGGTAAAAAAACGTTCTAAAAATGCGATTTTTGTGTTACTGAAGGGCCTAGAAACATGCAATTTTAAATGGTAGTTGTTATAAGATACGAATGATTTCTAAGGACGTTTCTTAAAAAAATCGAAATTAAAAAGGGGTGAAAATGCGCGAAAAGCGTTCTAAAAAGCGTTCTAAATGGCGATTTTTACGCAATCTCAGGAAGTACCAAACCGATTTCAAAAATAAGGCTCTCAAAATGATGGTGATAACCCTTGCTCCAACATAGGCTACATTTTATGTCAGTGCCACTAACCCTATAGGGGTTGCAGGAGCAAAAAAACGTTCGAAATTGCGATTTTTATGTTACTGAAGGGTCCAGATACATGGAATTTGGCATGGTAGTTACTTATAAGATATAAATGATCTCTAAGAACATTTCTTAAAAAATTCGAAATTTTAAAGAGGTGAAAATGCGCAAAAAGAGTTCTAAATGGCGATTTTTACGCAATCTGAAGAAGTACCAAACCGATTTAAAAAATAATGGTGTCAAAATGATGGTGACAACCCTTGCTCCAATATAGGCTACATTTTATGTCGGTGCCACTACCCCTAAAGGAGGTGTAGGAGCAAAGAAACGTTTGAAATTGCGATTTTTGTGTTACTGAAGGGCCCAAATACATGGGATTTGGAATGGTAGTTACTTATAAGATATAAATGATCTCTAAGAACATTTCTTAAAAAATTCGAAATTTAAAAGTGGTGAAAATGCGCGAAAAGAGTTCTAAAAAACGTTCTAAATGGCGATGTCTACGCAATCTCAGAAAGTACCCAACCTATTTCAAAAGTAATTGTTGGAAATTGGTGATGACAGCCCTTGCTCTAACATAGGCTCTATTTCATGTCGGTGTCATTACCACCTAGGGGTTGCAGAAGCAAAAAACGTTCTAAATTGCGATTTTTGTGTTAGACAGGGCAGTTATTTATAAGATACAAATGATCTCTAAGAACATTTCCTAAAACATCGAAATTTCAAAGGGGTCTATTTCATGTCGGTGTCACTACCACTTTGCGGTTGCATTTAAAAACTTTTTAAATTGTCATTTTTGTGATACTGAAGGAGCCAGGAACTTGAAATTTAGCATGGTAAGTACTTATGAGATGTAAATACTCTCTGAGAAGAGTTCCTTAAAATTTTGAAATTTAAAAGGGGTGAAAATAAACGAAAAGCGTTCTAAAAATGTTCTAAATAGCGATTTCTACGCAATCTCGGGATATATAAACCGATTTCAGAAGTGATGATTTCTAATTGATGGTGACAGTCCCCGCTCCAACATAGCCTATATTTTACGTTGTTGTTAATACCACCTGGGGGTTACAGGAGCAAAACATGTTCTGAATGGCGTTTTTTGTGTTACTGAGGGGGGTCTAACATTTTAAATTTGTAATGGTAATTACTTCAAAGATGCAAATGCTTTCTAAGAATTGCCAAAAGAAAATTCCAAATTTAAAAGGATGAAGTGAGCGAAAAGCGTTGTATAAGCGTTCTAAATTACGATTTTTATGCAATCGTATGAAATACGAAATCGATTTCAAACATAATGGTTGGAAATTGATGGTGATAGAACCTGCTCAAACATAAGCTATATTTTATGTCGAGGGTTGCAGGAGCAGAAAACTTTCTAAATTGCGATTTCTGTGGTACTGAAGACGCTAGAAACTTTAAATGTAGCACGGTACTTACTTATAAAGTATAAATGTCCTCCAAGAACAGTCGAAAATAAATTCGAAATTAAAAAGGGGTGAAGTGAAGGGAAGGAGCAAAAAGCGTTCTAAAAGATTCCTAATTTACGATTTCTATTGAATCTCAGGAAATAATAAACCGATTACAAAAGTTATTGGTTGCGAATCAAGAGTGATGTCCCTGATCCTTTACGGGCTATATTTTATGCCGGTATCACTACCACCTGGTTGGCAGGAACAACAAGGAAGCCTTTAAAAACATCTAAATTCCGTTTTCTATAGAATATTAGGAAATACCAACCGATTTCAATGTTAATGTTGGCAAATTAATGGTGACAGTCTCTGTTTCAACATTTTTCGAGACATTCTATTTCATCTCTGTTTCGGCATTTTATGTTGGTGCCACACCAGAGTGGTGCTAGACTGTTAGGCAAGAAGCTTGGAATTTGACATGATGGTTAATTTTTAAGATGTAAATGTGTTAGAGGGTTTCTAAAAAATTCAAAACTTCAAATGAATACTGAAATGAGCATATGAAATGAGCATAAAAGTCTCAAAATACTTTCTAAATTACATTTAATTGGAATTAGTTTTAGTTCTTATTAATTAAAATCTCATTTCTGCCTAATGCAGTGTAATAATGAAGTTCAGTCAAACTGTGTTTTAAATAGTAATTCTTGAATTGTTCCTAAAAGTATAATTTCTTTTAATAAAAATTAGACATATCACTTGGCATATTTCAAATATTACGCGAGCAAAGCCGCGGGGTATGCTAGTAAATTATAAAAGCTTTCCCCGCCTTCCCTTTTTTTTTCTGGGATTAAAGAAGTCAAAGAAAACTTTAGAAAATACTGGTATTAAAACTCAGGGGACGGTACAAATGCCTTAAACAATCGGCCTACGACGGCCGCCATTTTGTGTCAGTGCGCAAGCAATTCAGGGAGTGGTAAAAACACGTAAAATTACGTCATAAACATACCAGAATCGCTTGGGCTTGGAAGTACATGTTGCTCATTGCAATATGTAGCGACAAAAAGGTGTGGAATATTGATTATCACGAGGGCTAGATTTGTCCCTGGCATGAAGTCAAGCAATAACCACGTGCTTTTTTTGGTAGACTACCACACAGTGTTGCCAGTGGGCTACTTTTTTAAAATTCAGATTTTTTTATTGGCACCACTTCTTTGAAATGGTAAAATTCATCTTCCTTATTATAATTCATCTTATTCATCTATATTATTCATATTATCTATGACATATTAATTGAGATGAAAGCAACGGGAATTTTACCATTTTAGAAAAGTGGTGCCAATCAAAAAATCCGAAATTTAAAAAACTAGCACACTGGCTACACTGCTACCACGCGTTAGGTCTCTAGTGGCTTGGGGATCTTTAATCTGCAAACCTCCCTGGCATTTATCCATAGGAATCAAAATTCAATAAAATATCAAAAGACACTATAGTAACATTCACTTCCGTTTGAGGGGCCGAAGTACAGTGGCCGAAGTAGCGATTTCAGTACGACTATGCTTTTAAGCTGCTTTTATGCTCAAAATATCCACTAACATAGTACGAAACAGTGACTTTCCTTGTGAACTGTTAACATTTTAGATTGGCTTTAAGACTAGACATAAACCAAATTGATAAGGTGCCCGTGAAGTTTACAAGGGTGGAAAGCAATATGACTGTACCAAAGAAGTAAAAGTGGTCATTTCAACAGCATAGAATTCTTTATCACCAATAATATTTCAAAATTTTTCTAATTGATTCAATGAAAACACGATTACTTAAAGTTATTGGGAACCAAAAATTACTCAATAATTAATAACTTAATGTTTAACATTTAGCATTATGTTAAATTGTTTAAACGATTTGTTTTTCTATCGAGCATAAACAATTAAGAAACACCATAACTAAACCCTTTTGTGAGTTATTCAAAGTTATGATAATGTCGGAGTTATGATAATGTACCCATTTATTCGTTATGATAAGATTTATTTGATTAATTTTACAAAATCTAATACAATTTGAATAAAATGTTTTGTTTATTTTTTTTTTTGTTTATTTGTTTGTTTTTTGTTTTGTTTTTAAATAAATGACTTTTCTGGTCGTTTCTAATTTTTGTTGAGACATAATACAGTACATAAACGTATTTAAAAAAAAATCTTTTGAAAATCCTTTTTATACATAACACACTTCATAGTTTGGAAAATTAAACAATTTGACCATTAAAAAAAACTCCCACCTCAACTTAATTACTTTCACTTTCATGAACTAATT
The DNA here is from genome assembly GCA_963932465.1 of Maratus speciosus. Classification (NCBI taxonomy): domain Eukaryota; kingdom Metazoa; phylum Arthropoda; class Arachnida; order Araneae; family Salticidae; genus Maratus; species Maratus speciosus. Next base: position 283,853,212 of record OZ010788.1, read on the forward strand.
AAGGATTTTTCTATTTGGAACTTGCCAAAATTAGTTAAGGGAAAGTAAGTCACTTTTCTATTTGATTTTAAGGCAATTTTCTGCTCTGACGAATATTTAAAATTAAATATATATATATATATATCAATTCTTAAAGGATACGTTTACAAAATCGATATTTTTAGCTTTATTCGCCAATATGCATTTCACCTTTAATATGCAATATTTTAGAACTAAAGTGATATTAGTTATGCCATTTCTCTTTAAAATGTTTATTTTAAATTTATTAACGTACGTTAAAGTTTAATTTGAATCTATTCGAAAATGTTCATAACAATGATTTTTGATGCATTAAAAAAAAAGCATTAATTAAAGAAGCAAGACAAAATATTTCAATTATTTCTTTTGTATTCCTTATTTTGTATCTAGTTTTCACTTTTAAAGAATTACTATTTCTACAATAATTAAGTTATAATTAACCTGTTATTAATTGGAATACATTAAATATTATTAAATTGAATATTATTATCTCAAATTATACATTGAATATTACTATAAAATTGTTCATATATTGATTAACATTATTAAATTTTATGTACGGAATACTATTATTTTATACATAACATTAAGAGCGGGCATCCACAAAAGATTCAGTAGCATATTATAACAGAAGGCAACATGTAAATACCTCAATATTGCGACAATATTTCATAACAATATCAACGCAATATTGGTTTAAAATATTGGCTAAATAAGAGCAAAATGTAAATACCCCAATATTGTGGCAATATTTGTACAAATATTGCACCAATATTTGCCAAGATATAGCCAATATTGGTCGGCTACGGGGCAGTTACCATTCTTTACCAGTTTTTAACTTTTCAACCTAAATATACCCTATTCATTCACTGTACAAACATTGCATTTCTTGTGGATTTCTTGTACATAAACAAGAGCGAAAAATCATGCGTCAAGGATAAATTACCAAACACTTTATAACACATTCAGAATACTGTAACAAAACTTTACAGTATAAATATGGTCACCGCACCCTGAATACTAGGCTTGAGCGCTGACACAAAAATGGCGGTTGCCGAAGGCGGACTTTGTTTAACGTAAAGGGCGCTGGTCACTGGCGAAAAATATCGCATTCAGCTCATATACGTGTCATTCCATGTCAATTCAACCAATTTTTTATGGTTTGTAACCCGACCGACAGGGATTTTGACAAAATTTGGTGTATATACTAATTCTATCATGATTTATTTACACTATTTACAGCAAATCATATAATATATTGAATGTAAACTAACCTAGTTATTCTTACAAATGTCCATTATGTGTACGTTTAGTTATACGGTACACATCCGACTTAGTCCAATTCTTCCCACACTTCTGTTAACAAGTCCTGAGTGATAGAAGCAATAGCCTCTTCAATTCTGTGCCTCAACTCTGGCGAATCATTAGGTAGCGACGAAACGTAGACACGGTCTTTTATAAAGCGGCAAAGGAAAAAAACCGCATGGCTCTATCGGCTTTTAAATCTTCAGTCCAGCAATAACGCGTTACGCTCAGGAGATGCCATTTTGCGTATGTCGCACTGCAAGCGAGTCACTAACAAATCAGTACTCGCGCATGCGCTCATCTAAAATTGTTTGAGTTTCTCTTATTTTGTGACCTTGATTCAACACTCTACAACGTTTACAGTTGATAATATTAAAATTTATAACTGGAACGTTCTTCTATGGACTCCCTGTATAATATAAGTTTCACTTTAAAAGAATCTCTAGGCTTTACACTAGGGGTGCCCAACCTTTTTAAGAGAAGGGCCACTTACAAAAATGTTTGGGATGTCGAGGGCCACGTCAGTAACACAGAGAAAATTCTATATCGGGGAGGTAGGGGGGGAATAAGTCTTTATTCTTGATGAATAATTATTTTTGTCTATAATAAAAATAAACAAACGGAAATAAGTAATTGTATGAAGGAATGCAGGGCTTCTTCGCATCTGTATGAATAACCATTCAACACTTTATGAAGACTAACGGTTCCTTTTTGAGAAATGGTAACTTGAAGAAAAAAAATTACACAAAATTTCTAAATAATTGAACGTTATTGAAAATTATAAAAAGAAAAATTATTCAAGAATATCTTCATTTAAAACAAAAGGAAACTTATTTTTGAAATAACAGGGCATGATGGACTAATTATGCTATTTTTTCTGCGGACTATTAACGAAACTCGCTTTTTTTTCTTTTATCAACCAAGTGCGACTGATTGACGAAATTTGCGATTTTTTTTATCAACGACCGATTCACAGATTTCGAGGTAATTTTCCATTGCCGATTGGCAAAATTTGCAATATTTTCAAACAACCAATTTGCGATACCTGCGATAAACTGACGCAATTCGCGATTTTTTTCAGCGATAAATTTTCAAATTTCGCGATTTTTTTCCTCAACAGATTAACGAAAATTGCGATTTTTTCAGCCCCCGATCGAATTATTTCGTGACTTTTTTTTTCTGCGATCGATCCTCGAAATTTGCAAGTTTTTTTCCATGCACGATTGACAAAATTCGTAATTTTTTTTCATGAGTGATTGGCGAATTTTGCGATATTTTAAGTGACTGATTGACAATATTTGAAATTTTTTTCCAATGACCAATCGACGAAAAGTGATTTTTTTCGACTTGAGATTTTTCTGCGACTCATTGATAAATTTCGCGATCTTTATGAACTCGATCAACGAAATTTACGATTCTTAATTGGTTCTGATGAAATTTGCAATTTCTTCCCGGGGCAAATTGACGAATTTCGCGATTTTTTCCTGCGACATATGGAAAAAAATTGCAATTTTTCCAGTTATAAATTGACGAAATTGTGTCAAAAAACGAAGAAATTATATAAATTGTGATCTCGGGCAACAAGTTAACCCATGGCGGGCCACTTTTGGCCCGCAGGCCACAGGTTGTGCATCCCTACTTTACACAAAATAATTTTAAATTAAAAAGCGAATAAAAGAAATTAAAAGTTGTTTATTTTATTGAATAATCTATTAAAATAAAAAATATTTTTTTAGTTAAGAGGACTAAGTATTTCTAGATGGAGCAAAAAAAAAAACTGTTTCATTCACTCATATTAAAATTTAGTTAATTAGCAAAAATTTAATCAAAATTGCACTGAAAATTTAGATAACAATAAAATTATGATAAAAACAACCCCAGCTTTCACCATATACAACATATAAAATGCCCATTTTTAAAATCATTCGATTGTAAATGATTATATTGAAGATCCCGCTCACAATCTTGCAAAAATGAATAAATAAATTTATATCACTTCTAACATATTGTACAATAAATGAGTGTACACTATCTGAACTAAAATTTTGGCGTTTTACTTAATATTCATAAAATTATATTTGTTTGTGTTTTGAAAAATATTTCCAAAGTACCCTTTTTTATGAAGTATTTACATATTTTTAGTGAACGAATTAAGTTTTGTTTCGATTTTAGTTTATTTTAATTAGATACTATTTTTCTGAATATTAAAAAAATAGCTTATAGGGTTAAATTATATTATTGCTATCATACTTACAATTGTAAAATTATGTGCTTTCTTTTGACTTAAATATTAATAAATGTAAATGTAAAATAAAAAATAATAATATTTTTAAAAACATGCTTCCATGAAAATTCACAAAAATATAGAAAAAATATATTTATTTTAAATACACTAAAAAGTAAAAATGGGAATTTCGCCAAATTGGTCAGCTGACGCCAAGTTAGTTTCGCATATGGCAACTTATTTTTATCGCCAAATTTAGCGATATTTCCCCAAGTAAGCCAAAACTTGGCACTATTGTGCTGACCCTGTCATTAGTAATTTTCAACTTATACTCATTTTTGAAGTTGATGATCATTTCTGTAGAGGAAATCAACCGCTTCATCCCGTTACCCCCCTTAGGAATCGAATTTTAAAAAATCATTGTCCAATTCCTGTATTGTCCTCAGGAATACATACACAATTCCAAATTTCAAAACTCTATGTCAACAGGTAGTGGGTGAAAAATGAGTAACAAGATTTGATTGCCACATACATAAATAATTTTAAGTTAAAAAAATCATGTAATAAAAAGAAAATAAATGAAAATTAAGCACTTTTATAAAATTAATACTCCTGTTATATTTTACAAGCAATTAATCAGTGTAGATTAATGTTTAAGCTCAAAAATTTCATAAATTTTGACACCTTAAAAGTTTATTTTCCACTTTATACAATTAAGTCATTCACGTTTATAATTTATTTATTGTTGATAATGAGATTATGTTGAAAAATTTTCTGAAAATGTAAAAAATTTTGAAAAATTAAATTTTGCTCTTGACACTAGATCTCGGTACCATAATTTTACAAAACAAGTGCTCATGATGATGAATTATACTTTTCCATTTAATTAATATACATACATTTTATTGCAATTATTTTTTAATGTACATGTATGAATATCCACGAATTAATTAATTAAACATAAGTATAAAAATGTTACAAAATGAACATAAAGGCAAACGGAAACACATTGATGATAAAGTGAAGTCTTGAAAAAAATCCCCATTTTAATCGCTGTAATAAAGTTAATTGGTAGTTACCCTTAATTTCCAATTGTTATTAATGTTGTCCTGAAACTGTATACTATCTTTAAATATTCAAATCTCTTATTCTATTTTTGTAAATATTTAAATTTTTGTTACTGTCATACACTCCTTAAAGGGAGATTCTCAAAAGGTGGGATCATTAAACGTTAACTATATGTAATTTTTAAAATTTTCAAATTTAAGGCCAATTTTTTTAATAGTATAGTATATAAGTCTACAAAATTGTACACAAATATTAAAAGACAGCAACTATTCTGGAAAATTAATTTTTAAAGCATTTAATTAGCAGTTGTGTACGTTACAAATTTTGGACACTTTTTCGCACGTACGTTACAGATTTAGGGCATTGCTGACAGATTTTGGACGTTGCTCTTAGTATTTAAAAAAAATTAAGACTAAGAATGTAGTAAATGTGTTCTATAATTGTATGTATATACATATATATATGTATAAGTAACTTTTTGTTATCCAGTAATAATAATAATAAAATCAAATGTTAATCTCTGATATTAAAATATTTACTACTTTTTTAGAAGTAATACCTTAATTTTATAGGAATTACACATTATGCAAAAAACATACCTTTACATAATATTAGAAGTACCCAACATATAATTTATTCTTTTTTTTCTCAAAAAAAAAAAAAAAAGTTATACTGCCATTTTTTTAATGCACATATCTATAATTTCTTTATCAATAGAAAAGTCTCCTCTTTCTGTCACCGGATGAGGTGGATTTGGTGATTTCAGCAAAATATCTTCATATTTTAAATTTGTGCTGTCTTTTTTAGATGGATAACGAAACCTGTTAAAATCAATGTCTGCCTGAGGAAACAAAAAATTTGTAGAAAATATTTGTTCACCATTATCAATGCTGATCTTTTCAATAATACCTGGCCATAAGTTTCCATCATGAATTAATACAAAGTACCCGTCACCAATGTCAATCTATTTTCAACTGTGAGGAGTCAATTGTAGAAACAATATTTTTTTCACCAACTTCACTGGTATTGCATTCTTGATTGTTTTTTACAGAGATTGTAAAAATCAGATTTATTTCTTATTTGAATAGTACCAAATTTGTTTGTCATGTGTACGGAGTGAATCTTTTGAGTACCTTTAACAGTTTTCGCTGGCTGTCTTTTCTATACTTTGAATAGTGTCAATTTCCGTTTTTTTTTCTTTTTTTTCTTTTTTTCTTTTTTTTTCTTTTTTTTTTTTTACCAAAGTTACAGCACGAAGTGGCTTAAACTTTTTATTTCCCTTGACTTTTGGTGGGAAAGCAAAGAGGAAGAATGGAATTTTAAGGAGATGGGATTCTTAAACCTTGAATTAAAAAAAAAAAGAACTAAAGTACAATAATTTAACAAAAAAATATTTATTTTATTTTTTAAGATGTATATTAGAACAATGGGCTCTGTTATAATATATTTATTTATGTATTTAGAAAGTTTAAATTATTAATGTTTAGATCGTTCCACGATTTGGACATTGTTATTAAATAATCTTTTGGGGTACATTTGCTACAAAGAAAACTTTGCAAAATACATAAAAACACGTAAGATCACTGAAGAATTACTTTTGAAATAAAAAAAGAAGTTTACTATTAATTTTAAATCATACTTTTAAATAAGCATGTCCGAAATTTCGTAAGAATCGCAGCGGTCGCTACATTGTGTCTATCGTTACACACATTAGTTGAGCATGCTTCAAGTCAAGTTATATTATTACACGTACTAAATACACTTTATTTATACAAAACACGGTAATTATTTACGATAAAACTTTATAATAAAAATCTTTTTATACGTTTCAGGACACCAAATCATCTTTAAAAATAAATTTACCGAAAATAAAATCGGCATTTCCATCGTTACACGATTCGGACATTCCACTTTCTTATTTGAGAAAAGTGCATTTATTGCAAAAAAATCTTACAAAAACGATTACAAATAATTTAAATTTTTTTAAATAATTTTAAAGTTAGATAAAAGAGTTTAAAGTACTTACTTAATGTATTTTCCGTGGAAATGATAGCTTTGTCGCGTACGTTACTTTCGGACATAACAAAATACAAAAAAAAATTTTATAGAAAAGTCCTTCTATCTTCAAAAAAGCAATAAATCAGCCTGCCATCTCTCAATGAAATTATCAAAAAATCATACGTTTCCTTTATGCATTCGTTGTTTACCATTAGAACCACCTGGAAGCAAGTTAAAACTCTTTTTCTTGGTGGTACATTGGAGCAGTTAACGTTATGAATGTCCAAAATTGGCCTCTTTAGCATAAAATAATAAAATTTTAAGATATTTATACAAAGCTTTTACAATAAATTATGCCATTTTCTGTCTCTGAATAGAATTAAAAACTCAGTGTAAAAAAAAAATAATAATAATAAAGTCAATAATAATTAAAGCTATGTTTGAAAGGCTTATGACGTGTGTTCAGTGCCCACCTTTTGAGAATCGCCCTAAAGTTTTCTAGAAACGCAATCATTAACACATTTTGTCATTAGCAACTATAATAGGGAACAATTTTATAGATTGCATTTCAATTTTTCTGAAGATGTGAATGTTTGAAGTGGTGTTCCCTTCTTTATAAATAATTTATTGAACGCATAATACACTGTAAATGTAGTAGAACCCATATAAAGCGAACACGGGTAAACGAAGCATCTAATAAATAAATCTTTCTGATTGTATCGAAATCATGACATATTTCCTTACATTTTGCATCACATAGAATAAATACGCCTTTTTTTGTGAAATATTACATGAAACATATCACGTACATTGCAAAACCCTATTAAAGTAGCTTCCCAGGTAGCACAGCAATATCGGCCAATATCGGGAACAGCGATTTCGCAATATCGGCCAATATCGGTATACCGATATTGGCCGATATTGCATGGCAAACTTTTTTTCCAATATTGGCCTATATCGGCACCCAATACCGGCCGATATCGGGACACAATACCGGCCGATATCGGGACCCAATACCGGCCGATATCGGGACCCAATACCGGCCGATATCGGGACCCAATACCGGCCGATATCGGCGGACGCCGGACCGGCCAATATCGGGGAATGCCGGACCGGCCGATATTGGTTAAAACTGGATTCGACACTATAAAGTAGCAAAGTTTTCTTTTTTCAATATAGAGAGATATTGATTACCTGTCTTGACATAGTATTGGTAATAAATATCTCTTTATATTAGTGAAAAAAAGTTTGCCAATTTATATTGATGAATCCAGGTTTGAAAACATATGCATATAAATATATATTTTTTTAACTATTTCAATTTTTTTTTTTTTTTTGCTATTATAGAAATATATATTTATATATTGTTTATATGGAAAATCATAGCTAAGTTCACTGCCATGGTAATGTAAAAAATATTTAAAAGGAAAATTTTTCATGATTATGTTGAAAGTGATTGCCCTGAAATAACCCAAAAATTTTTGGGAATTTTTTTTTCTTTTATTAAAAGGTATCTTATTACGAAAATTCAAATACCATTAATAAAATAATTTATTCAAATATTTTATACATTCTGATGTTTTTTTTTTTTTTTTTCTTTTCATGTTCAGTGTTGTACGTAAAAATATTATGTGTAAAATTAATAATTAAATTATACTTCTCTCATTAAAAATGTCATATGCAAAATTATATCTATAATACGAATTTATGGAAATGGTAAAGTTGAAAAGTGTCATATTGTATTATTTGAATAAAATAACTTTTATTACCATATAAGCAATTTTGATAATTTTTTTTTCATATAATCAATAAAAATATTCAACATATTAAAATTTAAAAAAATATTTAACTGAAATGATTTATTCTTTTCTGCCTTTACCATAAATATAGATGTTCAAATTTATTTAACTGTATTGATGTATAAACTTTGCAAGGAAAAAAAAAACTAGTAAAAGTTAGTCAAAAACAATTTATGTTAAGGAGACACAGTACCCTTTAAACTACTTTTTCAATTTTGAATAATACTGTAATATCTGTAGTGACATTATATTTAATACTATAAAGCAAATTAAATTTCATGTAATTTCGAAAAAAAAAAAAATCTTGCCTATTTCTATTTAACTAAAATTTAAATTAAAAAAAAAATTTAAATCACTTTTTAAATATCAATATTTTCGTTTCAAATTTTTTTCCCCACATTCCTTAGATTATACTACATAAAACTGTGCCATGGATTTTTAGATGTATGGGATATTACATTTAATATAAATCTTTTTCTCTTTTGTATAATAAAAAATCAAGGAAATTCAACAAACTCATAATTGAAATTACAGAAATTTCTGAAGCAAAAAATATTCATATTTAAAAAAGTAGTAGGGATTTTTAAAAAGTTAAAAATTATTCAAAAAATTTAAATTTTAGTTAAATAGGCATTTTTGTAAGATAAAAAAAAAAAAAATTATATTTGCATTATAGTATTAAACATAATGCCACTACAGATATTACAATACTATTGAAAACTGAAAAATAGTTTAAAAGGTACTGTGTCCTCTTAAGTTACATATGCAAATTTCTACCTTTGTTGTTTTTTCAAACTTAACTTTAATTAATTATTCCTACCCAATTAACTCAGAAGAAAATTTATATTTTAGCTGTATGGCCATCATCCTGAATCAGAGTATGAACTTACAGATTATATAGTATTGGAAGACGAATACTCTCTCTCTTATGTTCACTCTACATTCTGGTGGTTTCTCTTTTTTTTTTCTTTCCAATGTTCAACGTTCTACATTGAAACATTAACTTTTTGAAAAACTCATATGTAATAACTACTATCCTCATTAAAAATTCACATGTAAAATTATGTCCATAATACCAATTTGTGGTTATAGTGATATTGAAAAATTGAATATTTAAAAAAATCAGTTTATCATAAGCAGATTTCCATATTTTATTTTCACATAATCAATAAACACTTAACCATTATAAAAAAAATAATAAAAATAACGTAGCTGAATTTTTTTTTTTTTTTAATGTCTTTACAATAAACGTTAACATAGTATTTATATGCAGTAGAAGATCTTTATAATGCAAACCAAAACATGCAACATTTTGCATTATATAGGTCATTTCACACAACATTAAAACTTACCTTGTAAATATGGCAATATACCAAACAACCGCAGTAGATATTTATATTGCATTCCTTAGGACCAAAAGTTGTGCAGGTTAAAAAATTTTTGCATAATATTGATCATTTCACATATTGTTAAATCGCCTATAAAAATTATCCAAACATGCTGGGACAAAATCATCTCATTACATAATCCCAAAATTTTTACATTTAATAACAGCAATATTGTCATTTAAAAAAAATCTGAATTAAGGAGATAAAGATGAAATAATGTTTGAAATTTAATCCTCTAAAAGGTGTCAATATTTTTGCAATACGGATTACAGGTGCTTCTTAAGTACAAAATTCATTGCTTACATCTCAGAAGCTGTGCATTATATAGGATTATAAAGATCTTCTACTGTATAAATGAAATGTTACCCCTCTCTCCAACAAACCTGAAAAAAAAATTGGTACTTTTTGGTTAGCCGGGCACCAGTGTTATATTTACGTACACGTATATGTACATATATCTGTGTGCGTGTGTACATATATATGTAAATATAACACTGGTGCCCGGCTAACTGAAAAATGCAAGCAAAATTTGGTTGAAAAAAGTAAATCCACCTGTTATTTTTTTTTTATTTATTTAACCAACTTTATTTTAGTAACTCCTACATTAAAAATTAGTAAAACATTAATTTATATTTTATCTTTATACTCTCTTCATTCTGAATGAGAGTCTGAACTATACTAATGGGGGATAAACACTTCGATGGAATTTTTTCATTAAATAAACACAATTGCCAGCAAATATTGAGGCAAATATTTATATTACAAGTTTTAATGGCAGTGTAAAATTGAAAGTGCAACTGAAATGACCATTTAAAAGAATAAAAAAATATGTTACAAACAATGTCATTAAACTAAGCGAGAAAATCTATTCTGGAACTAAAATTTTAATAGTAAGTTTATTATTTCTATTTGTAATGTATTCATATGAAGTAAAAATAAAATCTTTCTATTTTTAATGTACATACGTACATTCAAAAAATGTATATTATTTTATATTTTCAAAGAAAATTTAGCAGCAAAAAAGCTCTTATTTGTATAAAAAAAAAAAAAAAAAAAAAAAAAAAAAAATCAATTTTTACAGAAAAATGTTTTTTTTTTTCCAACACTTGAATCTTTCTAGAAATTATACATCCCTACAAAAAGTAGACTAACATGACATTAAGGCTATCTAAATTCCATTTCAGAATTTACAATACCTACTTAAGTTTATGTAAGCAGAAAGAAATTGTGACTGATAGAAGGTAGAAACTTTTTTAAATATATTTCAGGACATTTCCCCACCCCTCAAAAAAATTAATAGATAAAAAACACTTTGAAAATATCAGAAATTATATAAAGGACAAAATAGCTAATTTTCTTTATATGTTTTCTCTTTTGAGTCAGGGAGGGGGGGGGGTGAAGCTATAAAATACATTTTAGAAATTCAAATTGATAGATTCTCTATTGATGCACATAAGTAAGGCATTTGAAATAATTAGAAATCGAAAAACTTAGCATTTAAATATCATCATAATTTACATTTCGTTAAAAATTCTAATTTTAGATAGATTTTATATGAGTCAATTTTTATCAACTGTTTTTCTCTAAGATAAAATTTACAAGGTGATTTTAGAAGTTTGTAAATTTATTTTATAAATTGTATTTTATTGAAATATCTTAAACATTGGATAATAGTTTGATAATACAAAAATTAGAAGTCAATTCTTAGAATTTAAATAAAAACTTACCACGTATAACAAATAAAATTTATTAATCACAAAAAAGAATTAAATGTTTTTTTATTTACAAACTATTATTAATCATATTTATTATTTAACAAATATTTTTTCGACAAATCATCTATTTCTTGTTAGTCATCTTCTTCTCATTTGAAAAGTGTTTCCATCCTTGTCGTCAAATTCTGCAAGCACCTTTCCAATGCAGCTAGAGATAGCAGTGGTTTCTGTTCCTTCAAACTTCATTTCCACACTAGCTATAAAAGTAGAATGAACCAAAATCACAATCAGACCAAGTACATTTTTGCTATAACAATTTATAATTTGCTATAGCTTTTTTTTTTTAATTTCATAAACAAATTTTAAATGGGAGATTTGAATTTATTCACCAAAATTTCAGCTTGAAAATGAAATATTTTTACTTTATTATATTAATACAGTAGAACCCTCAAATCCGCACAGCTTGGGACCAGAGGTTGTGTGGATTTTTGGTCATTGCTTTCTTTGTTTATATTTTTTAAACAGTAATTTGAATGTAATAATGCAATCAAAATTATAATGAATGGTTACTTATAGTAAAATATTAAAATAATTAAGTAAAATAGTAAATTGAAATAATAAAAATTAAGATAATTTAGAAAATAATTAAATTATTAAAAGTAAATAATAATGCATAATTAAATATACATAATAATAAAGATTATATACATTTTTCTTGAATTATTCAACCAAACTTGCTTCACAAAGGTACCCTACTAATTCATATCAAAATCATAAAATAAAAAAGTTTTATTTCAGGTTTAGGCAGACTTAATAACCAAAAAAGCTTGATTAATACATAAATATACTTGGTAAAAAGATTGCAATTACCAGTGATATCAGCAATATCTTGAATTTTTCAGAAATAAATTTATACTATTTCCTTCATGAACTAGCAAGAGTTCAGTCACATTAACAAGAATTACATATTAAAATACACATGGAATTATATAAAAATAAAGTCTGTAATTTTGTCCCTACATCTGAACTGAAAGTTCTATTGTTTACATATGATGTGCGGATTTGAGGAAGTCTACTGTATCCAATAGTTAGTGCTAAAATCACACAGTACTCACAACTTTATTGTTTAATGGTTTTATAAATCAGAAAACAAAATTGCAAACCAACTACTTAACTTACAAACTGCAAACTTACAATATTAAAATTTTACTTTAGTTTTTTTCCTCTTACAAAATTTGAACATAATATTCAAAAATGCATTTTTGAATTAAAGTGAATTTTCAAAACTAAAACTCTTTCCGTAAATAATAAAGTAAAAATAGTTTCTAAAAGAGTACACTTGCATTCAATGTTTATCTTGAGAATCACACCTAATTTCATGACTACAATTTATGTCGTTAAAAAAAAAAAATCCGTTACAATGCATTAATTTTACAAAGAGCCCAACTATTAAAAAATCCCTGCCTTGATGCATTTCTTGATAAATAGCACGAATACGTGAATTTATTTAAAATATAATATTTGTTCTACTTATCTTTTAAAATATTGTAACAGGGGAAAAAATTATTATTTAAACTGTTATACAGGATTTCTAAACTATTTTTTTTTACATATAATCATAAATTTATTACTATATGTACTCACGTGTAAATAAACACCAAAATTTTAAAGGAATGAAAATCATTCCATTTTATTATCAGTATTTTGGAATAGTTTTCATTGCCCTATTTGATTGCAGAATTCATATTAATCTTCCTTGCTTAAAATTAAATTAAAACCAAGATTACTATTGTTATATCTATTGTTGTTGTCTATTATTAAATATTGTTATTCAAACGGATGGACATGTTATATATCTCAAATTTTGGGGTCGACTAATATGAGAGTATATACAGTAATAAATTATAAACAAGGATTTTTTTTAAAGAAATATTAAAATTAAATTAATAAAATAAATTATTATTATAATTAAAAATAATCAATAAAAATTAGGAAACTTAAAAAATAAAAAGCTATTTTCTTCATATTTTTTAATTTTTATTGTTCCAAATATTTCACTGTTACAGTTTCACAGCCACTAAACATATTTTGATGTAAATGGTTTGGTGCATAATTAACTGCATTGTTTTTGTAACTCATACTGTGCTGTCCTCTAAAAAAAACCCCACTTTTTTAATTTCTCACTATATAAAATTTAATAAAAAATACAAAACAATTTGAAGTAGCTACATTTTCACAGCCTGTCCTGACTAAGATTTTAATGTATAGTATTTTTTTTTCTATCAATATATTACAAAATGGCCGCCAATTAAACAAGACTTTGAAAAAAACCCACTTTTTTCTAAAAATAACCCACATGTAAAAACATTTCTAGAAATCAAAATATTAAACAGCAAAGTTTTTCTTTCATTATTAATTAGTTTTAAAACACAATTCTGCAAAAAAAAAAAAAAAAAAAAAAAAAAAAAACTAATATTTTAATAATTGTAAATTGAAGGATTTACAAATGAAAAATTATAAATGTAATTTTTTGCTTATTTTTTAAAAAACTAAATAAACACTTAAGTAATTTTAAATGCTTTTATTATTGTAAATGACATATAGAAACAGGACAAAAAGAAATTTTGACTTCTGTGATTTTTTTGATTAAGTTCTAGGGTGGGTTTTTTTTAGGATACATTTTCCTGTGGGTTTTTTTAGAGGACAGCACTATAAATAGTTGTAATAATAAAGATTATTTGGAGATTTATCACCTGCGGCTAGGTATGACAAAAATGCCTTAAAATCAATTTATAATGAAGTTCTAAAAATATTAAAATGGCATATTGTCATTGGAAATACACAGGCATAATTTTTTAAATTCTAGAATATCAAGAAAAGAGTGAAAAATCAATTACAAAATTCCTTCGGAACTACTTGAGAATACGCCTGGAGTCCGCCATCTTGTTTTTTTTTTTTTTTTTTTTTTTTTTTTTGCCGTGAAAAACCCGTTTTCGCGCCAAGCAATTGTCGCCAAATAGTAATTTATAGCGACTTTAGGCTTAAAAAACTTTGAAAAATTCAGAGATTAAACAATTAAAGAAAAGCAAAAATAAAAATATATTTTTAACAGAAATCAGTAATTTTCATAAATATTTCTTTTTTTTCTTGCTTTTCCTTAAGTGTTTAATCTCTGAATTTTCAGTTTTTCAAGCCTAAAATCGCTATAAATGACCCTTTTAAAACAGTAGATTAAACCAAATATCCAATTTTAAATAAAAAATAATGCAAAAAATAGCACTCGATTCGTTATTTATAATAATAAAAATAAGGGACCATCTCCGGGCGATTACTCAAAATCTGCGATTAGCCAAAACGTAAAATTTTAACATTTATCCAAAAAAAGGTTAATAAAATACAATGCAAATTGAACAGAAAAAGCACTCGAATCGTTATTAATAATAATAAAAATAGGGGCCATCTCCGGGCGATTACTCAAAATCGGCGATTAGCCCAAACGCAAAATATTAACATATATTCATCAATTTTAAATAAATAACAATGCAAATTGAACAGAAAACAGCACTCGAATCGTAATACAATGCAAATTGAACAGAAAAAGCACTCAAATCCATCTCCGGGCGATTACTCAAAACCAGCAATTAGCCCAAACGCAAAATATTAACATTTATCCATCAATTTTAAATAAAAAACAATGCAAATTGAACAGAAAACAGCACTCGAATCGTTATTATTAATAATAATAAGAATAGGGGGCCATCTCCGGGCGATTACTCAAAATCGGCGATTAGCCCAAATGCAAAATACGGACATTTATCCAAAAAAAAAAAAAAAAAAAAAAAAGGCAATATATATTTATAATAGCTGCATTGTAACATTATACACAAAAAAAAAAAAGATTTTTTTTTCTCGATTAAATAGCGGATAAAATGAGATACAAATGTAATTTTTTCCTTGTCTCGATTAAATAAATATGCAATAAAATGAGACAAGTATAATTTTTTTCTTGATTCAATAAATATGCGATAAAATTAGATTAAATATAAGTTTCTTAATCAAATAAAAGAAAAAAACAATATGAAACAATACAACCTTGACCACGTGTAGCTGAGAATCTCGGAACGACAAACGCACGCCTGGACGGGACAACCTCCAAAAATCAAATGACGCTTCGAGAATAATCGCGGAAGTGACGTAAAAAATTTAGGGTTACCAGAACAGTACAATCGTCGGATGTCCATTGGGAGTAAAGCATCGTCAGCACGAAATCGCCAAAAAAGGCGCCAAATTCAAGATGGCGGACTCCGGGCGTATTCGCAAGTAGTCCCATTCCTTCTTCACATATAAAAACCAAGTTAAATAAAAGAGTGTAAAAATACAATATTGACTGCAATATAGAGACCCATGCTATGTGCGTTAACACTCAATCTTACAACATTTGTGAGGGCATCTCTGGCAGACAGCACAGAGGCAGAAGCCCCTCTGTCCCTATGGGCCCACACAAACCAGGAAATATATGTATGAATGATTAAAAAACTGACATGTTTCAATATAATACAGTAGACTCCTTCAAATCCGCACAGCTTGAGACCAGAAGTTGTGCGGATTTCTGGCCATTGTTTTGTTTACATTTTTTAAACAGTAATTTTAATGCAGTAATGCTATCAAAATTATAATGAATGATTGTGATATTGTAAAATATTAAAATAAGTAAAGTAATAAACTAAAAGGATAAAAAGTAAGGTAATTTAAAAACTGATTAAAATATTAAAAGTAAATAATTAATAATGCATATTTGAATATGCACAAAAAAATGCGATCATTTTCCTTCAATTATTCAATTTGAGGGAGTCTACTGTATTAACAAACTTTATTTTATACACAAAAAGCATCTTATACACTTTTAATTCTTCAATACCAGTTGACAAATTTTTTCTTCTTGTAATTATTACTTAATCACTAAAATTGGAGGTTGCATAAGAAAAAAATTTCCGTGCCAAGGGTCAATGCAAGGTTTTTCTTCTTTTGGCCCATTTAATGTGAAACAAAAGTTTTGTGAAAAATAACATTACTACATAATAGAAGACGAATTCAAATTAACCCAAATTCAATGATGAACTTATTACATTTAGTTTGCCCAAGAGGAATTTAACACGTAGAAATAGTTTATTAAAAAGATCTTAAATTTTTGGGAAATTTGCATTTTTTAATGTTTTCCTAATAGACATCAGATAAATAATAGTGCTTTAACATAGCCATTATAAAATTCATGACAAGAGTTCCATAACATGTGCAATGTGCCAGAAAACTTTGAAAGTTATTTTGGGCGATAACTGCTTAAGATGTGGTTGCTGCAATCTTTTGGCACTTGGTAAGATGATTTGGTAAATTTAAAAATAAAATATTACAAATAATATTAATAAAATATAGGGTAGATGCTCCAGTTGTGGCCACCTTTAGAGAAAATTTGAAATAGAAATTTTACAGTTATTGACCGATTGAAGCATATTAAATCATAATAACATCATTATTTAGCCAATTTAATTGTCTTTCTGTGAATTATAATGATTTTCTACAGAATATTTTAGATTGTGAGTAATAACTCATTAAATAATTTATGTCAATTTGTACCAGTTGTGGCCACCCCTGCACCAGTTTTGGCCATCTCTATGCACCAGTGGTGGCCACTCCAATATCATGTAGTTTAACAAACATTTTAATTGAAAATAAGTAAAAATAAAGCATTTTTATGCAACATCTATTTTACCATACATATATTTGTTAATATATTAAAAGAATTTTGCAATATTTTTTATGAATTGATAAAAACATCAAGTAAAATGTACTTATGTTGATTTTAACTGAAATTTTCAATTAAAAAAACAAAAAATATATTTAATTTGATTCGTAAAAGGGACAACAGTGCCTGTAAGACATCAAGATTAGGGATTGACCGAATACCGAATAGTTGATTCGGTATTCGGTGGTTCGGCATGTAAACCGAATATTCGACTTCGGCCGAATACTTTTAAGTATTCGGCCGAATAATTGCAGATAAGTATTTTCTTAGAAGTAGAAGAATTCTCTTTTACTTAGCAGAAGAATAGGGTAAACAATAAGTTTCAATATTATGTGCATGAGTTCAGAGTTCAGCTGCACTACAAAAAACAAGTCAAAGGCCATTTTTAATTTTAAAAAAAAACTTTTTCCTTCCTAAAATAGTCTACATAGGTGTCCAATCAAAACAACTGTCTACAACAGAGAAAAAAAAAAAATAAGGCAGATGCGCATCTTTCCCTTATCATTTAATTTTATTTACTTCTACATTAGTTTTTTTAAAATTTAAATTTATTTAATGTGTATTTTCTTTAATATACACATCAAATAAGTATACCAGAGTTCATGTCTGTATATCTAAGGTGCATATTAAAGAAAATACACGCATCAAATAAGTATACCCCTATGCCTAATCCTATACTTTTATAACCATTATATCAAAATAGCTCAAATTTCTTTTCTTCATCACCACAATGTTAAAATATTAATCAAAATATAAATATTCTATCAATAATTTTACAGAAAATAGTTAAATGTACAAATTGATATGATACCTTTTGTATTTTGAGAACATTTCTATTCAATATGTTTATAATTAGACTTAGACAATCAGTAAATCAGCTTAATGACAACATTGTTTCTTTGTATTTGAATGAACTTTTGTTTTTCTGATAATTCTTATCCTTAATAATACCCTGTATAGTTTAATACTTTCATAGGTTATTTTGGGTATTGACTAGTGATAAAATAAATAAGAAATAAGTGATGGATTAATGAATTTGTGAGTGGAAAGAAGTCATTAAATTTTTTTGTGTAATTAAATTTAAGAATAAAAACGTAACTGAATTAAATTATTGAGAATTTAGTTTCAATTAAAGCTTATTAAAAAAGCTAATATATGCAAAAATGCGTATTAAAAAGTTTCAAGTATTCGGTTGCCGAATACCGAAGCTTCGGTACACACTTCGACCGAAGCTTCGGTATTCGGTATTCGGCAAAATTGCTGCTTCGGTCAATCCCTAATCAAGATTAACTATTTAAATCAGTTTTACAATTATCCAATGGATTGTGGATTGATTAAAACACATGAATCGTCACCAAAGAGTTATATTTCTGGTGCTCCAAAACTTTGCTATCTTGTAGTGCTGGCATTATACATTTTGAATGGCCTTAATTTTACTTCTTATCCTAGAACAGTGTTCCCTCTAGGCCATTTTTTTAAGAGCACAGAATTCTGTGTTTTTTAAACTTGGTAAAATGAACGCTGTTCTTTTTAAATAATGGGAAATACATTCTTGCTTGTATTTAGATATCTCTAGTTAAGATTTTCAAATATTTAGTATTTCTAAATCAGTTTGCCCGAAATCTGGCAAAAATTATCGAACTTCTTCATTTCTTTGGGAAAAATACAAGAAATCATGCTGTAATTTTATTGAACTTTTTAATTTATAATTTGTAAAATCTTTCAAAATTTATGTTTTAATTTATTTATCATATAGGACATATAGCTCCTCCCCTTTGGTTTTATCAATACTAAACACAATATACTATATTTTCTTTAGCAATATATCATTCTTTAGTTACTAGCACAGTGTCCTTTCTAAAGTAAATTATCTATTGGACAGAGAAAGCAAAATCTCTTTGATAGAACTGCTATTAGCCTTGCTTTTTTTTATTATTGAAGCCATTACACATAAAACAAAACTAAATGGATTTTGTTTTATCCTGATGTTCTTAAAATTTATTTAATGCTAAAATTCTCACTATAAGGAATCATGTGGCCAAAAGTGGAACATATGTTGTACCTTTTTGCCACTTCCAACTACCATGGCCACAACTGGTACATATAGCAAATTTAAAGCACCAGTTTTGGCCACCCCCCATTAAACTGTTAAAATAATTAATTTAAATGTGAAATTGCATTAGAGAGGAAGCTTACCTCATAAAACCTAATAGCAATTTGTTTCAGGGCAAACAGAACCCAATAAGTGCCTAATATTGAAAGATTTGGAAAACATGACAGCTAAGCAAAAATCTTAATACAAGTGAGCACACACTACAGTTTCACACATTTATTTTTTTTTTAAAGTCACATTTTATCAAAAAATAAACAAATGAGATTGTAAATGATAAAAGGGTGTTTGCTTAAGGTGTACAAATGCATTTTATTTGTCTGCATCAATTCACAGCTTAAATATTGGACAAACTTATCCAATGTGGCCACAACTGGAGCATCTACCCTAATTAAAATAAAAATTTGGCAAGATGCTAAAACAGACTTTTGACAACATTGCTTACTTTTTTGCCAGTCGCACCAAGTGGCACAAGATAGGGAACTCTTCCCAAATGATTAAATTTCTGTATTTGACTTAAATAAGAACACATTATGCAAATTAAAGATAAACAAAATAAGGAGTTTAAAGATTTTTAACTGTATTGGTGGTAGGAAGAAGCATTATACAGAATCTTGAAATCTTAGCCCCCCTCCCCCCCCCCCCACACACACTAGATAATTTATCAGTAGAAATCTTTTTAAAAGATCACAAATGATTAAACTTAAATAAGAGAAATCAGCTTTAACAATGTATCAAATTTTTATTTTCGGATGGAGTAAAAAATAAACCAATAAATAAATAAATAACAAAGTAAATATAAAAAGAATAAATAACCTTTGATTGTAATTGTGTGATGACTGATTTTGAGTCTTTTAACGATTTTTATATTGGAAAATTATGTTTAAAGTAGCAAGTATGACAAAACAAAAAATTCTATATACTCTCCCTTATAAGGGAAGAAGAAAAAAAAATTCTCACACTTGAATTAGGATATCTGAAACATTTATTCCAAATTCTAAGCCAAGTACCTCAAGGTTATATAAATTGCTCACAACTTTAATTGTACTTGTGCCTTTTAAGTAAGTAAATCGTTTCAGTTACGTACAATAAAAAAATAAAATCACGTTTTAAAATAAATAATTACTTCAAGAATAAAGTAAACGGACAATTTAATTAATATATAAACAATGAAAAGGTGTTTTGGTGTTACTTAAACGGTTAAATAATATACTGACTCGAACCCTACCAAAAGTTCATATGCATTGTTTACTATCATTAGTGAGGAAAATCTTTAAGGATAATATACATTCCGAGACAAGTATAAATATGATATGAACAGAAAATACACACTACACAAGACTATGGATAACTAATCAAGTAATAATACCAATGTGAACAGAAAACAATATTTAAAAAACAAGTTTGAATATATGAAATATAAAGAGCACTTACCCGTTTCACATAAAGATGTGACTTTCGGATTTCACAAATGATACACCTCACTTTTCCATACTACCATCACTATAAATATTCTCGTTTTTAATCTGCAACAGCCATGAAGGTTGAGTAGATATACGGCGAGAAAGCGAGCATACCAGAAATACGGCGGCCATGCTGGGTACCTGTCTTGTATTTGATTGGTTGGCTGGCTGGCACATCTTTGTGCATCATTGCTCACGGTGAGACCCGATGTCGGGCAACGTCGGGCAATGTTGGTCAATGTGAGTTTTTCTACATGGATTTACAGAACTTAAAATGTTATTATAATTGTTTCCTGTTTTCTACCTTCCCACAAAAAGTACAATATGTGAATAAAAAATTTAAATATTCATGATTCCAGAAGTTTTAATGTTACAAATCCAACATCGGACAACATCGATCAATACTGGCCAATGCCGGTAAACTTGACCGGTCTTTGCCGATGCACACCAAGATTGGCCGATATTGCTGTGCTACCTGGGTTTATCCTGTTTATAGCACATTTCTTGCTTAGGATCAAATTTATTCGGCACCTGACTGACTTAACACTGAGCCAGACCCCTCCCTTATAGGAATCTCTTATCTCCGAGTCTGTTATCTAACAAATTTTGCCACGATCCGAAATATATATATATAATTAATAATTAAAATGATTTTATGAATAATAAAATAGCAATTGCTACACATTAACCCAAAGGAAAACTTTTGGACTGACGACATATTAAAACGAAATACCTGGATTTCTCAATTAGGTTATTAATGCTTTACCGGTTGTGGGCGTAACTACGCGGACGCAATTACGCCTACCAACCGTTTTTTTGCTGCATACACAAATGCTCTTTAAACCTGTAAGTGAAACCGCAAGTTTTAGACTAATGGAAAATAAAAATTGATTTTAATTACAGAAATAAAAAACTTGAGAGACGTATTGACAATGAAATAAATAGCAAGACTTTTAATATTTCTTTCATTATTCGCATCCATGGAAGTTACAAAGAAGCATTGTTTACTTTCGCACTTAAAAGTTTCTTAAACGAACGTCTATATACAACCAACATTTTCACACTTGTGCTATTGCTTTTTTATGCAAAGTTTGTTTTCTACATAACACACACTTAAATAAATTAAGTGCAGGTGGGAGGGGACAAAATGTACCCGTGAGAATGGTGATTCTTTTCAAATGCGCCTGTGAGAAAAAAAAATTTATTCGGCACCTGACTGACTTAACACTGAGCCAGACCCCTCCCTTATAGGAATCTCTTATCTCCGAGTCTGTTATCTAACAAATTTTGCCACGATCCGAAATATATATATATAATTAATAATTAAAATGATTTTATGAATAATAAAATAGCAATTGCTACACATTAACCCAAAGGAAAACTTTTGGACTGATGACATATTAAAACGAAATACCTGGATTTCTCAATTAGGTTATTAATGCTTTACCGGTTGTGGGCGTAACTACGCGGACGCAATTACGCCTACCAACCGCTTTTTTGCTGCATACACAAATGCTCTTTAAACCTGTAAGTGAAACCGCAAGTTTTAGACTAATGGAAAATAAAAATTGATTTTAATTACAGAAATAAAAAACTTGAGAGACGTATTGACAATGAAATAAATAGCAAGACTTTTAATATTTCTTTCATTATTCGCATCCATGGAAGTTACAAAGAAGCATTGTTTACTTTCGCACTTAAAAGTTTCTTAAACGAACGTCTATATACAACCAACATTTTCACACTTGTGCTATTGCTTTTTTATGCAAAGTTTGTTTTCTACATAACACACACTTAAATAAATTAAGTGCAGGTGGGAGGGGACAAAATGTACCCATGAGAATGGTGATTCTTTTCAAATGCGCCTGTGAGAAAAAAAATTTATTCGGCACCTGACTGACTTAACACTGAGCCAGACCCCTCCCTTATAGGAATCTCTTATCTCCGAGTCTGTTATCTAACAAATTTTGCCACGATCCGAAATATATATATATAATTAATAATTAAAATGATTTTATGAATAATAAAATAGCAATTGCTACACATTAACCCAAAGGAAAACTTTTGGACTGATGACATATTAAAACGAAATACCTGGATTTCTCAATTAGGTTATTAATGCTTTACCGGTTGTGGGCGTAACTACGCGGACGCAATTACGCCTACCAACCGCTTTTTTGCTGCATACACAAATGCTCTTTAAACCTGTAAGTGAAACCGCAAGTTTTAGACTAATGGAAAATAAAAATTGATTTTAATTACAGAAATAAAAAACTTGAGAGACGTATTGACAATGAAATAAATAGCAAGACTTTTAATATTTCTTTCATTATTCGCATCCATGGAAGTTACAAAGAAGCATTGTTTACTTTCGCACTTAAAAGTTTCTTAAACGAACGTCTATATACAACCAACATTTTCACACTTGTGCTATTGCTTTTTTATGCAAAGTTTGTTTTCTACATAACACACACTTAAATAAATTAAGTGCAGGTGGGAGGGGACAAAATGTACCCATGAGAATGGTGATTCTTTTCAAATGCGCCTGTGAGAAAAAAAATTTATTCGGCACCTGACTGACTTAACACTGAGCCAGACCCCTCCCTTATAGGAATCTCTTATCTCCGAGTCTGTTATCTAACAAATTTTGCCACGATCCGAAATATATATATATAATTAATAATTAAAATGATTTTATGAATAATAAAATAGTAATTGCTACACATTAACCCAAAGGAAAACTTTTGGACTGATGACATATTAAAACGAAATACCTGGATTTCTCAATTAGGTTATTAATGCTTTACCGGTTGTGGGCGTAACTACGCGGACGCAATTACGCCTACCAACCGCTTTTTTGCTGCATACACAAATGCTCTTTAAACCTGTAAGTGAAACCGCAAGTTTTAGACTAATGGAAAATAAAAATTGATTTTAATTACAGAAATAAAAAACTTGAGAGACGTATTGACAATGAAATAAATAGCAAGACTTTTAATATTTCTTTCATTATTCGCATCCATGGAAGTTACAAAGAAGCATTGTTTACTTTCGCACTTAAAAGTTTCTTAAACGAACGTCTATATACAACCAACATTTTCACACTTGTGCTATTGCTTTTTTATGCAAAGTTTGTTTTCTACATAACACACACTTAAATAAATTAAGTGCAGGTGGGAGGGGACAAAATGTACCCATGAGAATGGTGATTCTTTTCAAATGCGCCTGTGAGAAAAAAAATTTATTCGGCACCTGACTGACTTAACACTGAGCCAGACCCCTCCCTTATAGGAATCTCTTATCTCCGAGTCTGTTATCTAACAAATTTTGCCACGATCCGAAATATATATATATAATTAATAATTAAAATGATTTTATGAATAATAAAATAGCAATTGCTACACATTAACCCAAAGGAAAACTTTTGGACTGATGACATATTAAAACGAAATACCTGGATTTCTCAATTAGGTTATTAATGCTTTACCGGTTGTGGGCGTAACTACGCGGACGCAATTACGCCTACCAACCGCTTTTTTGCTGCATACACAAATGCTCTTTAAACCTGTAAGTGAAACCGCAAGTTTTAGACTAATGGAAAATAAAAATTGATTTTAATTACAGAAATAAAAAACTTGAGAGACGTATTGACAATGAAATAAATAGCAAGACTTTTAATATTTCTTTCATTATTCGCATCCATGGAAGTTACAAAGAAGCATTGTTTACTTTCGCACTTAAAAGTTTCTTAAACGAACGTCTATATACAACCAACATTTTCACACTTGTGCTATTGCTTTTTTATGCAAAGTTTGTTTTCTACATAACACACACTTAAATAAATTAAGTGCAGGTGGGAGGGGACAAAATGTACCCATGAGAATGGTGATTCTTTTCAAATGCGCCTGTGAGAAAAAAAATTTATTCGGCACCTGACTGACTTAACACTGAGCCAGACCCCTCCCTTATAGGAATCTCTTATCTCCGAGTCTGTTATCTAACAAATTTTGCCACGATCCGAAATATATATATATAATTAATAATTAAAATGATTTTATGAATAATAAAATAGCAATTGCTACACATTAACCCAAAGGAAAACTTTTGGACTGATGACATATTAAAACGAAATACCTGGATTTCTCAATTAGGTTATTAATGCTTTACCGGTTGTGGGCGTAACTACGCGGACGCAATTACGCCTACCAACCGCTTTTTTGCTGCATACACAAATGCTCTTTAAACCTGTAAGTGAAACCGCAAGTTTTAGACTAATGGAAAATAAAAATTGATTTTAATTACAGAAATAAAAAACTTGAGAGACGTATTGACAATGAAATAAATAGCAAGACTTTTAATATTTCTTTCATTATTCGCATCCATGGAAGTTACAAAGAAGCATTGTTTACTTTCGCACTTAAAAGTTTCTTAAACGAACGTCTATATACAACCAACATTTTCACACTTGTGCTATTGCTTTTTTATGCAAAGTTTGTTTTCTACATAACACACACTTAAATAAATTAACTGCAGGTGGGAGGGGACAAAATGTACCCGTGAGAATGGTGATTCTTTTCAAATGCGCCTGTGAGAAAAAAAATGCTGATGATTTTTCTGTATTAGAAACTGTTAGTAACCTGTGATCTCAAAAACTAGTGGTCCATTGGTCCGGTACTGTTGAAAAATTACATAAGAAAACTGTTTCGGTGGTCTGTGGGACCAATAATCCGAAAAAGTTTGTTTTTTGTTTCTTTTTGGAATAAGACAAATTATAGAAGACCTAATCGTAATTTCATTGCTTAAAACATTCAACAGTTGAAATACCACTCAGTGCCTGCTACATCAATAACTAGACATTTCATTTCTGATACAACTTTCTTATAAAAAACGGTTGAAGTGCTTTGACTTTAAAAATGTTTGAAGAAATAATATAAATAATGGAATCGTTGCAGATTTCACATAGATAGATCTTGTTAAGCCAGACTTGGTACTTCTTTTATCTTAAATGTACTTCAATTGTAGACAATGATTGTTAGATTTAATTTTAAATACATTAAGGTATCCGAACACCTTTAAAACGTAATTTTAGATCAAAATATCGATTTTTCATTTTTGCAATAATATTAAAATTGAATCTCTTATCTATCGAAATCTGCTTAAATTTTGTCTGTATCTAAAGTAGAACCCGAGTTACAGCCATTTAAAATTACATCTATTACAGCTTTTGAATGGTGTTTAAAAGATATTTTCAGCTTTTTCTCAAAATGAAGTTTTTCAGATTTTTATTATACGTAAAACATCCTAAAACAAAAAATTATGCACGAAATGCCACGAAATTTTCTGTACTTCTTTTACAAAAGTCTTTTGAGGGAATAGACTACACTCGTGAAATTATATTAAATAGTTTTATATTTACACTGGTATTAATGACAAACTTGAGACAAATTTTGCGAATTTTTCATTACATTAGTACTTTAACTGCCATATCATTGAGATAGAGATGCGATTATAATGTGTGTAATCTAAGTCCTCGAGAAAGTTATTCTGTTTATTATGTAATTTACGAAATATCAATACATTGTTTTATTTTTCAGTTATCACGTTTTGCGAAAATGTCAATTTTTGACATAATTTTGACTATTTTTCTGTTTAAAAAATTGTTCCTGAGTAATTGCTAATTTTTTTATATTTTTTTCAAAGTTTTAAAGTAAATGTCATTATAAAAAATGGATAACAAGAGAAAATTTCAAAAATTTCAAAAAATCACTTCCGAAGGTGTGCGGATACCTTAACCCTCCGTCTGCCAGACGGGTCCATTGGACCCGACAGATACATACAAAATATTCATTCAAACCAGAAATTTCTTTAAAATAAACTAAGTATATAAACAAGACAAAAATAAGGTAAATAAATAAGTTAAATAGTTTTAAATAAAAATTCTGGTGTAGAACGTTTTATTAAAACTTGAATAAAATTCCCGGTAGATCTAGGGTTAAACTAATAAATAAAAATACAGCTATCATCAATAATAAAGTTATACTTATTTTATTCATATTATTCTTTACTTTGTCACTGTATGTATACGCAATATTATCTATATATATACTAGTACATTCATTTACAGTAGAACTTTGTAAAATTTTAACTCTGCAGTTTTCTATATGCATATTGGTAGAAAATTCTAACATTTCCATATATCTGCGAACAGTTTGAACCGTAAAACATTCCTAGCAAGTATCCGAAAAATTATTTAAAATAGCAAATTATGGTTAGAGGACCAGTCAATCTCTGTCGAACTAGCAGGTTTACTAGCAGGTTACTTGTCGAACTAGCGAACTTTCATACTTACAGAATCTTGGTCCTAGTAATTTTATTTTTAAATTATAGTGCTGATTATAATAAAGTCCACTTATAACGAATAACTTACACGCAGGTTATTTCGTTCCCAAAATTTCGCTCCGTTATCTCGGTCCCGAAACTTATCTGCTTTAATTCGGTGCCGCTGCCATTTCTTTCCCTTGCCATTTCGGTCCAGTAGCATTTTGGTTAGTACATTTATAATGGGATAATTCCTTACATTTCAATTTGCGTAATGTGGTTGTGCATTTCTGCACTCACAGAAATGAATACTTAGATTTCACGAAATTTTCTTTGTTTTTGACGAAGCGGTTTCCTGGGAAATGTTCCAAGCGAACTTTTCATCAAATTGATGAAATTACTTTCTTCATTTGCTTGACGATATAAATTTCGTCAATAGTTTCGTCAAAAGAGGGCTGGTGGTGCCATCTGTCGAACAGTTTGGAAGCTCCAGTATTTATTGATAGGGGGAAGAAAAAATCACTTCTCGTTTTCATCGGCGTGTAAATTTCGTCAATAGTTTCGTCAAAAGAGGGCTGGTGGTGCCATCTGTCGAACAGTTTGGAAGCTCCAGTATTTATTGATAGGGGGAAGAAAAAATCACTTCTAGTTTTCATCGGCGTGATTCGAACCCGCGGCCTTTGGCGTAGGAGACTGTTGCTGTTCCAACCTCGCTACTGGGTACTTGCAAAGATGTACTCTTAGATTGGTGTAATGAATTCTGCTGCGTATTTATATTTTTATAAGGTAGTAGGGTAGATTGTAATTTTATTGGCGCTGCTATAATTTCTGAAAGTTTTAAGTAAGGCTAATTTATTATTATGGTTTTCTCATGTCAATGAATAATTAGAATATGGCTTGATTAAATAATTTACTAGTGAAATTTTCTTTGATCAATGAATCATTAGAATATGGTCTGGTTAATTTGTTGCTCACAAATAACGAATTATGAAGGGCATATTGCGTGAGATTCTATCACTTTGAGTAGCTGGATAAGATTTTAACACTTTACTGTTTATAATGGGAAGAGGGATCAATTATGTTTATTTTTAATTTGATTGAAAACAGAATATACTTCTTAAATATATATATAAAAAAAAGATACACTGGAAGTTTGAAATTTTATTGACCAAATTTTCTTTTCTTTTTGAATGATTTAGAAGAACACGGGAAATTTATTCTTTTCGAATTAAAACATAACGAACAACAACATATAAATAAATAAATAAAAATAATAATAAGCATTCCTAAAAATTCTAACAGCTAAAAAAAATAACTAATGAAGAAACAATAACTATCTATATTTCAGTATTTTCTGAAAAGCACTAAAAAGTGCTGTTTTAAAATAAATTATTACAGTACTAACATAAATAAGCAAATATCTGCTTGCTAAAATCGCAGGATTTGAGGAGGCACAACAACTGTTTTCTTAATATGCACTGAGTCTGACTGTGATTGAGTCAAATCTTTCGTCAAATATTTGAGAGTTTACGCTTCGTTAAAAGTCGCGTGATGTTGATAGGAAATGATTGTCAAAAACGACGAAATACAGATCGAGGATTGCTGAATCGTCAAAAGCGAGAGTTTTATTTCTGAGAATGTGGCATGTGAACAGTGATTTTGGCAAAAAAAAAATTAGTTAATGCGTATTTACACCAAATAATTATCAAACTATAGCAAATCATCATTTCCAACGGATATGATATGTCAGAGCAGTAGAACGTTACACATTAATTATAATAAAAACAGTATTTTTTAACAATAACAAAGATCATATACAAACAATACAAAATAATAATAATTTTTGTACTTCATATGTTATAATAATTCAAACGTTTTCAAATAAAACCGAATTACTAATAATTCATTTTAATAAGGATTAATTTAATAATTGTGACTGTTTTTCAAATATCATGAATTAATTCTTCAGATAAAGTTATTACAGAAATCGCGGGTAGCATAGCATAACAGCGTCGTGGGTTGCGTGATATGCACCAAAATATCATTTAGCAATAATTTATGTCAAGCCAAACTCAACATACAGTTTGATAATTTTTCGCATTAGTTCTTATAACTATCAAGAAAATTGTACAAAAGACAAAAAAGCAATGCAGCGCATCCTGTAAAGTTTTACAAAGTTCTTTCAATTATTTCATTAGATATAGCTGGTACATTAATTATGAAAAACATAACTTAAAAGCAAAACTTTGTTGTGTGATATACGTTAAAATTTAATCATCACCAAATTATGTCAATATTCAACTTAAAACTTTATCTACTGAATTATGAATTCATGAAAATTTTATTTTTCTAAAGCATTTTTCGTGAATTGTTTAAACTATATTAGAAGATTTACATAATCATTTAATAAATTTTTGAAGGGATTGAAGGATTTAGAAGGATTAATTAAATTTGAATTTATAGGTTTTTTGTGCAATATTTATAACCCCACTCAAATCTTTTATTTAAATATCTTTTATAAATAATCTTTTATCTTAAATGTTTCCTTTTAGTATTTTGTAGACTTAGGAAATGTACAAATATAATGTTCTTACAATAGAAATACTTCCGAATTGAATCCCCCCCCCCCCAACGCCAAGAAAGCTGAAAACATGCAAAGGCAAAAGAAATCATCCTTTTAAAAATATTTTTGTTTTGTGTAACCAATAATGCTTTTGGAATAAGATAAAGTAATGTGTCTATAACTTATTCTAAACTGTATGACACCTAATCGATGTATTAAATAAATTTTATAACAAGTTATTTTAATGGTATTTATAAGTACCGTCAGTAGATAAAGGGTTAAGAAAAAAACCGAGTGTTTTACTGGATTGTGCTTTTTTGAAATGTAGTACCACCTTTTTTCCAAATATTGACCTTGTTTTTAATGACCCCCATCTAAATATTTCCCATCTATAAAAATTCCCATGGTTAATATTTCCCATCTATAAAAAATGAATTGTAGATATTTTATGTTTGTGTATACATTCTGTATAACATTCGTTAGACGAGTCTGAAAAACAGAGAAAATATCTTTATCAACCCGTTCGAGTTTCGCGTACAATGAATAAGATAGGGGCTGTGCATATATAACGTTATCATTTTAGGGGGGGAGAGGGAGGTCTGGCACATGATAGCGTAAGATATCGATAGGAGGAGGGGGGATTTGTCTTTTTATATCGTTATCATTTTTGATTTAACCTTATAACCTTATATATATTAACGTTATATATATTATTGATTTTTTACTTATAAGTACCGTCACCAGATAAAGGGTTAAACTAAAATCTTATTAAATTGCGTGTATTAGTTCTTGAGATCGAACACAAATTTTAAGTGGCAAAGATTTTCAGATCAGATTTAGGACATCTCAAAACATGTAAGCATAACAAAAAACATACGTAAAGAATTTTCACGAAGTCGACACTTTCTTCTTAACCGTACAGAAAAAAATAGAAATACGGAAGTAGAAAAATGTCACACAAGAATTACCATTACAATATCATCATTTGTACCGTACATGAAAAATAAATAAGGTATTTCCATTTTGCACGTGGACATTCAGTGTATTTCATTGATATTCTGTATATACACTGGTGAACAAAACTTAAGGACCAAGAAAAAATATACACGTAAATGAGAATTTACGTGAGATTGTGGGTCAAGAAACAAACAATAGTATTAACAGAATGTTACACAGGATTTAATATAAAAATTTTGTTGAAAGGATGTATACAGGATATTACCAAAGGTTGCTTTTCTAAAACGGGAATATTGTCCGAAAACATGACTGTACAAAGAATGCTAAATTTTCACAACTAACAATCGTCAGTGCTATATGAATAAGGGATGTGTCCACCGTGTAATGCGAGACACTTTCAACACGCCGTGGCATACTCAGAACAACATGATTCAGTAGCTGTTGAGGCAAGTGGCCCCATTCCTTCTTCACTGCACGGATGAGGTTTTCCTTGTTTGTTGGAGTAAATTGTGGAGCAGCAATACGTCTCCCCAAACCATCCCATGCGTTTTGAATGGGATTCAGGTCAGGGGAACTTGGTGGCCAGTCTATGCGATGGATATCTTTGGCCTCAAAACAATCTTGTACATACTGTGTGCGATGACAAGGTATGTTATCGTCCATAAAACGAAACTTTTCACCGATAGCACCTCGAAAAAGTCGAACATGTAGAAACCTGTCTTCAATGTACCGTCTACTGGTCATGGACCCTTGGTAAAGCACATAGAGATGCTTGTGACCATTGAACATCATGCCTGCCCACACCATGATACTTGCAGTCGCATATCGATCTCTTAATAGAATATTTTCGCGACAGTAAGCACTACCAATCTTGCGCCATATCAGTTTACGTCTACAACCAGACGATAGACTGAATCTACTCTGAGAAGGGCACGATAGACCAGTTATCATCAGTCCAATTGCGATGCATACGACACCACTGTAAACGGGCGCTACGTTGGAGTCTCGAAAGTGGACACACAC
This sequence comes from Maratus speciosus, assembly GCA_963932465.1. Classification (NCBI taxonomy): domain Eukaryota; kingdom Metazoa; phylum Arthropoda; class Arachnida; order Araneae; family Salticidae; genus Maratus; species Maratus speciosus. Next base: position 283,884,961 of record OZ010788.1, read on the forward strand.
AATAGGTCTTCGGGCGTATATTCCACCCTTTTTCAAACGCCTTGCAATACTTTTCCACGTTATATTATGAGGGGGCATTCAACTGAAACCCGGTCAGTGCGTGTAACTTTGCATTAGACATAATGGGGCACCACGTAACTGCGTGTATGGCGGCACCATCTATTGATAGAGAGACTGACGCATGCGCAACATTTCACGTTGCAAGCGACAGTGTGGTTGCACGCCGAAGAGAAGGTAGTCACACAAGTTATCGTCCACTACTGAACATGCAGGCGAGTAGGCAGGAACAACGAAGAATGATTCGATTTTTAGCGGCGGAGGGAGTTGGAGGCCGTGAACTGTATCGACGGAAGAAAGCTGTATACGGTAAGTACAATCAGAGTTCTTCAACTGTTGTGGAATCCCGCAAAAGATTTTTTGACGTGCGCGAGTTAGTGGAAGACGATGCTCGTCCTGGACAGGCTCATCGTGTCATCACACCGGAAAAGATTACGGAAGTGAAGGATTTAGTCTTGGCCAACCGCAGAGCTGTGGACGAGATCCATCGGTTACTGTGTATTAGCGTAGGCACCACTCACACCATATTGCATCAACACTTGAACTTTCGAAAAATTGGAATCGGCCGGGTTTTGTCGCAATGGGATAAATGTGCCAACAGTTTTGGCGACTATTTTTGAGTTTGTGTGCTGTGTATAACTACATTTGTATGTGTTAATAAAATCGTTACTTTACAGTAGTGACCGGGTTTCATTTGGATGTCCCTTATATTTACTGTTGCAGCACAAAGTGGATTTCCTAATTGACCAGCTGTGGTGCGTCGGTTACTTTTTGCCGAAATAATAATATAGCGATCTTCTTGGGACGTCGCACTGCTAGGACGAGCTCCTTCCGTGCGCTTAGTACATATTTCACACTTTTGGAATGCCGCCCGTAGCCTAGAAACAATATTGTGCGCGATGTTAAATTCTGGGCAACATCTCTCATTTTGCGTCCTTCTTCCAATTTTCTGATTATTATACCACGATCAATATCACCTAAATGATGCCTCGAAGACATGTTCAAAATTTTAATGTTCAAGCTTCACTCCATCTCCTTGAATTTTTACATTTAATGACGACTCACAGCACCCGTCGATTGCCTAAAATTTCTTATATCTGCTATCACGTGATTCACAAACGCTGAAGTACAAAATTTGTATAAGTTTCACAAAGCAGAGTACATCCCGCATTCATGCAAATTTACACGTGCTGTTGCAGATCTATTTCTAACTGTAATAGTTTAAAATAGCAGTGGTCCTTTAGTTTTGCCCACCAGTGTATATAGCACTTGAATAATATTTTTAGAACACAAAACTATACAAATAATCTCACATTTAAAGCCCTCAATATTACTGTACCAAGGCACACTACTCCTTCATCCCATGCTTATGAAGTCCAGTAAAAAATAATGCTGTAATGTGTGGGACAAAAATGGGGTGAAATGGCGGGCCAAAATGTCGGAGCCAAAAATGTTGGAGCCAAAATCGTGCGAGACAGAAATCGTAATGTGATTTAAACAACGGGTTCGAAATGCCAGGACGGAAATGGAAGGACTGAGATGGTTGGACAGAAACGATGGGACAGAAATGTCATAAGCCTTACCTTACAAGCTGTCTTACATCTATCCAATTATCTATATATCTACATCTATTTTTTCGTGATAAATGGCTTTGATTGTAACTTGTTTAAATGTAGTAATTATGGCTATAACTGTATTCTATCATATTTCTTTCTGGTATGTTATTTCATGAAATTTGGGCAATTAATGTTTAAATTAAATTATAGTTTTTTTAATTAAAACTCTGCCAACATTTTTTTTTCTCTTTCTTTTGACGCGAAAATTAATTTCTCAATAAGCATAAAATAAAATAATTTCAATTTAAAAAGACAAATTAAAAATGTTAAATTTCATCATAATTAATTTTTTTATAAAGTAATTAACAATTTTTCTTATTCAAAGCTACCAAAACAGGAAAAAATTAACTTTTGAATGAAATGAAAACTTTTTATGTGATTACAAAGTAAATTTTCTACCCTATAACCTATTTAAAATTTGAATTATAAAAAGTCAAATGATAATCGATAGTCTTAGCTACCTTGGCTACTGAAATATAGTTTATGCATTTCAAATTCTATATATAATGGTATATATAGTATAAATGATCTTAGTTATTTCCATTTTAAAGGTTTCTTTTAATTTCGTAACAGTAAATTACTATATTGATTAACATATACTTCAAAAATTGAAGGTGATTTTTCATTAGAATATTTTGTTTTTGCTTTCAAAAATAAGCATTAATCATAGACAAACTATTAAGAATTTCAATTATCTAATTTCTCTTGTTGTTTCCTCTTTAGAAGATATTGGTATTTTATCAGCACTAGCCCTTTTTAGGTGCGTTCGTAATTATATAAGTACGTATCACCTACAGTCGTCGTTCGGTCCGTCTGTCTGTCCGTCCGTCTGCTTATAACAGAGCAAAAACTACCCAACCGAATGGTCTGAAAATTTAAATATATAATGTTTGTAAAATTTTGTCAAGTCATTTAAAATGCTATGAAAATCGGATATATAGTTTAATTTCAGGGACAGTCAAAAGTTTTCCGTTACATAACGGTTACTGGGAAAAAATTATTTCAAGTGCATTTTAATGATGTTACAGCCTTTTGAACAGAATTAATTGATAGCACTTATGACGTGCACTAAAATATACATTCAGTACAATATGCGGTGTAAAAAATATTTATAAAACTAGTTATATTACGAATGCCCCTCATTTGCTACGTTTGACGTACAATTTCCAACTTTATTTATTCAGATTATTGGATTCTCAAAAATAAAATTTTATAAAATAGTGTAATTGGCTTTATTCTAGCATTATTTTATTTGCCATTAAATAAGGTGATTATTTTTACTTCCAAAAAGTGGTGACAATCAAACAATCTGAATTTTTAAAAAAAAGTAGCCTACACGTATTGGGCGCGATTCTTAAGGGATTAACGCTATGCAGCTGAATGAAATGAGAAGTTTTTGAATTCTACGCCGATATTGGGTTCCATTTATGAATTGCTCCATTTATACATTGCCAAAAAAAATCTTTCTTAAAATTAGGTATAGGGAGAAACATATGCTTATAATGCTTCTTATGTAATAATTTTAAATTATCCATGTTTATAACTCTTTTAGCATGAAATATGTAATGCAGTAAAGCAAATTTCGGAAAGATATTTTATGCTTGTGACATTAGTTTTGGTAACACAATTGTATACTATAAATATTTAATACATTGATCTATTTGATCATTTTAACTGAAAAGGAAAGTACAAATTCTTTATGATAGGAGTAATAACTTATTTCTTATTTAATACATATATTTTAAATTTTAAGCTAAATAATCGCAGTAAAGGAACAAAGCTATCATTAATAGTTTTACAAAGGAAAAACCTTTTAATATTATGTAAACATAAAATTAGATATTATAAAACTACGTGCATATTTGTACTATGATTTTAACTATTATTTCTTAACACTATCACTTTATTAACACTATTTCTCAAACACAGAAAAATGTACGAAATTTTAAAAATATCTTTAAAATACAATCTAAATAATATTTTAGAGCATACAATCACATAAAAAATCCATAGTGTTCTCGCCAAGCATAATAAATTAGATTAACTCTATGAATAACAAAAGAAATGAATTTCTGGCAATTGTTACTTACACAAAACAGCATTTATAATGTATGTCTCTAAAGTAATAGTAAAAAAAGAAAGAGCATTGTTTTAGTTCTTACGCATAAATTTTTGACAATAGTAGAGTTTAAATAATGGCAACTGTATCATTGAAATTAACATAGAAAAATATTTTAAAAAACACTGTTTGAATCATGTGAGGACTATTTGACGGACAAAGTAAGCAATACAAAAATTATTCCAATACGTTTCATTAAAACATCAATTCCAAGGAGAGTAAGGATTAAGAAGTGGTGAAATTACAATATCTTTACCATTAGTTCTGAAATGGAACACAGCATCGTTTTATTCACAAAGCAATATTTTATTCAAAATATTTGACGGCATAAGGGGCAAGCGGTACTAAAAATGTATTCTTAATATATTTTACTGTAGTATCAATTAAAAAAACTGTTTGGTTCATGTAAAATATTTGATAGAGCAAGCAGTGGCAATATTATTATAACTTTACACCATTTAGCACTGTTTTATTGAAAATAGCAAAATCACTGTGATCGTGTGTGAAAATAGTTGACGAATTGGAGTTAAATAATACAAAAGTTACTCCAATACGTTACACTAAAGCATCGATTAAAAGGAGAGAAACAGTACTATTTATTTCATGTAAAGAAAATTCTGACAAAGAAAGGGTGATACTTCCTCAGCCAATTCGCATATTAATAGCACGCAAAATAACTATAATATTTGTCGGATTTCAGTAAATGACATAACTGATAAATTTAAATAAACTTTAATTTTTGTGATTTGTATAGGTACTTTCATTTTCTTTTGAACGTTTAAGTAGTTCGCCCTCTCCAAAGAGAAACAAAAATGTGATTTAAAAGGATTAAAATTAATAGTATGGGAAAAATCAGTAAATTAAGCATAAAATGCTGCAAACTGATACACGAAATAGGATGCAACAGTTGTATGTACTCGTTGTGGAAACTATATTCCTCATTGTATGTACTCGTTGTGGAAACTATATTCCTCATTATTTCGAAACATAATCCTGAATAATATATTTACTACCTAATCACTAGTTCATTTGTTAGAGCATAAATGTCTATTGTACGACGCACGGACAGTTAACAAAATAAATTTTAATTATTTTGTTTTAATTTTTATAAGCCCTCAACGCATACTAAAAGAAATTCTTCCATATACATTATCATCTCCTTTCTTATGATGATTTCTTAATAAAATATACTAATCAATTGTTCAAGCATATAATTTTGAATACGCATTGTTCAACTTTAGGAATGTACATAAAAGACTTTCAAATGCAGTTAAATGGAGCATACAAAGCATACAAAACGATAATTCATTAAACATGGTGCATCATGCACTCACATGTATTAAACATGTCTGCAGGTCGCCAAGCAGTTTTAATATACTGTACCACACTCCGGGCATTTAAAAAAGTTATTAATAGTGATAGATTACTCATGGGATTCGCCTGAGATATCACTTCTTTTCATGGCTGACGTTTTCAGTTTATGTTTTGGTGAGACCACTTGTAACTTGTTTTTTGGTGAGAAAGCAATATTTTTGACCGATTTCTTTGCAATACATGCACGAATTCTCACTTATACAATTTTATAACTAAAAATAAATATTTCACACAAGCATTCGTTAAAATATAATCTTTTTACTAGAAAGAATGATGGTTTGATTATTTTCAAGGCTAATCTAACCTAAAAGCATATTTATAAACCATAAACGATTCAGCAAGCTCAGCGAGAAACTATCCAGTAAAAAAGTTTGAAATTTGTTTCCCTTTCAGAAAGATTTTCAATACAGTTACTTGTCTAAACTATATTAAAACACTGCTTCTTTATCCGGAGATTTTATTATAGTTTAAATTGAAATAATGCCATGTTAATTTTATTTTTGATTTACTTTTTTTTTATATTTGTGTTAATCATTGGTTTCTATTATCAAGATGTGGTTCTTTGAATTTTATGTACTATATTCAGTGTTTTGTTGCATTTAAAATGGAAGTTGAGTTTAAAAAAAAATACACCTAATTTTAGAAAAATTATTCGGGTAGCCTTTAACCACGTCTATTCTGTCAAGGAGAGGGCCAAGCTTGGTACTCACAGATTTTGTTTATTTTTATATATGTTTTAAGGTAGAGGCATCTTGGTCTCAGGTGCAACGGATTTTATAAAACGCTCCTTAGTATGATATTAAAAATTTTAATTGACATTATTAAATTATAATTAGAAGTATACTTGTAAAACATAAAAAAGCAAATGTAGGGCATTCCGGCCTCAAACCCCAGCCTGCGGAACAACGAGCAAACGCCGTAACAACTGAGCTACAATCAACGTAGTAATTTCGTTACAAAGTATTTTAAATTGTGTTATGATATTATTCCCTCTGTTTCTCGAGAACTAAGGAACGTTATAAAAAAATCCGTTGAACCTGAGACTAAGGGGCCTCCCCTACAACATGTATAAAAATAATCAAAATCTGCGATTACCAAAGTTTGCCCTCTCCTTGTACGTTTATATTATATAAATAGAAATACAGACAAAAAATGTTTTCTAATCTAAAAGAATTCTCGAAACGTTAATTTTTTTTAAATATATTTTCAAATTATTTGTGCATAAAAGAGTATCTTAAAATAGTTGAAACGTACATATTTATATTTCTGTAAAAAAAAAAAAAAATACTTTAATTCTGATATATTTTAGAACTTGAACAAGAGTAAAGCGGCAGATACAGTTTGATAACAAAAAAACATATAAATATAAAAGTTAAATGTTTCATTTTTATAAAAGTCTGTTTAGTATTGGATAAAATATGAAAGTTTTTTTCGAAAGTTATATATCCGCCGAGAAAATTTTTCATTCAAAGCAGTTATTGAATTCTAAATTCTAAATGTTGTATATTTACCAACTCATACTTAAGAAGAAGTTATGCAGATACTAAGTCAAAATGTAATCGATTCAAAAGGAAAAAATAGCAATATATGCATGTGTGTAAGAGACTTTTTGTGAAAAAAAAAGAAATATTTAAAATAAAAGGAAGTTTCAGTTTAAAAATTTTCATATTTTAATGCATATAAAAGATGAAAATTCAATAAACAGCAAGATTTTACAGCTGAAATATTTTTCAGAATAAGAGAGGTTAAGATATTAAAAAAAAGACATTTTTTATATATTTGTATTATATTTAAGTATATGTTTAGTCGCTTTGACGCAAATAGTTACAAAGCACTATTATTTCTTTAAATGGTTCAGTAGAAGTCTTCAAGTACACAATGATTCTAATTACCAAAATTGCACTTACAAAAATAGAAAATAAAATTTAGTTTTACCATGTAAGATTTATTATTTGAACAACGTTAAACGAGCTAGATAAATATTTGTATCATTTATAATATAATAATATGCGTTTCTTCTTAATAGAAAAGAGTAGAAAGAAGTAACTAGCCTATATACATGAAATCAAAATGAAACGAATTTATGAAACGACTTTATGAAAAGATTTTATGAAACGACTGATTAAGGCTGATTATGTTTCATGGCGATTTATACTAAAATATGGAATATTATGCGGTGAAATTAACAACAACAAAAATCCGTATTGATCTGCAGATTTCAAATCTGATATTAGAATTTCAAAATTTGAATTAGTTTTCGAGATATTAATTTTTTTCTAATTTAAAACACTTTTCTCTAATGGTGGCAACTCAAATTTTAATCATAACATATAAATATTTTTTCATTTTAGAAAAGGTTATTACTTTAAACTAATTTGGCGACCAGTTTGGTTTCCCTTAACTGTATGCTAAGGAATGTATCATGTTACTTTTATTCATAACTCAATATTCTTGAACAATCTTTCCTGAAATCGGAAGATTCTGATAGAGAAATAAATAAAGAACTCGGTATTTTTATGTTAGCGGGACGCAGGTGATAAATCGCCAAATATTTTTCCAGTCGGATTTATTTTTTTTTTTTTTGTATTTTATTAATTTCATTTAAAATATAATCATTTCATTCATTTTATTTAAAATACAAAACATTCATTTGAAACTGAAACATTTAAAATTAATGGTTTTCACTTCTTTCTTTTATTTTTAAACGAAGCCAAAAGAAAAAGTATTAGGCACAGATGTCATATACTCACCAGGATACCTATTTGGTACCAAAATGGCGTTATTTTGCTTGGCATGGTAACCCGGCTATTGTTGTTTATTTATTAATAAATGTTTAATTACTTTTATTTTCTTTTTTTAAATTATATAAATAGTTTTTTTTTATAGTATTTAATAAATTTTTTTATTCATTGTTATTTCATTTTAAAAATAATAGAAAATGATTTAAAAATACATATGTAACTGGTATTCGAAAACAAACTCTTCACCAAATTGTCGTAAAAAAAATCCAAACGCCAAACCCGGTGCGTATATCACATCTGTACCAAATATTTAATAATGCAACAAACCATGACATTTAATTTTAACTTGAAAGCAATATTTTACTTTACGTCTCGAAAACAAAATGTTAACTGGCGAGTTAAAAAAAAAGCTATTGGCGAGATATGCAATCGGGTAACATAAAAGTATCAAGAATTCTTTGCGATTATGGCAACTTTTATGTAGTTTTATTCGGCAAAAAAAAAATTGATTTTTTAATCAAAATGGAAACCTTTCATAAGAAAAACGAAGGGATCAGCCCGTAATTGTTTATGGCAGTTACATGACTTGGACTATTATAATTTAGATGAAATGATGGCGATAGAATAATATTTGGAGACTTATCACCTGTGCCTGGCTAACATTAAAGTACTAAAATGATACCTGGAATATGGAAAACGAAGTGGTCCACCCGGAACTATTGATGATAGTCACATGATTTAGGCTTATTATTATAGTTATTGTTTTCAATTGTAAAAACAGCGCAAAGAATAATATTTCCTTACGATTAAAACTTTATTTATACGTGACTATTAAAAACGCTAAAAAACTTTAAAATTACTATTAAATGAGTGTGTGTTAAAAACAGGAAAATATTAAAATTTATGTCATGAAAATTGTATTTATACGTGTATATTAAAAGAGAAAGGAAACTTTAAAATAATAAATATATTAATATGCGTTTAAAGCAGTAAATTATAATAATTACGTCACATTTAATATTACCAAATAACAATACTGCCAAACAATTTAAATATATCTATGCGGGACATTAATTTCATATTTCGAGATGATCTTTTTAATTAATGTCCCCAATTCTAAGACACCGCGAATAATAATATTTCCTTTCTAAAAGCAAAAGTATTTCCATTTGAATGCTAAAAAGAGAAAAAAAAAACTCTAGTGAAACTTAGGTCAGATTTAAAACGATACATTTAAAATGTCTGTATTGTATTATGTTAATCGTTTTATAACGCTTTTTAAAAATGTGGGGAGGAAAAGACTATCTGTTTACTTAATACACTTTATTTTAGCTTCTTTTCAAATGTTTAACTGATCTTCTTTGATCAAACACGAAAACAACCATTGGATGTCTTGATATTTTAACAGCAACTGATTCGACCTTAACCTTTCGCATTGAATAGGAATTGAATGAAAACCCGTTTACAGGAAGATCGCCACAGGTTTTTTTCAATATAATTCATTCTTTTCTATTCTTTTTAACCCTTTATCTACTGACGGTACTTATAAGTACCACTCACTTTAAACTTTTATACCATAGTGAATATTACTAATATTCTAATGGTACTTTGCAAAAATCTGTATTTTAACTCCACTTTATCCGATTACATGGCAGCAGTAGTTCTAGGTTTGTTATTTTAGAGAGGAATGAGGCTATCTTTGAAGCAGTCGATGTGTTTTGTGCCGACATTTTGTGCAGATTGCCATGCTGGTCTTTTCATTGCTGCAAACACAGTAAAGGATATAAGATAAGTGTTGGAATTTTTTTTGTGTGTGTGTTCATTATGATCTTAGAATACAATTTGATTAGCTATGTTGGGTGAACGGTGTATGTATTTGATTTAGCAGTTGAATTACTCGGTGGTACTTATAAGTACCGTCAGTACACTGGATGGTGGAGAAAAACTTCTTGTTTACTTTTCGACTGTGTAGTTATCCATCGTTTTGATCTGATTTAAAATGTAATTACTAAAATGTAGTGTAATAATGATTTCCCTGGTATTTCTTTTCTATTTCATTGTTATTTTTTATAGAAATTCGAAAAAGTGCGGCACCGGCTCGTTTTTGCTGTGCTAAAAATGGCATATGTAAATTCATATATTGCATATGTGGAGATGCGAGAGAACATTTTGTCCCTGGAATATTGACGTCGCATAACTAAAGAACTGCTAACAATATCGAAACTTAAAAAAAAAATAGTTTTTTTAACCCTTTCAGGAGCAGAGCATTTTCAATTCTAAAGTGTTGAAATAAATGATTGGCACCGGAATTTGCCAAATGATTTATTTGTAAATAAGAAAAAAGCCTATATTTCACATACTTATTAAATCAAAAATATTTTCTGGATCCAGTTGAAATACCTTGTGGGATTTCTGTTGCGATATTTTAGTCATAGTGGACTGACGGTACTTTAAAGTACCACTTTTAATTAATTACCTATAAATAATTAAATTTCTCACGGGTGAGTACTTTTTTTATGGTTATCCTTTAATTTTCATTGTAGCAACTGAAAAAAAATTACATGAAAAAAAATTTCAGTGATCATAATGCCGTAGATAAAGGGTTAAAGCCGATAAAATTAGCGTGGTTTTAGATTCTGAGGTGTCTGAACGGGGATTGGCGAGCGTAGCTTGCAGGGTGCAGAGCCCCCTAGTATCGGATATAAAAAAAAAATAATGTTCTGTATCTAATAGTTACTTTATTCATGCTTCCATTTAAAATGCATGCTTAAAATGTCAAAAGCATTATTTAAAAATGCTGATTCTGTTGATAATTTTTTGTGAACTAATTATCGTAATAAATTCGCAACCTCACTTATTTACCATCTTTAACTTACCCCAATATGTCCTATAGAAATCCTTAAGTAACTGTGATTTTCGGATCCTAATAGGAAGAACAATATACAGGGTGTTTCAGCAGAGTAGTTACAAAGTTTCAAGAGAGACTAAGTACACCTAGACGATGGGAAATCACATAGCAATGCATGGTCGAAAACGCTTTCCTGGCGCAGTAGTACCAATGTACCAATGCAGTTCATCAAGAGTACCTACAGGAGTCGCTATGCTTCTATTTATCTCTATCGGATTAGTAGGATCGGATGAGTCAGAGTGCTTCGGTGTTTAAGCAGCATTGATTTCCTTACGAATTCTAGAGCATTGGGATGGTAGAGTTAGCCAGGGATCTTCGGGAAAGATGGAAAAGGCCCCAGAGCCATACATTTTTTTATATATAAATTAGTTAAAACCAAAAATAATAAGGATAAGAATCGAAAACGTTAATAAAAATAGAAGCTGGCACAAAAAATAATGAATTTTGAAAGGAAAACAGCAAGGATTTGACGGCTAACTTCGTCAGCCAATGAGGGAGCGAAGTGCATCGAATCAAAACTGCCTAAAAAGATCAATAAAGAAAGAGGATGATAGTAACTTCAGATCACGTGACTATCGGGTCGGAATGGGAGCATCTCAGTCGGATTTGACGGCAAACTTCAGCAGCGAATGAGGAAGCGAGTTGCAACGAACCAAATTCCTTCGTTCAAAAAGAGATGAAGGAGGTGACCGGGATTTGGGGGGATACTGAAAAATCAGAAAGAAACATGAAAACAAGATAATTTTTGATAGAAAGTGGATGTTTAACGTTGCCAAATGCTTAGGCAGGGACGATGTCGAAAAAATAGAATGAAATAAGAGAATAGAGTTTAAAATAAAGGGAAAAAAATTAATAACATGGTTAGAATTTGGAAAAACCTCAACGATGCGTTTAAGGTGGTTCTTGCCTCCTTCTTTTGGAAGGTGGTGCGAAACCATCATAACGACTAAGGATGACAAGCGGTCTTTTTTTACCGACAGAATTGTTAATACTGTAAGTTTTAATTGACCGCAACGCTTCGTTGGGTATCAGAATACGATCTCTGTGGAAATTTTGCGCAAGTTTTTTAATAACTTGCGAAATAGGTCGAATATTGAGATCTTTGTGAATGACATCGTTCCGGACAAACGAGGTTGCATTTACAGCCTGTCTTAAAATAGTATTTTGCAGAATTTGAAGTTTTTGCATCTTAGTTTCACAGACAGATCACCAAACCACTGACCCGTAAGTCATGGAGGATCTGATAAAGGATTTATAAAGCAATAACTTGTTGGAAAGAGACAGACAGCTATGTTTAGCTAATAAAGATTTGAGGGAGGACTTGGCAGCAGTAGTTTTAGAACATACATCGTGAATTTGCCTAGTCCAGAGTAATTCAGGATCCAGGTAAATTCTTAGATATTTATAATCGTTGACACAGAGTATATCTTCATTATTAAGAGAAAGTTTAATGTCTGGGGTGATAGATTTTTTAGAGAAAATCATGGCGGCACTTTTCGCGGCGTTGACTTTAATACGCCATTTCCTGAGCCAGATAGAAAGAGCCTGGAGATAGGATTGGAGTTGTTTTATCACAATGTTTAGTGAGATGTTTCTGTAGAGGAAGGCCGTGTCATCCGCATATAATGCTAAGAGGATGTTGGGAATTTTGGATATATCGTTGATATATAAGTTGAAGAGCCAGGTGCTGATTAGTCCTCCTTGGGGTACGCCAGCCTCGATATTGCGAGAAGAGGAGATGGAATGGTGTACTCTGACAGAAAAGGATCTATTTTTTAAATACTTATAGATAATAAGAATTAATTGAGGGGGCACTTTAAGAAGAATTAATTTATAGATTAGAGCTTCATGCCAAACTCTGTCGAATGCTTTTGCAATGTCTATGAATACTACACCAGTTTTTTGTTTACTGAAGAAACCCTCATGAGTGAGTTCAGTTACTCTCCAAAGCTGGTGCTGCGTAGACAGTTTGGGCCGAAACCCAAACTGCTCCGGTATGATAATCGAATTGGTAGTAACGAACTCTTTTAGACGGTTTGAAAGTATGTATTCATAGACTTTAGAAATACATGAAAGTAAAGAAATAGGACGAAAGCTAGAAGGAGCGTGTCGGTCCTGCCCAGGTTTTGGGATTGGTACAACCAACGCTCGCTTCCAGCAGTCAGGAAACATGCGAAGATTGAGCATAGTATTAATTAGGATAGTGAGAAAAACTATAAAATTTATGGGGAGATATTTTAACATGTTAGTAGATATGCAGTCGAGGCCAGGCGATTTGTTCTTTTTTAGATTCCCAATATAAGTTACAACTTCCGAAGGGATTGCAGGAGTAAGCGTATTATTATGGTTTGTGTTAAGAAACTCTTCAACTTTGTCATTGACAATGTCGATCATCCTGGGATTGACGACATCGCGATTAAGTGTAAACTGACTTCTAAGACTGTCAGCAATGAGCTCAGCCTTATCTGTGTTTTTATAGACCATCGTATTATTAGGGCCGTTTAGGGCCGGAATGTGGGTACGTGTCCTACGCATGCGGGCCGTTGCCGACCAAATTGTGTTGTCAGTAGTCGAAAGAGACTCGACGTAGGTGTTCCAGCGGGATATACTGAACTCCTTGATTGCAGCGCTAATATCGTGATTTAATCGATTAATTTGGGGTTTAAGCAGGGGGTCCCTAGACGTCTGCCAGTCCCGTCTTAAAATATTTCTGAGTCTTTTCAAGTTCCTGATGTGCTCAGGTAGTCGAAAGCGATCTACCACTCTCTATCGAGGTTTGGCGACTTCTTTAAAAGCATTATGGAGGGTTTCTCCAAATGCATGAATTGAAGTCGTTACATCGTCGGCAGAGTGTATCTCAGTGGGGGGCGGCTCAGTATTCATGAGAATGTGAGCAAAATCTTCCCACTTGACCGAACAGGCCTGTGGGACGTCCAGGTGGAATGTCCCCACGTCGAATTTGAGCACAACCGGTAAATGATCAGAAGTCAGATCGTTCACAGCTTGAATAGTGTGCGGGAATGGAAGATTGCGGGTGATAGCAAAATCAATAATAGAGTGGGAGTCATGGCGGGTGGATTCAGTAGGTGCAATAATTTCTGCATGATTTTGATCTGTTCACCTGCGAATTCTAAAACCAGGGTTGTTGGAGCGACGGGAGCCCCGGAGAAATGATGAGCATTAAAATCACCCGCAATGATAAAATTTGGGAAAGGGCGAGAGAGGTTTGAAAGGTCTTTTTCTAGCAGACGTTGATTTCTAGCGGGGGGGTTGTAAACAGCTGCAATCAAAAGGTGGGGGATGGAGGGAAAATCCAGGAAAATAGGCGTAGCTTCAATGCAATCGAAGTGGGGGATTTTAGCAAGAGTAGCATTGAGCCCTGATTTAACGTACACAGCAGTGCCACCAGAAGGACGGTTGCCATTAGGAGGTTTGTCTACATGGAATAACTCATAATTGGCAACCTTAGTACAGTTACCCTGGGAAAAATGAGTCTCAGAGACTAAAATGATGTCAAAGTCATTATCATAAATAAAATCCATAAAATCTTTAGATTTATTTCTAAGCCCGTTGGCGTTCCATAAGCGAACAGATAAAAACTTCAAAACATTTAATGGGTTGAATGTGCCAGAGAGGGGGGGGGGATCGAAGGAGAAAAAGGGACAGATAGTAAGAGCTAGTCAGATAGACTGGGAAGGTTACTATATAATATGAAAATTCTGTCCATTTTTGAAGGTAGCAAGTATAACTTGCTTTCCGAAAGTTTTCTCAAATTTGAGAAGCTGATTTAGAAAATCGGCGTCCGAAACTGCACCGTTTTGAGGGGCCGATGTGATTTGGTCACCCTTTTTTTTGGGTAGTCGAATTGTGTTTAGCAACCACGCCTGCTGCAGTGCTCGCAAAGGAGACTGCCGGATCCACTTTCTTTGGGGGAAAGGATGACGCGTTTTTTCGCGAATTTTTTATGGTCGAAAGAGAATTTTTAGAATAGCTATTTGACTGATTTCCCGGGAACTTAGGGCACAGTCGATAGTTGGCCGGGTGATTACCCGAACAGTGACAGCATTAACAGTGGTCATCGTAAGGTTTGCTGCATGCGGAAGATTTATGTGGCCCTGCACATTTCACGCACACAGGTGGAAGGTGGCACATAGCCGCCGAGTGGTAGAACCCCTGGCAGTTGTGACACTGTATCGGACCTTTACGACCCCGGTACTTCTCGAACTGTACCCCAAGCCCCATGATTTCAGTAATTTGGAATAGGGCGTCGATACTAGTTGGCTGTCTGGGCAGCTGAATAAGAAAAAGGGGTAGGGGAACACGGTTTTTTGTGTTGCCCCTGTACATCTGAGTTAGTGAAATATTTTTAAGGTCGGTCACTTCAAGTGCCAATTTGATGAGGTTTATGTCAGCGTTAGCTGGAAGACCCCTTAAGACGAATTTTTGATTTTTCTCTTTTTCCAAGAGAAAACTGCGATAGTGGATCCCATCCCCCGTCAAAATTTGCTGAACCTTCCTATATTCAGCTTCAGTATCCACCGAGACTCTAATGTAGTTATTGTTCATTATAGAACGAACAGCTGGAACTTGTTGTCTTAGGCTGATTAGGAGGTTAGACCAATGTTTAATTGACTCGATGAAGAAAGGAGGAATTCTCTCCTTTTTGGGTTGAGTTTGCGAGCTACCGCTCGAATTTTTAGAATTTTGATTCTTTTTTTTAGTAGCAACTTCTTGCCAACCCTCGGCAGCGGTGACATCGTCAAGACGACGCTTACCGAGGCTGGTTGAATGGTAGGTAATTCTACCATATCTACATTAGAGTTCACCTCCTCAGGGGGGCAGGGGGTGGTCATCTGGAAAGTCAGAAAATAATGAGAGGCCACTCACCCGTAGGCTAGCTACCTCGTCAGCGATCCCTTGTAGTTTGTCCAAGAGATTGGCTTTCTTCATCTCCATAGCGGTCAAGGATGCTGTATCATCTAATTTCTTTAGGTTTAGAATTCTCTTCTCAAGGATTTCAAGTTCCAGTCCGGCATATCTCTGTGCGGTCCTGTAGTACTCCAAGAGTAGGTTTTAATTCTTATTATCTAGATTGTCAAAAACGATCTCTTTACTGACGATCGCTTGTCGAGTTTGTTTAACTTCGACGAAACAAATGTTAAACTGTTCCTCTGGGACATTATAGTTCGTAGCAGCCATAATAAAAAAGGGAAGGAACAGTTGAAAAAATATGCGTGACAAGAAGCACGTGAATGAAGGACGCGAACAGGTTGAGCAAACATCTTGATTATTCTTAGTACAGCAAAAACCTAACAAATAAGAACAAAAAGAGAGATAACGATCTTCATCAAAGATTGTTTTCAAAATTGCGACCCCGGGCCTTGATGCAGGCCTCACATCTCCGGCACACGCAAGATCAAATTGTTCTCAAAAATACTGGGCGTATCCTGGACTTCGCCAGCAGCTGCCACGATGTGTGCAACAAGTTCCTCAATTTTTTCTAACATTTTTATAGGAGTAGAATTCTCTCAAAGAAAATGCAAGTAAGGGTGCAAAGAGCAGTTTCTTTCTCAGCCGAAAAGTTACAACGCAGCAAAAGTATCTTGGGAGGACCTTGGGACCCTTGGCAGGACCAGGTACCTTATAAATATATTTTGTATTGAAATAAATGTTTTATATTAGATTAAAGCAAACATTTAGGAAAAAAGAAAAACATAGATAATGGATCATTTAGCGCGCGCGAAAAAAACCGATTTATTGTCAGTAGTTAGTGAGTTGGAGTTGGAGGTCACAAAAAGCCCAACAAAACCACAGATAGAAGAATTAATTACAAAGTCAGGCAGTTACAATGAGGATTTCGTGAAAAACCTTCTGACGGCAACCTTCTGAAACACCCTGTATATTATAAAGAAAATCATAAACACCAATCACGCTGATGTAATAATGATTGTGGTAATGATCTACATAATGACTTCGGTTTCATGACACATATATTAATTTTAAACATAGCATAATTTAAATTTTTGCGGTATCAAATAGGAAAACAAACGTACTTTCAAAAAATTTTTGTTTCAAAAACTGTAACTCAATACTGACATTTTTATCATTTAAAAATATTTTTTAAATGTGATATTTATTAATCTGTCTCAACAAAGAACCTTTGTTTTCTACAATAATGCAAAGAAACCTATTGCAATAATAGAAGTCAATATAGAAAACTAAGAAGAATGCGGCAGCGTTATCGTAAGAGGCAATGGAAAGTTTGAGGTAGTTACTTCTCCAACCTCCCCCAACTAACTAAAAAGAGTATTTTCTTTCGTAAAATAGTAAAATAGCTTAAATAATCCCTTTTGAACTTATTAAATATATTTATTATTGAATCAATAATTGATATACTTTATATAAAATTTCTTTTTGGTGTAGCTGTATCTGTAAGATAGAAAAATATATCAGCATTTACAATTAAAAACTATTTTCACCAGTCTTATGCCCACCAAGCAACAAGTTTTGTAACCCGGGTATCCAGGTTTATAATGCTGCATCGACTAAAGTAACCCGATTTTACTACCCGATTAATGGCAAATGATTTCGGTTCGGGTTGACCCAGTTTTTCAAAAGAAAGTCCGAAATATTTTGATGAGAAAACTGTTTATTTGAATATTAATGAATTTTTATCTCTGAGATAAAACTATAGAGTGTTTGTACTCCATCTATTGTCTGGTCTTAATGCCATGTGCGAAGCCCATTTCAATTTTAAGTTTTTAATTCTCCAGATGACGTCAAAATCTTTCGTCTGACTTCTTTTCCATGTTATTCTGTTTCTGTTTTTTCTTGTAATGTATATCATTTATATTAATACATGGAAATTATTCCAGAGAGAAACATTCGCCTTGGATATAATATTTCAAATGAAAATCAAATTTCAAAGTAATTGCTTAAAAGGCGCAAAGGTCAAAAAAAGACTCCAAGTGAAAAAGACTCCAAGCCGCGACTCGAACGCGGGCCATCAGTATAGCGCACTGACGTTCTACCGACTAAACCACTTGGAACGATACACAGCTCGGAAAATTTCTCACTATTATCTGTTGGCAAGGCTACAAACGCAGCACAAGATAGAATATTTATCGTGAGCCACCGACCTGGGGCTAACACGAAACATAATTAAATCCAGCATCGATAGAAACTATATTAATACATGGAAATTATTCCAGAGAGACACATTCGCCTTGGATACAATTTTTCAAATGAAAATCAAATTTCAAAGTAATTGCTTAAAAGGCGCAAAGGCCAACATAGTGAAAAAGATTCCAAGCCGGGACTCGAACTCGGGCCATCAGTATAGCGCACTGACGTTCTACCGACTAAACCACTTGGAACGATACACAGCTCGGAAATTTTCTCACTATTATCTGTTGGCAAGGCTACAAACGCAGCACATTAGCACGGCTAAAAATATTGTGAAAAGAACTCACTCCAGTCATCTTGTCTCACAATCACCAGCACTATACTTTGTTATTCACATGGGAGATGTAGATTTTTAAATTTGCAGCAATGATCTTTAGTAAATATCTTAAACTATCGTGCATCACTACTTCTATTTAGTTGTAATTTGGAGACATAATCGCTGTTATTGCTGTCACTTCAATATCTGTCGGCTTTTTCTTTTCCCTGTGACGTTTTGACGGCAAGTAGTTGGTATTGTCGAAAAAATGAGGGTTTCCATTCGTAAACAGCACAGGCGGCAGCCGATTTGGGTTAAGATAATAAAGAAAAAATGAAGAATTCACTCAAGGCAGTCGCTTGAAACATTATTCACTTTATTTCCACACTCACGATTGAATCTAGGGAAGATGATCACTCCTTCCATGGTAAAAAGAATAAAGTCTATTCTCATCTCACAATTAGTTTTAAAAACGTTCCATCTCTTGACTGCGTTCTATTCTTTAATCCGTTAACATCTAACATCTCCGTATCCATTACGATACCGTTTCTTCCTCATTCTACACACATATAAACAGTATTCATCCACCATTTTAATACCTCCATCGAGCAGTCACATTGAATATCCAGTCTGCCACGACTGCAATCCGCTATCCTTCTCTCTCTCTCATGACATCGCGTTCACCTCTACATGCTAAAAAACTAAAAAAGCGAAAAGCCTATCTCTGGTTCCCGCCTTCGGTATTTATACTCTCCTCAAAAGATTGTTCTAGAAAATTCTTATATCCTTGGCCCAGATGTCTAAAGCATAAACATATGTTAAAATCTGTAGTCGAGATTATGCAAAAATAACCCTTTTTTCCCTCTTCAGACGATAAAAGAAATGAATTTATGTCTGCGAAAGTCTTAATCTTTGAAATATTTTAATTACACCTGGATATTTTAAATAAAAGAATAAATTGAAATAAGTAGGTTTTTTTTTCTTTAAGACGGAATAATATTTTAGCAGTTAAATAAAGATTTAAGGGGAATGTGATATACCGGGATTTAATAGCGGAATTTAATAGGAATTTAAATAATAAAAGTTTTATTAAAGCAATATAAATAATTGAGCCACTTTTAGATTTACGCAATTTGGAATAAATATGAATTAAGATCTTAGAGATTAATAGACTAGGGTTTTAATTTAATAAGCCGGTATAATATACGGAATATTACTGAAAAAGAAAAATTTACATAAAATACTTTAAACTTGGCGCAAAAATTTAAATTTTGTAATATTATCGCCCCTCCCCAAAGACTTTGTATGAAATTTGTGGTTAATTAACTACAATTTCAGACAACAGACTTGTAATAAATTTGGAAGTTGATTTTTGAATATTGAAAATTTTAGAGACGTCAGCGAAGAGATGGAAAAGTAAATTTTAGCAATGTAAGAGAAAAAAAAATAATACTAAGAGCATTTAAATTTAGCTGAGAGCATTTCCTCTGTAAAAGAATACAAATAATGGTTACAACATCACTTACCATTTGTAAGTGCATAGGAAAATATAAACACAATAATAAATAAAGAATAAGTATAAATACAATAAGAAATAAATAATAAGAAATAATAAAACTATAGTAATAAATAACAACAAATTCTTTTATCTTATGGAAATTGAGTGTATTTCCGTTTCTCTTATCACAAACATATTTCCAATCAAGTAATGTTTAACACTTTATTTACTCCAAGTAGAATTTTAAGTTCTATTGGTTTAATCAGTTTGTAGGTCATAACATTCCCTTAGCAAAAATAGTGGTACAGTGCTGTTCAGCTGCAATAAATATTTTTACTAATTTTTTTCGACTACTCTACCTACTAAAACTACTAGCCTAATGTAAAAAGTTTTAGTATTATATGTCATCATTAGTAGCTTTTATTTAATAAACAAATTCCTAGTAGTTATTCAACTACCTTTTAACGTTTGTTTATCGACTACTTTTTCGAGCTCCTTTTCCCATTTTAATTGGGACTCACCATCTTTTAAAACTTCTCAACTTTGTCTTAGTCAATATCATAACTTTTCACTTATAAGTTATGTTTTCTTTTTCTTTAATGAATAATGAATCTTTCAATAAATAATATAATACTTTCAATTCATAATCATAATAATAAAATTCTCAACAGTATACTTGAATAATAGCAATAATAATACTTAATAACAATATTATATTCAAAGAAAATATCACAGATTGTTTACTTATTGACATGGAAAATAATGGTTGAGGATAAAAATAATCCATAGCAATTAATAATTTTCTTATTTTTTAATTATATAAGAAAGTATTTTTGCCAGTCGAAACATTAAAAAATTAATAATAATAATTCCAAAGTCCAAATAAATTTAACTCTAAGTATTTAGAAAGTGGACTCTCAACCAGTATTTCTTTACAATAATTTATCTCTCTGATACTCTTGATGAATAGACGTGCATTTGATAAACTTCGAATGGTAAAATAAAGAAAATAAATAGGAATAAAAGATAATTTGTTTATGTACTTAATTTTATATTGCTACACAATCACTACAAAATCTCATCACAATTATCAATTTTCTAGGTTTATACAATTATAATAATATTATCAATTCTTACTATTTTTGTAAACAATTGGTAAAAAATGGAATAAAATAAATATAGTTTATTTTGATATAAACTTGATATAAAATTAAAAATATTTATTTTTATTTTTCAACATCAATCTGAAAATTCCCAAAATTAAATACACATCCTATGCCTGCATAGAGTGTCTACCTAATTCCAAAAACTTCCAAACACAAGTAATATCCCCGTGCGCACCAAGGACATACCTGGTAATGTTGAAAACTAATGTAATAAAGATACTTAAAGAATTAAAATTTTAATATATGGTTTTTACTTTAGTTTGAGTTTGTTATGGCAATTGTGGTGGTGATGTTTGTTGTGGCTTTCTTTGTTTTATGGGTTGCTCATGAAACATTCTGAAATCATCTGGTGAAAAATAGGGTCTTAATTTAGAAACGTGTACAATAACTGAATTTAGTCCTGTCTCATAATTAAATTTATCTATTTCATAAGTTACTTCAGAAAGTTTATTTATAATTTTATATGGTCCTGAGAAAGTAGGTTCTAATTTTCTAGTGTTAGGATATTTAAATTCTTCATAAATTACAGAACCTTGTATTTTTAAGGGGGATTCAACAAAATTTCTATCATATAGTCTTTTACTTTTAAGATGAAATTCATGAGTTCGCGCTTTTGCAATTTTGAGTGCTTAACTGACTGTAGGATAGTAGTTTTGTTTTAAAGGAGATTGATAGGGTAATTGACCATAAAATAAGTAGGCAGGTGGGAATTTAGTTATTGTATTCTTGGATGACTTATAATCTTGTCCAAGGTATTTTAGAAGAAGTGGAATTGAGTATTACACACTAAAAAGTTAATACATTTTGTAATTTTACCCACTTTAAAAGAAATTTTACATTTTTGATTTATTTTTAACACCCCTTTTGCCTGACCAATCTTAATTGTAGGTATAGTTTCAATTTTAGCATTTAGTTTTTTAACAAATTTGAGGGGTAATATTGCAGTAGTGGATCCAGTGTCCACTATACATGGTAAATTATAACTATTGGTACATCCATACACAATTAGTTGTCAAATATTAGGAATAGTAGGTGGTGAATTACTAGGAAGAGTATCAGAGGATGTTGCATCATTCCTAAATAAACACTCTTGTTCCCAATGATATGCATTATTTACACCTTTATTTGTACAAATTCTACATGGTCTAGAAAGGTATGGTTTCTGAAAGTAATTATTTTGAAAATTTCTAGACCCCTGATTTTGATACTGTTTTTGTGGAATCCAATTCCTAGGTGCATTCTTGGGCCTATTTGGCTGAAAATTAGGTCTACTTGGTTGAGTCCAAGGCCTAGGTTGTTGAAACTGTTGAAAATTTTGTCTAACTGGTTGTTGATTTACTGTTTGGCATGAAATTTGATGAGTGGAAACTTCAACAAATTGCTTAACAAGGCGGTACCATTCAGTGGTACTATTTGGAGGGTTTACATTAATATTATTTCTATACTCCGGTTTTAATCCATCTGTCAACCCTTGTATTAGAAGAGTCTCACAAAGATGGAGTTTCCTCCCAATTCCTACTTTTTTGTGAAAATAATATTCTAAATTATCTAATTTATCTAATTTTAGAGTTGAGAAATCAAAAAAATTTGGAACATTTAGTTCAATGAATTTTTCTATCAAGATTTTTGAAATCTGTTCATAACTAGTACAATTAACTCAGTCATTGATATAGACTTTTAGTGCTTCACCCTTTAAATACTGTGGAATAGATTTAAATTTCCACTCTAAATCTTTATTTTCCCTAGTACTCATATCATCATAATAATTTAACCAAGCCTGGATTTCCATTCCAGTACTAGGATCAAAACTGACTAATTTTGGTTCAGCCATTATATCAGTATTCATTAAAATAAAAGAAGCACTTCTATTCTCTTTAATACATCCTGATCTTAACAACATTTAAACTAATAGAGTTCTTTTTTTCATAATAGATTAAGTACTATTTCAGACTTTAATAATAAATAAATAAATAATTCTCATGACTTCATAATAAACTTTACAATAAATAAATAAATAAAAAAATAAATACTCTTCACGAACTAATAAATAAAACTCATAAATAAATAATTCTCTTACTTAATAATAAATAAATCTCAATAAATAACAAACAATAACAAAAATAATAACATAAGAAGTGTAAAAATATTGTGAAAAGAACTCACTCCAGTCATCTTGTCTCACAATCACCAGCACTATACTTTGCCATTTACATGGGAGATGTAGATTTTTAAATTTCCAGCAATGATCTTTAGTAAATATCATAAACTATCGTGCATCAGTACTTCTATTTATTTGTAATTTGGAGACATAATCCCTGTTATTACCGTCATTTCAATATCCTGTCGGCTTTTTCTTTTCCCTGTGATGTTTTGACAGCAAGTAGTTGGTATTGTCGAAAAAATGAGGGTTTCCATTCGTAAACAGCACAGGCGGCAGCCGATTTGGGTTAAGATAATAAAGAAAAAATGAAGAATTCACTCAAGGCAGTCGCTTGAAACATTATTCACTTTATTTCCACACTCACGATTGAATCTAGGGAAGATGCTCACTCCTTCCATGGTAAAAAGAATAAAGTCTATTCTCATCTCACAATTAGTTTTAAAAACGTTCCATCTCTTGACTGCGTTCTATTCTTTAATCCGTTAACATCTAACATCTCCGTATCCATTACGATACCGTTTCTTCCTCATTCTACACACATATAAACAGTATTCATCCACCATTTTAATACCTCCATCGAGCAGTCACATTGAATATCCAGTCTGCCACGACTGCAATCCGCTACCCTTCTCTCTCTCTCATGACATCGCGTTCACCTCTACATGCTAAAAAACTAGAAAGCGAAAAGCCTATCTCTGGTTCCCGCCTTCCGTGTTTATACTCTCCTCAAAAGATTGTTCTAGAAAATTCTTATATCCTTGGCCGAGATGTCTAAAGCATAAACAAATGTTAAAATCTGTAGTCGAGATTATGCAAAAATAACCCTTTTTTCCCTCTTCGGACGATAAAAGAAATGAATTTATGTCTGCGAAAGTCTTAATCTTTGAAATATTTTAATTACACCTGGATATTTTAAATAAAAGAATAAATTGAAATAAGTAGGGTTTTTTTTCTTTAAGACGGAATAATATTTTAGCAGTTAAATAAAGATTTAAGGGGAATATTATACACCGGGATTTAATAGCGGAATTTAATAGGAATTTAAATAATAAAAGTTTTATTAAAGAAATATAAAAAATTGAGCCATTTTTAGATTTACGCAATTTGGAATAAATATGAATTACGATCATAGAGATTAATAGACTAGGGTTTTAATTTAATAAGCCGGTATAATATACGGAATATTACTGAAAAAGGAAAATTTACATAAAATACTTTAAATTTGGCGCAAAAATTTAAATTTTGTAATATATATATAAATAATTGAATATAAATATATAATATTATTA
Source organism: Maratus speciosus (assembly GCA_963932465.1). NCBI lineage: Eukaryota > Metazoa > Arthropoda > Arachnida > Araneae > Salticidae > Maratus > Maratus speciosus. Next base: position 283,909,331 of record OZ010788.1, read on the forward strand.
TTTATAATTATATTATATAATTCTAATACACACACATATATATATATATATATATATATATACACACCAGGGTTGGTAAAAAAGCCGGTTTTTTTCAAAAAAACCAAAAAACCTGTTTTTTTTTTTGTTGTTTAAACCAGGTTTTTTTGGTTTAAACCGGGTTTTTTTGGTTTAAACTGGGTTTTTTAAGATATATTTTCCTATTGCATATATATGCATATTTATTGAAAAAAATAAGCATTGTTGGATATATAAGTGGTATAATTTCATTTAAAAATAATTTAAATTAAATAATTACAATCAATTATGTAGAAAATTTAAATCATTTAAAATTTAAACATTTTTAGTAAAAGCTATATCTTATGATCCATTAATAAAATGTTCTACATAGTGAAACATTGATACCTTGAAAATCTTAATAAACAATCTTTTGATTACTAGTACTATAAATAAATATATGGTGTAGTTTCATAAATATAATATACTTTCCCATGGCTGTTCAAAATAATTTCTTTGAAAAATTTGCAATCCGAAATATCTGATTTTTCTGTTAGAACAAACACTACATGAACAATTATTATCTTTTATTGAAAGTAAAGCTTTTTATAAAGAATCCCTGGAATGATTTGAATTTAGCAGTAGAGTCTTTACATGTTTCAAGAAGTATTGTGTATTGTCATCTGACACTTCTCCCCTGAAACTGCCAGGTAAAAAAAATGTCGGCAGTAAAATAAACAGAACAGAAATACCTATTTACCAGCTTTTTAGACTACTGAAAACATTGATCTTAAAATGGAAAGCAGATTTATAAAAGTTTTCATGCACTAAAACATTTAAACGGACATCAGACTTAATACACAGGCTTTCTTTCTAAGCTATGTTATAATACTTATTACTTTTAAATGTCTAAACTAAAAACTAATAATATATCTTTTTAGGCATTTTTATGAGACATTTTTCTATTATGTCTCAAGCGAGCCTTATCTCGATCTCCCCCCATTTTTTTGTCAGATCTAAATAGTGGATTCGATTATGCAATAGACGATTTAAATTAGGGATTGGCCGAAGCAGCAAATTTGCGGAATACCGAAGCTTCGGTCAAAGTGTACACCGAATATTCGGTATTCGGCAACCGAATACTTAAAAATTTACAATACACATTTTCGCGTATATTAGCTTTTTTAATAAATTTTAATTAACATTAAATTCTTAATAATTTAATTCAGTTACATTTTTATTCTTAAATCTAATTACACAAAAAAAAATAATGACTTCTTTCCACTCACAAATTCATTAACTCATCACTTATTTTTTATTATTTTATCACTAGTCAATACCCTAAAGAACCTATGAAAATATTAAACTATACAGGCTATTATTAAGGATAAGAATTGTCAGAAAAACATAAGTTCATTCAAATGAAAAGAAACAGTGTTGTCAAAGCTGATTTACTGATTGTTTAAGTCTAATTATAAACATATTGAATAGGAATGTTTTCAGATACAAAAGGTATTATATCAATATGTACATTTAACTATATTTTCTGTCAAATTACTGATGCATATTTATATTTTGATTAATATTTTAACATTGTGGTGATGAAGATAACAGATTTGAGCGATTTTAATTTAATCATTATAAAAGCTATAGGATAGGCATAGGGGCATACTTATTTGATGTGTGTATTTTCTTAAATGTACACCTTAGATATACAGAGATGAACTCTGATATACTTATTTGATGTGTATATTAAAGAAAATACACATTAAACAAATTTAAATTAAGAAAACTAATGTAGAAATAATTAAAATTAAATGATAAGGGAAAGATGATCATCTTCCTTATTTTTTTTCTCTACTGTAGATAGTTGTTTTGATTTCACCACTATGTAGACTATTTTAGAAAGGAAAAGGTTTTTTTTTAAATTAAAAATGGCCTTTGACTTGGTTTTTTGTAGTGCAGCTGAACTTTGAACTCATGCACATAATATTAAAACTCATTGTTTAGCCTATTTTACTTCTAAGTAAAAGAGAATTCTTTTACTTAAAAAAAAAAAATACTTAACCAGAATTATTCGGCCGAATACTTTTAAGTATTCGGCCGAAGCCGAATATTCGGTTTACATGTCGAACCACCGAATACCGAATCGACTATTCGGTATTCGGTCAATCCCTAATTTAAATATATCTTATTGCATATTTTAGTTAAAAGTAAACAGGTGCTTCGCTAGCACCCAATTTTTCAATGTCCTCTTATTCGACTTCATAGCTTGAGTTTCTTTTTCATTCTTAAGGCTGTTCTCAAATCCGAAAGGGTAACTTTATGACATAAGTTTTAATTTATTTTTGTTCAGAAATGTATGAAATTAGCAGATGCTGTTGTTCAGAAACTATGTAATCGAACTGTGTTTTCCGGGTTTTTTTTCTTTTGCAAACCAATAGATCTTTCAGAAAATAGTATCAAAGTGGGCGTTTTGTACCGAATTTCCACACGAAAGAGGAATAATCACTCAAGGAAGGTTAAAAACATATTTGTCACGTGATCAAAATTGCTTATAACTTAATAGGTAATTTGTTTATCAAAAAATGAAAAACACAGTTCGATTCCAAATCGCTTCTATAATCAGGCCTTTCAATTTTATATCTTTCTGTTAAAAAATGAATTTGCAAATTTGTCACAGCGTTTTGTGCTTGTTGAGTAGAGCAGTTGAGAACAGCCGTAAAAGATAATCTCCCCGATCAAGAAAATTTTCTTTTACAGCTTGATTGAAATCTTAATGCTCATTTTATGTTATTAATTGTAAATAATCTGCGTTTTCGCAAAGGAAAATATTTTATTCAAAATATTGAATATTTTTAATCTATTTTATCTTTGCTAAATTCACGTGTTTTAAATTTTCTCTTTAGAGCTTTAGATATGTTCATCCACACATGCAATTTGCATTCTTTATGCATACAAATATAACCTAGACTCACTATGTCTCATAGTGACATAATCAGGGATAAGATGTTAAAAGTAGAAATTATTTATATCCAATAATTTGAAGCACTTAAATTACAAAAATGAGAAAATATTATATTAGATTTTTTCTAAAAAAACAGTTGTTTAACCAACTTATTTAAACCGTGCTAAACCTGCTGGTAACAGAATAAAATTATAATGCAAAACCCCAATCCCGATGAAGGAATTCAAGAAAAACAAATGCTTACTAAACCAAATACCCATACAGGAAAGAAACTTCACAGTCAATCATTCATTATCATACAGAAAAAAAGAGTAACCAATTGAGAGAATTACTTATGATTATGTCATCATTGAGGCATAATACAGTCTTAAGTAAATCTTAACTAATCAAGCAATCTAAGTAGTAAAAGTGTATTTTTAGTTCAAATCTGGCATTTTGGCTATTTTTAAAAATAAAAGGCCTAAAAAAAAGAAGAAAGAAAACTAACTACTTGTTTTTTTCTAGTCTGCCATGTAGATTTAAAGCTTATAAGAAAAGTTTGATGAATTAAAAATCTTTGTCACTTTACAAATTTATTAATTCATCATTTTTCTAAAGCTAGTAGCCTCTGCATAACTTGGATTTTGCATTTTCAGTAATGTGTAAAATAAGTGAAAACATTAAGGAAAAACAGAAAAAAAACCAGATGAAAAAAACAGCATGGTTTTTTTAAAAAAACCATTTGGTTTAAACCATGGTTTAAACCACGTTTTAAACCAGCATGGTTTAAACCAAACAACCCTGATATACATATAGTCTTTTTTGCATAACAGTAAATATTGATATTATAGATATAATTATAGACTATTTTTAAATGAATTATAATGTCTTTTATTTCTTATTCGGGCCAAGTTCGGGGTTTTAGAATTTAGAAGTCCGGTCGGCTTCAGGTTCAAATATAGCGGTTTTTGGATCAACGAAATTTTTTTTGTCCGGTTTTAGGTTTGCTTAAAATCGAAATTTCATGTTCGATTTAAGTACCATCCCACGTCGGTGTGACCCTCTGATATGAATTAGTAAATCAGTGACTATCTAAATTGTTAACATATATGAATTTTGGAAGTGCCGCTATAAAAGTTTTTTTTATGATAGAAGGACCATTTTAGATTGATAGAAAATATTTTCTTTTTCAACAGCAATTCATAGCAAATTAAGTTTTCAGCTAAGGATAGTAATTTTTGATGCATCCTTTTCTATATGGTAGGATGGTTAATTTTTTATAGAGATAAATGCTGCTACATTAGAAATATCTATAAATATATTTCGAAACCTCGTAGAAATTCAGTTTTAGTTTACTAGTTTTAATAAAATATTTCTTAATATTTAACATTAGCAAAAATCTTCTATCGCATGTTGAAGAAAAATAGGGAACATGCTTTGTAATGTGCAATTTTCATTAATTCGGAATTTGGAACAGACAGGTTTAAAGAATGCACTTGCTAAAAGAAAAAACTATAATTAATCATACAATATTTGCAAATAGATAGTTAATATAATTAATATAAAATAATATATTTTTTTTATTCTTGAAATATAATTTCATACAAGAATCCATACCCAATATGGAATAACAATGCTAATTTATTAATATTTATAAAAATTATGATTTAGAATTTTGTGTGTAAAAATGCAAACCAAATCAATAATATCTCATAAGAAAAGTTCAATTACATAAAGTTTAAGGTTACCTGTACTCATCCCTATCGGTTAAAGTTTAAAGTATAAAGCATAAACTTCCAAAAAGAAAATATTCATTTTAATGTATATAAAATGAGTTTTAACCAATAATTATATGTAATCTTTGACTATTTGTTGAAATTATAATAGCTTTGTATTTTTGAAATATCTTTTAATAAGGTTTAGTATTATTGTATAAAACTTGTGTACTTGTACATATTATTTTGCCTTTATTAAATTTCACTTTACCATAAAATAAAATCATTCACAACAAAATAGTAAACATAAGCTAATCTCCATTATTCCATTGCAGAATTGTCTTTTAGTATTTTTGTTCATGCATTCTTTTTATTGAAGATAATTTAATGATTCAGTAAGACTTTGGCACGTATTTCTCTTTTCACAGGGTTGCAAAAATGTAATTACTTACTTTTCATTATTCTCTGAATCAAATGCTTTCATAAACAGAATACATTAATGTGTTATTTTGTATAGGGTTATTCCCAAATTTTCAAAGCTAATTATTTATATTATTGTTACTGTATTATTATGTAAACAAACATGAAAAATCCATTTCTAAAAATGAATTGCTGAGTGAGAATAGAATGAGACATTATTACTTTTGAACAAGAAGGGAGTAAATAAGGTTCACTTTTGTTCTTTTTTAAAAAAATATTGCTTTTGGAAAAAACTTTTTAATAATATTTAGAATAATAATATTATTGTAGATTCGTAAATGAGAAAGTTATCACTATTTTGTCAAATATTTCAGCAGTAATGATTATTTTTTGTGTTGGGAAGTATGACTAAGGGAATGGTTGTATCCGTGTATGCAAATGGATAAAGGATAAATATAAAGAGTTGATGCGTGTAGATATAATTCATCATCAAATTCGATTTAGAAGACTAATGTCTATTCCCAATCAAATGTATTAATATAACGATATTTTAATATCATATTTTCAAAAAAGTTATTCTTATATTTGAAACACTCATTATTTATATTATCAGCATTCTATTGTTATGTAAATACACAAAGGTTAAAAGAGGAAAACAGTTTTAGTTTTGAACCTACAGAAGGTGTCAAATTAACAATGAATTTCTGACAGAGGCAAACAATGAAGTGATACTATGTCTGAAAAACTTCTAAATATTTTTTTTATATTCATACATGACTATTTTAATCATAAATAAAGTAACTTTAATCTTTAATCTGCATGTAAAGCGAAAATTTTAACTCCATTGAAAATTATGTTTCTACTTATATATTACTCTATATTCTTGAATGAAAACGTCATCACTATTTTGTGAACGTATAACAAGAGATTTGATTATCACAAATGATTTTTGTGTCAGCAAATATGAGTAAGATAATAGCTTTAAATGTGTATGCAAATCGATGTTGCCACAAGGATAAATAAATACACGATAATTTATAAAAATGTCTAGAAATTTTAAAATGCTGTATACACACAAATCAAACAAATTTTGCATGGTATATCACGATCGTATAGCATTTTTCCCTAAATAATAAAGAAGGTATCTAATTTTAATTTGAACATAACTATCGTTCATAACTGTAAGTAACTAAATGTACTTGAAAGAAAATTTCAACCTCGCTTTATGTGAATTGCTAAATTGGAAGTGCACAGCGTTTCGATAAAAGTGAAATTAAATGAAAAGCTAAAACGTGTCAAGTACATTCAGAAATATGGAGTGCCTAGTTGAGAGTAGAGTACAACTGCTAAAATTCCGCTTAAATTCAACCTGATACACGATCCGAATTCGATACACTTCAACCTGATACTGAGCTGAGCTCAACCAAACCCCAAAGGAAACAAAATTGATCAATATTTTTATACAGTTATGTTAAATAACCATGCATCTTTAATATCAATTTTATATTTTTTTGTATAAAATCAACATCTACACTGTAAAAAAAAATCTGTGAAGTTACTAAAGTTTTTCTGGGAAACTGGGATTCCTAGAACTTTTCATGTAACGTCAACAACAAAATTTCATGTAACAGACACACTTTTGCGCCGAAAATCAAAAAATCTGTAAGGTTACTAAGAATTTTTTTGGAAACTGGGATTCCGAGAACTTTTCATGTAACTGCAGCCAGGGTTACAAATAAAAGTTTAGTAAGATTACTGAAATTTTAGCAGATTCATTTGTAAAGTTACAGATTTTTGTAGCTTTACAAAAACTAGTTTTGTAGATTTGCAGCTTTTTTCGTACAGTTACAGGTGAAAGTTTAGTAAGCATGTATTTTTGCATCTGTAGAACTACAGATTTTTTTTTACAGTGTATACATTCATCAATAGTCGGATATATAGATTTTTTTATTGAAAATTATTCAGGTCTTTCTTCGGCCAAACCGAATCCGACTTGAAAGAATCAAAACCTAAACCGAAGCAAACCCGAACCTGATCTGCACTGAAAAAAAATTAGTGTCCACCGGACTCGACCCACCAGTTCTGTGAGAGTCTGGTAAAATCGGATTACCTGTCGAGTTGCAGGAATTTAATTGAGAGCTATTCGGATAAGGATGTCAGCTGCCGCCACTATTTCTCACGATATCTTCACATTTCACATAATGTAAGATCACTCTTTTTCAAGTTTTGTTAAAATGTCTTCATTATTACTAAAGTTATTGATAAGAATCTGAATTCGGATAGTTATTTCATTTACTTTTGATTGAGTAAATGGACTGTGGCCCTAGATTACTAAACAAAAATTGTTTGTTGTCGTGTACACCACAATGTCTTAATGTTTATCCAATCTATTTTGAACCTCCCTATACTTTGTTGCGTTTAGAAATGATACAGCAAATTGAGTTCAGAAACCAAAAAATTTAAACTAAAAATACTTTAAATATTTATTTATGAGAAAAATATAGACCAACTACTGATATACATCTTTCAGGGCTTTCTAAGATATGTTACACAATTTACTCATCTCGAGAGCGTGCAACTAGGACAACTAGAAGCACCTGAACTCATCAACTCTTTAGTGCTTAATGTAAATAAATCTGTATTTTATGTTGTTTAGAGATTGGAAATGGGTAAAGCAAATTCGGCTTGTATTTCTCTTACTATTAGAAGGCCTCGAAAGTGTAATTACTTTGTTTTCATTAACTCTTTTTGGAGTAATTTAGCTATACATAAATCGATGTTTGAGTGTTTTGTCGTTATACAAATCCACAATCTTTGACCGATTTGCAAAAATCTTGATATACATACATTTTAGAACAAGGGTAATATTACTGTCTACTGTACAGTTTCTCATCCCATTCTTTATCCCTGTTTTCAACCACATGCCACAATTCATCTTTCCCAAATCTATTATTTTTCTAATGCACTTTTTTTTTCTTTTATATTGCAACAGAAAGAAACTTCGTATTGACATTATTTTTATGAGCCAATAAAAATTCAGACTCACTCGTTATATTTTTGCATGCGAAATTGACGTCTTTCTCTGGAGATAATGCGCATTTTGCATACATAAAATACAAACAATTTGTAATAAGTGCGTTAAAATAACATAGTACTTTCGTTTAAATGTATTTCGAGTGAAACACCTATTATAATACAAACATTTGAATTTCAAGAAAAAAAAAATCAAGAAAAAAAATAATAATTTGCATTCAATTGTCAAGACGTCACTTTCAATCAGACACTTTCAGTGTGACGTGAAACTAACTCTTAGGGAACGGTTGCTAATTTTTTATTTCCTATTTTATTTGGACACTATAGCTATATCTTATAGTTTGTTACATTTGTTTACAATAATTTGACTTAATAGATTAAAATGAAGTGGTTGTGTTTAGTATACAGTTGCAATTTTTAGAATTTGAGTATACGATCTAATTTTAGAACTAAACCTATAAACTAATCTAATTTTCATTTTCGGGCACGCTTCGCATGGCTATAATGAAACTAAGAGTGAGATGTGATGGGAATGATTTCAAAATGGCTATATAAGTTGTCAACAAGCGTTTTTTAGTGTATGTTGCAGCAATTAGTGAATGCTGATTATTCTATACTTGGGCCTAGTAAATTTTCATTAAGGGGACTCGGGGCTTGATAGAAACCGAAAAACATCTCCCTTCGAATCCATATAAAAACAGAAGTATTGAATGTAACTAATTTAAACTTTCTGATATTTTTAAGGTGTGTTTGTAGTCTTATAAAATTATAAAATGAAGTACTTCAATGTAATAAAATAAAAAATATAGCAAACTTTATATAACACAAGTTTCGAAAAAACTTTTAGGTGTCATATCACCATCCGTAAGATATCTTAACGTTGAATTGACATAAGAACCTATTTTTTGCTTTTAAAATGATATGATCAGAAAACTTTTCTCTATAGAATGAATTAAGGATATAACTATATCTTAAAGGAAACCTTATTAAAAAAACTCTCAAATTTGGAAATTTAAAAAACCCTAAAAAATACCCTAAAAGTTTTTTTCCCTTAAAAATACTCAAAATTTTAAGCTATCAAAAATATATTAATTCATTCTATAGATAATGATGTTATAATGCATGCAAAAAAAATTAAGCCATTCCATCAAACAGTTTTTTTTAATCTTACGGATAGTCGTCAAAAATCAAGTTTTGAGAAAACGCGACTTAAATTTGCAATTAAATGAAAGTGATTGTTACATAAATGCTTATAACTCCGTTAAAAATACACATATTTTTAAGCGGTTTTTTCGCACTGTGTTCAGACGTAATTGAATAATCAAAATAGATACTAAAAAAATCAATTTTTTGAAAAGTTTTCAAGCCACATTTGCATTCGAAACATGCATTTCAAAAATTCTGAATTGCAATTTTTGCTTTATTTAATTACAAATTCTTCGTGATAAAAATTCTCTTTTCCAGTAAAAATTCTTTTTTCAGAATTACCGATATGTATTCGGAATTGTTGAACAAAAACCAAATTCCTGAAATGGACACATATATGCGTCTATGATGCAAATAGGTAATAGATCTGCTTGTCCACTTTCTTAAATAAACCTAAATTTTATCATTATTTCTTATCATATCTATATTTACCAGTTGTGGAGTGAACATATATTTCTTTGTTCATACACATTATCACCATATTCCCCTGCCTACGAAGTAGTTTGAGTATAGCTGGGTTTTTATTTTTATTTTGAGGTAATAAAAGGAGCAATTAACAATTTGTAACCATTACACAGCTTTACTCCAGAAGAATTCATTGCTTACGTTTAACCGAAAAAAATAAGACATCTGGATACTTGTACTATCTTTAAGATTTTAAAGTTACAAATATGTGACTTTTATACTAAAATTAGCCTGGCAGGAGATATTCTTTAGATAAAATGCATTAATAAACATAATACGTTAATGTCTTTTTAAAGGGGGTTATTTTCAAGTTTGCGAAGTCAGTTATCTTAGGGTAACTCTGGGATAGATGGCCCTAGTTTTTAAAGATTGATATAAAAATTCTTAGAATGAAAATACAAGAAATATTTATACAAATTTGAAATTCTTATACATGTCCTTATTATATTTTGGGCAAAAAATAATTAAATATCGATAACAAAAAGTGGCAAACAAAATTTATTTTAAAATGGCAGATGGCCATCTCTCCTTCAAGCCGAAGAGAGATGGCCATCCAATACAAGAAAGATACAATGAAGTTAAAATAGCAAAAAATAACTCATTTCTTGTGGTTAATCATGAAAAACAAATAGAAATGTTTAAAGATGCAATTATATCACGGAAAATCAGTGAATAAAATTTGAATAAACAAAATTTGAAGTATAATTTCAATCCTTCATTTTTTATAAACCCGAGAAACAAATTAATTACTGCATGAGTCTTTTCCTGCTCGCAAAACCACGTTTTGGTGATCACATTTGGACGTACAAATCATGCGATTTAACGCTGCTAATTTTTTTTTTTCTGTTTTTTTTTTTTTTTTTTTTTTTTTTTTTTTTAGCCTAAGGTTCAACAAGCCCACAACCACTCACTCCTTGAAAGAGGAAATTGAATGCTGTATCAAAGAAATTCAGCTATAATTACGCAAAACGGTCATGAAAAATGTCAATAAAAATGTACGTATGTGCCATGGAAGCCATGGAAGCCATTTACCTCATAAGCTAAACCATACCCCTGTACTGTATACTTTATGAATCAATATAAAATTTGCAATTTTTATATATAAACCTGTGTTCTCTATCACAATTACTTCTTGCTGGAATTTTGGGGCACCCTTTATTTTAAAATAATCATTTCGTAAAACTTCTCATTGATGCATATCAATTTCAATATGTTTAAAATAGTGTAATACAATTAAAATGCACTACAAACGATTTTTCCCAGTAGACCACAATGTAACTGAATTCTCTTGAGTGTCATTGTAAACTAACAAGGAATGTCTCCTTTCAGGGCATACTCAGAATAAGTTGAAAAAATGCTAGTGAAACTACTCATGTATGTAATAACGGATCGGTCAAATTTAACGGCAGAATTTCAGTAGAAAGTCTGTAAAAAAATAAAATACTTTCGAATATTTGGCGCGAAAATACGAAAGTGGCACGCGATTTGGTGAGCAAGATTTTTCCTCGCCAAAAGCAAATGATTTTAATGCATCTGAAAATTGTTTATTAATTGTTTTTTAGAATGCACGGTTTTTAAGGAATTTAAACTTAATCAATGAAAGAGGTTATTACATATTTTTAATATTACATGTATATGTTGATTGTTGCTGTAGTTATTGAATTTTATCACTGTAAAAATATTTTTTATGCTTTGCAAGTTGCAAATATCTATTTTAAGCTATAATCAGTTGACATTTGATTGCCATAATACGTTTCCATATCGAAGACGAATTCGTTTCCATAGCAACAAAATTAAATCGACAGTATTTTATCTGCCTTATTTTTGAGCTTGAAATAATTTAAATCAATTTAAATTTTGTTTTAAATCGTAAAATATGATATTTAAATTTTATTATAAATGCATATAAATATATATGACAAGCTTTAGTTAAAACAAACTAAAAATGACAAAACTATAGTTAAAACAAATTAAAAATGACAAAACTAAAGTTATTTAAATTAAACTTAAGAACAAATTCAAGATAAAAAGTTTTTTCCTACATAAAAGCGTATTTTTTTTTCATCGCCGACCAGTGATAAATCGCCAAATAGACGGAAATTTCGTTATTTTTTTACGGACGCTGTATCGGGGTTCCGCCAAATTTTTTTATAAACATCCATATGAGAAGAACAGTCTATAATTTTTTCAGATTTTTCTGAGTATGCCCGTATGGAGACCTTCCTTGTAATTACAAATGCTACACAATTCATTTTCAATGCTGGATATTCTATTGTGAATCTCAATAAAATATAAAAAAATAGCAATCCCAGTATATTTATGTCAGTTAGAGCAAGGGCAGACAGACGGCCAAACAAACTGATTTTATAAATACTTTTAACCTATGTTGGAAAGTGTTTAAAAAAAATAAAGTATTCACATGACATCAGAAAAAAAAATTGAAATGTTAGTACTATCTTCCATTTTCAATAGATATCAATTTTTCAACAGAAAAGTTTTCGAAAAGGAATATTTTTAAACAAAAAAGTGTTAGCTTCAAAACTCATCAAATACTCGATTTAGAAACTCAGCAATTCTCCCGTTGCTACCGTCGACAGCAAATCTATTTGGCAGGAAATATTGAAAAACTTTTCCATTTCTTTAAATCATAGCGAAAAATAATCTGAAACAAAACTTATTGAATTTTTTTTTTGTAAGAGATTCATATGAAATTCATAAATTCAGTAACAGTTATAAATTACCCCAGATATCATTAATGAACGGATTCTGATAGAGATTAAAGTGAATCTTCTTTTAATGTAAAATTTCAGTCAAATACAAAAATGCGTTATCCAAAGTAATAATTTTTGAATTTATTGAATATTTGAAGAATGTTTTCTCATTTTGCAAGCTTTATTTGAAATTTCTTATCAACATGAAATTTATTCTTTATTTCTAAAAAATATTTTAATGCTTTAACACGATATATTCTTGAACAAGAAATATAAGATTCAGTTTAACATCGCCTAACTTTCACAGTATATTAAAAAAAATCCTTCATAAATTATACAAGGTGCCCTAAAAAAGACAGTCTGATTTTGAAATTCAATAACTAAAGGTAACACCTATTAAATAAAATCTTGCAACAGGGTTATGTATAATGTCAGAATTTTTTATCTGCGAATCCCAATTTTAGTTCAAAATAGCAGCAATAGATGGCACTGCAAACAATAGGCGCTAGATCCAGGTCCGATTATTTGGACTCTCTTTTCTCCCAATATTGATGCAAAAGCAGGAGATTAAGTAAGTATATGGATCGGTTCCCTAAGAACTAGATTGCATTGGCAGCTAAGAAGCACTCCATATATTTAACCTTCTTCATTCGCAAGAATACTGGGAGAAGAGAGAAACAAAAAATCGCACCTGAATTTACCGCCTTTTGCATGTAGTGCCATCTATCGCTTCTATTTTGAACTAAAATCGGGAACCGCTGTAAAAAAAAAAAAAAAAAAAAAAAAAAAAAACATCTGACATTTTACATAATTCTTCTTCAGGAAATTCATCAATAGCAGTCACCATTTGTAAGTTATTTATTTTTTAAATCAGTCCGCCCATTTTTGGACACCCAGTATAAATGTCATTTGTTTTCATTGTTCATTAAGAAACAAATTTATTTCAAATTTATACTATTGTTATAAATAACTTTTCGCTTGCCTAAAAATGAAGTTCTTGCGTTTCATTTTTTAATCAAACTGCCGCCACTAAAATATAACGTTATACCCAAGCATAAACCACCCGTAAAAAGTAGCAGGTATCATTGAACGGTCAAATACTAAAAATCTACGGCAATTTTTTTACTCCTAAACAACGCAAATATTTAATGTTTACATCGTCGTATAGACGAAAAAAGTACTTTAAAATGCAATTTGTTTGACAATTGTATCTCAATTTATTTTTGAGACAGAAATATTTTTGTAGTTTTTAATACAAATTATGTAAGGGTGGCAACTAAAGTACTCCATTTCTGTAGAAAGTAAAGGAGAAATAGTAGATTACTTTATCTTTGGCGATCACTTATTCTCTGTGTTTGATGGCGTTCTCGATCCAATCTATTTCGATTTTATCTTTTTAATTCGGCTTCTTCATTTTCAAGCATTCGCCGATATCTTTTACGTGCATTTCTAATGATATTTTGAAGCTCCCTAATTGCAGCGAAAGAGTGAAACGTAATTAAACCCAATTTACCTCGGTCTAAATCCCGCCAAAGGACTTTTACGCAATAACCAATGAGATGCGTTTCATTCGGGTGTTGCCATTAAACAATTAACAAATAATCGCGATTTCTGTGCCCCGTACGATAGCGTAATATACATATAGATTGTTATAATTAACATTTCACTTGCATGCAAATGAAGTTCTTGCATTTCATTTTTCAATCAAATTGCCGTCACTAAAATATAACGTTACACCCAACCATAAGTCACCATCGTAAAACGTAGCAGATGTGTTATTGTACGGTTAAATACTAATAATCTACTGCAATTTTTTTTCACTTCTAAACAACGCACATTTTCAATTTTTATATCGTCGTATAGGAGAAAAAAGTACTTTTAAATGCAATTTGTTTGAAAACTGCATCTGAATTTATTTTTGAGAAAAAAAAAATTGTAGTTTTTAATGCCAATTTTGCAATGGTGGTAACTGAAGTACTTCATTTACGTAGAAAGTAAATAAAAAATAGTAGATTACTTTATCTTATTGTTGCCATTTTCTCTTAACGACTGAAAAAAATGTAAATGTAATTAAACTAATTGCTATGCCAAGAATATAGTCTGCTATCAAAACGTATTAGAATATTTGTGTGACTTACAGGGTTATTCTAAATGATGGACCCATTTTCAAAAAAAAAATGTATTTATTAAAGTACAAATCTAAAATGAACTTGAACAATCTTTATACCAATGAAAAGAGGAAGTTTCAAAGTTTTTTTTAAAGATATTATAAATCTTCAATGTGTCCACCGTTAATACCGAATTTGGTACGAAATGACCACCGCACTGCAATTTTCGACTCACTTCTTGCGAACTGAAAAACGAAAAAAACCTTGTGCTCCACAGTAGCCATTTCACTCACAACTGACAGTGAAACGAAATTGGGGCCTATTGCCGCGCAACCTCTACCGGCCTCACCTGAACCATCACCTCTTTGAAAGTCGTGTACTCAGTAACAGCAGATACGCTTTCTCGTGTGTGAGACGAGTTTGGCTATCGCGTAGATGTTTTACGTGCTGCAAGCGGTGGGCACATTGAACATTTGTAATATCTTTAAAAAAACTTTGAAACTTCCTCTTTTCATTGGTATAAAAATTCATCATTTTGGATTTGTACTTTAATAAATACAATTTTTTGAAAATGGTTCCATCATTTAGAATAATCCTGTATTTTCTCCGCATTTACTTACTTTCTATCAAAAGACTCAAAGAATGCAATTTTATCAATCCGTGTTTGATAACATTTCCAGAATTTTGAAAAAATATAAATGAATGATTTCTCATAAAGCATGTAGCGATTATAAACTGTATTTAATTTTCAGAATCCATACTAATGTTACAAACAAATGAAGGCATATAAATCATTAGATAGGGATTTTTTTGTAATAACGATATCGCTTTTTTCTGTTTTCTAGTTCTTTTCTTTTTTTCCGCATGAAAAACACTTACCCTTCTCATAGAAAACGATTATGCCTATGTTTTTCCTATTTGGGTATAAACATCGTTACAAAAATGATATAACAAATTATTTTAAGTTTTAATCTTTGTGAATGGAATCACATTATTCCGTTCAATACGGTCAGAGTGTTATGTTCTAGTTCCTTTCTTATTTCGCTCTTAAAACAGGAAAATTATAAGTATAACATTAAACAATAAAAAAGAGATTCGAGATGCAAAGTTATACACCGATAGCTTTTAATGGTTCTATAATGAACATTTATTCCTATGAATGTATTTCTAATATTGCATATTTAATTAGAAATATTTCTCCAAGATTTCTTTCTATACTAACTGATAAAAAAATATTTTTTGACATATGAGCAATTAAATTTCTTGTTTCTGAGAGACCCTTGTGAGTGCGTATTAATATAGGTACAAGTCTAAAAGCCTGCGCGGATCGGATTCCCTGTCAATCGATTAACCTGGAGTCAATACTTAGCTGCGTATGAAAGAAAAAAGCTTTAATTAGAACTTGAAATGGCGCAAAATATTTTATAGTGCGCTCCAAAAAATAAATAAACAAAGTTTAAAAAAGAATAAGAATATTCGGAAATAAATGGTTTTAATACGGGAAAGATCAGCTACTTGGCGTAGAAAAACGGAATTTTGAAAAGGGGAAATAGTAAAAAGAAATATTTTAAGATAAAAATAAATAAAATAACCGGAAAAATATATATAAATTAAAAATACTAGGGCATTGTACCCGTAGGGCATTTTTTTTTTATTGAAAACTAATATTTTTTTTTTTATATGCAATAAATTTTTTAGATTGCCCACTTACATTTAAAAAGCATTTTTCATATGAAAAATAACGAATTATACAATAAAATTTTTTTTTTTTAATTTATCGAACACGATAGTTTTTTTTAGCCGCTTGCTAAGAGTTATTTTACCAATATTTTGCTACTCAACGGCATCCTTTTATATTCTGATAATTTCAGAGCTTATACACGTCTGTTAAATTTGTGTTTTATTTATATTATTTTATTTATTTATTCATAGGCTATTTTTTTAATGGATATTAACCGTAAGAAAATGATGAACTCTTTATTTTGCTTTAAGGGCTAACAGATTAATTTTTCGTAATCGAGCTCCGCGCGATAAAGATAAATTTAAAAATATTTTATGCTTTAATTTTTTTTAAACCACTAGGGGGCTCTGCCCTCTACGCGCTACGCTCGTCAACCCCCGTTCAGACACCGCAGACTCTAACAGCACGATAATTTAATCGGCTTTAAAAAGATTTCGGAAGATTGAATTATAATTTGAATCTGAGAATTATAATCTGACGTAATTTTCACCAAACTTTTCTTTTTCTTTTTAATATTCACGTAAAAATACTTTTGTTAGAAATGAAATATTATGATCATCTTAAAATATCAAATAAATGTCTCGAGCAATTTTTAAATTTAAACAGTTTCGCAAATTTTTTTTTTTTTTTTGTTCATTTTATATAATAAGTGTAATGTGACGTAAATGTGACGTAAATTCTCCTATTTAAGACTTCTAACGCATGTTTATGAATTTATTATTTTGCAATATTCTGTCTCTTTTAAAATTCACGTGTAATTATAATTTTTATGATGTAATTTTCGGTGAGTTCCTGCTTTTTATATTTTCTGTTTATAATAGTCACGTGTAAAATAAATATTTAATTTGAAGTAAACATTATTGTTTGCACTTTTTATACAACTGGCAACAGTTTAAATTAATAACATTTTCTAAAATTTGTAAAAAATATCTCTCGAAATGCTGAAAATTTGAATTTAAAATTGAAATAAAACCTCAAAAAATGAGTTAAATAAGAAAAATAAATACAATCTGCACACCGGAATCTTATAACGTATAAAATGATATAAAAATGATTAAATTCTCATGTATAGTTTTTGCTCCAATAAAGCTTTTTTAATGGAACGATTTTGTCCAACTTTAGAATTAAATATCTCTTAAAATAATTCTTCGATTTGAAAACTGTCTGCATCACCGTGTTTATCAAACATTTCTCTATAATATTACCGATTTTCATATTTTTGTATGCAACATTTTTTTTAAATATTAACGATGAAAGGCCATGCTTAAGCATTCAAATTGGATGTGGATCTACCCGGAATATATACGCAGATTTTCATTGGTCCATTTCCAAATCAAAACTTTTTTTTATATATAGAAGGATATACAATCAGTAAACTGAGATGCACTTTGCAAACAAATTCCATTTGAAATAAAGAATCCTATTTGATGATCTAAAAATTTAAACTGCACGATTACAAATATGTTAGATTTGTGTTTTTTTAATATTATTATTTTATCTATATATATAAAAGAAAGTCTGGATTTTGTATTAATCAACGCACAGCCCAAACTACTGAACCTAAAATCTTGCAGTTTGGGGTAAAAATACTTCTTATGACATTGAGTGCCGCTAAGAAAGGATTTTCTAAAATTCTACCCCTAAGGGGGGTAAAAAATAGAACGAAGTTTTAATAAATTCCTTAAAAATCTGATTTTATAGTTATTTTTCAACTGATAACATATTTTAGTGTATTTTTGTATGCTGAATCGAATGGTACTAACCAAATTATTTTATGTCTAATAGTTCATGAGATATTTTATATTTTTCTAATTTGGCGCTATCTTTGGCGCCAAAACCTCAAATTTTCAAGTGATAATTTCTAAAAACTCTTTCTTTTCATTCTGTTACTATAGCAAGGGAAGAAATTCAAATTGAATAATTTTTTAATCAATTCTTTTACTTAAATATTTAAAACAACTATTTCAGTTAGGGGAAAAAAATATAAACGACTCAAAAACTAACACTAAATAATAATAATAATAAAAACTGTTGTACTTTTTCGTTCTATCAGCACTATGTCAAAATGTATGGTATCGCGCCATTTATTTCTACTCTTAGCGTGCAAATGATTTTTATTGCAAACCGTGCCAAACATTAACATTTGCTATCTATTGAACGTGAATATTTTTTATGAGTATTATTCCATCGTAATCTCGTAAAACTTTTTAATTTGTTATTTTTTTGAATAGAAAATATTTATTTTTAAATTATAACTTACATTTATTACTGACACTGACGTGAATTTTACGATTTGGCAGTTACTTGATGACGAGGAAGGTGTAATAAAATTATTTCAGAACTTAGGAATTATATCTATAAAAATGTTTTGTTAAAAAACGTTGAACGTCTTCATTCAAAAATTAAATGTTTACTGCAATAGCAGATATGGTTATTACGTACGCCACGCTACAATGATAAACTCATATACATTACAATTCCAGACCTGTAGATTTAATTGACTTTATTTTATTATTTTATTGTAAAATATTTATTTTTCCATTAATTTTAAGTACTGATTTGTATTGATTTAAAAAAATAGTTGGTGAAAGTCTGTAATTTTCAAATGTTATATATTTTAAATGCTCATTTTTGTATCAACCAAATTATTTTTTTTTCAAATGTTTCATTTCATTTTGCGCTAATTATTATGCTTGGCGACAACGGTGTTGTTATAACGGAAAAATACTAAAACAGTTACTGATTTTATTTAAAATACAAAGAAAAGGGTTTAATAAGAAATAAATATTATAAAAAGGAAATATTTAATTTAAGTATGAAAGCAATGTTTGTACTGTTTAAAAAAGTTCATATTCAAAGGTTTAAATAGAAAAATATTTTGCAATTTGTCAGTTGCTCCTATGGATAAAAAGAAAAAATGGATACTTCTATGTTAGCCGTGCATAAATCTCGCCAATAGCATTTTATAAATCGCAAATACCAATACTTACAATTTTACTCATAATCATCTACTATATTTACAAAACGGAAATTCTTATTTCATTCTGATTGACTATAAATCAGGTTCTACTGAACATAATTTTGTAGAACGTACACTGTTAGTTGGGTAATTTGTTTTAGAAGTGTTTAATGTAAAAAAAAATAGTTCTACTTTGAATTAGTGATAAGTACGTGACTTTTAAAATTAGGTAAACCCGATTATGAATGATTACCTTGAATGTAAAGTTCCACTAAATGGATAATGATGCTATGCCGGAAAGTTCTCTGTGGTGTAGTAAATTACTATAAGAGGATGTACGCTATATGCAATGTGTATATACTAGAGAATATATATTATATAAAGGTTTGCAGGGTTTCTTAAAAAATCCAGTGTGTATATAAAATAGGCCTACCCCTACATCCCTGATAGTTCTATAATCTCGTTAACTCGATTATGGAAGATATATTTAAATTTAACTATCTATAATATGTATGAAATGCAAAGAGAAATTTCGTTTGGGCCGCTTACAACCTGAGTTCTGCTGAATAGATTTTTGTTGGGACTTATACTGTTAGAGATAATTTTTCAGAAAAAAAAAGCTTAGTACATCATATCGTTCTACGTTGCTTAGTTAAATAATTATGTGGGGGGGGGGGGGGATTCAAAATCAGAAGAACACGATTATGAAAGATTGACTTTTTTAAAGGTTCTGCTGGGTGGATTCTGGTAAGACAAACTGTTAATTAGATAATTTTTAGGGAACGTTTTGGTACATTTGCCAGTTTAAAAAATTCTGCTAAGTGGATTTTGGTGGAACTTGCTCAGTTAGTTAATTTTTCAGGGAATATTTTAGTATAAAACACATATCGTTCTAGGTTGCTTGGTTATAGGATTTTGGATGAAAGTTCTAGAATGAGGTGAGCCCAATTATGAAAGATTATCCTTTTTCATAGTTTCTATTGGACGGAATCTGATGAAAATTGCATTGATAAATTTTCAGAGGAAGGGTATAAGTATATTACATATTGTTCTATCGTACATTACCAAATCCTACAGTAAAGGATCGACTAAAGAAGTTGGTCCTTAGTAGCTCAAATTTTGTCTGTCTCCATAGAAAATACAATAGTATAATGACGCCTATATCGTTTGTAGCAATTCGGATGGGTATGCCAGGTTAATGTCCATATTGCTTTCAAACGAATGATCAAATTCACAGATATATTTCGTTTGATTCATGGGTTGTTTAGAAAAACAGACCAGCGAAGCGGGCGAAGGCTGCTAGTTTGTTTATAAAAGTATTCATTTCGTTAATTTGTCTTTCACAAATATGTTAGATTGGTGTTTCTTTAATATTATTCTTTTATTTGTTTATAAAGGAAGTATTAATTTCGTTATGCAAAAATAATTAGAAAAATATGCTGAACAATGTTGCTTTATGTGCAAAATGTTTATTATTATGTTGTATCAAAATCGGCACGTGATAAGATAAACTTTTTTAAAAAATCATGCTTAAAAATTATTTTAGAAAACATAATACATCAGTCAATTAAGATACAGTTTTTAAACAAATTGCATGTGAAAGTAATTTTTTTTTCCTATGCTATGAAAATTGAAAATGTACGATGGTCAGAAGATTAAAAAATTGCAGTAGCGAAAATTTCAAAACCGAAATTTGGTCGTGAAGTATTGTCATTCGCAAAATGACGTCAGCGTTACGCGCAGATACGTTTGTTCTTTATAATATAGATACTTAATCAGTAAAATATAATAAAGATCAGTTATTAGGATGTGGTTATCAATTGAGGCTCTTATGCTTGGTATTCCGGAATAAAAAACAGCAATTTTTACCTTCTCAAAATTTGCATACGCACCTCTCATATCCATATACATCATTTAAAAAAATTGTATTTTGTTCGATCCTTTTAAAATCATTTTAACTCAAAACTTGAAGTCACGATTGTCAGCAACATCTTTTATGTGAAAAGACACACTCTTTACTTGATATTCTAATCTCAATGCCGGGAAGTAAAAATTTCTGTAATTTCTGGTTTTTGGACGCATTTGTGCTAAAATGTTTAGTTTTTTCTATGGAAATTATCGTTTTCTTTTAAATATGACTTCATTTTCACTTAAATAAGCATTTTGCCTAGTGCCTGAAACTTAGTATCAGTACTCATGCAGAAGGAAAACATTATAGATATTTTATGAGGAAATATGCGTGTTTTCAAAAGCAGTATGTCATTTTCCGTTATTATGCCCCCAATATAACATTATGCTCCTAATGGGATTTTGCGCCACTAAACCCTTTACAACAATTTCGAATTTTTATCTGAAAAGGGTATGAATAAAGATAAAAATACCTCGTTATTTCTCTGTTGTCTGCAATAATGAAAGCTATCTAATTTTCACCATTTTGAAGAAATTTCATGAAATGCTTTTAAAATTAAAATATAAATGTGGGGATATTAAACAAAAAAAAACAGATAGTGCTATCACATCTACAAATGAACAGCTTTCACTTAAATATATATATATATATATATATATATATTAGTAAAATGGGTTCAGCAGAAAGATCAGGGCAGATGACTAAAAAACACACTTGTGTTTTAAATATATAGATTATATAAAATTATGAAAAATTAAATTAATCAATTAACGAAACAAATCCATCCAGTGAGAATCATTAATTTCTGTAATATAAATCGCTATTATTTGCATGTCACCTCTCTTTTATAAAGACACTCTAAATTTTTGTAAAACATTGCGTTTTATCAGTGTGTGATTTCGATTACATTATTTTCAAAAGTGAAGCATTTTCAGCTGTGAAGAATTTCAAAGCAGCTAGGCTGTGAAAATGACGCACTTCTACAAAACATAATTCAGGTTTAAGAATTAAAGTACACGGTTTTTTTATAAAATGACGTCAATTGCATCCACTAAAGCAATCCACTTTTACAATCAAGTCTTAATCTTTGTCCATAGAAAAGTATGTATATGACGTCATTATCACGGAATAACGGACAATATTCTTGACATAGCCCGTATTTTAATTTCAACTTTTTTTTTTCAGGTTTTATGAAAAAATGGCCACTAAAAGATACAGTATCTCCTATTTTCGACTATTTTCCGTTTACTTTCAATAGAAATGTGGTACTTTTGTTGCCACGATTAGAAAAATGGTATTGAAAACTACAAAAAAATTAATATCTCAAAAATAAATTGAGATATAGCTTTCAAATAAATTGCATTTAAAAGAGCATTTTTTTCCTTATACGACAGTGTAAAAATTTAAAATGTGCGATGTTTAGAAGTTTAAAAATTTGCAGTAGAGAAAATTGCAAAACCAAAATTTTATTTCAAATTTCAAAGTGTTGCCATTCGCAAAATAACGTATGCGTTACGCACAGATATGTTTGTCCTTTATAATATAGATATGTTATATATATATATACAGGGTGTCCATAATTAAATGACCCTACTTTAAAGTTGTCTACAGACGAAATTAGTGGTCAGAAAATTGTGAAACTTTGTGACGGATATAATAAAGAAGTGGGAATTTGTTTGAGTGAAAAAAAATTTAGTTCAAAATTTCGCCACCAGGGTTTTTTTAATGAATTACAGATTTTTAAACTTTTTACGCTTTATTTTTCTCAGATTAAATAGGCAAATATACAGACCGCTTCCTGAAAAAAATAAAGCGTTAAAACATTTAAAAATTATTGGTGTTCGAATAGAACGGACCGTACAAACTCTGAAAAAAAAAATCCGCCTACGACAGCCGCCTTTTTTTCACAGAGCTTCGGCCTAGTATTCAGTGGGCGGTGGCTAAATTAGTAATTCATTAAAAACGCGCTCTATTGGCGAAATTTTGAACTTCATTTTTTTTCGCTCTAACAAATTCCCATTCTTTTATTATGTTCGACACAAAATTTCACAACGTTTTGACCAATAGTTTCGTATTTAGACAACTTTAAAGTAGGGTCGTTTAATTATGGACACCCTGTATATAATAAATGTAAATATATAATTTATTTATTCAGATAGATTCCTAAACAAGAATAAACTTATCTATTTTAACTTTTCTGTTATGTTTAGTATCAGGCAAGTGGTCATAATAAAGTCTTTCTTTGTATTTATTATGAAATAAATTTTATTTTCATTAATCCTTCAAATCCTAAGGCCTTCTCGCTGTTTTCTGCTCCGTAATTCTTTAAACACTCACAATAGATAAGTTCAATCTCTATTTTTCTTTTTTGGCGATCTAATGCTGTGATTCCAGATCGGTGAATTTTTTTATTTAAAATATCTACCAACTATTCCAATTACTTCAACTGGTAATCTTCGTTTGTCGTTAAATAAAGTAAATATTACTATTCTGAAACAATTGTAGATATTTAGAATAAGAAATCAAATCTCAATATAAGATCACTAAATTAATATAGGTGTAGACATCTAATCAGTAAATGGTGTGGCATGCTTTACAGTTTTGTTTTTGTTTTTTTTTAACTCGCGCCATTTATATTCCCGACACTTCATTGTTGTATCAATTTTCTGTTTGTCTTAATTTGTAAAACGTTTGCATGATTATTTTTTTTTTTTTACAAATTATCGTTACTATTCTAGTTGTGTACGAAAAGTATCAAGGAATTATGACAAATGCACACTGCAGTGTGCGCGGTTCCATAACATTCAAATAATGAATGGCTTCATTTTATCCTTTGTTGACACTCAAGAGTTTATCTAGCCTATGTATTAGAACTAAAATTTTACGCCTTTAAACTTTAGTTTGTGAAAAATATAAAAAGGCAAAATGTGAGATAAAACAACCTGAAAACTAGTCGGATATGCCAATCCCAAGTCTCTCTTCTATGTGATACATGTTAATACTTAAAAAAGTGCATTTCGTTTTTAATTATGTGTTTTAGAAAGAAAAAAGGAGTACATAAAATATTTTTTAATTTATTTTATTATCTTTTTTGACAATAATTTTTTTTAATCGTGGTGAAGGCGTGAAATCAAATTTCGTCAAGAAGTCTAATCAACCGATAACATATCGAAAAACGTGAATATTTTATCTCATAACAAATACGCAAAGTAAACCTAAATTGGACAATTAAGTGATTTAATATGTTTCTTTTTCAAATTACTGTTAAAACAGGACTTTCGTGTCTGTCCCGAAAATCGAACAAAATTTGCTATCACAGCGCCAATTTCAGGCGATTTTAAAGGAATCTCGGTCTGTTACCTTACATCTAAAAATTTTCGTCAAAAAATATTCAAAAATGCTTCGCTTAAACTGCAAAAAATCGAGAAAATTGATAAAACTTCGCGTTCGTAGAGGGAATATCATCTGAGGGAATATCATCATTTCCAACTCGGACCTGACATCCATAGTCAGAAGCATATATATGAAGTTTGGTTCAATTCTATCCCTAACTTTATACACTTACCGATGATACAATAAATAAAATGGCACAAAATCGCTATCACAGTGTCCCCTTTTGGAGATATATGCTTAAGTTCAACTGGGACTTGCTGGCCATAGCAAAAAAACATATACAGTGACGCACTCTAAATTGAAATGTCTGAAATTCAGACACTTAAGTGACTGAAACGGAGTGTTCAATTTTCAGACATTTTAAAATGTCTGAATTTTTTCAGTCACTTCTTGCGTCTGAATTTCAGACACTTCAAACGTCTGAATCGCAGCCGTTTCATTTTGCAAGCATGATACGCAGCCATGTTTGACCACAATGAATCCTGGAAAAATATTTGACCATGGTCCTGCCCCTCCACCCCCATACAGCCTCATTTTATGGGCTCTCAAAATTGGTATGCCATTTTCGTAAAGCTGATAATTTAAATCTTTTATCGACATTGTACTGATTATAATCAATATTTTGAACTTCTATAGTAGAATAAGATTAAAAACAATTTTTTTTTTATCTAAATACAATAAAACCTCTCAATAGGGGACTACTACGGAATTTGTCCGCCATTCGTTGCCGAGGTGCCCTTGATTGAGAGGTTTTACTGAATTTAGATTTTTTTAAAAATTTATTTAGTTTATAATCTTATTCTACTTTAAAAGTTCAAAATATTGATTATAATCAATACAATGTCGAAACAAATTTAAAATAAAAGCTTTACAAAAATTGCATGTTTAATTTGGGGCCCCTAAAACCGTAGTGAGAGGATACTGCCCAGTTTTCCCATTATTTAATCAAGTGCTTCATCTACAAAAAGTCCAACCCTGCATTATAAGTTCGCTAAATAGAGGTGTCCGGTATTCGGGAGTGTCCGTTATGAAGGTTAATGAACATTCCCTAATATCGGACACCTTTATTGAGCGACAACCTTTTTTAATCCACAACCCAGACATTTGTTTATTTTTACTTCACAAAAGCAGACACCTTTGATTATCGAACAAATTCCGCAGGCCCCAGGTGTCCGCTGTTGAGAACTTTTACAGTATTTCGATAAATATATATATATATTGTTTCTAATCATGTCCTACTCTAAAAGTTCAAAATATCATTATAATCAGTGCAATGTCGAAAGATTTTTTTAAAAAAAATTACGAAAATTGCATCACAATTGCGAAAAATTTGCTTTACGAAAATTGCATGACAAATATCCCCCCCCCCCTCCCAACACACACACACAAAAAAAAAAAAAATATATTATAGGATGCACGATCTTTGAATATCTCGAAACGATAAAAAACAAAGCATTTTTCAAGGTACCAAAACGCAAATAATATGCAATTAAGATCTTTTTTTCCCCCTTTCTGCCTCAAATATATATTCACAACTATAATATTATCCAGAAAAATAAATATTGTATATACAAAATTAATATCTAAATTTTAAATGTAAGCCGTCATATCACTAATGCGTGAATTAAAATCTAAGTGCTGCACGCATGATAAAATTCTAAATTATGCATATAGAAAACAATTTTTGAACAAAATAGAATCATAACACACCTAATATACACATTAAATAAAAAATATACGCAAAAAATTTGGTTTAAAATTCAATTTCAGCACAAAATAAATTTAAAAAAGTAAAATATTTCACGTTCAAACAAATAAATAAACAAAATATGTTTGGGTTTTTTAGCATGTAGACTATAAAGAAACGCATATTTGTTTATTTTTTTAAAAGCTGCGCTTACATAGTTTGAAAGAAACAACAAAAGCACAAACTTCAAACTTGCTAATATGAGAAAACGCTTTTTAAAGTTTCGATATCTAACGGATCTTCAACTCTCCGTCTATAAATGATTATAACTCAATTTTGAATGGGGTTTTTTGCATATTGTTGAAAAATTTTAAAACATTCGGAATAAAACAGAAACAGAAAACTGATTTTTTGAAAGGTTAAAAGGTCCTGTGCCCTCTTAAAAATTAAGTCTTCTTTAAAATTTATATTTACACATGGGCAATTTTTAAAAAATATAGATCAGATGATAATCACAAGAGCTATTTAACTATCAATAAATAAATATTATATTTTAATAAGATAAAGAAAAATTTATTTCCAGTTTGAAACTTTGTCTTAAATCTGCACATAATCAGTAAAGCTTAATAAAATAGCTAAAGAGATAAAGTGTAATTATTCTCTAAATCATTAGAGTGTTATTGACATTATATATTTTTTTTTCTCCTTCCAGTGTAGCGATGCCAGATGAATCATCGGCGGGTTTTGCTTACTATAGGAAAAATTGAATGATATGGTTGAATAACGGCGTTGAATGGATGTTCAAACTGTATAATTTTAAATACTTATAATTAAGCATACATAATATAATAATTAAAAACAGTTATTAAATTGGGATGGTTGCTATAAAGACATGGGCATTCCAGTACATATCACATAATAAACCTTTGAAAAATATAGAAATCGAATGAAACCAAAGTAAACATTAACAAATGCTGTTCGAGAAGAAGGCTTAGTATTGCGTAAGTCAATAAATTCAATAACTGCAAAAAACATCCTGTAGACTCATTAAAACTGATTTTAAGGATAACATTGGTTAGAAAATAATATAGAAACATGATTGCAGATGTTTTTAAGAACAGAAACTTAATTATTAGCAAGATAAAATTTTAACACGGAAATTCAACAGACAAAATGCTTTAAACAAATGTTGGTATAACTCAGAAACTAATAAAGCTAGAGACTTGTGTAAGGGTTCCATTTAAAGAGAAAACATTTACGGAGAGTTTGCAATACATGGTCTAGGTCCCACTTACCTGGAAAAAGGTGTAAGGTATCCAAAATTATACCCGCACAGGGGGCGTCAATTTCAACTGGTGGCTAGGTTAATGATCCGTGAGGGAGAAATACTTGGATCTTTTAAAACGAAAATTCCTGTATACATCCGGCTAACTATATTAAAAGGGTGAAATATTTTCACTCTTAAAATAGAATCTGCCAGACAAAAGTTTCTATTTAACAGATTTGACGAACAGAAGACTAATAACACTGTATTATTCATAAAATGATTACGAATAAACACTAAGTCGATACGAATTAATCCACAGAACTTCACAATCCACAAAATATGAATAAAGTCAAAATAAACTTTCAGTTTGAAATTGAATTACAACGTACATTAGAACGAAACACATCTAAAACGCATGACGCATGCGCAACTAAGAGTCCCTCTGGTGGTTATAAGGAAGAACTGAAGAAATATTTTCCCTCCCAGTATGATGAAATTGAATCAATTATGTTTTCTTTATGTCTGATAATTAAAAATGAATGATATTTCTTTTCTTACAAATGGCTATCGAATAATTTTACGTTAAGGGAAAATGTTACTAAGAATTTTACTTCAGAGAAACCCACCCTCCTTTGAACATTTCGTAGAAGACAATTTTAATTCTTTTCTTCTTTTGATGTTCATATATTTCAAATTTATCTCAAACGGTGTTTGTGTGTGTGGGGGGGGGGGAGGGGGAAGAGTCCATTGAGAAAAAAAAGTTCTCTATTTTCAAAACTGTCGTTTGAAACTTATTTTTGAACGATTACTATCTCTTAATTGTTAAATTTTTAGATGCGTTCTTAATTATATAAATACGTAGTACCTATAGTCGTCGTTCAGTCCATCTGTTTGTCCGTCTATAACAGCGCAAAAACTACCCAACCGATTTGTTTGAAATTTAAAATATATAATTATTGCATAATTCTGTCGAGTCATTTCAAATTTTATGAAAATCGGATGTATACTTTAATTAGTACAGTCAAAAGTTTACCGATACATTACGGCCAATGGAAAAAAATTATTTCAAGTGCATTTTAATGATGTTACAGCTTTTCAAAAAGAATGAAATTGATATGCGCTTATGAAGTGCAGTAAAATATACATTCAGTACAATATGCAGTGCAAAAAATACTTATAAAACTAGTTATAGTACGAACGCACCTCATTTGCCACGTTTGACGTGCAATTTCCAACTTGTTATATTTATTTTTATGTTGATATCTTTAAAAATTTCTTGCACAAAGAGTTCTGACAAAATATTCTTAGTTTGCCTATTTCATGTTTATGTTCTGCATTTTAGAAAAGCAGATTACGCTGTTGACCCCAGTCACACCTGTTCCAAAATTTTGCCCCTCCCTAAATTTCTTTCTACCGGTACATCTCTTAGTATTTAGAGGGGAGGGGGGTTGATCCTTCCTTGGAAATAAATATATTTTGTGAAAAGCAATTACTGATTTATTTATTGCGTCAAAAGTAACTTAGTCCCAAAACTTTAGTAAGCGATCTATTTTAATTTTCCAGATGTCCCATGATCTAATCAAATTACTTTTTTTAAATAAAATAATACCAAATCTAATGGATAAAAATATTTTAAACATCCTTTATCCATTCGAAAACAATTTTCTGGTAGTGCTGGCATACAAATTGCAATACATTTATACATACAGTTATCACACATATGATACAACTGTATCGCATTTAGACACTTAAGTGTCTAAATTTCTAAATGTCTTAATTTCAGACATATCACCATTATTCAGACATTTTAATCAGCTCATTTATGCCATGATCATAGTAAGACACTTATGTATCTTAAATTTAGACATCTGTGATGTCTGAAATTTCAAATTTAGACACTTAAGTGTCTGAATAACTTTTTCAGTCACATATGTGTCTTAATTTAAGACGCCTCTATTTGCAGTGCGGACAAAAAAAAATTGCATCACCTAGAAAAATACATTTTTTCAAATTTCAACGTTCTATTTTGTTTGACTAAAATTAACTTAGTCTCTTCAAAGCAATGAATGTCATTATTGCACGTCCCTATTACATAATATAACAGTTATGAAGTAACGCATTAACCAGTTTTCATAAGTACGGAACCAAAATAAGATAAATGACCAATTGTCAGGATTTTTTATGCTGTATGGTTTCAAACTCGCGATTCTCATAAAAGAAAAAATGCTTGACAGTTTCTTTAGGTTAAGAAACCCATCAAAAAGTGTGATCACTAAAAAATAGGATTCCGTCAATCTATAACTTCTATAGGGATTAAATTAAATGTAATAGTAGTGGTATTGAGAGAATAGCCTGAACATACGGACATAGACAGTAATTAAAATGTCTGAAAATCAATAACTGAAATAAGTGTGTCTGAATAATCGGCATGCAAGTACTCTTGATTTCAAAGTTGAATTTTAACCCTTTAACCATTGGGCCCGGATTTTTTCGTTTCTAGAAATCATGTTAAAATGGCTGTAGACAAAAATATCTTAAACAGAATTTTTTTTGAACCATATATAGAAAGAAGTGATATTAAAAATATTAGAGCATCAAACTGCGATTGATAAATAGATATATCCTCGAATTTACAAGCATTCTTATAAAAATACAGGAAGACCCTCGGACGGTGAAAGGGTTTTAAAACGCCTGTCGTATTAATATAAGCGTGCGAACTATGCAAAGAGGATGATTGGTATGCTTATCACCCTCCCCTCCCCCCTCAAAAAAAAACATTTACTTACAAAAATATACTCAAAAGCGACCTTTTGCGAAAAAATCATGTTCATGAACAAGGTCTTAGTTTTACTCAATAATTTTTTCAGAAGAATCTAAACTCAATATTGAAAGATCAGGAGGTAATCTGTATGTTAGGAAACAAAAAAGTGAAGCTTATCACCAAGAGTGCTTTATCACCAAGACTGCTGCCGAATGTACAATTACAAGTGATCCAAATAATCTGGGGAAGCATATCCAGCAAAGGGGTTGAACGGCAGAAATTATTACTGAACATCCTTTTTCACCGACATCTTGGAGAAGTGTAAAAATCCAGTTATTCGAAATAATTAGTTGCCGGAAAATGCATTTTTAAGAAGATTTAGCACTATATCATACGGCGAAATTTGTAACTCGAATCGAACTTGTTCATAAATGATATTTTTATCTTCACAGCATAACATATATTAATAAAGTAATTTTTCTCCTATTTCTGCATTTTAGGTACAAGCTTATCTAAAAAAATCTGGTAAAAGTTATAGACTGAAGAGAGAATAATCCTGATCATAAATCCCATTCAGAACTGTTGTCTTATAGTGGGTGCTAAAATTACAAAGAAGAAGCAGGATAATTAAAGAAACACATTATTACGTTTCGGTACCCACGATTACATCCAGAAAAATTGATTTCCTCCACGACGAACCGCTACAAGGCTGTTATCTCCATTCGCGGAGAATCTATAAGGCATTAAAATGATAATTGTGTGTATAAATACATCAATCGGCATGTAGCATGACTGCAGTTGTGTAAAATTTATTATTATCGACTGAATTTGTGGTTATTTACAGTATCAGAAATGTTTTCTTCAATTCACGGAATTTTTCCGTTACATGAAGAATAACCATTTTTTTCCGTTTCAGAAGTAAAATATCAGTCAATTAATGAAAGTTGGGGAAAAATAAAAGTTGCTGACCTCGGATTCTAACCAGCCATATTAGCTTTACGAGACGAGCACGCTAACATCTGGGTTGCAGTTTTACAGTAACGAAAATGCTTTGAAGTAGATATGTTTTTTTCGGATGGGTATGGCTTGATCAATTTCTTTAAAAAGCTTTTCATTTATTTCGAGACGATTTCGTCTTTAATGAGATTGTGGCTGGGGTTTTAAAACTTTAGTATTAATATAGGATAAAAATATGAATTATAATATTTTTAAGTAGATTGCTAGATTTAAAATATGTATATCATATTTTTATTTGATATTTTTTTTTTTTTTTTTTTTTTTTTTTTTTTTTTTTGAGTAATATCGTTTTCTTTTTCATTTAATATTTTAATTAAAATATCTTTTGAATGTGCTCATTAAAAATATATTTTAATGCTTTTAATTTTTAAAATAATTTCGGGACGATTTCGTCTTTAATGATAATGTGGCTGGGGTTTTAAAACTTTAGTATTAATATAGGATAAAAATATGAATTATAATATATTTAAATAGATTGCTAGATTTAAAATATGTATATCATATGTTATTTGATAATTTTTTTTTTTTTTGAGTAATATCATTTTTTTTTTTTTTTTAATATTTTAATTAAAATATCTTTTGAATGTGCTCATTAAAAATATATTTTAATGCTTTTAATTTTTAAAATAATTTCGGGACGATTTCGTCTTTAATGAGAATGTGGCTGGGGTTTCAAAACGTTAGTATTAATATAGGATAAAAATATGAATTATAATATATTTAAATAGATTGCTAGATTTAAAATATGTATATCATAATTTTATTTGATAACTTTTTTTTTGTTTTTGAGTAATATCGTTTTTTTTCAATTAATATTTTAATTAAAATATCTTTTGAATGTGCTCATTTAAAATATATTTTAATGCTTTTAATTTTTAAAATAATTTCAGGACGATTTCGTCTTTAATGAGATTGTGGCTGGAGTTTTAAAACTTTAGTATTAATATAGGATAAAAATATGAATTATAATATATTTAAATAGATTGCTAGATTTAAAATACGTATGTCATATTTTTATTTGATAGTGTTTTTTTTTTTTTTTTTTTTTTGAGTAATATCGTTTTTTTTTTCATTTAATATTTTAATTAAAATATCTTTTGAATGTGCTCATTAAAAATATATTTTAATGCTTTTAATTTTTAAAATAATTTCGGGACGATTTCGTCTTTAATGAGATTGTGGCTGGGGTTTTAAAACTTCAGTATTAATATAGGATAAAAATATGAATTATAATATATTTAAATAGATTGCTAGATTTAAAATATGTATATCATATTTTTATTTGATAATGTTTTTTTTTTTTTGTTTGTTTGTTTGTTTTTGAGTAATATCGTTTTTTTTTTCATTTAATATTTTAATTAAAATATCTTTTGAATGTGCTCATTTAAAATATATTTTAATGCTTTTAATTTTTAAAATAATTTCGGGACGATTTCGTCTTTAATGAGATTGTGGCTGGGGTTTTAAAACTTTAGTATTAATATAGGATAAAAATGTGAACTATAATATATTTAAATGGATTGCTAGATTTAAAATATGTATATCATATTTTTATTTGATAAAGCTTTCTTTGTTTTTGAGTAATATCTTTTTTTTCATTTAATATTTTAATTAAAATATCTTTTGATTTTGCTCATCTAAAATATATTTTAAACGCAAATATTTCTTCATAAACAACTGTACAAATTCAACTTTATTTAATTTTATTTAACTTATTCAACTTTAAAAAATAAATTGTGAGTAGTTTTGAATGAATGAAAAAAGTAATTGTTATTTATTTTTAAATTAGAAAACTTTTTTTCTTGTTTAATTAAATTAGAAATCTTTATTTATAGAATTTTTGGTTTTTCATTTTTTAAATAAATTTGGCTTTAATATTAGGGTAAAGTGCCCATAATTTCGTCCCCTATCCTAATTTCGTCCCCCTTAAGTTCTCTGCTTCTGCGAAAGTGGCGCCACTTATGACTTATTAGTAGGCACAGGAGACGGAAGGTAAAAGGGTCAGAATTGAAAGTTTCGTTCGCCAAGACGCATACATAAATTAAAGACGGCGAATTTCCTTTTTTTTTTAGAAGTACTGAGTTCTTATTACGTCGTTTGTAGAATGTTATTCATTGTACTGTAAGTAATTATTTCTTATTCATTGCATGTATTTTACGTTGGTAAGATGCTGACAGTAGCATACAGTGAGTTTTAGGACGCTCAGTTCAACTTATGGGAACTGAAGCTCCATCATATTGGAAAGTAGCGTGGTCCCAATTTCGTCCCCGTTGCAGTTCTTATTTTCGTCAAGGGGACGAAATTAGGAATGCATTTTCATGACCATTTTTTTTCATCATGTTTGAATGGCTAACGTTTAGTTATGTTATTCTTCCACTGATAATTAGCACATTTCTTCGTGCCTTACTTTAACCTCTTAACGGTCGCATTAAATTACGGTTTAAAAATTCAATTTGCATATTGGCACCACTTTTTTAAAAAGAAATATTCACCTTATTTAATGACAGGTGAAATGATACTGTAATAAAGCTATAATTACGCTAGTTTATTAAACTGGTGGGAAACAAGCAAATCTGAATAAATCTTAAAAAAGACACAGCCCCTGAATATGACGGGAGCGAGAATTCAGGGGTTAATGTAAATTAAATTATTTACTCACTTAGAAATAAATTTTGATTTAGTTATAAGTTAAGTTTCTGCGTATTGGATTTTTTGGGGGGACGAAATTGGGACCAATTTTTTGCCTTTGGATTTTTTAGATACTTAAAAAAAAAAAAAAACAATTTTTCAAATTGTTAAAATTCTTTTGTAGGATATTTGTCTATGTTTCTATGTGCGTGGGTAGTTAGTCTATCTAAAATCCAAATTTAGAAGATTTTCACTGAAAATTACAACTTCCAAGGGCCTAAATGTGACTGGGGGACGATAATAGGGCACCTTACCCTAATAGAACCAATGCGCCTGCGTGCTAGAAATGGAAGGAATTTCTCCTGTCTATGGGAAAGAATTCACGGATAAAACATGTTTTCTAGAAGTACGGAAATTATCTGTTAAAAAATGAGAAATAATTTAGCGTATATTAACGAGTTTTTCTGAAAGTGTAGTTTGTTCCATGTATTCATAAAATATTACATTTTTCTTTTTCAGAACTTATCCAGAAGAATAAGGCATTTCCGTAAACGAAGTTTTATGACAAATTAATAATTTAGGTTTATTTTAATCTAAAAACAAATTCTTTATTCGAAACATAAGCATAAAACACATTATTTTCAAACTTTTCAATTTTTTCGAAGGTAATACAGTTTCTTTTGTTCGCCATTGTGTGTGGTATTTGGTTCAATTGCATTCATAAATTTATACACATTTCGATGACACAAAGAGAAAACACGAACCCTCACACATTTTGTAAAAACATGTTTTTCGGGATCTCTGAACCCTAAAACTGTAAATCTGTCGAACACCAGAAGTCGAAGGAAATTATGATTTCAATACATTCTTCTATTCTCCATAGAAGGAAGTAGAAATAGTTATTTGAAATGCATTTTGATAGTCTTTAGTTCTTTTCAGCTCTAAAAAAATTCTTTTCATTACAAAAAACTTTCATATATAACATTTTCCCTTCATTAAATAAATAGTTATAACAACAATACAAAAAGATATCTAATTGTTTGCTTTTTGCTTGATATCCATTACAAGAAGCTTTCATGTATAACATTTCCCCTTCATTAAATGAATAGTGATAACAACAATACAAAATGATATCTAATTGGGTTTTTTTTTTTTTTTTTTTGCCTGATATTCTTAAATTAAGAAACCTTTGTCAAATAAGCCTGTAGTGATGTCTTCGAAATTGCTTTATTGCTCTTTTTGGTACCGAAGAAAACTTCAATATATAATAAAGAAAAGTTCGAAAAGTAAACTGCAGTAGGATTGACTTTTAATGACTTTGTATATTGATCCTGTATTCCAAGAATAGTTTTTGTAGCTTGGTATTTAGGATTAAAATAGTTTCTAGAAAATATGGTTCTATATTGATTAATCAAAAGAAAATGTTTACGACATCTCAGTGATAATGTGTTTTTATTTTCTTATTTTCTTTGACTCAGGATACTAGGGGAAGGTGTTCTATCTCGGTCCATGCATACTAAAAGCTGTATTTTGCTTCGTAACTTAACAATAGTTGAGCAGAACCTTGAGACCAAATTTTATATATATCTTAATATATTTTTAAGAAATGAGGTTTCTTGTAAATGTAAACAATGTAAAACGCAGTTTTCCTGAAAACGCACGATTTTAATATAGCACAAAAACTTATGTATTAAAAGTTATATTTTGGGCCATAACTTTGCTCCTGATTATCGCTGAACTAAAAGTAAGGTATAAATGAAAAGACATAAGGAATCCTAAATGTTTGAACTTCAATTTAAAATAATAAAAACAAAAATGGAATTGTTCGCAAAAATGGCGATTTAAGGGTAGGCACATACCTTAAAAGGAGATGTTGGTAAAAATATAAACATACCTTCAGATTTTAATATCTAAGATAACTGAAGCACTATCTGAATTTCTGAAAGATACAGAAATTTATTCCACTGCCTATGGTTCTATAACAAATAATAATTTAGCTCTATTTATTCCCTTTTATTCTTAATAATAATGAAGTAATTTCTGTTTCTGTTTCACTTGAAAACTCGCCTGCATACCAAAAGGATTATTTCTATACTTTTTATCGTAGGAATGACATCATGTGTGTTTCCATCATTGACTGGATTCTCAGGGCATAATAAGTGAAATTAATATAACTTTTTTTTTTCATCGAAGTTGAGAAACTTATGAATAAGATTACGCTCTTTTGAAGACTGGCTGAGTTATTTCTATTCAGTGTAAATCTAAACATTTCTGGTAATAGAAACTCTATATAAAGCTTAACAATAACGAAAATTCATACTTCAAGCATAGATTATAAAAGTCTTTGCCAATACATTCAGAATACTGTATCAAAACCTAATCGTTTATTAAGGTGAAATACGATGTCTAAGTAAACTAATTGGAAAATGCGTAACACATTTGAAACACAATTTTAGCAATAACCATCAATAATCGGAAAAATATCCGAGTTCTTTTGTGCAGCTCATCATCATGATCTATATATTTGTATACAGGGTGCAATATGTTATTTATCGCCGACCTTTAATTTCTCAACAGTTGGTCGTAGACATATTGTTCCAATTACAAAAACGTTTCAAATGAAGTAAATATTCATGCTGTGGCCTTATTTAAAGCAAAAAATCAATATTATAAAAATTACGAAATCTAACTTTTTATACGGTCCCCCAGTCCCCACAGTTATACTTAGTAAAAATTTACACATATCATAACACATATAACACAAAAAGTTTGGCATCTGTACTACAAAAACTGACATAGTTATTAAATTTCAAATTCTAAGATTTTCGCCCATGATTTTGTCTTTTATTGAGGGATCAGTTAAAAGATGAATTAAAGTAATTCGAGATCAAAATCAGGTGCTATGTCCTTTTTACGGCGAAACCACCTTTAGCCTTTATCACCAAATCGGTGTATCACCAAAGAGAGATATTTCATCTAAAAATTTGAGCTGACATTTAGGGGTCGTATACAAAGTGAAGAATGAAATATTGAAATTCAACAGAAAAATAAATATCAATTTATTATAATATCGAAAACGGTCTACTATAACAAATGAATACATAAAACGCCGGAAACTACTAGAGATACTGGTCAAAGTTTTCTCCATTGGTGGCAATGCACAATGGAATACGTGACAGTACTGAGTCCTGGACACGTTAGGGCATAGCAGGTGTGCAAACATCTATTGGTTTATCTGAAGCAGCGCATCTTACTTGATTGTCGCACAGTTTGCACACCTGCTATGCTCTAACGTGCCCAGGACTCAGTACAGTCACGCAGTCTATTGTGCATTGCCACGAATGGGGAACATTTTGAGCAGTATCTCTAGTAGTTTCCGGCGTTTTACGTATTCATTTTTTATAGTAGACTGTTTTCGATATTATAAGCAATTGATATTTATTTTTCCGTTTAATTTCAATATATCATTCTTCGCTTTGTATACGACCCCTAAAAGTCAGCTAAAATTTTTAGAGGAAATAACCATCTTTGGTGATACCCCGATTTGGCGATACTGGGTAAAGGTGGTTTCGCCGTAAAAAGAACATAGCACCCTGATTTTGATCTAGAATTACCTTACTTCATCTTTTAACTGATCCCTCAATGAAAGACAAAATCATGTGCAAAAATCTCAAAATTTGAAATTTAATAACTCTGTCAATTTTTGTAGTACAGATGTCAAACTTTTCGTGTTATATGTGTTATGATATGTGCAAACTTTTACTAAATATAACTACAGGGACTGGTAGACCGTATAAAACGTTACATTTCGTAATTTTTATAAAATTGATTTTTTGCTTTAAATAATGCCACAACATAAATATTTACCTCATTTGAAACGTTTTTCTAATTGAAACTATATGTCTAACCAACGGTTGAGAAATTAAAGTTCGGCGATAGATAACATATTGCACCCTGTATATGCTACTTAGTATGCTAAATTTTAGTCCAGTTAGGAAACGCATTAGCACAGTTGAAAATTTCCATTCAGCAATTTCTGACAATAAACAGAAATGTGCTTGAGATTTTTTGTGTGACCATTTACTGGGTGTCCCAAAAATGACTGATGGATTTTAAAATTCAATAACTTCCAAACGCTGACAGATATTTAAAAAATTCTTGCAGGAGGGTTATGTATGATGTTAGGAGTTTTTGTTCCGTGATTTTTGATTTTAGTTTGAATTTCAAACAGTAAATAGCACTGAGAGCAATAGGCGCTCTATCTAGACCCGATTTTTGGTACTTCGGGATCCATTCATAACATTTT
Source organism: Maratus speciosus (assembly GCA_963932465.1). Classification (NCBI taxonomy): domain Eukaryota; kingdom Metazoa; phylum Arthropoda; class Arachnida; order Araneae; family Salticidae; genus Maratus; species Maratus speciosus. The sequence continues at coordinate 283,947,601 of OZ010788.1, forward strand.
AATCTCCTTTTTTCACCTGGAAAAAGAGAGAGGCCGAAAAATCGAGCCTGGATTTAGCGATTATTACTTGCAGAGACATCTATCAATGCTATTTGTGACTAAAACTGAGAATCACAACATAAAAACTTCTCACAACTTGCATAACACTCCTGCAAGAATTTTTTTAATATCTGTCACCGTTTCCAAGTTATGGAATTTTAAAAACCATCAGTCATTTTGGGATACCCGGTATATGATTTATAGAATTTATACACATCAAGTAATATGCAGAAAATTAGTTAAATTTAAAAAGGCGTACTACAAAAGCAAACGTACTTCGAGCAATTATCGTTCATGTATAGTACTGTAACCGAATTCTTTGCACACCATATTCTATAGTACGCATCGTGTAGGCACTTCATTGATATGTATCAATTTCAATATGTTTAAAATAGTGTAACATCATCCATATAACCTGCAAAATACTTTACCCTGTAAGCTGTAACGTAAGGGAATTCTTTTCAGTATCCCTAAAAAAAGTATTAACGCTACACAATTCCCTTTCAATACCGGACATGCCAGAGTAAATAAAGACAGAAAAACGGCAAACGGGCAGAGAAACGGAATTCATAAACACTTTTCAACTTTGTTGACATACACACATGTTACACTTTGTTGAAAAGTATTACAAACTCGCATAAATCTACATAATAAATTTAAAGTTAGTTCAGCAAGAATTGAAATAAAAAATAATTTTTGTTTTTTTCTCAATAGAGTTACAAAATGTTTCGGGATGAGTCCCTATCTCTGAGTCTCCTTAGGAACAACAATCTAATGAATACCATGGGTGTTCTGAAACATATGTCTTACCTTTCTTTACACGTTATGTATGTTTTTAAGGGCGGACTATAAAACATGAAAACTAATTTGTCTCAGTAAATCTGAAAACTATAACGATTTTTATTTAAATTAAATATTAAATACGATGAATTATAAATTTTAGTTTTAATTTAAAAGTGCTTATTTGACAAAAAAATATTTTATGTAGGCATTACTTTTCTCACAAATCTAGTATATAAAAATTAAAATTTGTTTGTCTGTAATTCTATACAAATTCATAGTTTGGAAACCAGATTTGTGAAATGGTATGTACACGTGTATTAAAACACGGCCGAGGCAACTAAAGTAATCCGGAATCGACATAATTATAGTTAATTTTTAATTGATAAAAAAACACCAATTTATCAGATATTTCATATCAAATTTAAACATTTTTCGTTGTAGCAGTTGCCAAGAATTGAAAAATTCAAAATAAAATTCTTACCTCAACATTTACTTTTCTATTGCAAGATTTCTACGAGAAAAATGAAATGGAATAACTGGACAAATTTTTAAAAAACGGAATATTACGTACTAACTTTTCTATTGCAAGACTTCCACGTGAAAAAGGAAAATTAAATGAATAGTTTCACGAATTAAAAAAAGAGAATATTACGTCATATTGAAAATATAATGGAAGTCAGCAGGTAAACATATAACGTCATATATGAGTTTGAAAAAAGTACTGAAACATGATAAAAAGCAGATTATAGAAATATTGGCCTATTTTTACATTTTGAGCCTCTCTGAATTTGTTTTCGTCATTTTAAAATCTATCCCCTGTATATAAATGTGTGTATGGATGTATATTAGAATTTCCACAAGGAGAACTGAAATAAATATTTCAGATTTTTTTTTCAAATAAAATTCATAGAATTTTTGTGCTTGCAAGTTTGTTTGTTTTTTTAAATCATGAAAAAATCATTTAAATAACAAAATACCCGGAAAGAATTTTTCATCAAAAGTTTTAATCTCGCTCTTAATTCAGATCACAGATTATATTTCTAAGTACGTAGGCAATCTGTCTTCTGGATTAAATGAAAAAAAAAAAGGTAAAATTGCGCAAATTAACACGCAATCGTTGATTTTTCAAAACAAACATTCTTAAAATTCGGGGCAACGACGTGTACTTTAGATAGTTCTACGTAAATACAAACCAATATACCTTGATATTTGTGTAATTTAGTTACAACAAGATATAACATTGAGTCTTTATGAAGATACAGAATTCTGTTGGCCTATTTTTAAATTTCAAATCAATGAAGACTCTGTACATGAACCTAGAGTGAACAAGCAGCATCAATTTAAATAGAACGATGACATTAATTGGGAGGATCTTCAGTAGTTTAATTAAATAGGACTCGCTGATATAAGGATTTTTTGCTCAGGAGTGAGTATATTTATTTAGAAAAATTTCCTGTTTTAATCTATTGGAAATACAGATTAAATAAGCTAAAATTATATAAAACTAATTTTGTAAAAGAGAATAATAAAAATGATAAAATGCGCAAGTTCTATGTGGAATTATTTTCAATATAAAAATATTCTGAATTAAAAAATAAAAGTGAAAGGCTTATATCACCTATCTAAATCATTCTGCTGCATTCTCATAGATTCTGCAAATTAATTTATTTCTACAAAGTATGTGTTGGAATAAATTAATTATGAATAATTGAGTTACGAATGATCTATAATATTTATTTGATATATAATAACGATTTTATCTAAAAATTTCCAAGGATTCGTCCTCTACAAAATAGAAAAGGTAAGGAAGAAACAGGACTGCCCCAGCTGGGTAGTGGTAACAAAAAGTTTAAGTCTGAATAAATTAATTTTGAAAATCGAATCATGACTTAATTTTTAATATTCCGAAAAGTATTCTAAGACACCAACCGTCCCAAGATAGAGAAGTTAATGAAAAGACTAAAGAACTACCATAGTGGTGTAGTGGTAGAAAACTGGTTTGAGCTTGCGTACATCATTTCAGTAGAATTGGGTCGTGAGATATCTGATTTTAGTTAAAAATCGTAACAGAATGTTTTTGTCTCTGATGCATTACTATGTTGAGGTACCGCTGCTGTAACAATACTTCATTATTGCATTGCCATTGACAATGAACAAGTGTGAAATATTTGAAAAAAAATCCCTTCAACGGAAGTGGATTAAAAATCGATTGCTAGATTGATAAAATTCGTTACACAACAATTACTTTTCTATTGAAGATTTACACGTGAAAAATGAAAATGAAATAAATAGTTTGACGAATTTAAAAAAAGGTGAATATTACATCATATTGGAAATATAATGGGCTTCAGCAGGTGGATATATAACATCACGTGCATTTAAAAAAAAAGTATTGAAACTAGTGATGGGCGATAACGAGATGTTTTTCTCGATTTTCTCGATTGTATGGACATCTCGATATTTTTCGATTGTATAAATTTTTTCTCGATGACTACAGTTTGCAAATTTCTTTTATAAATCATATATTATGTATTATATACGTCATACATTTATCAAGAATAGTCTGCGGGTGAACTGGAATGAGTCGATGTTAATAAAGACTAGGTGACTTCGACCGCTACCGGGTTCCTCCTTTAATTGGGGCCCCTAATTTATACGTAATCTTGTAATATGAAATCACGAAGAGGTTACCCGCTATATACGGCACTGATATATGATAGCAGGCGGGTGTGGTGTGCACGCACTACAAAATCTTGTAAAAAATATAATATCGAAACGAATGAACGTCGGACCAGATCTCTTGGGGGAGGGGTCAAAGCGAGCGGAGGGGCACAGCAGCTGCATAAAATGATTAAGTCGTCACAGGTCTTTAGGCCTTCCAACCATATGTCACATGAGAAGTCTGGATCTGAATTTATAAAAATGCCCTCCCCGTGGGGGGAAAGGGGTGGGGAGGGGTGCGGGAGGTGGATAACATGAGTAAGTGGTCATAAGCCTTTTCAACAATATGTCACATGAGGGGTCTCGGCTAAATTTAGAAAAACACCCCCGTGGGGGAAAAGTGGGGGGGGGGGCGGTCACCGGAGGTGCATTACATCAATAAGTAGTCACAGACCTTTCCAACGATATCTCACGTGTGGGGACTTGGCTAAATTTGGAAAAGTGTCCCCCGGGGGGGGTTCAAAATGGGGGGGATGGACACCGGAGGAGCATAACATCAATAAGTAGCCACAGACCTTTCCAACGATATTTCCCTTGAGGGGTCTTGGCTAAATTTGAAAAAGTGTCCCCCGGGAGGGGCAAATTGGGGGGAGACTGTCACCGGAGGTGCATAACATCAATAAATAGTCACAGACCTTTCCAACGATATCTCACATGAGGGGTCTTGGCTAAATTTGGAAGAGTACCCCGGGGGGGGGGCAAAGTGGTGGTGGGGACACCGTAGGTACATAACATCAATAAGTAGTCACAGACCTTTCCAACGATATCTCACACGAGGGGTCTTGACTAAATTTGAAAAAGTGTCCCCCAGTGGGGGGCAAAGAGTGGGGGGGACTGTCACCGGAAGTGCATAACATCAATAAGTAGTCACAGACCTTTTCAACAATATCTCATAAGAGGGGTACTGACTAAATTTGGAAAAGTGTCCTCCGGGGGGGCAAAGTGGGGGGGGCGGCCACCGGAAGTGCATAGCACTAATAAGTAGTCACAAACCTTTCTAACGATATGTCACATGAGGGGTCTTGGCTAAATTTGGAAAAGTGTCCTGAAATTTCATATATTAGAAATAATATTTAGCGGAGGGCTCCATAAAAAAATCCGATCTAAAATGATAAAAGCGGAAAAAGCTACCCTCGCAGTGGGGGCCAAATTGGGGAGGGGAGTAAGAAAGTCTCATAATATGAAAGAGTCATCCGAGAGCTTACCGATGACATATCACATGACTGGTCCAAAAAAAGTTTGAAAATTGCTCCCCCTCTCTCCCCCCGTGGGCCCACTCTTTCACCCCGGAAGTCACACAGCCGCCACTTTAAAATTTTTATGTTCAATAAATAATATTTACCGGAAGACTGCATAAAAAACCCATATTTAAAGTGATATTTAAATTTATTATAGAAATCGGCTACGGTTTTAAAAATTTGTTCGCTCCATCCCCCCCCCCCCCCCCTTTGGGCGAAGAAAGGTTCATAGTATGAAAGAGTGGTCAAAGGGCCTTTCGATTATATGCCACATTAAGGGTTCGGTAAAATTTTTAAAATTGCACCCCATGAGTCCACTCTCACATCCTCCTCCCTCGAAATCACCCGACCCACCTTCCTCTTTGAAAATTTTATATTTAATAAATAATTTTTATCGGAGGGTTCCAGGTATGTGACATCTTGGTAGGGCTAAAATAAGAGAAACTTTGAAAATTAGGGCTTCATTTCACAGCTCATTGTCATGCCTTTTTCTCTATCTCGTCCCTTGGTACTCTCGATAAATTTTCTTACTTTTCTTCTCTGCCGAGGACGAGAGAAATCCTCGAAAAGCTTCTCATAGCGAAATGTTGAAAAGCACGAGAGAAATCCTCGAAAGGCTTTTCAGTGGGAGATTTCGAAAAGGACGAGAGTAACAAGCGAGAGGCTTCCCATCGGGAAAGGTTGAAAAGGGCGAGAGGAAACTCTCGAGAGACTTCCCATCCCGAAAGGTTTAAAACCGCGAGAGAATCAACCATCGAGCAGATTCCCATCTGGAAGCGTCGAAATGCTGGAAAAATCATCGAGATGAGATTTGCCAGTCCATCTGCTTATCCAATCTCTTTTTAGCTCACAGGCTATCTAAGCCTGAGAGCTAATGTACCCGTCGGTTCTGTGTGTATGCATGTACTGTACGTACGTATGTATGTACGTAACGCGATAACTCTTGATTAAAATGTACGATTTGCTTCAATTTTTTTTATGTTCATTATGATAAGGCGTTCCGCTGTTTAGTTTTGACGGTTCATTGGTTAAGGATAAAGGGAGAGAAGGGGGGCTGGTCCCCCCCCCCCTCCTTAATTTAGATAAATAGGTTTTTCATGCAGAATTCTTCGATTTGCTCCAAATTTCGTATACCGGTTTATTATGTTAAGGAGCTTCCCTGATTAAACTTGGAGGTTCATTAGTTAAGTATGAAGAGGGGGAAAGGGGGTAGACCCCCTCCTTAATTTAGATAAATGGGTTTTTCATGCAGAATTATTCGATTTGCTCCAAATTTGGTATACCGGTTCATTATGTTAAGAAGTTGCCTTGATTAGATTTCGAGGTTTACGGGTTAAGTATAAAGGGGGAGAAGGGGGCTAGACCCCCCCCCCCCTTAATTTAGATAAATGGGCTTTTCATGCAGAATTATTTGATTTGCTCATAATTTGGTATACCGGTTTATTATGTTACGGAGCTTCCCTGATTAAACTTGGAAGTTCATTGGTTAAGGATAAAGGGGGAGAAGGGGGGGCTGGTCCCCCCCCCCCTTAATTTAGATAAATGGGCTTTTCATGCTGAATTATTTGATTTGCTCCAAATTTGGTATACCGGTTTATTATGTTAAGGAGCTTCCCTGATTAAACTTGGAAGTTCATTGGTTAAGGATAAAGGGGGAGAAGGGGGGCTGCCCCCCACTTAATTTAGATAAATGGATTTTTCATGCAGAATTACTCGATTTGTTCCAAATTTGGTATATCGGTTTATTATGTTAAGGAGCTTCCCTGATTAAACTTGGAGGTTCATTAGTTAAGTATAAAGGGGGGAAAGGAGGGAAGACCCCCTCCTTAATTTAGATAAATGGGTTTTTCATGCAGAATTATTCGATTTCCTCCAAATTTGGGATACCGGTTTATTATGTTAAGAAGCTGCCTTGATTAGATTTGGAGGTTTATGGGTTAAGTATAAAGGGGAGGGGCTAGTCTCCCCTTAATTTAGATAAAAGGGTTTTTCATGCAGAATTATTGGATTTGCTTCAAATTTAATATACCGATTTATTCCGATATGGCGCTTCCTTCATTAGATTTGGAGGTTCATTGGTTAAGTATACAAGGGCGAAAAGGGGGCAAGTCCCCTCCCCTTAATTTAGATAAATGGATTTTCATGGAGAATTATTCAATTTACTTTAATTTTTTTCCTATGTTTGTTCTGATAAGGAGCTTTCCTGATTAGATTTGAAGGTTCATTAGTTAAGTATAAAAGGGTTAAAGGGTTTAGACCAACCTTAATTTAGCGATATGTTTCTTTTTTTCATGCAGAATTATCTGATTTGCTTCAAATTTGATATACTGATTTATTATAGTTAAGGAGTTTCCCTGATTAGATTTGGAGGTTCATTGGTTAAGTATAAAAGGGGCAAACGGGGGATATTTCCCTTCATTTATTTTTTGAGGGACATTATTCTTTGAAATAAGAGTATAATATACAGTTAGTGTTCATAACATGTGAGCTCAATGCCACCAGTTTAACTGGCACTTATCATTTTATTGCTATTAGCCGATGTGGGTTATGAAGCATAGTGGTTTATGTATTCAGTTCTGTATAGTCCTAGTTTCAAACTTTACTGTTAAATTTAGTGTCATTTTGCCCCGAATTTTCAATGTTTCTCTTATTTTAGCTTTGCCAAGCTGCCCCATACCTGGAGACTCAGATAAATACTATTTATTAAATATAAAAAGTTCAAAGAGGAAGGTGAGTGAATTCTGGGGTGCGCGAGAGTGCACAAAGGGAGGGGGGGGGGGGCAGGTAATTTTCAAACTTTTACCAAACCTCTCCTTGGCATATCATCGGAAAGTCCTTTCACCACTCTTTCATATTATGAACCTTTCTCCTCCCAGAGTTGAAATCCGAAAGGGGTTCGGGGGGGGGGGGGTGAGCGGTGCGGGGGTGACTTTTTTTTTTAATTGTAGAGATTTCTACAATAAATATCATTAAATGAGGTTTTTTAATGGAGCTCTCTGATAAATATTATTTATTAAATATAAAATTTTAAAAGTGGGGCTGCGTGCTTTCCGAGTATATTCTAGGATAAAAGAGGGAACCCACGTGGGAGGGATAGATTTCAAACTTTTTTTGGACCAGTCATTTGATCTATCATCGGAAAGTTTTCGGTTATCATCGCAAAGTTACTCTTTCATATTATGAACCTTTCTTCTTCCTTCCTTAGTTTGGCGCCCCGAGAGAGCCACTTTTCGAACTTTTTTGAAATCGTAGCGTTTTTAAACATTTTAGATCGGATTTTTTTTACGGAGCCCTCCGATAAATAATTTTTAATATATGAAAATTTCAAAGCGAAGGATGGGCAGGGTATATTTCGGGGGGGGGGGGGGGACACGATAATTGGAATCCTGGGAGTTGGGACTCTTTTCTATCTTTTGCTGACATCCCTCATATGATATATCATTGGAAAGCTCTGTGACTACTATTTCATTTTATATATCGCCCGCGCCCCTCCCCTTACTTTGCCCCCGAGCGGGGGCACTTTACTAAATTTAGCCGACACCCCTCATGTGCCATATCTTTGGAAAGTCTGTGACCACTTATTCATATTATGCACTTTCCTTGCCCCTCCCTCCTACTTTGCTCCCCGCGGGAGTTCGTTTAATGTATTCCAGTCGAAGACTTTATAAAAATGGGGAAATTAAAGATCCAATCTCAAATGACGTAGAAAAATCAATAAAAAATTTTGATCCTTTTATCATCCTTTAGTTCATGTTTTTGCCACTAGGGGGTGCTTTTGATTCTTATTTCTTTGTCCATTTCAGTGCTAATTTGCCGAAAAATTCTAATTTTTGATACTTAAACTCCCCTTACCGCTTCATAGCTCATCGCGTTTTTTCAGCTTTTTTCAACCTGGGGGCACCCTTACAAGACTTTTCCAGTCTTATGGCTCCTTTATAGTTTCCCTTTGGTTTGTTGTTTTTTTATTCCATCCGTTTTCAGTTACCCTATATTTAATAAAATTTGCCTTATATATATGTAAAAACAATGATTTCAATAATCGATTCTAGAACATCTCCTTTGTAGATTCTCGAAAGTAATCGATGACTGTATCGATTGTGTATTTTACGTTAACGATTTTTTTCGATTGGTAAATTTTCGAGAATCGCCCATCACTAAGCCCTATCACTACTATGAAATTGTCGGCCAGAATAATAGCTAAGTTTTCCAATAACTGTTTTTAGCTTTTCTCGTTATAATCGATTATAAAACATCTCGATTGTAGATTCTATGAATTAATCGATGGCTGTATCGATTGTGATTTTTTACGATGACGATTTTTCTCGATTGTCGAATTCTCGAGAATCGCCCATCACTAATTGAAACATGATAAAAACCCAATTATATAAATATTGGCATATTTTAACTTTTTGAGGTTTTCTAAATTTGTTTTGCCATTTTAAAATATATTCCATATATATACGTGTGTGTATGCATGCATATTAGAATTTCCACAAATGTTTAGGTTCCTAGTTCTCATTCTTAGTGAAGAACTGAAATAAAGGTGGCTTTATTGCTTCTTTTTATTGTTTGTTTTTGTTCTGAATGTTTAATTTTAAAATTGCTTTTCATTCTAAAAATTCCGGGAAACGCCGGGTACTTTAGCTAATGCCAGATAAAAGAATCATATAACTTAGTTTACTGCGCTTTCTAAAGAAATAAATTCTTTTCGATTTTCCTTATTTTAATATGTACCTACTTAAATAGAGTAGAAATGCATTATCCTTTTGGGAAACTATCGTATTAAAATCAGATTTAGCTCACATAATCACAAAAGCATATTTAAAACATTCTATCGCAAAAATAAATTTTTAAATCATAAATCTTTCTTTCCTCCTCTCTCATATTTTTTTTATAGAAATCCATTAAGTGGTGCATTTTATGAATATCTATAAAAAAAGATCACGATTAATTAAATGAAATTTTCAATATCGAAATTTCGTTCGCTTAAAGCCCACAAGAAGCATTAATTTATGATAAAAGTGAAAGATAGGAAACATAATGTACAATATATGTCTCCATCGACAGATAATTATTTTAAGCTTTTAAGCTGAACATAACCAAGTTGAATATAGTTACTAGGCAGTTTTAGATTTTTTTTTTTTAAGTTTAAAGAAATTCAATATTTACTGTCGATTTATAAAATAGTATTACTTAAAAAAAATAATAAATAATCCTTAAAATTTAAGTACTGTAAAAGGTACATAGTTGAAATATTTGAATTTTAAAACCGAAATGAATAAACACAAGTAACGTGAACAAACACGCTTAACAAATTGTCTATAAAGTTTCCAATACTTGGCAAAATATTAAAAAATGAATTGCTAGAAATAAGACTTGGACTCTCGTGCAAGATGCCTCATAAAAGCACATAAAAAAATGATGTATTACTCGCGCCAGAGAGTTCCGTATAATAACTATATTAATTAGTAACTGTAATATTACAAATAGAAATAGTGCATATCTAAACCTTATATAGCATTTCATAAACTCAAATTCAGCGTAGTAATACACTTTTATTTTTACAGTCTACCTAAAACAAAGACCTTGTTGAAAGTTTAAACTTAGTATTGTGCGAAGCGCGTTTCGAAAGGACGTCGCAAAATTGAAACGCCCCTAGGTCCGTGCCGCATATTTCCTGATAGGTTTTTAATTAACTTTTAAAGACACGGGTGATGTATAGAGAGCACCACTCAATGCAAACTAGTCGCGATCCCAAAGTAATTACGATATTAATTTTAATTAAATTAGTCTATTTTTAACAATTTTCCGTTTAACACGTTGAGTGCCCCGGTGACTGACACTTAAGCCGAAAAAATTACAATGTTTAAAGTAATTTTTAAGAAAGTATAATCTTGTTATAAATAAAAGGTAAGTAATTTTTAAATAAATTTTCAGTCATTACTTAAAACAATATATATTTTTTCAGTTTAATATCATATTTTAGACCTCATTCATCGGTGAATGACGCGTTCTAAACGGAAAGTTCAGTGTCAGTCACCAGTGACTGACGTGGCGCTTAACGTGTTAATGCTTTTATAATGCTACAAGGGATTGTATTACACAAGTATATCATTAAAAGTTGTCTAGGTTTTAAAAGACGACGGCGCAGAGAGTAGAGTAATTCCGGGATTTATGCCGCGCATTTTTTTGAACTTGTGCATAAAGTCCCATGGTGGACATAAAATAAAAAAATCATGGTGTACTATCTCTCTATTCTAAAAAAAAGTAACTACAGCTGTCACCGCCGCCGCCGCCGCCGGTTTTGAATTTTTTGTGACCGGAGGCCTTTCTTCCTTAATATTAACAAAAATAATGCATACAAAAATATGAAAATCGGTGGTTTTATACAGAAATGTTTGATAAACACGCTGATGCAGACAGTTTTCAAATCGAAGAATTATTTTAAGAGTTATTTAATGCTAAAGTTGGACAAAATCGTTCCACTAAAAAAGTTTTATATCAGCAAAAACTATACATGGCAGTGTAATCATTTTTAGATCATTTTATGCGTTAGAATTTGCCGGAGTGCAGATTGCATTAATTTTTTTATTTTGACTCATTTTTTCAGGTTTTATTTCTATTTTAAATTCAAATTTTCAGCATTTCTAGAGATATTTTTTACAGATTTCAGAAAATTGTACTAATTTAAACTGTTGCCAACTGTATAAAAAGCGCAAGCAATAATGTTTGCTTCAAATTAAAAATTTATTTATACGTGACTATTATAAACAGGAAAAAAACTTTCAAATTAGAATTAAATAATTACGTATAAAAAGCAGGAACTTATAAAAATTACGTCATAAAAAGTATACACGTGAATTTTAAAAGAGAAAGGATATTGTAAAATAATAAATTCATTAACATGCGTTAGAAGTCTTAGGAGAAATTACGTCATATTTACGTCACATTATAGTTATTACATAAAATGAACACAAAATAATAATGCAAAAAAGTTTAAATTTAGAAATTGCGCTAGACATTTATTTGATATTTTGAGAATTAATTTAAAATGCCTCATTTAAAAGAACTTTCTTTTCGCTTTGCTAAAAAATACCAGGAGACAAAGACTCTCTTTACTTAATTCCTTTTATATTAGCTTATTTTGAAATGTTGTTACACGTGTATACGTCATCAAGTTATTTTTATTTCGACGTTTTATTTGTGTTTTTATTAATGTTGTACGAATTTATTTCTTCTTTCGATATTTAAAATAAAAATTATATCAATTTGTATAATTTGGCGAGTGGTTTGGCGATTTATATAATTTGGCGAAATTGGTCGACAGGATAATCAAGTAGTACCGCAGCGGATTTGGCGTTAAAATTCCCCAATCAAAGAGAAATGAACAGAAATTCGTTTATAGGGAGATCGCCACTGTTTTTTAAATTATAATTCAATCTTTCGAAATCTTTTTAAAGCCGATCAAATTAGCGTGTATTTAGAGTCTGCGGTGTCTGGACGGGGGTTGGCGAGCGTAGCTCGTAGGGGGGCGAGCCCCCTAGTTTAATATTAAATATACAACGCGTGTACTGCGACAAAAAAATTCAAAACAAATAATTCATATTTTTTAACTATTTTTTCTAAAACTTTACACTGCGGCGCTTCACCCGTACATTCAGGCTTAGACGCCGCACTTGTGAGGTAGTTATGCCGCCCTTGTAATAAGAACATAATGAAATTATAAATAAAAATCTCTCTATTCTAAAAAAAAAAGTAACTACCGCTATCACCGCCGCCGCCGGTTTTGATTTTTTTGTGACCGGAGGCCTTTCTTCGTTAATATTAACAAAAATAATGCATACAAAAATATGAAAATCGGTGGTTTTATACAGAAATGTTCGATAAACACGCTGATGCAGACAGTTTTCAAATCGAAGAATTATTTTAAGAGTTATTTAATGCTAAAATTGGACAAAATCGTTCCACTAAAAAAGTTTCATAGCAGCAAAAACTATACATGGCAGTGTAATCATTTTTAGATCATTTTATGCGTTAGAATTTGCCGGAGTGCAGATTGCATTAATTTTTTTTTATTTTGACTCATTTTTTCAAGTTTTATTTCTATTTTAAATTCAAATTTTCAGCATTTTGAGAGATATTTTTTACAGATTTCAGAAAATTGTACTAATTTAAACTGTTGCCAACTGTATAAAAAGCGCAAGCAATAATGTTTGCTTCAAATTAAAAATTTATTTACACGTGACTATTATAAACAGGAAAAAAACTTTCAAATTATAATTAAATAATTACGTATAAAAAGCAGGAACTTATTAAAAATTACGTCTTAAAAAGTATACACGTGAATTTTAAAAGAGAAAGGATATTGTAAAATAATAAATTCATTAACATGCGTTAGAAGTCTTAGGAGAAATTACGTCATATTTATGTCACATTATAGTTATTACATAAAATGAACACAAAATAATATTGCAAAAAAGTTTAAATTTAGAATTGCGCTAGACATTTATTTGATATTTTGAGAATTAATTTAAAATGTCTCATTTAAAAGAACTTTCTTTTCGCTTTGTTAAAAAATACCAGGAGAAAAAGACTCTCTTTACTTAATTCCTTTTATATTAGCTTATTTTGAAATGTTGTTACACGTGTATACGTCATCAAGTTATTTTTATTTCGACGTTTTATTTGTGTTTTTATTAATGTTGTACGAATTTATTTGTTCTTCCGTTATTTAAAATAAAAATTGTATCTATTTGTATAATTTGGCGAGTGGTTTGGCGATTTATATAATTTGGCAAAATTGGTCGACAGGATAATCAAGTAGTACCGCAGCGGATTTGGCGTTAAAATTCCCCAATCAAAGAGAAATGAATAGAAATTCGTTTATAGGGAGATCGCCACTGTTTTTTAAATTATAATTCAGTCTTTCGAAATCTTTTTAAAGCCGATCAAATTAGCGTGCATTTAGAGTCTTCGGTGTCTGGACGGGGGTTGGCGAGCGTAGCTCGTAGGGGGCCGAGCCCCCTAGTATTTAAAAAAATATTCATGTATGGACTATAATTAACGATGTAATAACAAAATTAAACTAAATCAGTACAATGAAACGTATTAGTAGATTCAAATTAATAATTGTTTGCCTACTTTCACTATTACAATTATCGATTTATTTTTTTACATTAAATTTTAATTGTTATTTCAGCAACAACTTAGCATCAATACATTAGAGAGGGAAAAGATAAAAAAGTAAAATTGTGTTTACATAATTTATTTGTTAACCCTTTTGGGGCCGGTGGGTTTTTCACAAATTTGATTCGGTTGGTACCACTTTTTTAAAAGAAGTTACTTTTAATTAAATAATCATGAAAATGATTTAATTAAAGAAAGCTAATATTACTTTTCTTTTTTACTGGTGCCAGAAACAAATTTTGTATGCTCTTTATGAAGGTGCTTATATGCACCTATCGACCCGAATGGGTTAAGATACCTATTTTTTCGACTACAATCTACAGAAAAAGAGTCGAAAAAGTACAATTTTTATGAAACTACATTTGACACATGATGCAACGAAGCCAATTACATTTCCTCTTATTGGAGTAGTTTTCTAAACATTCCTTGCAAAGAACGTCTGCGTTACGCGTAATCCAATTTTTCATTATTATTATCTTGACTTGCATCGTTCTTGCTCTTCTTACTTTTTATTTTGTCCTTTGGTTTTAGTAAACTTGATAACATGCGTAACATGGTTAGTCTATACAAAAGAAAAGGAAAAGTTAATAACACTTAATCATCCCGTACAAAAGAAACTGCGGCATGTATACCGGAATTGCATGGTGCAGAAGTCGGCCATCATATTTTCATGCCATCGCTAAGGGGATTGGCGTAACCATACTCTTAATACTCTATACAAACGCTACACTTAGTTTTGACTTCGAAATCATGCATGCATTTAGTAATTAGTGTATGAAATGTATTTAAACATAACGTGTTTAAAAGCTTGGGCAGTGAAATCATGCACTATGTCAAAATAAGGACTGTACTTCTGCACGTAAATATCGAAATGGGATTCCCGCTATACACTGGTTAAAGTAATCTCATTGCACACCTATACTGTGCGTTTGACGACGATCTATCTATAATTACAAGAAATACAAGGGGTGCGGCATCTATCCAGGATGCGGCGACTCTCCTGGAGTTACCCTACGCTGCCCGTGTCTTTGTGTATGTCTAAAACTGTCCGGGTCTTTACAGGTTAATATCTCGGCAATTTTCCACCAGTTGTTTTCGGTAATCATGAACAATACTTTTATGCTTTCACGACGATAGGTACTTGGAGCGCCCATGAATCCCCTTGCTACGTGCCCACAAAGTTAAATATGTGTGTAACGGAAAACTACGATTTTCTCAAAATCTATGTGACTTAGAGTAATCGTTAGAGTTTACTAGAAACGTTTAAATAAACTTCTACTCCCCCTAATTTTTCATATTTTTAGATTCAGTAGATTCGAAAATAGAGGAGGGGGACATATTTTTGCATTACGTTTTCGACAATATCTCTGAAATCTATACTAATAAAAGAAATTTTCGCTCTATGTGTCTGTGTGTGAGTGTATTTCTACGATGGCTAGCAAAATATATCGCACGTAGAAGTCTGAAAATTTAGGTGAGGATAGTACAAAACAGGTCCTGCTGCACTTGGTGCTCAGAACTATAATTTTTAAGGGCCGAGGTCCCTAGGCCCCTTTAAGTTTTTATGTCCTAAATTTTTAATATCTTTTCCAAATTTTACCCGACTTTCTTCGTTTTCGGGGCCAATTCACCATTTAGTTATCCCCCCATTTCGACATTCCAGTTAAGACCCTTACACCTGGGGCCCGGTAGAGGGTTCCTTGAAGTTTTTGTGCCCTAAATTGATAATAAATAGCTTTCTTGTAATCCGATCTTCATTTTTGTGATCTTTTTTCAATTTAGTTATTCTCACGTTTCTATATTCCGGTTAAGACCCTAGCCCCCCCCCCCCCCCCCCCATAGAATCCTATAGGGACCGATTCAGGGCTCCTTGACTTTTTTTGTGCGCCATCCTATTTTCATTCCCTCATTTTTTCACTTTCTCATTTTAAAGTTGAGTCGTGGACTTTTCTCCCAGGACCAATATCCACATATTTTTATCAGGGCTCTATGGCCTTCTTTTAAAACATTTACCCGATTATTGCTCATTTAAAAAAAATATTATTCTAATGATTAATTCCTAACCTATGCTTAATTTTGACATTGAAAATATAAACGCTAAGTACTAACACATTTTAACATGTTAGGTCCCTGCTCTCAACTATCAGTTGGCCTCTTTTGGGATCCCTGATATCCCTCTTAAAAATGGTCCGATTCATTAGCTTTTTTTTCTAAGAACATTATCAGTCCTCCAAGTCCTACAAGAACGACAAAAAAATTTCTATTAATCGCCTTCTTTGGTCCCTTGGTGTATCTTCTTTAAAAATGAACCGAATCGTTTGCAATTTTCTTTAACATAGTTCCAGCTTCCTCGAATTATTTAAAAAATTAATAAAAATATCTTCATACTCAACTACACACCAGTTGAAGCCCTGATGCCATGTGGCCAACTGAAACCACTGAAGTTTTCTCACCATAAATTGTTAATAAATTACCCTCTCTTAATCCGATCTTACTTTTTCCGACACTTTTTACATTGAGTTATTCTTCCGTTTCTACATTCCAGTTAAAATCCTGGGGCACCCTTGGCTCCCATAGGACACGGTTCGGAGACCGTTGAACTATTTGTGCGCTATGCATCCCCCCCCCCCTCAATAATTTTTTCACCTTCTCAGTGCATAATTTTAAAGTTGAATCTTGGACCATTGTCCCCGGTTCAACACCCTCATACTTTTACTGGGACCCTAGGGCTCTTTTTTAAACATTCTTCCACCCCCCACCCCCTATCACATGCGCATTTCTTTAAAATTTTATTCTAATAATTAATTCATATTTTATGCTTAATTTTGACTAAATGGAGATCTAAAGTGCTAAGACGTAATACCTTAAAACATATTTTCATGTTTGGGCGCTGCTCTTAACTATCAGTTGACACCTTTTTGACCCTTTATTATAGCTCTCTTAAAATGGTCCAATTCACTAGCATTTTTTTCTAACAACTTCTTAAGTCCTGCAGTTATTACAGGAACAACAAAAAAATTTCTAAGATTTCAAATGCAGCTACCACCAATTTTGAATACTAATCGCCTTCTTGGGGCCTTTGTTGCAGCTTCTGTAAAAGTGTTCCGATTATATTACAATTTTCCTTAACATAGTTCTAGCATTCTTTAGCTATTTTAAAACTACTAAAAACATTTCTTACACCCAACTACATTGCATATAAGACTCTGACTCACTGAGCCCAGTCCTTCATTATACCTCCGCTACCACCTTTTTTCGAATATTAATCTCCTTTTTTTTTTTTTGCAACAACTTGCTTTTATTTACTACAGCCGTGAATGACAATTCGCGTTACTTTAAAGGTAACTTTATATACAGGATTTCACTCATTTATTAAATATTATTAAAGAATCTCAGGACTCTTAAAATTGGAAAAAATGAAAAAAAAATGACCATTTTCAACATTTAATATCTTAAAATGTATTTGATTTTAACCCATTAACCGCTGACGTTGCGTTCACGCAACAGTCAAAATAATTGCTCATGCAATGAATTAATTACATTCGCACCACTATTTTAGAATTTAAAAAAATGTCTTATTTATTGGCAGAAATTTTGCTATCTATATTATAAAGGACAAACATATCTGTGCGTAACGCATACGTCATTCTGCGAATGGCAACACTTTGAAATTTGAAATGAAATTTCGGTTTTGCAATTTTCTTTACAGCAAATTTTTAAACTTCTAAACACTGCACATTTTAAATTTTTACACTGTTGTATAAGGAAAAAAATGCTCTTTTAAATGCAATTTGTTTGAAAGCTGTATCTCAATTTAATTTTGAGATATTAATTTTTTTGTAGTTTTTAATACATTTTTTGTAATTGTGGCAACGGAAGTCCGCCATTTCTGTTGAAAGTCATGGAGGGTTTAGAGGGAAAATAATCCCCGAGTACAGAAAATAATATATTACTGTAGCTTTTGTTGCCGTTTTCTCATAAAAACTGAAAAAAAAAATTGAAATTGCAATGCGTGCTATGTCAGCGATTTTTTAAGTTTCCAATTCAAAGCCATTTTCAATTTTTACACCGTCAAATAGAGAAAAAAAATCTACTTTCAAATGCAATGTGTTTGAAAATTGTATCTTAATTGACTGAGTTGTTACGGTTTTTAAAGTAATTAGCTGCCCGTGGCGACCAGTTTGGTCTCCCTTAAATGGAATGCTAGGCATTATATCGTGTTACTTTTATTCATAATTTAATTTACTTGCTCAATCCTTCGCCAAATTGGAAGATTCTGATAGAGAAATCAAGAACTCGGTATTTTTATGTTAGTCGGGCACAGGTGATAAATCGCAAAACATAGTACCCGTCGTATTTTTTCATATTTCTAAAGAAATATGAAATATTAAGTTAAAATATAACCCTTTCACTCATTTTAAAATGGATAACTTTAATTTAAAACTGAAGCATTTCAAATTCACGAATTTCACTTTAAAAAAAAATCTTTAAAAAAGGAAAAAGAAAAGAAAAGAATAAATACCATAAACCATTTAATCTCAACATCAAAGCATTGTTTTAATTTACACCTCGAAAAATAAAAAATGCTGCTGGCGAGTTAAAAAATGCTATTGGCGATAATTGCGCCCAGCTAATATGAAAGTACGAACTTTTTGCGATTATAGCAACTTTTATGTAGTATTATTCGAAAAAAATATTTTAATGAAATAGGTTGCCAGAAAATATGTTGCCAAATTTCTTTTCTCGCCATGGACCTTTTCTCTATTTCCCCAAGTACCTATACTGGAAAAGTACCTTCATTTATTTATTTATTTGTTGTATTTTAAATTAGATGAATAAAAGACGGCACAGGTGTCATATACGCACTACGTTGGCGCGACTTTTTTCTGACGCCAATGTCGTATACGCACAGAGGTACTTAAATGGCGCCAAAGTGTCGTTATTTTGCTTGATATGGTAGCCCGCATGTTGTTGTTTATTTATTAATAAATTGTTTATTTACTTTTATTTTATTTTTTTAATTATATAAATTGTTTTGCTCTATAGTTATTAATTAAACTTTTTTTTTATTTATTGTTATTCCCTTTTTAAAAATATTACACAATAACCAATGAGATGCGTTACATTCAGGTGTTGCCATTAAACAATTAACAAATAATCGCGATTTCTGTGCCACCTACGATAGCATAAAATATATAGATTTTCAAGCATGAATTATTTTTTAATTTATCTATCCCGTGTAGCTCGATTACGAAAGATTAATCTCCCTTAAAAAAATGTAAAAAGTTCAGCATTTGTTTCCGTCTAATGTTGCATAACAAAATTAAAACTTCCTCTATAGAAAAATTAATAAAATAATGTAAATAAGAAAACAATTTAACAGACATGTGATTGAACCACGTGCTTAAAGCACTGAAATGATCGGAAAAACTGCCGTAAGTCGTAAAATCTTGGGCTAATAACTCCTGGCATGCGCTGACATGTGAAAGTATCGCTTTTAATAAAATTTAAAACTTTATTTGATTGCATAATTGATATTTTTCAGATAAAAATTCTTTTTGATGTTAGTGGGCAATCTAAAATATATATTACATGTAAAATAAAAAAAAAAAAAGAATGGTTTTCACCTATACTCTGCAACCCGAGGAGCTCGGGTTCGATCCCCTAGTTTTAGTAAAGCGAAATTTACCTTACTGAATTTGTGGTGGGAAACTACTTTCAACAAGAAATTTGAATATTTCTATCGTAATAGTTTTGGTGGTTAATGGGTTAAGACACAATTTTAATCGGGATAAAAGATATATGTTGTTTTATTTCAAATTTTTAAAAAATTGCAAGATGCAGAATTAGCATTTACAGGGGGCTCTAAACTGTCAGACTTTTGACGAGCTGAAAATCGGCATAAGATATTACGCGCAGGATTACAAAATAAATTTTGCAACTAGAATGAAAATTTTTGTACCTACTTCAGATTGTAATAATTACCCTGAAACTAAATAAATTTGCATTTAAAGCACTTTTATATTTTTAATATGAAGTTTTATTTAGATAATGAAAAATTAAAAAAAAATTCAATCATATAATCACTTTAAAAAATATTTTTTAACAATAAAAAATTTTAGGTTCGGATTATACAGACTAACATGAAACATACGTTTTAAAATTTTCATAAAAAAAATATTCAGAAATTTTCGAGATATCGTGTGCGTAATGCCTAAAAACGTCATTTGGAGAAAAATTACTTCAAAGTTTCGGAAACGCCGCTTTAGCTATTGAGCGGGCATAATTCTAAAAGCCATAACTTCTGTTCCAGTTAGAATTTTAAAGAAACAATTATATCAAAATGTTCAGAAAAGATAGGAATTTCACATCTAATAAAATTAAAATTTCGAAAATTTTAAAGGTTTAAGAGTTCTGAGACCCATCAAAAGTAATTCATGAAATTTACAGGGAAGGGGGGGGGGGCAAGGTCAATCAACGGGATTTGGTTCTTCAGCTTAGATTTCAATTCAGATACTTTCGGTATTATGAAAATTTATCTTAGACTTTAGTTACCAACATTTTCGAACATTAATGGTGCATTCGTTTTTCGGATTCTATGGGCTGGATTACTACGAGGTTTGACTCACTGAACTTGTGTTTCGATTATCTCCGGCACGTGCGGAGCACTTCCAGTATATGATGTCTTAGGTAGCGTGAAACCAAGGTCACAAGTTCGTTCGGAAAGGCATTTGTTGGGAACACAATAGACGCTGCGGAAGGCATTGGGGCCCCCCGAATTTAGGTTCCTTTAATAGATTTTCAAGAGATATAAAATCATACAATCTTGAGTTATTATAATGAGACCTGGGAAACGCCGGGCGGTTCAGCTACTATAATACCTAAAATTAAAACAAATGTTTTTTTGAGATCGGCGTTACGAGAGCTTTCACACGATACCCCACATGATATATAAAAAAAAAATATATTTTCAAGTAACTTAATTAGCCTTCCTACATTTTTCTTAAATATATTTGTAAATAATTAATATGCTTTAAATATATGGGTCAACAGCCTTTATTACTTCTGCCAAATTTGAACTTTTCACGTTCCATAGCTTATGATAAAAACAGCTGTGACGGCTGTGCACAAAAACGTAGCCGCTAGACTCCTTAATAAACCTAGACTGGACACTGGATTCTTTACAATCACAACTGGAATGGCATTATTTTGTATTAGCATCTTACAAATGAGAAGTGGCTTTAAACCTCACTGAAGCTTAGTGGTACTAATAAGGGAGTAATCGGCTAAAGTCTTGGGGAATCAGTTGCGGTCCACTGCTATATATTTTTTCAAACTATTTCGCGCAACGTTTACGTTTGGTATACGTAAAAAGAAAGAACTGTCACGTCTGAAACTTTGTTTTTTTTTCTAATTCGAAGATCAATACTTTGTCTATTAACAATCTTATTTCGATTTCTATGATTATTTACGAAGTTATAAGGATAAATGTCTGTTTGTGTTATTTCTTGTCCCCATTTATGTATTCTTTTATATTCGAATATTATAATGAATCAATTTTTTTAAACAATATCGTGAGTTTTCTCTAAAAAAAAAAAAAAAAAAAAAAATGGGTTAAGTACTCCGATCAGTAAGAGTCATAACCCAACTAGAAATCTATATGAACATGACCCGCAACGAAACAATTAGCGCCATGGGCAATTTTCAAACATTTTCCGAACCCCTCATGCGACGTATCATCTGAAAAAAACCCTTGACCACTTATTCATTTTATGAACCTCGCTTCCTCCTCTAACAAATTTAGCGCTTCCGGGGGCCACTTTTGTAACTTTTTCAAAATAGTTGCGTTTTTGAAATACAAAGACATGTCTGGACAGATAGTTAAACAGATGTGAAAGCAGTGAAATACTCTAAATTTCGCATTTCCTCATAACTATTAAATAATAAAAATAATTTATAAGAATGATGTTTTTTATTTTCTAATACACAATACTTTTTCCAAGATCAACTTTGTGTTTTACCTAATTTGCCTAAAAAATGACTCATTTTCTATAAAGTTAATCTTTGTTTATTTCCACACAAATAAATAGCCTTTTTCTTTTACTTCATCAGAGGGTATTTCTTTTTTTATAACAAAGTTGGCAGTGACTTCCAAGGAAGAATGATGATTAAAATTTAAAATTTATTCCATATAAAATTTTAAATTCTTGAGTCGCTTCCCTTATTTTCAAGCAAAGTTTATTTTTATAACAGGGAAGTTCAGGAAAATAAATATTACAATGAAAAAAAGGTGATCAAATTTGAGCATTTCACAGAAAAACTAAGAAAATTCTGGAATGTTTTGTTGCACAATCGCTTCATTTTCATCAACAGATTGTCTTATCTGATGAGTTGTTTTGCAGTTAGAAGTCAAAATAAATAAAAAAATATTTCAAACTTTCACTTCACGATCGTTTAATTTAAAACTTTTGAATGATAAATTATTTTATGTAGAATTTTACTTTGAAGAAAACTTCTATTTTAAAAACAAAACTTTTGTTATTGTAAATTTTCATTAAGAGAGAAAACTCTTGCTCTAAACAAGTAGTTTGTTAAATAGAGTCTTTCAAATCACTAAATAAATTTTGAAATACATAAAATTTAAGCTCTAAATTAATAAAATATATTTTATATAAGTAAATATATTTTTTAATTTATTCTATGACAGTGAAAGATACAAAATTAATTAAAAATCTAATATTATTCTCAAAATTACAGGATATTACTATGAACAAAACATTTTATCTGATATTTTATACAGTAAGTGGGGAAGTTTTTTGATAGAATTTGGTGAATTATGTATTATTATGGATTTTGTAAATAATTAATTGAATTCTCTCAGCGGCAGAACTAAATACAAGATATATTACTCCTTTTGCATGTACAGTAGTAGAATAAAAAATTAAACACCGCTACTAACTCTGCAACAAATAACTGTTGAAAAAAGTTAGTGGTACCAAACGGTTGGAAATAAAATCTACTTTTAAATTATGTATATAAAATTGCTTAGGGGCACATCTACATATCAAAAGAAACCATAAATGTGTTTTTTTTTTCAATAGCAATACCCTGGTTTGATACCATAAATAAATTCCAGACTCTTCAATCAGCCTAAATACAAATTTTCATGAAATTCGTACGATTAGTTTAAGAGAAATTAATTATTTTAAAAGGAGCCTATTTTAGGGGCTGTATCCAAATTGAAGTTCGTTACGCGATTTTCGAAATGCTACAAAAAGACCTATTGACTTCTATTAATGTATTATGTTATGCCAATATGACCAATTCACTTACTTAATATGTTTCGATATTGCCAGTCCAAATGTTTCAATAAAATGAGTTAAATATTATTTTTTTCAAATTATCCTTTTCTGCACATTATAGACGGCTCTTTAAACCACCATTTTGACGTTAAATAACGCACGTTTAACAAACAATTTCAAAACTAGTTGGATGAAAATTTTGAAATTTTGAATTCGCATAAAGCAAGGCATGATAAATATAAACCTATCAAAAAAAATTTAAGTTGCAATTCATATTGTTTGCGAATATTAATTTCATAATTCACATTATAAAATTTTTAACACTACAAATTCAAAGTATTTATGTTTGAGCTTTTTAGTATTATAACCAAACTAAAAATTATCACATTAGGATTATAATTTCAGAAAATATTAAACTGTAACTTAACATTAGAAGTTCTAAAATTTGAATATTTATAATTCAAAAGCTTATGACCGAAATTACTTAAAATTCTATATCTAGGCATAGATCGAACCGAAGATTTAGAATATGTTGTCAGAATTGGATGTTGCCATTGATAAAACAGAGTTTGGTCTTGGCTTGATTCGTAAATGGCGCCCTAAGCAAATTTTATATGCAGCTTATAAAAGCAGACTTTATTTCCAATCGTATGGTGCCAGTAACTTTCATCTACGAAAATTTGTTGCCGAGTTAGTAGGGGATGTTTACTTTTTTTCGCCGACTGTATATCTACTGAAATATCTCAGGAAGGCGAAGCGTCACGTGTGAGATACTTGCCAACTGGACGTGATTAAATGTAACCAGAAAGTTACATTTATCAAGAGTTATGCAAATGTGAGCGTGATTTTGAGAAATGCCCCAAAACCCGAATCTTGTAGATTTTCCCTGTTCACCATCAAGCACATATAGAGATACGAAATCACCATCTACTGAGTGAATTTGTTTGAGCTCAGGCGACCTGTACGGTTTAGCTTTTTCTGTGCAATATAGTGTCGTTTATGTGAGGTATTTTATGCCGCAACTTCGGAATATTATTCCTGTTTTTCTACTGTTTTACACTATTACTTCTGATGTAATACAGTTTTATTTGATCTGTAAAATTGCTGTACATTCTGGAATATTCTTACGAAAAAAGTAAGGATATTTCGAAAGAATTGTGCTTTGTATTCAATTATGTGAACAATAAATTTGGAACACTAGCAAGTTTTGCATAAATACTTCCGAATATTCGACGCATCTTATTTTTAACTAATTGCTCTATATCTTATTTTTTTATATAATAATAATTGTGTCAGCATCACTAAGAGTAATTTGAAGTATTCTTGTTACACAGCCATTTATTCAGTCCATGGATGGTTTTCTATCAACGCTTGAATAATACTATTTTTAAAGGCTTCAATCAGAAATTTCCTCAAACTTTTGATCACGGACAAGGAGAGGCATCTGTTTTCAACAGTCTGTAAATCTACTAAAATTTGCAAAAAAAATTTCTTTGTGGTAGATTTTTCTTGAAAATATTCGATTACACGTTTGTGGCAGAGATAGTGATTTATATAAACAAAATAGTGCAAATAGATGGTGGAAACCCATAAGCGTTCGCTTGCTTCGAACTAGAGTTTTATTTCACGATTAAACCTTCGTTAAAATACACTGGGTGAAACATTTTACTTACAGTCCTGGACTTCTAGAAAAGTTGATGATGTATTTCTGTCGATATTACACAAAACGCCTAAAATTAGAAGTATTCAATGACTCCTCCCCTTATAGTTCATTTATTCAACATGTATTTCAATTCTGTTTGTAACGTACCAATAACTGTAGGCGACATTTAACCCGAGATTACTTGCGCAGGATATAACATACCCGGTTGCACACGATTATTACATTACACACCACTATTTTTCGAAAAGTATTCTTCAAATTATTTTATCGCAGACTTTGTCAGCAAAGTCAACGATTAAATAGCATTATGATTTTTATTTGAATTTATTGGTGGCAAATATAAATCACACATATCCTGGATATGCGCAAGCATTCTCGGTTTAAATGAACTGTACTCTATGAAGCATTTAACACAGTAACTTCTAAACCAGTTGTCAAACAAATCTGTCTGTAACATATAATGGAAATAAGATTCTAGAGAGTACGCTTTAGACACCTGTTTGTAAATAAGAAAACCTCAAATAAACTTCTTAGAGTTTCGAAAAAACAATACTATTTGTTTATTATGGCAAAGGCAAAATGTACTTGCACTTTCAAAGAATAATCTATCTAATATAAAATAAGGCTATGATTATGTATTTTCTTGGTTTGCATAGTAACTTTAATTGAAATACGTACTAAAAGTTATGTAGAAAACATGTAGAAAAAGGACAAACACACTCATTTCAAAGTCTATTGACTAATTATTGCATTTGAGACTATGCCAGCATAAATATCATATGTCTACCCTATATATATAAAATCCTAATGAAACGAATTTATGAAACGGATATTATGAAACGGCTGAAATGTAGCGAATTTATGAAACGATTCTTTAAAACGGCTGATTGAACGACTGATTATGTTTCAAGGCGATTTCTCCTAAAATATGGAATATTTTGCGATGAAATTAACACCAAAAATTTATATTGATACGCAGATCTCAAAACTGGTATTAGAATTTTGAAATTTGAATTAGTTTTCAAAATATTAATTTTTTTCTAATTTTTAATACATTTTTCTAATGATGGGAACTCAAATTTTAATCATAATAGATATTTTTTTTCATTTTTCAAAAAAGGTTATTATTTTAAACAAATTTGGCGTCCAGTTTTGCCTCTCCTAAATGTATGCAAAGACATGTATCATGTAACTTTTATTCATAATTCAATTTACTTGAACAATCTTTCGCCAAATCGAAAGATTCTGATAGAGAAATCAAGAACTCGGTATTTTTATGTTAGCGTGACGCAAGTGATAAATCACCAAACTTTTTCCCCGTCGCATTATTTTTATATTTCATTAATTTCATTTAAAATATAATACTTTCATTCATTTTATTTAAAATACAAAACGCACCAGAGTACCTAATTGGCGCCAAATTGGCATTATTTTGATTGACATGGTAAGCCGGCTATTGTTGTTTATTTAATAATAAATGTTTATTTACTTTTATTTCTTTTTAAAATTATTTAAATTATTTTGTTCTATAGTTATCAAGTATTATCATTTTTTTTTGTTATTTCCTTTTGAAAATAATAGAAAATAATTCAAAAATACGGTACTACTTAGTTATTCCGTCGATCAATTTTGCCAAAATATATAAATCGCCGAATAATACAAATTGACATAATTTTTATTTTAAATAACGAAAGAACAAATAAATTCGTATAAAATTAATAAATATACAAATAAAACGTCGAAATAAAAATCACTTGATGAAGTAAACACGTGCAACTTGCTTAAAGTCAAGTGAATGCGACATACACGATCAACCATTATTGGCATTTATTCTTATAGTTTGGCGATAGATTTTTAGTCGACGGGATAACTAAATAGTACCAAAAATACATATGTAACTGGTATTCAAAAACGAGGTTTTCGCCACATTTTCGTAAAAGAAAAAAAAAATTACGCCAAACCTGCGGTGCGTATATGACATCTGGCTAAATATTAAATAATGCAACAAACCATGACATTTAATTTCAACTTCAAATCAATGTTTTAATTTATCACTCGAAAAAAAATGCTAACTGACGAGTTCAAAAAAAGCTACTGGCGAGATTTGCACCCGGCTAGCGTAACAATACCAAAAATTCTTTGCGACCATGGCAACTTTTATGTAGTTTTATTAGAAAAAATTTGGCTTTTTAATCAAATGGAAAACTTTCGGCACAGATGTCATATACGGCCCCATATCGGCGCGATTTTTTTCTGACGCCAATGTCATATACGCTACGAGTACTTAACTGGCGCCAGAGTATCATTATTTTGCTTGATATGGTAAGCCGGATGTTGTTGTTTATGCTGTTGTTGCTTTCCCAGATTGGCGTATATGACATCTGTTCCAAACTTTCATATGTAAGGCAAAGGGCCGTATTTGTTTATGGCAGTTGAGGACTTGAACTATTATAATATAGATGAAATGATGAATATAGATGAAAATGATGAAATAGAATAATATTTGGGGTGACTTATCATCTGTGCCTGGCTAACATTAAAGTACCAAAATGGCACCTAGAGTATAAAAAGCGATGTGATCCGCCCAGAACTCTTGATGATAGTCACATGACTTAGGCTCTTGTTATAGAGATCGTTTTAAAATACCGGGAGACAAAGACTCTGTGTACTTAATTCATTTTATTTTAGCTTCTTTTCACATGTTTAACTGATCCTCTTTAATCAAAACGAAAAACCATTGGACGTCTTAACAGCAACTGATTCGGCCTTAAATTTTTGCAATCAAAGGGAATTGAATGGAAACTCGTTTACAAGGAGATCTGCACAGCTTTTTTCAGTATAATTCAATCTTCTCTAATATTTTTAAAACCCATCAGGTTAGCGTATTTTTAGATTCTGCGGTGTCTGAACGGGAATTGGCGAGCGTAGCTTGCAGGGGGCAGAGCCTCCTAATTTATATATAAAGAAACAAGTTTTAATTATTTAAAGGAGACTTTTATATTTTAACGAAATCAGTGGGCGTTAACATGCGTCATAGTTATTCTTGTCTTTTGCAAAGCGAGATTAAATAGCTCTATTATTCTGGATACTGAATTTAGAGGCGGAATTGGTTACCATGACATCAAATATTTTATTATTGTCTCTGCGAATGATAGCTACTGTCAAAACTATTGAATATTATTCCATTTTTTTATTTCTCTTACATCTTAAATGTTGTACGGTGACCCACCTCGCACTTACTACGTTGTGGTTTCGGATAATAAAACATGCCTTGTTCGTCACTATTACTTTAATTTTCTTGAAGAGAAACTGTTTGTTAAAACTATTGTATGTAATTAAAACGTTGTACATCAGTATGCATGTTATTTAATATAAATATGTAAGATCTGTGTACGTACATGTATATGTAAGAAACTGATAGTTACAGTAAATGGACAACGACAGTTCAAAATCAGTGGAGTATCGGTTACATGCTGCAGTAACCTGCTACTGGGTGACACAAGATGTCTGCATGCTACGCGTTGGAGGGTGGAATAAGATAATGCGATAAGGCGGAAGTTGATAAGATACTAAGTCATCTTGTGTGGGGAGGGAGAATATTTATGATCATAATAAATTATATTTATTTATTTATTTATTTTCGAACTTAGTGAATTTTCAACGTAGAATATGAAGTGTTTAATTCAGAGCATACAGTCAAAAGAAAATTTTAAGAATTAAAAATGCATTTATTTGGCTTCACCACTCTGGTGCGTAAATAAAATCTGCCAATATGGCTACGTTTTAATTCTTTTTTAACACATTTCAACAAAGTTGAAAAGTGATTCTCTGCCGGTTATCTGTTCGGCATGTCTGCCCGTTTGTCCACACTTTAACTCACGTGAGTATTTTCGGATTTCCATACAATTGAAATATGTTAATGCTTAACATGACATGTTCAGTATTGCACATGAAGTGCGCAGCATAAATAATTAATTTACAGGGGTACGCAAAAGAATTCCATTACAATATGGTATATGGGGGAAAATGGTTTGCAGAGTATTTTAATGAGATTACACTATTTCAAATGTATTGAAACTGATATATATCACTGAATTTCACAGCAAGACTATTACGATAGCATACATCATTTATAGCATTCTTGTTTATTTAGAGAGGCACACAAAGGAAATCGGTTACTGCACTGTCTTTGAGCAATAATTGCTGGAAGTGCGTTTTCAAATTAAGTATGAGATTTTGAAATTTAACAAATTTTTTGCTTGTTAATCGTTGTATATAAATTCTATACCTCGTATACAGGGCTTCACAAAAGATTTCACTTACCATCCTCCTTATTACCCGAAGTCACTGTAGGAAATTTTTCAAAAGAAGCTTGTATTTCTTAATTGAACTAAATTTTTGCATGCATATGATTAACAGATACAAAGATATATATAACATAACGGGATGCTCAAAATATTCGGATAATTTTTCCAACTGTAGAGGGGAATTGCTAAAATTATGACTTCAAAAGCGTTATGCGTTTCCAAATGGTTCAATTAGAAATCCTATTTCAACTTATTAAACTATGGCATTTTGTTACATTATTTTGAATGTGTTGGAAAATGTTTCATAACCTATGCTTGACGCATATTTTTCTTTCTTGTTTTACACATAAAATGTTTTTTTTAACCCTCTGACCGGCCAGCAAAAGAGCAAAATTGTAATGTTGTCTTTTCTGTATTTTTCCAAAAATGCAAAAAAAAAAGATTGTTTTTCCAACATGATATAAAAAACTTAATTACGTATAGGAATATAACATAATAAACGATGGCATTTTGTTACATTATTCTGAATGTGTTGGAAAGTTTTTAATAATCTCTACTTGAAGCATAATTTTCTTTTTGTTGTTTAAACTTAAAACATTAGAACAACGGCACATAAAATTCGGGGAGGTGTAATTTATCAAACTGCAAATATTAGAAGCTTTTTAAAATCCCCCTTTTATGTTTATTTATATTCCGGAGCTGTTTTATTAATGTGATTCACACAGAAATGTCTCCTTCGGGATCCTTTACTTTATCATCGCTTGAATCTGATTTACTGACAGAAATGTAAATAATCCATAAAACGTATCACTCCGCGGGTAAATAGCATAAAACCCACAGAAATGTTAAGTCTGAAGAAAATTTTTTGTTGTAAAGCTGACTTGAAAATAAAACGTTGCCAAAGAAAACCTTATTTCAAGAAGAGGAAATTGAATTTGAAGAGTTGATTCCTGAATGTAAATATTTTTCTACGGAAGTAGTGAAAATTCCTTATTGGATATAATCTTGGTCAATTTACAATTTTAAATATAAAATTAATAACCTGTTTCCGAAATTTTATTGATATATAAAGAATCGCAAGTTGCTTCTGCATTAGCGCTTTATTTTTAAGGCAGAAGTTTTATTAAAACTATAAAAAACTAGTCGGTTTGGCAATCCGAAAACTTTCTCCTATCTCATACATGTTAATACTTCACAATTTGCTATATCAGTGCCAAAATTAAATGTCAATCTAAGCCCATCATGAGGATGCTAAATATATGAAATTCCGCGCATTATTTTTTCAGATATGACTATTGCTAAAATCGTACAAATCATGCAAAATGCAGTATAGCAGATCAACCTGTGTGTGTTTACACCAAAAACTAATCAGCAACAACTTATGACAACGTCTAACGGAATCTGAAGTGTGAAAATCCGTGTGTTAATTTTTAAGATAGAGCTATTGCAAAAATCGTGAAAAATCCAGTATCCGCAGTCTACTGGGTGACTGACACGAAAACCTTATCAGCAACAACTTGTGTCAACTCTGAAATTAGATGAAAATTCGTGCATTAGTTCTTGAGATCTAGTGCGAAATGTGCAAAATGCAGCATAGCAGCGCCACCTGTTGAGTCAATTACATCAAAACATAACCAGCATCAATATTTATCAAGGTATATCTGAATCTGAAATTTGATGAAAATTCGTGGATTAGTTCTTGAGATAGAGCTATTGCAAAAATCCTAAAGAATGCAGCATAGCAGCGACAGCTGTTGAGCTATTGACACCAAAATGTAATCAGCATCAATTTATATCAAGGACTAACAGAATCTGAAGTTTTAGGAAAATCCGTGCATTAGTTCTTGAAATAGAGCTAGTGTAGTAAGCGGGAAAAATGCAGCATAGCAGCACTACCTGTTGGGCGATATACGCCAAAAACTAATGAGCGCCAGATTATATCAGGTACTAGGCGAATCTGGAGTTTTATGAAAATCCGGGCATTAGTTTGTGAGATAAAGCTATCCATCAACAGGATTCTAAAGGTATGGATTCATTGAATTGTGTACATTTAAAACGAGATATAAAAATCGCATTTTTCAAACATATTTGAATTTCGGCACCCAATTCTCGTAGATGTCTGCAACTAAAGTTCCCAACCCAAACAGCATAAAAGCGACACTTCTTCGGTAGTATACACCCAAGACTAATACGGATATTTTTACGTGAAAGTATAACAAAATATGAAGTTTGATTAAATTCCTGCATTAGTTTTTGAGATACAGCTATGACGAAAATCGTGAAAAATGAAGCATAGCAGCACCACATGTTGAGCTATTTACACAAAAAACTAATCAGCACGAATTTATATCCAGGTTTAACTGAATTTAAAGTTTTCTAATTTCCATGCGTTCTTGAGTTAGAGCGCCCATAAAATTTTTGTCCCATACAGACAGACAGACATTTTCTAAAAACACTCAAAGCGTGTTCAGAACCTTCTAAAACGTATAAATCAGTCAAAAGACGAAAGTCAAAATTTATTACGAATCCAATACTTTCTTCTCGTAAAGATCTTAAAATAAATATTCATAATCATTGTTACAAAAACTATTTAAAAAAATTCTTAAAATAAATATCCATAACCATTGTTACGAAAAACATGATCAGTTAACCTACAAAACAATTACATTAAAAATTTCTTCTAGAAAACAGTTAAATTAAATGTAAATTAAAAGTAGCATTAACAAAAATTTGTGTTTTAAGAAACTTATTAACATTAATAAATTATTATTATTTTCGAATTTAAAAACTAACGCAACGTTTTTAATGCCGGAAAACGCTGAAAATTCGTAAAATTTAATATCATATTTCGGTGCGTTTTAATCGTAAAGAATGATAATTTTT
Organism: Maratus speciosus; assembly: GCA_963932465.1. Classification (NCBI taxonomy): domain Eukaryota; kingdom Metazoa; phylum Arthropoda; class Arachnida; order Araneae; family Salticidae; genus Maratus; species Maratus speciosus. Next base: position 283,979,723 of record OZ010788.1, read on the forward strand.
TATTCTGATTCTTAAACACAAAACAATATTTTTCTAAATAAAAGTTATGAAAAAAAGGGCTATATATAAAAAGAAATTTCGCATTTCAGTATGAGTACAGTTCTTCCTAAGACTACAGAAAGGATCTTCTCCATGTAGAATATATAGTTTATTTACAGGACACTTAAAAAAATTTCGTTACATTATGGGCTATGGGGATAATTTTACTGAAGTGTATTTTAATGATGTTACACTATTTCAAACACAAAGAAATTGATATGATTTCATGAGAGTAGTAAGGCATGCTTCCTGTAAAATATGGCGTGTAAAGCATCTATCATTCATTTATGTGATCACACGTAAGAATTTAATTACACAATAATCTACAGGGAAAAATCGTTTCCAGCGTGTTTTAATGGTGTTATATTGCATTAAAAAATTTTTCACGTAGAATATAGGTTGCGTAACATTTATCATTCGTTTGCACACTGTAAAAAAAAATCTGTGAAGTTACTAAAGTTTTTCTAGGAAACTGGGATTCCTAGAACTTTTCATGTAACGGCAACAACAAAATTTCTTGTAACAAACACACTTTGCGCCGAAAATCAAAAAATCTGTAAGGTTACTAAGAATTGTTTTGGAAACTGGGATTCCGAGAACTTTTCATGTAACTGCAGCCAGGGTTACAAATAAAAGTTTAGTAAGATTACTGAAATTTTAGCAGATTCATTTGTAAATTTACAGATTTTTGTAGCTTTACAAAAACTAGTTTTGTAGATTTGCAGCTTTTTTCGTACAGTTACAGGTGAAAGTTTAGTAAGCATGTAACTTTACATCTGTAGAACTACAGATTTTTTTTTACAGTGCAGGGACACACAAAAGAAGTAGTTTGCAGTACTGTTTTCGAGCATACAGTACTGTCTTCATTTCAGGAAATGAGTTTTCAACTACAGTTTGGCTTTTATAGGTTTAACTAGGGGGCTCTGCCACCTGCAAGCTACGATCGCCAACCCCCGTTCAGACACCGCAGAATCTAAAAACACGCTAATCTGATGGGTTTTAAAAATATCAGAGTAGATTGAATTATACTGAAAAAAGCTATACAGATCTCCCTGTAAACGGGTTTCCATTCAATTCTCTTTGATTTCAAAAATTTAAGGGCGAATCAGTTGCTGTTAAGACATCCAATGGTTGTTTACGTTTTTGATTAAAGAGGATCAGTTAAACATTTGAAAAGAGGCTAAAATAAAATAAATTAAGTATACACAGTCTTTGTCTCCCGGTATTTTAAAACAATCTCTATAACAATAGCCTAAGTCATGTGTCTATTATCAACAGTTCCAGGCGGACCACTTCGTTTTTTATACTCTAGGAGCCATTTTGGTACTTTAATATTAGCCAGACACAGGTGATAAGTCGCCAAATATTATTTTATCGCCATCATCTCATCTATATTATAATAGTTCAAGTCATCAACTACCATAAACAAATACGATCTGATCCATTCGCCGTTCATATGAAAGTTTGGCACAGATGTCATATACGTCCTATATTGGCGCGATTTTTTAACGACGCCAATTTAGGGAACGCATCAACAGCTTAAACAACAACATCCGGCTTACCATATCAAGAAAAATAACTATACTTTTGCGCCAGTTAAGTGCCCGTTCCGTATATGACATTGGCGTCAGAAAAAAATCACGTCAATATAGGATCGTAAGTTTTCCATTTTGATTAAAAAAAAAAAAAAAAAAAAAAAAAAAAAAAAAAATTCGAATAAAACTACATAAAATTTCCATGGTTGCAAAGGATTCTTGGTACTGTTACGCTAGCCGGATGCAAATCTCGTCAATAGCTTTTTTTCAACTTGCCAGTTACCATTTTTTTTTTCGAGTGGTAATGTTTGGCCAGATGTCATATACGCACAGCAGGTTTGGCGTGATTTTTTATTTTTTTTTTAACGAAAATTTGGCGAAAACCTCATTTTTAAATACCTCTTACATATGCATTTTTGATATTACTTAGTTATCCCATTGACCAAAAATCTATCGCCAGACTATAAGATTAAATGCCAATAATGGTTTATCGTAAATGTCACATTCACTTGACTTTAAGCAAGTTACACGTGTTTATGTCATCAAGTGATTTTTATTTCGACTTTTTATTTGTATATTTATTAATGTTATACTAATTTATTTGTTCTTTCGTTATTTAAAATAAAAATTATGTCAATTTGCATAATTTGGCGAGTTTTTTGGCGATTTATAGAATTTGGCGAAATTGGTCGACGGAATAACTAAGTAGTACCGTGTTTTGTAATTATTTTCTATTATTTTCTAAAGGAAATATAAAAAAAAAATAATTAATTATAGAATAAAATAATGTATATAATTTATAAAACGAAATAAAAGTAAATAAACATTTATTATCAAATAAACAACAATAGCCGGGTTACCATGTCAACCTTTTCTGAAATACGAAAAAAAAAATATCTGTTTGATTAAAATTTGAGTTGCCATAATTAGAAAATGTATATAAAATTAGAAAAAAATTAATATTTTGAAAACTAATTCGAATTTAAAAATTCTAATACCAGTTTTGAGATCTGCGGATCAATGCTGATTTTTGGTGTTAATTTCATCGCAAAGTATTCCATATTTTAGGAGAAATCGCTTGAAACATAATCAGTTCTTTAATCAGTCGATTCATTTATGCGTTTCATAAATTTGTTTCATATATCCGTTTCATAAATTCGTTTCATTAGGATTTTATATATATAGGATAGACTAAATTTTTAAATATTAAATGGTGTCCAAAAGTTCTATAGATGAATTCAGGGCGGTACAAAGAATTAGAAAGTATTTCTTCTGTGAGAATGAATTGTTTAAGTGTGTTGTTTATTTGTATAATGCAGTGTTCAGTTGACCTATATTTTTTACACTAAAATATGTTTGTAGATTATAAATAAATTTACATACAGGGCCACGCAAAGGACTGTATATAGTACCGCTTACGGTAATTGATGGAATGTCTTTTTTATTTGTGTTGTGCGTTTTCCCTGTAAAGTAAATTTTAACTTATTACCTGACGTGTATGAAATTCTGCAGATGACATACAGCGTTGGTAAAACATTTCCGTCTATTGTCGGAAATTTCTGAACATGAATTTTCAACAATGTTATGCCTTTTTAAACTGAACTAACTTTTATATATTATGTAAATATTCATGCTAATATACAGAATGTCCCCGAAGTAATGGGACAAACTTTAGGAGGAGGTAGAGGACATCACAAGGATTCAGATTTGCATAGCAACCCAGGGTCGGTAACGCTTTCCTGTCGTAATAGTGACGACACAAAACACAAGAAAGAAAGGACACGAACAGGGAGAGAAAACATATTTATTATTCTTAGTACACTGTAAAAAAAAAATCTGTGAAGATACTAAAGTTTTTCTCGGAAACTGGGATTCTTAGAACTTTTCATGTAACGTCAACAACAAAATTTCATGTAACAGACACACTTTTGCGCCGAAATCAAAAAATCTGTAAGGTTACTAAGAATTTGTTTGGAAACTGGGATTCCGAGAACTTTTCATGTAACTGCAGCCAGGGTTACAAATAAAATTTTAGTAAGATTACTGAAATTTTAGCAGATTCATTTGTAAAGTTTACAGATTTTTGTAACTTTACAAAAACTAGTTTTGTAGATTTGCAGCTTTTTTCGTACAGTTACAGGTGAAAGTTTAGTAAGCATGTATTTTTAACATCTGTAGAACTACAGATTTTTTTTTACAGTGTTCTGCAAAAATGCCGGGACAATGCTGGAAAGTGTTGAGGAACTTGTTGCACGCATCGTGGCAGCTGCTGGGGAAAATCCGGGGCACTTCCAGTATTTTCGAGAACATCAGATCTTCCATACGCCAGAGATGCGCTTCCATGCATCACCGCCGAGGTCGTAATTTCGAACACCTACTTTGATGACGATCGTTGTCCCTTTAATGTTCTTTCTTCTTAGTTTTTTGATGTACTAAGGATAATAAACATGTGTTCTCCTCTTATTCGTATCCTGTTTTTTTTGTGTTTTGTGTCGTCACTACGCGCCAGGACAGCGCTTCCGACCCTGGGTTGCTATGTAAAATCTGAATCTTTGTGATATCCCCTACCTCCCTTAAATTTTGTCCCATTACTTCTGGGGCACCCTGTATAGACATCATACGTTGCTAAACAAAATAATAAGAGTACCCAATCAACTATTGACCCTAATTACTGAAAATGGGTTTTCAAATGTATTATGAGTTTTCTGGAATTGTTTATTTAAGATATAATATTGCACTTATTAAACTGTGCATTTAAATTACAGTATTCTGGGTGTGTGGGAAAGTGTTTCAAAGTCCATACCAGAAGCATGATATTTCTTTCTTTTATAAACTTTCTCTTGTTTATATTATCACAGGTACATTTTAAAAACGAAAAATAATACCTTTTTGCCCACATAAACCTCATATGAAGTTCGTTTCGTAGTTTTAATAAATGTAAGATTTTTTAATTCTATATTGTTTGTTCTTAATAGGGTGTTAAAAATTATTTTTATATACTACTTTAAAATATTATTTATTTAAATATTTTTTCACCGTTTAAGAAAACATCATGTATGAGAGTTAAAGCAATAGAAAACAAGTATGTAGACTTAAAGTCCGCCTATTTTATAGATTTTCGAGTGATTTCTTTTACTCTGAAAGAGAAAGTATTTAAACTACATCCAATTGACGTGGTGTGCTAGTCATTTGAAGAGTAAAATAATTTACTATTAAAAATTATCAAAAGTAGCACACTAAAATTTTCAATAGTCTTATATCTTTAAATATCCAATGTTCCCTCACTGAAATGTCTGATATCCATGCAATAAATACTCATTGTGTTCGTTCTTCTCTGATCAAAGTCCTGAATTCGAAAAAGTGGGAAATTGTACGTCAAACGTGGCAAATGAGGTGCGTTTTTACTATAAAGTTTTACAAATATTCAGATCTTGGTACAATAGCTGTTGCACTCTTTTTCAAAAATGCATGAATACGAAATTTATTGCGATTACGTATATTAAATTCAGTAATACGGAAATAAATGACTTCATCTTAAATTTGGTGTAATCTCCATGGTAACATAGAATCATTACCTATCATGGGATATCAATGAATTAATTATGTATGATAGGATTTAATAGAATGATGGAAAGTTTTATTGATATCTTTTTAAGTTTTGATTTGACTTTCGTAAAATTTGAAATTAGACAAAATTCTGCAACGATTATATATATTAAATTACAAACTCTTCGTTTGGGTAGTTTTTGCGCTGTTATATGCAGTCAGACGGGCAGACAGACGGACGGACGAAACAACGACTATAAGTGCTACGCATTTAGATAATTACGAACGCACCTAAAAACCATATTTTATATCATTGTGGGCAGTGAATTTTAATGGATATCCTAAATATGGTGGCGAATGCTTTCTTTGAAACTAACATAGATACAGCTCTTAAACGTTCGACACTATCTACATCAATCCATATAAACAGAAACCGAATGTTTTTACGACACCATGTGAGCTATGATGACACTATAATGATAGAAAACAATGATCCCCGTAATACAGCAGCGAAATACTGTCTGAATAGGTATCGTACGGAAGGGGCGATGTTGAAATTTGAGCCATCTTTCATCAAATTTGAGTTATGAACGGATAAGAATTTTCGAAATCTTGGCATCACAAAATATCGCAGTAGATCAAAGTACATTGATCTGCTGACTGAACAGTTTTAAATTCCAGTGTAATCAGCTCTACCTAAAACATGTATTCGTAAACTCGCGTCATTTTACTTTTTTAGAATAGAAATGCGATTTTCGGATCGTATAAAAGCTTTTCATTTTCCAGAATTGGGAACTGTTGTGTAAAATGTAACTAAAGCAAGTATCGTCAATACACACAATACTCAATAGCCGAGTTTGTCAACTTCCATTTTAACAAGCTGATCAAGAGAAAAAATATATATATAGGAATCTATGCATCTTTTTCTCTGAATCAGAAAATATTTGGACATGATTGATCTAGTTTGGAAAAAAAGCAAAAATTCTTCACTTTATTTTTTGTACAGTACAATACGACATGCTCATTCTACGGGAACAATTGACACACTCAGACTGACTACTCGGTCATACGACAGTTGTAATCCCAACTACTATGCAAGATGAGCAGAACGGCTGGCCTCCTATATCTGATAGTACGATAAAGTCCAAAATTGTTTCAAAATTTAGAATAATCTTACATTGAGCAATTGAAACAATCAATATCTTCGTAAGTACTTCAGAAGTCAACCTTCTAAGTTCTGTTACAGATTTACTAGCAAGGTTATCTTTACTATCTCTGTTCTAAATTTATTAGCTTTACTTCTATGTTCTACTTGCAACGTTCTCTTGAAGCCATATGTACAGATAAGTGCACAAATGTTCTTGTGTAACCCACATTCCTTTTTTAAGTATTTTTAAAGAACGTACAAATGGTAGTCAAAGGCGGTTCATGTTACGTTTATTCAGTTTATCCAAATAAATATCATTCATGTTGCAACGAAAGATATCTAATAGTGGATTTTTACATTTGACATGTTTCTTCCAGAAGTGAATAGCAGGTCATTTTAATTTTTCGCTGTTTATATCATTCGCAGAAGAAGATTATTCGTTATACTTTTCATAACTCATTAATGTACAGGGTGTTTCAAAATTATGTGTCAGAAATTTAAAAGTAGGTAGAGGTTACCTTAATAAGCAGATTTCGTATAGTTATGTGGGTGCGGAAATTCAGCGTTGAGGAGGTAGAGGGCTCTGTAAAGTTCGGTGGATAAAAGCATTTCGCTGGCTTAAATTGTCACTCTCCACACGTATCTCGAGCAAATACATAGGGGAGACTGGGGATGAAAGGGACACTCAAAATTTCTGGAAGAAAATAAAATGTACAAAGTTCCAACTTTGGTTCAATCGATGACGATATTTGTTCTGTCTTGATAATCCATACAACTAACATCAGAAATTGCAGCGTTGTAGGTGATGAAAGCGTGGCGAAACCTGTTTTTGATATACAAAGTAAATTCTGATGTTGCTGTTCTTTTTTTCTCTAAAAAAGAATTATTGTGTTTAGCATTATAATATTTATGTTATTTAGCACTGTAAAGTGTGCCCTTTATGTGAATATCACTATATTTTGTTAGATAAAATACTCTCATGCATGAATACGTTTTTAATTTCGCTAGGTGGGGATGGGTTTGAAAGGGACAGAAACTGAAGTTTGTTCATATCAAGCTTCCTTTAGTGAAGCTCAATAAAAGGAGTTAGATACATATTTGCTCCAAGCATCTAATATCAACTATGGTTTGACAACTGTGCATATGAGTATTCAATTGCTTTGAACTCCCCAAATATGTCCCTATCTTGGCAAACAAAGAAGCAAGCCGGAATTGATTGGTTCTAAGATTTTATGCAACGAAATCTCCTACTTTCTCTTAAGAAACCTATAGCCATTACTTAAACACGAAGTACAAGTTTCAACAAAGCTAATGTTGATATTTTTTTAAAACCGTTAGTTAGTTATGAATCGCTATAAATGTACACAGAACATAATATATAACTTTGATAAAAGAGGCTTAATGACAGAGATCAAACCACCTAATATAGCACCAACACGTAGTGAAAAACTATTTTATCATGTAATATCAGCTGAACGTGTTAAATTTGTCACACTTTTGTGTTTTGATCTGCATCAGGTAACTCTGTTCACTAGTATTCGTTTTCATAAAGAAGAATTTCAAAAAATTCATGCTTGGAGGTGCCCCATTCCAAAAACTTGGGCTTGCTCATCGAAGTTGGTCAATGACTGCAGAATCTTTTAAAAATAATTGCGCATTAGCTAAATATTCTAGTTGTTCCAAAACTGACCCTGCACTTCTTTTATTTGATAATTATCAAAGCAATATAAATATTAAGATAATAAATTTTGTGAAAGATAATGGAATAATTATAGTGAATTTCCTGTCTCACTGGATCCACAAACTCCAGAAAAGCACTCGTAATGAATTCGAAGTACACTCTTCAAAAAAAAAAAAAAAAAAAAAAAAACAGAATAAAACCATTTTGTACTTACTGATACTATTAACATGAATGACGTGAATAATAATGATATTGTGGTGACGTTACTTATACCTAGGACTGGTTGTGAGACAGCTAGAGCTAAATCCTTCTTAAAAATTTTGACCGGTTTAAAGTTGTTTTATGTCAAGTAGGCCTAAACATGTTATTTTTCTTGTTTTTATTTTATCATATGTTGCAATATAGTTTATTTTTATTTGTGTATAATTACCTTTTATTTTTGAATAATGAAATCGCAAATAAAAAGAAAAATTGTTCATAAAAATGTTTTTTTACGTGTGTCCCTTTCAACCCCACACATTGTCCCTTTCAGCCCCTACAATGGGGTTAGAAGTGACATTTCTCCCAATTTATAAAGTTGCGTATATATTTTAAATTACTGTACATGAGGATAAGAGCTTTTAGTAGTATCAGAGCAAAGGTTTTAGACGAGAATTAGGTGCACATTTGAAAGTGATATCTTTTAAAGTCATTATTTTATAACCTTATAAAGACAAAATGTCCTTTTCATCCCCGATCTCCCCTACTTACACGAACGCGGAGTTTGCCGACATGCATTTCATGTATGTGGCTGTGCAAGGAAATGGCTCACACCCAACGCACGTCTAACAGTTCTCGAGCGTTTCAAAGGACATTCCTATACTGTGCATAACATTGCTTGTCCCACTGCAGGAATATTGCGATATCATTCAATGCTCGTATCATCAAGTTTTCGTGTGCCTCGAGGCATAAAATGATCCACTCGCGCACAACTCCCGATGACGACACACAAATGTTTGAAGATTCGTAAGATTCCTACTTGAAAATCTTTTTCATGTACGCCTTTGAACAGCCGCTCCATGTTCTTGCGCAGCCTCATACATGAAATGTATGTCGGTTAACTCCGCATTGATGTAACAGCGCATGTTGCTCAAAATCAGTGCATAGAATGACCATTCAATCCAGGGATAGGCTTGAAATCTGCTTACTAAAGGTACCCTCTATCTGCCTGCCTTTATATTTCTGACATATAATTTTGAAACACCCTGTATATTTTGCTAACACTGTATTTTCTAAATCTACTTGTAAAATTACATATTTTCAAATCACTAAATGAAAACACACAAATATAATATTCGTATAACAAAATATATATTCAATATTTCTTTCACTAATAACACTAAACGACAGTGGTTTTGTCCTAGAACTAAAATTAGTTGATTCTAGATCATGATTTTAGCGTTGATTCCGATTATGCTTTCCGTTTATCTCTAGGTGGTCCAGGTTTTGAGAAATTTGCATATTTAAATTTATGCACATTTAAGCTTTTTTGTGCTATTTTATGCAAATTTTAGATACAATATATGTCACATCTAATTACATTTACTAGATAAGGACTACTTGACTATTTGCTTCAGATACATGTCACGATTTGCATATTCTTAACATTTATTTATCAGGTATTAAGCCTAATTTACATATTTTTCAATGGTGTAATGTTTACATCACTATCAACTTTAAAATAGTTGCCACAGAATTGACGTAATGTTTTTCTAGACTAGATCTTTATGCTGATTTTAAATCTGCAGTCTGTTTTCTTATGTCATGTCTAGTTTTTGAGTAAGATGAATTTCTACTTTTGCACGGCATTAACACAGGTTTGATATAAGATGTTTTTTAGGGGTGTGTAATTCATTGACAAGAAGGTGAACAGGGTCAGATTCATATCAGAGACATAAACAAAAATTTATATAATCGAAAAAAAAATAAGTAGTAGAATCTATCCTAACTAGTTGAAGTTTATCATACAAAGTATCATAAAAAGCTATTTCTGATTTTTTTGACCAAAAACTAAAATTTCATTTTTTTCAAAAACTAGACGTGATAGAAGAAAACATATACAAGATTTGAAATCAGCTTAAAAAACTGGTTTAGAAACATATTAGCGTACTCGTGCGGCAGAAATATTTGAACGTCAAGAAACATTATTAGAAAAACATGAAAAATATGCAAATTAGGTACAATATTTCACAGTCACATGTCAATATAATCTCAGAAACAACCTTTTTGTTAAGTAAATTAGGTAGCAATCATAACATAAAACAGAAACCCTGTCTGATATTGTTTTATACCTTAAATTTGCAAATCATTGTATAAAATTTACTAGATTTGCATAAATTGAAATATACAAATATCTTTCAAACTTGACGTGCTGGAGTAAATCTAAAACTAGATTCAGAATCAGCACAAAAAACCGCAAAAAAACCAACTAATTTCTGTTTTAGGACAGAGCAAACGTTCAAATTTGTTGACCAGTGCAATCTATGTAATAATATATATAACAATATATATATTCTCAGTCTAATATTTTTTTAACCACTAGTATACTAGAGAAAAATTTTGAAATTTACCATATACATGTGTAACAGAATAAATAACACTAACGTCTCTAAAGTAATCTCATACAAACATCTGTTTCCTTATTCCATTCAAACGACTTCTCAAAATACTTTATGAAAACACTGACCTCTCTTGTTTTCCTAAACACGCATAAAAAAAGAGAAAAAAACGAATACTGCTCTATAATCTTCTCTCTAAGCTAAAGATATATCCCTTGTATTTCACGAGAATCTTTTATATCAATGGCTTTCTATTTTAGCTTTATCTCTTTTTTAGATAATTTTCAACTTAAATAAGATGTGAGGATTTATAGACTGAATACGAATATTTCTGAACTTTCTTGTTTCTCTCTATACCAATTTCGATAATCGGTTGTTTTGATTCAAAATTCTAACAAGAAGATCGGTTATTGTGGATAAAAATATATATATATGAAATATTTTATGTTTTTATACAACATCAATTTTAAGCAATATCATTTCGTTTCTTTTTTAACAGTGGCTTTTTAGCGCAATTTCTTTAAAAAAATTTACGCTTTTATTAAAGGAAAATAACATGCATAATGGATTGAAATTACATATCATGTTTTTAACTTACATTGTAAAAATGTAATTACTTTTAATTATATAAAACTTAGTTGTAGTACAAAAATAATACAAAAAAGAATTCCTTATTGACAGATTTCATGAAAGCAGCAGCACTAGGTAAGATAAATATATGCAGCACTGTGCAAATTAATTTAAATTTGTTTAAAATTTTTCTGAATTTCTGGAAAAATTCTATTTGTCTGGCCGTCTGTCTATCTAGCCGTACTTTAACAAATGTAAATAAACGGTGATTCGCATGCAATATTTATATTGAAGTTCACTATTTAATATTCTCAACTGAAAATAGAATGTATGGCATTTATAGTTCGTTTACAGAGCAGCACAAAAGAATTCTATTAAATTTATATTATGGTCTACGGGGAAAATTGTCTGCGATGCATTTTAATGATGTTAAGATATTTCAAACATAATCATATTGATATGCATCATTAAGGTGGACTACGAGATGCTTTCTGTAGATTAAAGAAAAAGTAGCATTTATCGTTCTTTTAGTAGGACACACAATAATATTTCAGTGCACTATGTTCTATAGATAAAATGAGTTTGCTATGCATTTTAATGATGTTACGATAACTCACACATAATGAAATTGATATGAATTTCTGGGGTATAATACTGTGACATGTTTGTCACAGATTATAGCGTCTATACCATTTATTGTTCATTTACAAAGACACTAAAATATTGGATATAGGGCGGATTACAATCGATAAATGCTGGAAGTCCGTTTTCAGCTGCTGTATATATTTTTATACCTAAATATTTGGTAATATATTACGCAGTGTGTATACATTTTATGGATCGCATACACAAAAAATTCACACCCTAATTAACGGATATAAACAGTAATTACAAAATACAAGTGTTTACATCGTTATGTATTTTTTTATTTTTATTATATATATACATATATATATATATATACTATATGAGGACCCCAGAAGCCAAGGGGTATAAGTGACAAAATTGAAAACTGAGCTAAGTCGACAATAAGCAAGAGTTTCATATTTAAATTGAGTTAATTACTATTAATGTTCAACTTTGAACTCGATTTACCCCAAATTTCAATTGTATCCCTTGGGCTCTGCGGTCCTCATACACAATATGGCCGAAGGTCACCGGCCACTTGCAATTTTAGACGTTTTGTTAAATATATAGAAAACTAAATGAGGTATAATCCTGAAACTCTAGCAGTGTAAACAGAATAAAACAAGTCATACATTTCCTTTTTTCCCGAAACCCCATACAGGACCGTCAACAAATTGAAAAAGAACGAATATCTTTTGGGTAACCCTGTAAAATCTAACGTAGCAAAAGCGTTCAAACTGCAGATTATGATTAAGTGCCTTATTGTAATAAACTGCGTTCACTTTTATGAGGATAGCATGTATACTTATAGAGAAATAAAGTCCCAAATTTTACCAAGTTTTTTGCTTATAATTTGTAGCGTTCTTAATATAAAAAAAATCTCTTTTCAGAAAATATGACAGACAACGTTGTACATAATACCCTGTAATCAGAATTAAGAAATAATAAAAATTGTATGAAAAGTGAGCATGTATACTGAATAATGATTCACTGCGCATGCCCGAATGTAAGCTACATGTATAGAGCAACTTTTGTGAAAATCTCAAAAACATAGTTTGAAAAGTCTAACAATTATCGTTGGTAGAATAAGCTCAAAATCCGTTATTCCCAAAATGAAGCGAAAAAATGAGCAGTTGTATCCAAATACAGTAGTGCATATAATATTGTGTATCCTATATTGGCACTAACCAATGGTTATATGGATACAGCCCCTCATCGTTTTGCTTTAATGTTCATCCAAATTATAGCAAAAAAACTTCGCAAAATTTGAGTCTGTTTTTATAAAAACCTTAATTTCACTTCGAGTATACATCTATCCTCATAAAAATGAACACAAATTATTACAATAACCCTCTTAATCTTAATCTGCAGTTTGAACGCTTTTGCTACATTAGTTTTGGCAGAGTTATCCAAAAGATAATCGTTCTTTTTCAATTTCTTGACGGTCTCCTATGGGGTTTCGGGAAAAACCTTCGCGGAAATATATGACTTATACTATACTGCTTACGCATCTGGAGTTTCAAGTTAATTCCTCATGTATTTGTCTATATATTTAACAAAACGTCTAAAATCGCAAATGGCCGGTCGCCTTTGGCCATATAGTGTATATCATTAAATTGTAGTGTAAAATGGAATTTCTTATACATATTCTATTAACGTTGGAAAGTGTTTCATAATCCGAATAAATTATTTTTCTTTCTTGTTATATTTTTATGTGTAAAGATGATTCTTGAATTTCAACTTTCCAGAGAATAATCAGCGTATTTAGAGGACAAACAACAAATTTAATAAAAATAATAATACTTTTGATTGTCCTGTAACTTAAAATGTATAAAATGAACGTAAATGAAAAAAAAAATGCAAGATTTTTTAAATCCGTTTTTAAATCGAATTGTTTTCAGTCTACACAAAAATGTTCAGCACTTCAATCACATAAAAGTATTGAATAACTCATCGATCACAAGTCTTTATTCTTCTAATTAATACCCACTTAAGGGAGCGCTTGATAATGAATGACGTGACGTATATTGTAATGGGATTTTTTGTACAAGAAAACGTTTTAAATGCAGTGAAATGTTTCCCTTCTTGTTCCTGAAGTTTGACTGTTTCAATATATCATTTATAAACATTTCTTGTGTTAATATTTTAAGTAGAAGAACATTGTCACATTTACGGATCGTCACATTTCAGCACAACAACTTTATACATGAAAATCCTTCGATGCTAAAACTCGTCGCCAAATTGAAACTCTTCTTCCCAGTCTATGATATGCGATTAATAAACATCACATGTTAAACTGAAACAGGAGAAATTTCAACTTATTTGTTTACCGGCCTTAATTTGATTTGTTTTAGGTTTCTGGTTCGAATCTCAAATGAATAAGACGTAACATTTCTAAAAAGTATAAACATTATAACTGTTCATCTCACTACTTTTACATTTTATAAAATGTTGAAAAATAAAGATGTTACCTATAAACGTTATAGATAACTTCTATAAGAAAAATATAGTATGTGTTCTTTTCTGTTTAAACAGCATAAAATTGTCAAAACTACGAGAAATTACTTTATAATGAAAAAACTTTTTAAAGATTTATTAAAAGAACTCTAAAAAACTGTAACAACGATTTCAAAACACGAAAATATTTTTCTAAAACAATTTATATTAGGAAAAAAATAATCACGAATCTCATGATGAAAACTAGGAAAAAATTATCTTCATTTTTCATTTTCTTTACAAAGTAAGGAAAAATATACGTAAAAGATAAATAAGTGCAATACATTATTTTGAATAATTATGAAATTCATAATATAATTTATGTAAAATTTTAGAGGTAATTTTCCATTAGGCATAAAACATTAACAGGATTACCATAGCATATACAGACCAGTAATGTTGGGAATAATGTGATTTATCACTTAACTGCTGTGACTTAACTTAAGTTTCTCATAACTATTGTGAGCAGTGTCTGAGACCGCCGATCGAAAAGTAAATAAAAGACTCAATCAACTCATAGGATACTGTTTCTGCACTAAATTCTCTGTACTGGACTATTATAATTTAATTTAATCTATTAAGAAGTCCCTAGAGATGATATACTACGGATGTAAACGAAACAAAAATTCTTTGATATCTACCGTTAAACTGAAAATTATAAGTTAAGCTGTGAAAATGGAAAAAGAAGAAGTCTGTGAGACCGCTTACAATAGTTAAGGATTAAAAGGAAGAATGCTGCTCATAGAGAACAATCGAATAGAGATTTAGAAAACAAAACAATTTCAAATGTGAGAGACAATGAGTATAAAAGGAATAACGTCAGATAAAAGCAGAACTTCATAATTTAATAAAATGAATGAATGTTTGTAACAAAATACCACTCATGCTTTTAAACCATGTGATACTACAAGCCAGTTTATTTGGTATTAAACCAAAAATGGGCAAGATGTATGTATATAATATTTTTACAAAGGAAATGATATAGGTTTGTATGAACGTAATACATTAAACATGGAGTATTTAAAGCAAACGAAAATTTTTCCTACTGTGCGAAATGTGTCCAGGACTGAAGACAAACGAAAGAACTTTGGCTTAAATTGCCAACACTCCGCGTATTGAATAACCTGGACTCAAAACGGCCAACAAAGTTTACTCAGATAATTTATTTCACAACAGCCTTCCATTTAGACAACTCGACATAATATGCCGCAGGTAATTGAGTTTAACTCCAATAAATGATGGATACGTAGATACACTTTATTACTTTTAACTCAACCATATTGTTTGTTAAAGATGCCCCATGCCTCTTTACGAATCAGTCTGATTGAGTTAAAAAATAATAAAAGAGAGTATTCAGCATGGAAATAATTTAAAATTGAAAAAGTATTTATTAATCGTAATGAAACTGGCGCGGAAAAAAACACTGCACTCTATCTTTTTTTTTTTTTTTAGTCTCAAAAATCCGCTTTTCTCTCCGCAGGAATCCAATTATTTCGGTTTCTTTAGTCCTTGATCCTTCATCCGAAAAGTCTTTACAATATCTTATGTAAATGTTTTCATCATTACAATACAATATGTTTTCTATCTGGGATTTATATAAAAATTCAAAAATGAAATTTTCAAAGCTCAAAAAAAAAAAACTATATATATATATATATATATATATATATATCCTTTTTTTCCTTCTTAGAAGTTACAATTTGCGTGCGTATGTTTTGATCATATGAGGGGGAGTTAACTTCAATAATTATTCATTATAACGGAAATGAGCAAATAGATAAAAATTGTGTATGAATCACAATCTCCCATGACACGTACAATGCACTTATACCAGTTTTCCGGCAGTGCATGAATACCTTGTGAGAAAACTTCTAATTGTGATGTAGCCACTTATGCTCTATCGCTTCACTTGTTGGAAGAGTAGCCCACTGCCAGAGTATACATGAACGTACTTTTTGGGCGGTTCATTTGGATGCGGTTGTTGTGTTCGTGTGTGTCAAATCGTGTGAGTAAATATCAAAACCTTTCCTATATTTGAAATGTGCGAAACCGCACATTGTAATTAACGTTATTTATTTTTTGCAAATTTATGTTGCCAACTTTTTTTTGTTTGTCAACTTGATTTTTCGCGAATGCTATTTTTTAAGGATTGAGCTGTGGTATCGAGTTTTTCGCAAGAAATTCTACCTCAAATAATTATGTATGTTGCAATGTCTGCAGACATTGCACCTGTTTGCTTGTGTAATCTTTCTACGTTGGAACTGTAAGAACGTAATCAGCCCATTTTGAGGAAGGAATTATTGTTTGAGTAGAGGCTATAAATGATAGCCACCAATGAAAAGACCTTTTAAATCTAAGTTATATTTCAATGAAAACCATAGTGAAATTCACGTTTCGGTTTATTTTAAATTATGCATTGTTATTGGATATCTGATTTTAAACAAGTACCTTTTATTAAACTGCGCTGACCGTCCTAATTTCTTTGACTGCGTGTGATATTCTATTCTTATTGAAAGGTAGAACACCCCCCTCCTTTTTTTGAGTTTGTTCTACATTAAGTCTAGGCAAGTTAAACTTATTCAGTAACTTCCATAATCTTTCCCTTTGATTGCAAATATATATCGTGTGGTTATTAAAACAAAAACTGTTGTTATGAATGCTTCGCAAAAAGATAACGTAATAAAGGAGCACGTCTTTACTTCTTTATCACGTCGGAATTACTTGCCGCTCATCATCTCCTTGAGCCGTAAGAATACATGAATGATACCAGGGTAAAAGTCAGTCAATTAACGTGTGTTTTAACCCATTTATGCCTGAATTTTTGTTTTCTCAAATTTGTTTGGTGAAATCAATTTAAAATGTTTCAAAATAAACTGAAAAAATAGTAAATAAAATTAAGCTAACATATTTTTTATTTATTTGATAAAATGTAAACGTACTAAATAGGGGAATACCTATATGAGGATAAAAGGCATAATTAAATGTTTGTCTAATCTAAATTTATATAAATTAAGCTTTTAAATTGTATATTATATACTATAATTAGTATTTTTATGAACTATTAAAAAATGCATTTATTTCTTTATAAAGACTAATAATATTATAAGTATAATTAAGAAAAAATTAAGAATAATTGTATTTGAGACTAAAAAAAAACTATTTATTTACATATCATCTTGAAAAGGACTTTACATCAATAACTGTCCCCTAAATGGCTAATAGAAATATGTACCCATTTGCGTTTTGCGCCCTATATTTTTTACGTTACAAACAGGCATAAAAAATAGGCTTGAACATATAATTTCGCAATTTAATATATATATATATACGTATTTCAAAGAACTCTACAAGCTAAGAATATCACTTATTTATTTGGATGCTTGATACAAAAAATACAAATAAACTTACTTTTAACATTTCGCTATCTTAAAAAATGAAAAACCTATAAACACCGAAAAAAGGCCTTCATTTAAGCAAATAAATATCGATTTTATGCTGTCATCTCTCGGAAATAGATAAAGACATTGATAGAAAAATACTCCATACCATTTTTTATGTTGTAAAGAAGAAGAAAATTAAAAATAAAATAAAATTCGAAACGCCCAGAAAATGGGACACTGGGCATAAATGGATTAAAGTCTTTTAAATTTCAAGACTGGATTACTGCAACCATTGAATGCATCACAGATCTATGCCCTGAAACAATGCATGCCAATAATTGTTTTTGTACTTCAGCACCATGTTCTCGCCTGTTAGTCATTCTTTGAATCACATTGAAAATTTTCAATAACTAACAAATCAGTTGTATAAATTTTCGGAATTGAATTGCAATTTTTAAATTTTTATTTTATTCACCTCGTACTTAATGTTAAAAGGGTTCTAAGAAGCTGTACGGATCAGCTATTTATCTTTGCACGATAGAGAGTTTTATGCAGACATAGAAGAAATGACGCTGTGGTGTAGTGGTAGAACACTGTTTTGCAAATCAAAGGTTAGTGACTAAAATCCAAGCTGCGACAAACTACACAATTGATGCCAGATCAATAGGATTATCGATGGATGTCAGGAAGAAACCAAAATGATGAGGGATTTATTAGGGATCCTGCACCACTCCAGAAAAATCGTAAAGGTATGATGTAAGGAGCTAGCCTTCACAGGGTAGAAAAGGTTATAAAGAAACTGAAGAAATGTTGCAGTAGTGTAGTGTAGCGCGATTGTCTGGAAATAGAAAGGCGGCGGTTCAAATCCACACCACGAAGGGCTGGATAAAGTTTTAGGAACGAATAATTAATTGCAAATTGTCTTTTCTTTTACTTAAACTAAACACACAAGGTCTTTGCATGTGTAAGTGCCATGTAAAGATTCCAGTTAGATGTAAAGATGCTAGTTAGATATAAAGTACTTAAAGTGATACCTTGAACAAATTGTATTGCACTTATCAGTCTAATTTTTTTTTTTTTTTTTTTTTTTTTTTTTTTTTTTTTTTTTTTTACGTAGCGATAGTCGATATGTATTCCGTTAAAAAGGGGAAAATTTATTTTCCCACATTAAATAAAAGGAATAAAAACTAAAACTAAACTATGTCGCTTTATAACCTATGAAGGATAATAAAAAGAATACGTAAATAAAAAGTACATACGTTTGTAGTAAAACATTGCGTTTTACTTTGTTATAATAACATACTACACAAAACAGTAGGGATTCAGATTGACAGAATAAGAAAGCATGCCACGCCTAAATCTAACAGAATACTTAAATGAAATACAACGACGAAAACTTTTCGCATCGAAAACTTTTCTAATCTGCAAATTATATTTATGATTATTAAAATACCTTTTTTTACAGATAACACATATTGTTGAAATAAAATTGTTTTATATCTTGAAATAAAATTTTCAGCTAACTTTCACTTACTAATATCCATCATGTATCTGCCTTCGATAAATGCCAGACTTAAAACTCGTTCAAATGTCAAAAAAATTTCGCATTAAATCACGTGAAAAGAAAAACAATAAAGGAAAATAATATGCCAAGCACAGATTATGAAGCACTTTCCAACGCATACAGAATAGTGTAACAAATTTTCTCTGTTTAATAAGCTGAAAGATGATATCTAAGTGAACTCTTCGCAAAACGCTTGGCGCATTTCAAGACTTAAGTTTAGCCATTACCAACAATATTTAAAAAAGTGTTCGAATTCTTTTGTGAAAACTTGTATATTATCTATAAAGTTGCATATATATTACATAGCATTAAAAAATATAATTCAGTGGGTAACGCCTTACATAGTTTTAAGTTCCCCAACAACAATTTCCTGTCAATAAAAGGAAGTTTACTCACATCCTGATATGTAGCCCTGTATATAATCCCTAGAATTTATACGTACCAAGTAATATGGAAAAATTAGTTACATTTTAAAACGCACACCACAACTAAAACCTCTCTTGTAGCAATCATCACTCATAGACAGTCCTATAACCAAATTTTCTTGTGTGTCCCTGTAGATGATCGCAAAATGCTATTCGCAACATATTCTAGAGTAAGCATCTTTTCATGAAGCTCGACAATTTATGTCAATTTTAATACTCATAAATTTACATCAGTTTCTTTACATTTGAAATGGCATCACATCTTTAAAATACATTACAAACGATTTTGTGCTATAGACCATAATGCAGCGGAATTCTTTTAAGTGCCCCTGTACACTAACTATGCATTCTACGTGCTTCATATTCAATACCGACCATGCCACAGTAAATCTCAATAATTATATCAATTACATGGCATTTATAGTATATTTACACGGGTTTACAGACAGTGAGACTGACATACAGATAGACAGACAGACGCAGAGTGGGACATTTCATGAATGTAGGCGGCCAAAATTATTTTTTGTGTTAAGCTAATTTAAATCAGTTAGTTAATGAATAAATACATTTTTTAGCAATTTATATTATTTTCTAATAAAAATCTGATTCTTGCTTTACAGTTTTAAGCTTATATTTGTTGAATGAAAATAAATACCAATATAAAAATAACAGTAATGCTTGTAGGGATTCATAAAAGACCCACTTGCATTTAAGAATTAAAACATGCTTTTGCTCTTAACATAAATTTTCTTAAAATTCATCCGAATAATGTGACCCTGTGCAGTCCTGTTATTGCACTGGCGGGGCTTCCAAAATATGACTTTTAAATTGCCAGCACTGCAAAGATTTAATAACCGTGTTATTTGTAGAGCTTTAAAAAATCTCGGAGAAAGTTTTTGTGTTCTTTATTCGGTAGGTTAAAATTTTTGAGGAGTGATAATTTTGTTTGACATTCTCCGCATATTTTCATACTAAGGCAGGTTAGTTTCGATAAGTAGTAAAAATGTGATATTCGATTTCTCTGTTTGAATTTTAGAAAATGTATCCTTTTATCCTTTTTGGTCACATTGGTAAACAGGTTATTTTTTATGTTTGCTGGAAGCGCCTCTATTCTCAGAATTTATAAGCATATTATAATTCTTCGTAATTTGTTAAAATTATTATGCTTTTAACTTTTATTAACTTTTATTTATTGGATTTGTCACGAATTTCAATGAAAGACTTTATGGTCGATTTACCTTTATTGAATACTCAACAGTTGTTTCGTTTATTCTTCTTTATGAATGTATTTTCTTTTTTGGATTGGAAATACAGTGCTCCTTATTTCAGATTTTAAACAAGAACAGCAGCGTTTGAAATATTTTATTTCATCCTCATAAACAAACCTTCATTATGTAAAAAGCAATTTTCAATATCTTTTTCCTTTAAGCATGTTTTCTAATTTTTGTTGCTGTGGGATGTTAAAGAGAATCGTTACTTTGAAATTTGGTGGCACTACAACAAAATGAACTCAAAATGTTCATAAAAACGGATGTAGAATATATACATATTGGATCGATAAAAGTCTCTATCACTTACTTCAAACATTTTGTAAATTTGCAGCTATTTTTAAATATTCATAAGTAAATTTAATTCATCTGAATAGTAGAACAATAAAATTCTATAAAATATAATTAATTACTTCGAGTGTTTTCAAAAATCCTAAAGAGATTACTAAATAGAATAAACCTGTCGTTTTTAAATAGTTGTTACTACAATCTATGCTTTTACTGTAATCGAAATCTCGGTGCAATACATTCATGTCACCTCTTTTTTTTTACTATCCATAACAATTGGTTTCCAGTTTCAGCTTATATTATAAATATAAATTAAAAAGTAAGACTAACTAATTTCAACTGCTAAGATGACAGTTTGGAACAACAATATTTGAACCTTAATTTTAAAATGCAGACAAATACAGAGTCATTTTCAACAAGAACATAAACATGAAGGTCGTTATTTTTTTATTACAAAAGGAAATTTGGCTTGGGAATGCTTCAAAGTATAACTAAAATCTCTCAGCAAATAAAATATGAAAAACAGAAATGGAGAAAAAGTATTTAAAATCTCTTTGCAATTACTAAAACTAGTTAAGTCTCAATCAAGCAATTTACAAACTATGCTCACTTGTCGTCTTCTTCACTATTTATAGCAATTTGTTATCATGTTCATCTGAAAATAAACATATTTTCTTTCGAAAGACAAAACGTGACTTTGCTCAACTATTTAAACCTTATGCATTTAACACAGTGCAATAGTTCCGATTATAAAAAAAAAGATCATTGTTTGTTTATCAAAGGAAAATTTTGTATAACATGATTCTAAATGATTCATCTTTATCATGTATCCCTTTTACGCTCATATGTCGTAATTTACAAAATTGACTTTTTGTCATCCATATCCAAGAAATAACCTACTATGAGACGACCAGACAAACAGAAGTGATAAAAACTTTTCAACAGTGCTGGAAATTGTTAAAAATTGTCGATGTGCTGTAATTATAGGAAAAAAAGCAGCTTTTCTCGAATATATACCAACAATTACACCAGTCAAGTTATCGTGCAGTGGCTAAGCTTTTTTTTTCACGTTGACAGAAATGCAGCGTAAATGAAATTTTAATGTGTTCTCTTTAACTCTGCAAAAAATCTTTCACCCACATTATATACTGAATGTTTTTTTGTTGTTGTTGTTGTTTTTCTTGTATGTTTTTTTTATTTTCAAGTACATTTTAAGTGACATATATATTAATAATTTTCGTATGTTTGGTAATATTCATATTTATATTTCGTCTACACAAATAGAAAAATTTACACATCAGTCAAATTATTAGAATACAAAATGTCACTTTAATTTTTTCCCAATTTAGCTTCATTTATGTGCAGTACATACCTTTTATAAATAATATAGAGCTTGTTTGTACATTTTTAAACGAGTTTGTTTTGGAGTAAAAAAAAAAAAAAAAAAAAAAAAAAAAAAAAAAAAAAAAAATTATCTGCATAGAGAAATTGTTTTTCACAGGTAATATGTTTCTGAATGAATGCATAAATTCTCCTCTAAAAATTGAAAATTTTGTTTATATGCAAAATGAGGCTCTTTAAGAAAAAGTGGGTGGAAGGCTATAGTTCTGCACTTTACGGAGAGAATTATTCATATTCAGTTAATTAAAAACGCAGTTAAATGCATTATTTTTCTATATCTAAAGCCACAATAGGTAATATTGTCGATAAGACAAGGAAAAATGTGAATGTCTGGCTTGAAGATGAAAAATTGTTTAAAATACGTACCAAAGAAAAAAAAGCAATACTAGACAAGATATTTTACAAGATATCTTTAGTGGAAAAAGAAAATTCTCCAAGTTAAAAGTTTCTAAATCGTTGGAAGTTCAATGTCAACTGTTATGAAATCGTTAAGACTGATTTGATTTTTTAAAAGACCGAAAAACACAATGTTTATCGTCATTCTCCATGAAGTGTCGTCGAACGTAGAACATGATGCAAATTCTTTATGAGAAGCATTTATCCGGAGAAAAGAAAAATGTTATTTCAATACATGAAGTTTGCGTCTATTTAAATTTTTGTAAAAAAATAAATAAATAAATAAATAAAAACATATCCATTTATTATCAAAGAGGAGAGTAAAATCTTAAAAAAGGTTCAATGTATCTGAAGAAAATTTTAGCCAAGGATTTATGATTATTGCTGGTTTTACGTATAATGGGAAATTAAAAATAAGGAGAATGCACTGTTAAAAGTTTGCAGCAAACTGTCGAGTCATTACACTATTTTTTTTTTTTTAATAAAACGATTACATAACCATAATTTAACTCTATTCTGACCATAATATGGGCAATAATATGTTGAGGATAACGCTACATTACGGTTATGTAACCATTTGCTTTAAAAACTGCAAATTTTTAACACCATTGAAAAAAATGTTAAGATCAACTCCACATACTACCATGTTACTACCACATACTACCTATACATGTTTTTTACTTCCAATCTTCAAAGATAAAATACCATTTCTTTACTCCCAATGCCATCAATCTGTTGAACTGCATAAAGTTAAAGCTCGCAGTCATACATTACAATCAACTGTTAATTTATGAGGAAATATGAAATGAGAAATGGGCACCAGTACTATACTCTTCACTCAGATATTAAATCTCTTGGTTATTTTTGCGCTTTTTGACGACAATCGTATAAAAAATTTGCGAACGCTCTCTATAGTTATATTTTAGCAAATTTTCCAATTTCTTTCTAACGGAAATAATATTTGAACTTTAATAGTATATTATTTCACACGTAACGTAAGAGATAAAGTATTATGAAAGAATAAGGAAGATACCACGCTAAGGTATTTGTTAGAGGCTCAATATAGATACGCACAATGTTGAATTGATATAGGAGATCTTATTTGAGGGAATTAAATTAGTAATAGGCATTTAAATACTCTGAATGTTTAGTGAATCACGTTAAACGATGAATGCTAGCCAAAGGAACCAACCGATATTTTTATCAGTAATTATATCTATTCACTGTGATGCTCATTCCATAAAATTTACATAAAACATATTTCAAACATAAATGCGTTTTTTATATATTACTTACGTCTCTGACGTCACATGATGATGCGTAATCATCGTCCAGGCTGTCTACAGCCTCTAACAAGCATCATCATGTGACGTCAGATATGTCATCACATTGACTGATGAGTGGGGTGGCGGGTGGGTCATATAATAGCGGTGCCTTTTTACAAGAAGAAAAGAGAAGTACATTTCATCTGTATAATTCATTGCATGAATTATGCTAACAATATCCAATATTTATGTAATGAGAAATAAATATAAAGCTAGCTGACACACACTGTACCTCCTACTGACATGTACGTATATATATAGGTGTGTGTGTGTATATATATATAAGCGCACATGCTAGGAGGAAGGCGATGTGCACTAGCCCTTTTTTCATTAATTAGACCCCTCGTAGCATTATATACATATACAGCGGACGAGGCTTGTGACAGAGTTCTATCACATATCCTTATTTCTTCAAAATTAATTTAATTTATTTATTTTGGGCTTTTGATACATGTCGTTTTTTTCCCTTCGTTAGGTAAAATTTCTTATTTAACTCGGCGCTTAAAATCCATTTCGAATCTTATCTGTTCGTTTTTTTTCTTTCTTTCATTAACCTAATGTAGTAATTTTCACTTCAGAATTTATTATAGTTTCTCAATAACATTTGCGGCCGTTAAGATAAAATAAAATAAAAACAGAAGAGTTAAAACCACCTGCTTTTGATTTCAAGGCATGTTAGTTTGTTTTTTTTTTCTTTTGCGTCACCAGCGATAGATATAAGTTTGTCTCATTCTTTACTTAAGTAAGTGACTTTGAAATAATATATCTAAAATGTAAAATGAAAGTTTATTGAGGCTGTCTTTTAAATCACTTTTCATGTACGTTAATTTATTTGTCAGTTGTGTTAAAACATATCTTTCTCAGTATTTCGTAATTTTAAGTAGCAATCATCGAACATAATCATTTGTTTTGATAGTTTATGGCCGGCTTAGTGGCGTCTGTAATATATACATATTTAGAACCGTTTTTCTGGCAACCTTTCTGCATCACGCGATTTTCGTTGTTTTTGTCGGGATGCTAGATTATGGGCTAATCATTTTGGTGTGTAAATATGACTCTTTGTCTGCTTTCCGTACACTAATTCTAATGCTAAAATTTTGGCGATGTTGTAGCGCCAAGTCTTATATGTTTCTTATGAAATCATTCTCTTCGAACTTCTGCTCGCATCATGTAAGCACGTAAAAAGACCTTGTGGTCTGAGGTTACGCTCAGGCGTACCCCTTACTTGTGGATTTCCTCTCTCTCCCGTTTAATATTTAGAAGTAAATTACCCTTTATTATTGTGTTAAAAATGTTAATAAATTTTCATTAGTTGCTGTATTGCTTGGTTGGAGTTTTTTTACATTTAGCTGAACCCGAACACAGAACTTCGTCATATACTTTGGCGCATCGGACGAATTTTCTCCAACCTAAAAAAAAGGCATAGTTAAGGGAGAGAAATCCCCCTTTTAAAATGGATGTATCCTGATATTTCGACGTATTCCGGATAAATTGTAAAAGGACAATATTCTTCGTGAAGTTCCCTGCCATTGCCTGTCTCTGCGTCTAGTGATGTTGGAGTAAGGAGTATGTCATCACCCCTCCACTTAAGCGACGTCCTGTGGTTGCCTGATTGATCTGCCTGAAATGTTAATAAATTTTCATTAGTTCCTGTATTGCTTGTTTGGAGTCTTTTTTACATTTAGCTGAACCCGAACACTGAACTTCGTCATATACTTAACTAATTTTAATATATAAATACGCTTAAGACCCCTACGCAAACAATAGCCATCATATATCAAAATCATCATAAATGTTCTAGAATGTTCTGTATTCACCTGTACTGTATTCACCTGTCAAATTGACTAGGTTACATGTAGCATAACAATAGAATACACCATATGGATTTATATATACCATATCTCAAATCTAGCGCTCCACCTATGTGCAAACAGTATATATACCCCACAAAATATCAAACCGGAAAGTCATTTCGTCAAAACTACAAAACAGAACATCCCGTAAGTTTAAAAATGTTTATTCATAATTAAGAATACTTTATCTAAACCATATATGTATTTCTCTTTCTTTCAGATGCAAGAACATTATGTGTATTTATTACTACTGTAGAATATGAAACACAAAAATTGGATTCAAAGATCAAACCGTATGCCAAAAAATAAAAGAAAAAATAACATGTTTCAGTTGCAAGGTAATGATACAATTTTTTTTTCAATTCAATTAATCGAACAAAACTTAAACTTATATTTATTTTCCCGAATTACTTCTTTCCCACAGGTATAAACAACAGGAGAGAAAACAACAGAAAACAAAGAGAAAATACGAACAGTCTAACATGATTATACAACAGAGAACTTGTAAAACAAAATCCAACCGAAAAATAAATATCAAATATAAACATGCCAATATTCATTAAAAATTATATCATATTAGAATATACTCGAATTCGAATATCAGTAATATAAAACATAAACAAATTCCACCCGTCAAAATGCAACTGTTACAATTTAGAAACACATTCGAACGAACATATTTCACTATACAATACTGACAAATAAAACTAGTCAATTATCCACATCTTGAAATCTTTTACTTTTTAACCCATTTTGAAATCACTTAAACATCATTTGATTGAAATTTCAATAACGATTAAGTAAAAAGAGCTACTACCATTTGTCGCTAGATAACTATTTAAAGAACTCCGCAGATGCGAAATTTATAAAGCAAAATATCCTGTAAAAGTTATATTAAACAGCTTAAAAATATGCAAAAAAATACATTGCTCTAAATGCCACACACGATTGGAATCAACAATGTGTTCAAACCATCCAAATTGTAACAAAGTTATAAGTTTAATAAACTGTAACTCCTGTAAGGTACCTAACATAAAATTAAATTATTCATTTAAAATTGAAATTTTATATATTGCTTTTAAAGGCTAAACATTCTCTTCCAAAGGACGAAGAAAGAAGAAGATGGTTAGAAAGGAGATCGTGGTTCTAAAGTACCACCCAAAGTAATATCCAGTTCAATATCCAATTTGAGAAACCACACCAAAACAGAACTGCTACACTAATCAAGATTTTTAAAAAATCATTCGTTAAAGTGGATAGCAGCCAGAAGAATCGTACAGTTAATAAAGTCTGACAAAGATATACTTTGCATTTACCGAAGCCCATAAAAGAATTCAAAGACTACCACACAACAGACATGTTGCTTACTTTATACTATGAATAAAAAATAGTAGATTCGCAACTTACATACACCTATTACAAAAAAACATAAGTTCATGCTTAGACTAAACAAAATCTCTTTAAAACATAAAAATTTTCTTAGGCCATAAAGTAAGACACACCCATAGAACTTCAACTTTTAAATATACTAAAAATTTCTTACACTAACTCTCTCTCTCTCTCATTGCAAACATAATGTTCTATTCATTCGTCAACCTATCCAAAGTGTCACACAGCCATCAAACTCAAAGAAAACAATCGGAATTTCTCCCTCATATTTACCACAGAACTTAAAGATATAATCGATCCATAAGCACATACTAAAATACTTACATTTTTAATAAAAATCTTAAACCTTAGACCATTACTTCTGCATATATATAAAGCACATATATACTACATATAAATATTAATTAATATGCAATAAGAATATGAGTGTACAGAAATATTCATAAATTGGAACTTAAAAAATAATTTCTAAAGTTTAAGAAAAAACAAACGTAAAGAAAAGTTTTCTTAAAAGATATATACATATTTAATTCCAAAGACCTTATTAATAATAGTAATAAAAAAAAATCTTTATATATATATATATATATATATATATGAAATTACAAATATTTTCTTTTATTATAATAAAAGAAATGAAAAAATTAATATAGAAGTACTAAATAAAAAAAAGAGAATTTAGATAGATGTATATCAAAATAGTCTACACAAACATCCTACCTCACTATGCTTTCAAGTTTATGTTTACATTTAAATGAGAAATTAAGATTTTATTGAAAATAAAAACTTTGCTCACTCGGACCTCGTCACAGGTACAACTTTCGTGTCAATGTTATCTGCCCCCTCTCGTAGGCTTAACATTATGTCTCTAGCGTCAGGAGACAGACAGACGTCAGCCTCTAGCCGTGAGCTAGAGTCATAATGTTAAGTCAACAAGAGGAGGGCAAAATGCATTTGCCCGAAGGCCAATAAAAAACACTTTAAAAAATTTTGTTTTAAAGTAAACAACACTTAAAAAAATTCTTCTTATCTCTGAGGCTAACTTAACCTCTTCGGTCCCTGGGTCCCCAAAAGGGGACCTCTGTTCTTTTCCTTATAAAAACTAAAATGTCCGATTTTTTTACATTTTCATATCACTTCTTAATAGCTGAATGATTTTTGCGTTCAAAGCAAATGAATAAATGTCAGCATCTAAGCGGATTCCCACATAAAATAAATGTTATTTTCATCTGAGTTTGCAAAATGATTAAAAATGCCCAAAAGACAGTTTGGCCAAGGAAGCGAGAAATTTTCATAAGTATTTAACTTAAATGTTTTTCAATAAAAGATTTTGAGGATTTGCAGATTATTTACTTGTGTAAAGCTCTTAAATTTGTGATTGCGTTAATTTAGATTAATGGTTATTAAATTAATGTTTTAAGGGGGGTTTTAGTTTTAGATCCATATTTTTTAACCTAAATTTCTAAGCACCTAAAGGATCAATTTAAGAAAAGGTATTTTTTCCGACATTTATGATGTCATTTTGTTTGAAAAAAAAACAATGAATAAGCATTTTTATTATTATTTTAGCTTCGGAACTGAAGAGGTTATGCCGGAAAAATCACAAGTTTTGTTTCATTTTCATTAGGTTTTTTGCATACAAGAAATGAATAGACGAAAGTATATATATGGCGACCCAAGAAAGAAAAATATGACAGAAAAAAGTTCAATAAGCAGAATGTTGATATACCGCGCTTTTTGTACGTCTAATTCTGTTTTTACACGACTATAGCTTTAATCGTTTACGGTCATCCAATGCTATATGCATTACGATATTAAATGACCACAAACCATTAATAACATATAATCGTAAAGAGAATAAGACGTATAGATCCATAATCATATAATAGAAATCCAATAGAATTTGAAAGGTTTTTCCAGGCATTTTGTTTTTAGTTGTACACGAACTATTGTTTTAATTTTATTATTATTTTTGTTAACGTTTATATTAAATTATTATGAACGCTATATCCATTCGCATGATGCTAATGCTTATACATAAACAGTACGTGCAATAATGATTATTTCAGAGGTTGGACCGTGGGAGACATTTCACACCCTCCAAATTTACACTAGAGAAACTGTCTCCGATTGTCATTTCATATTTTGTTGTTATTCAATGGTTTGAAAGTGCGAATTATTAAACTAAAAATATTTTAGATATTTCGTAAACGCGCGTTACCTAATATTTGGCACTGTTATTAATGCAACGAAACTGCCTTTGTTTATAGTTTTATCTACCTATACTGATATTATAAAGAAGTAAAGTTTGTTTATTTGTAGGAGGTAAGCTCTGGAACTACTGAACCAATTCTAAAAGTAATGGTATCAAAATGATGGTGTTAGTCCCACATTGAACAAAGGCTATCTCTTATGTCCGTGCCACTGGCCAAAAGGGGGTGCAGGAGCAAAAATCGCCCTAAAAATGCGATGTATGTGTTATTGAATGGCTTAGAACTAGGAAATTTGGAATGATAGCGACTTATAACATACAAAGATCGCTAATAAAAAAAAAATTAATTCGATTTTAGATATTTTGTAAACGTGCGTTACCTAATATTTGGCACTGTTATTAATGCAACGAAACTGCCTTTGTTTATAGTTTTATCTATCTATACTGATATTAAAAAGAAGTAAAGTTTGTTTATTTGTAGGAGGTAAGCTCTGGAACTACTGAACCGATTCTAAAAGTAATGGTATCAAAATGATGGTGTTAGTCCCACATTGAACATAGGCTATCTCTTATGTCCGTGCCACAGGCCAAAAGGGGGGTGCAGGAGCAAAAATCGTTCTAAAAATGCGATGTTTGTGTTATTGAAGGGCCTAGAACCAGGAAATTTGGAATGATAGTTACTTATAAAATACAAAGATACATAAAAAAAAATTTTAAAAATTCGATTTTAGATATTTTGTAAACGCGCGTTACCTAATATTTGGCACTGTTATTAATGGAACGAAACTGCCTTTGTTTATAGTTTTATCTACCTATACTGATATTATAAAGA
Organism: Maratus speciosus; assembly: GCA_963932465.1. Taxonomy (NCBI): domain Eukaryota; kingdom Metazoa; phylum Arthropoda; class Arachnida; order Araneae; family Salticidae; genus Maratus; species Maratus speciosus. The sequence continues at coordinate 284,010,294 of OZ010788.1, forward strand.
AGTAAAGTTTGTTTATTTGTAGGAGGTAAGCTCTGGAACTACTGAACCGATTCTAAAACTAATGGTATCAAAATGACGGTGTTAGTCCCACTTTGAATATAGGCTATCTCTTATGTCCGTGCCACTGGCCAAAAGGGGGTGTAGGAGCAAAAATCGTTCTAAAAATGCGATGTTTGTGTTATTGAAGGACCTAGAACCAGGAAATTTGGAATGATAGTTACTTATAAGATAAAAGATCTCTAAAATTTTTCTTTAAAAATTCGAAATTTAAAAAGGTTGAAAATGCGATTTCTACGCAATCTCAGAAAGTACCGATTCAATTTTTTTTTAATGGTGTGAAAAAGATTGCGACAGTCCTCGCTTCAACATAGGCAATATTTTATGTCGGTGCCACTAAACCCAAAAGGGGTGCAGGAAGAAAAACGTTCTAAATTGCGTTTTTGTGATTCTGCAGGGGCTAGAAACATGAAATTTGGAATGGTAGTTACTTATAAGATATAAATGTTCTCTAAGAACATTTCTTAAAAAATTCGAAATTTAAAAGTGGTGATAATGCGCGAAAAGCGTTCCAAAAAACGTTCTAAATTGCGATTTCTACGCAATCCCAGAAAATACCAATTCGATTTTTTTTTAATGGTGTGGAAATGATGGCGAAAGCCCTCGCTCCAAAATAGGCAATATTTTATGTCGGTGCCGCTACCCCAACGGGGGTGCAGGAGCAGAAAACGTTTTAAATTGCGGTTTTTGTGATACTGCAGGGGCTAGCAACTTGAAATTTGGCATGGCAGTTACTTATATGATATAAATGATCGCTAAGAACATTTCCTAAATAATTCTAAATTTAAGGGGGTCCGGAACACAAAAATCTCCAAATTTTCTAAAAATCTTTTGTTGCATTAAAAATTTTTTTGTGTTTTTGTGATTAAAATGACTTTTGAATCATGTTTCTCTCTTAATTAAAACAGGAAATCTTAAATTTTTCATTTTTGTTTGTTTTCAAAATCTAGCTTTCAAGCAATGGTTGTGATGAAAACGATTTTTTGCAAAAATGCGTTTTTCTTCATGATGGCTTTTTTCAGAATTTCTCGTATATAAATCGTTATAGATAAATGATTCAAACTTGGAACATGTCTTTTTCAGTTGCTTTACTTTAATTTTGATTTAGAAAATTAGAAAAAAATATTTACTTTCGAAAAAATGATTTTTTTTTAAAGTTACACCATTTTTTTTTTAATTTTTACTTTAAAAATTTTATTTTTTTTAATTAATATTTTTAAAAATGCTTAATCTAAATTAAAACATATATATATTTCTGTTTATTTAAAAGAAAAAAAATGAAATTCTACAAATAATATTTCGAGTTATAACGATTTTAAATTACCCCACTTTTTTAATGAATTTTAAATTTAAAAAAATTTAATATATCAGAAGTTTTATCATGTGATTTGTTTCACAAATAACATGGTTAACCATCACAAAAAAATTCAAAAATTTAACACAATAAATAAAAATTATTTTAAATTGTGTTCCGGAGCTCCTTAAAAGGGGTGAAAATGGACGAAAAACGTTTTAAATTGCGATTTCTACGCAATCTCAGGAAATATAAACCGATTTCAGAAGTAATGGTTTAAAATTGATGATGACAGTCCTAGCTCCAAAATAGCCTATATTTTACGTTATTGTCAATACCACATTGGGGTTACAGGAGCAAAAAATGTTCTAAATTGCGTTCTTTGTGTTACTGATGGGGTCTAACATTTTAAATTTGGAATGGTAATTACTTCAAAGATGCAAATGCTTTCTAAGAATTGTCGAAAGAAAATTACAAATTTAAAAGGATGAAGTGAACGAAAAGCGCTCTAAATTACGATTTTTATGCAATCGTATGAAATACGAAACCGATTTCAAACATATTGGTTGAAAATTGATGGGGATAGAACCTGCTCAAACATAAGCTATATTTCATGACGGTGCCACAACCCTTAGAGGGATGCAGGAGCAAAAAACTTTCTAAATTGCGATTTCTGTGGTACTGAAGATGCTAGAAACCTTAAATATAGCACGGTAGTTACTTATAAAATATAAATGTCCTCCAAGAATAGTCAAAAATAAATTCGAAATTAAAAAGGTGCGAGCGAAGGGAAGGAGCGAAAAGCATTCTAAAAGAGTCCTAAATTACGATTTCTATGGAATCTCAGGAAATAATAAACCGATTGCAGAATTTATTGGCTGCGAATCAAGGGTGATAGTTCCTGATCCTATACAGGCTATATTTTATGCCGGTGTCACTACCACCTGGTTAGCAAGAAAACAGGATAGCCTTTAAAAACATCTAAATTTCGTTTTCTATAGAATATTAGAAAATACCAACTGATTTCAAGGTTAATGTTGGTAAATTAATGGTGACAATCTCTGTTTCAACATTTTTCGAGACATTCTATTTTAACACTGTTTCGGCATTTTATGTTGTTACCACTAATACCAGGCAGGTGGTAGACTTTTAGGCAAGAAGCTTGGAATTTGACATGATGGTTAATTTTAAGATGTAAATGTGTTAAGATGGTTTCTAAAAAATTCAAAACTTCAAATGAATACTGAAATGATCGTATGAAATGAGCATAAAAGTCTCAAAATACTTTCTAAATTATCATTTATATAGAATTAGTTTTAGTTCTTCTTATTACCAGTAAGGCAGGTTGACGCCACGAAGACGTCGTTGTGAAGTCACACTGTGACTTTGTGACCGTCGATGTGACGACGTGTGACGTCGATGTGAAGTCATAGTGACCAGAATGTGATGTCGTTATGGCCGTTTTAGAGCTCGTTTGTGACGACACATTGTGACCACTTTGTGAAGTCACAGTGTGACAAATTTGTGAAAAGTCTGTCATTTGTGACTATTTTGGCATTAATTTTGTGACGAACCTATGACGGAAGCGACGATACTTTGAAGTTGCATTGTGACCAATTTGTGATATATTTGTGACGAAATTGTCATTAAGAGGCTATATCAGTCAAGCGGAAAGACCCGTTCGGTAATGCTAATCCCATGGAAATCATTTATAAAGATATCTCGGTTGCATTTCAATATTTTTAAATGGCTTTTTTGCATAGTATAACTGAGGTTGATCTGTACAAAGTCACTTTTTTCCTTTTTCGATTTTGTTTGCAGATATTTTTCAAGAGGATGCTTTCACTATCGAAACCGGTTCCGAAAGTGAAAGTGTCCTCATTAAAAATATCTGTAAACAAAATCTATAAAATAAAAAAGTGTTTTGTACAGATTAACCTCAGCTATCCTATGTAAAAAAAATCAATTAAAAATATTGAAATGCAACCGAGATACCTTTATAAATTTCTCCCGTAGGATTAGCACTAGTGAACAGGTCTTTTCGCTTGACTGAAGCAGCCTCTTAACACTGTGATGATTCTGTGGCTATTTAACTTCTCTTGACGAAAATCTAATAATAATAATAATAATAATAAAACAGGGTCGTCTGAAATTATACTTACTGCATGTCATCTTTCTGTTAGAATTGGTTTGTAGGCCTAAAATCGCATACTCACAATTTATGAACAAATACTGCATAATATGTAAAAATAGTCACATACGGTATAGAGACTTTCTTTTAAATTAAAGTTAAAAATTCAATTTTCATCACATATCTTACAACTGTAACAAATTGTGTTGTTTTCAATATTTGAAGAATTTTCCCTTTCAAAAATATTATGCATTTCCCCCCGCCATATGCTGAATATTCCACAGCTTTAATTGTATTTATAACTGACACACAATGACTATTTTCTGTTGCTGTGGTGGGCCAGGCGAAAAGAAAAAAAAATCTTTTTTCATTTCTTTCATTTTGTAGTACGTTATTTCAAGCTTTTTTGTCTTTAAGTATTTTTGCACTCTCTTTAAAAACTTAAAAGCTTTTGCTCACTTTAACATCCAAAGGTATCAGCACCTATCTAAAACTGTACAGATTGCCAATATTTCTGACAAATAACGCTGATGTTGAAGCAGAATTATCTTTTGTTGTAATATTTCCAACTGAATGAAAACGTGTCCAGGTCAGGATTCGAACTAGGGACGTTTGGCATAAGCTGTCAATGTTACTGGGATGTTAGCATCATATTAAGCATATAAAAAATAGCAAAAAAGCATACGAAATTATTGGCTAAAAGGTATAATTTTTATATTTGCAATAAACATAAAATTACCATACTTCTCATAATACTGTCAATTTTCTAACACAAAATTGTAAAGAATGCGAATTTATCTTTGTAAAAAATATATTTTTGGCATCACCAATCTTTTTAATTTTATAAAATTTAATAAGTTGCCTTTAGCAATAACGATGTGAAACTGCTCAAATGATAAATAAAATTTTGATGTGAAAGATTAATCACCGTATCGTTGTAGGTTGAAAAATTCTATGAACAATTTATATTAACGGTTGTGTTGGAAGTTGGAAGCAGTAAGAAATAAAATCATTTTTTTAAACACTCTGAATAAGTAACTTCTGGGTATGTTGGAGATATACAACAAAGTTGTGTTCCATTCTGTCTACAAATTCTTATTTATTATAAATTCATATTTTGAGCAGATGTCCATTTTTAAAATAAAAGTATGCAATAGAAATTGTTTCGGAACATTACTTAACGCAAAATTAAAAGTTTAAGCATGCAAAAATTTTTAAAAAAGATTTTTTATTTAGTAATTTAATTAGCTTCGAATGTTTACTAATTAAATGAATAATTGATTATACATTTTTTTAACTTACGAAAATGTGATTTTAACCAGATAGTTTAAAAAAGGAACATAAATTTGATTAAAATGCAATTTAAGAAAATAATTTTAACCATCTAATTAAAATCGCTGACATACTATTTTTTATTTCAACAAAATAAAAATTAAATTTATTAAATTTTATTGAATTGATAAAAGTTAATGACATTTATTGTTTTTATATCATGTTTTTATATGAAATTAACTGAAATCGTAATAAAAGAAAGTAGGAAAAATCATTTTTCTTACCTAATTCTTCTTGACATCGTCCTCTGTAATTCCATTTTCGTAATCCAAATAGAAGTTCCTTGGAAGAATTATGTCCGAATGCAATACAATGACATTGACTGGCTGAGATTAACCGGTCACTGCACATTGTAATTTTTTCGGACTAATATTTTATGTAAAGTATCTCTTGACCGTATTCCTGTATAACTTTTCTAAAATTTAAAAAATCCGTGCCAACTACACACATTCATAACACAGCTACTATTATTTAGATGCTGCCACTGTTCGAACGAATAAATACACTGTGTTTTCTCTTGTTATCGCCTGCAAAAAACGAAATTCGCGAGCAGATGTTTTTTTTCCGTTTATTTGTTACCGTAGATTTGTAAGTTAAATGCGTAATAATTTTATGAGAGCGTGTCTAATTAAAATTTTCTGTTTGAATATTTTCTTGTGTATTTCACTTTTGTTTTAATCAATTTCGAAAAAATTCAACCAAAAATGGATTGTAAAGTTTATTTTTCGTAAATTATAAAAAATTATGTTAGTCATGATTAGGGTATATAAAATAAAACATTATTTAAATTTCTAGTGTATATAAAATCAATACAATAATGTAAGGCCTTTTGAAAAAAAAGTTAAACTTTGTATCACATGTAATAAATACAAAATATGTTCATAAAAAAATAAAAAAAAAGTTATCGGGGAAAGAAAGTTTTTTTTCTTTATAATATTTTAATATCTACCCTATATATATATAATCCTAATGAAAGGACTGAATTGAAACGAATTTATGTAACAATTCTATGAAACGACTGATTAAACAACTGATTATGTTTCACGGCGATTTCTCCTGAAATATGGAATACTTTGCGATGAAATTAACACCAAAAAATCCGTATTGATCCACAGATCTCAAAACTGGTATTAGAATTTTAAAATTTGAATTAGTTTTCGAAATATTAATTTTTTTCTAATTTTAAATACTTTTATCTAATGATAATAACTCAAATTTTAATCATAACAGATATTTTTTTTCAAATTTCAGAAAAGGTTATAATTTTAAATTAATTTGGCGACCAGTTTGGCCTCCCTTAAATCTTCTTAGAAAAATGCTTTTTTTTTAATTTCGTTATCATTTTATTTAATACAAAACATTCCTTTAAAACTGAAACATTTAAAATTAATGGCTTTCACTTCTTTCTTTTTTTTTTTTTTTTTTTTTTTTTTTTTTTTGAGCGAAACGAAAAGAAAAATATTAGGCTCAGATGTCATATACGCACCGGGGTACCTAATTGGTGCCAAAATGGCGTTATTTCGGCTGACATGGTAACCCGGCTATTGTCGCTTATTCATTAATAAATGTTTATTTACATTTATTTTCTTTTTATTAAAAAAAAAGTTACAAATTGCTTTGTTCTATAGTTATTATTTTTTTTTATTATTGTTATTTCATTTTAAAAATAATAGAAAAATAATTTAAAATAAATAATGTAACTGGTATTCGAAAACGAGGTTTTCGCCAAATTGTCGTAAAAAATACCACGCCAAACCCGGTGCTTATATGACATCTGTGTTAAATATCAAGTAATGCAAGAAATCATGACATATAATTTCAAATTCATAGCAAATGACCAATATCGCCAAATTATATAAATTGCCAAACCACTAGCCAAATTATACAAGTTGACGTAATTTTTATTTTAAATAACAAAAGAACAAATAAATTTGTATAAAAATACAAATACAAATAAAGCGTTGAAATAAAAATCACTTCATGGCGTAAACACATGTAACTTCCTTACAGTCAAGTGAATGTGACATTTACGATCAATCATTATTGGCATTTAATCTTATAGTTTGGCGATAGATTTTTGGTCGACGGGATAACTAAGTAGTACCAAAAATCCTTTTCACGATCAGGGTTGAAATAATTGGTGCATTACCATACATTTTGGCGTGGTGTTCGTATAACGGAAAAGTACCAAAAAAGCTATTGGCGATATTAGAACCCGGCTAACATAAAAGTACCAAGAATTCTTTGCGATCATGGCATCTTTTATGTAGTTTAATTCGAAAAAATAACTTTGATTCTTTAATCAAAATGGAAACCTTTCTTATGAAAAGAGAAGGAACTGTTGATGATAGTCACATGACTTAGGCTATTATTATAGAAATTATTTTCAATTCTAAAAACAGCGCAAAGAATAATATTTCCTAACGATTACAAATTTATTTACACATGGCTATTAAAAACAGAAAAAAAAAAAAAACTTTAAAATTACTATTAAATGAGTACGTGTTAAAAGCATGAAAATATTGAAAATTATGTCTTGAAAATTATATTTACACGTGAATATTAAAAGAGAAAGGAAACTTTAAAATAATAAATACATTAATATGCGTTTAACCCTTTCAGGCGCAAGGTACTTCTATTCGTAAAATGTTGAAATCAGCGAATGGCACTGGAATTTATAAACAAATTTCGAAATACGAAAATGCTTTTGTTCACTTACTTAATAAAAGAAAAATTTTCATTCCAATATTCTGGTGCCAATGTGGCATTTAAGAATTAAAATTAAGTGGTCCAAAAAATGAACCACTGCCCTTGAAGGGGTTAAAACAGTAAATTGCAGTAATTGTAGAAAATTGTATTATATAAATCGTTTTATAACGCTGTTAAAAAATACCGCTTGACAAAGACTCTGTTTACTTAATTCATTTTATTTTAGCTTCTTTTCAAATGTTTAACTGATCTTCTTTAATCAAACACGAAAACAACCATTGGATGTCTTAACAGCAACTGATTCGGCATTAAATTTTCGCAATCAAAGGGAATTGAATGGAAACCCGTTTACAGGGAAATAGCTATAGGTTTTTTCATTATAATTCAATCTTCTCTAATCTTTTAAAAGCCGATCAAATTAGCGTGATTTTAGATTCTGCGGTGTCTGAACGGGAATTGTCGATCTTAGCTTGCAGAGGGCAGACCCCCCTAGTTTTCTATATTAATTTCCTGTAGAATTAAACACTTTGTACAATGATTTTGTTTTACAAAATTTCTGGGGGAAAAATCAAAATATGAATAAATATGTCACGCGTTTTGCACACATTTTGTATGTATATTTTTTTATATTCAGAAAATATTAAATTTATTTAAAAAGTCAGAAACAAATAGCAACATTTATTTTTAAAGAGTCACTTAAACTAGTTAAACATTAACAGAAAAGGAAAATATTATTGAAAGTGTAAAAGTGACTTTATTTATTTTAATAAAGTATACTACAAAATCAATCCGATTCAAGCTCCAAAATGCATTATGAAGCCTTTAAAATACTGTTTAAGATATTTCTTATCACTTTTAAAGCTTTCTGAAATTCATATTTTTGTCACACTGTGAGTTTACAATATGGTGGTTTTTCGCCCCATGTGTGATGTGGCATACGTTACATGCAGTGACATAACAGTGACGTCACAATATTTTTTATAATTGGAAGAAAAATATTTTTTACGATAAATAACATGTTTTGAAGAATTTTTGCAATTTTTTTAAGTTTTCTAAGAAATTCACATCTCAGTCTCAATGTGACATCACAGAGTGGTGGCATTTTGGTCACAGATGTGATGTGACCACAGCGACTTACAGTGACGTCACAATGACATCACTATGACCATGCATGCTATGAGGGTAATTAAAATCTCATTTCTCTATATTGTAGTTTTATAATGAAGTTTAGTCAAACTGTGGCTTAATTTGTAATTTTTGAATTATTCCAAAAAGTGTTCTTCTAATAAAAAATAGTCATGCAAATAACACTTGACATATTTCAATTATTACGGGAGCAAAGCCGCTGGGTTTGCTAGTTTTTTATACATAAATATTGAATTATTGATTAGAATAACAATATCTAATAAATCTTTATTTCTCCTAACTTTCAGGTGGATGTTTGTAACTATTTTTTAATTAGTTTGCTAATTTCAAATATATTTTTGAAAGACATCCAACACATACTTTTCTTTTTAGGTACATTCGTAATTATATAAATACGGAGCATCTATAATCGTCGTCCGATCCGTCTGTCTGTCCGTCCTCATGTAACAGAGCAAAGGCTACCCGACCGTATGGTTTGAAAATTTAAATATATAATTGTTGCAAAATTCTGTCGAGTCATTTCAAATTTTATGAAAATCGGATGTATAGTTTAATTACAGGGACAGTCAAAAGTTTTCCGTTACATTACAGCCAATGGGAAAAAATATTTTAAGTGAATTATTAATGATGTTACAGACTTTTGAAGAAACTGAAATTGATATGCACTTATGAAGTGCTCTAAAATATGCATTCAGTACGATATGCGGTTCAAAAAATATTTATAAAATAAGTTATAGTACGAACATACCTCCTTTGCCACGTTTGACGTGCCATTTCCAACTTGTTTTGTTACTATTTTATGTTTATATAAGTGCAAGATCAAGGTATGGATGGATGATGCATGCTTTCTTTTAAATTACAATTCTGCTTGTATGTGACTGTGGCCCCACCAGCGGCTGAGAGGTTCTGCTCTCTAAGCTGGTAGACGGGAGGTGCTGGGTTCGATCCCAATCGCGCCCGTCGGCCTAATCGTTTGGAGTTTTCGTGGTTTTCTTTGAGCCATGGATTTCCATGCGTAAATACGGGTTAGGTTCCCTTAGAAAGACCCCCCACGAAGGGCACTTCCCCCCGGGCCTATATCCCTAGTGTAGTTAATCAGCCGTCAAAAATCAACCAACCAACCAACTTGTATGTGACTGTCAAATTTTGTTATTCATTTTTCACCCATTTCCTGTTGTTATATAGATTTGAAATTTGAAATACATGTATACCCGAGGGTTGTACAGAAATTAAAGATTGATTTTTTAAAATTCGATCCCTAATGGGGCAACTGGGAGAACATTTAAAATTTCAAAAGATCACCATATCTCTTAAACCAGTGGTAATAAAATCTTGAAACATGACATGCCTACAGTATTCAGAGTTTTTCAGAGTTTTTCAAAATTCGACGCTAAACGCTCATATACTAGGTTCTGCCGCCAAGCTCCCTCAGTTTTCGAAAGACTTCGCAAAAACACTACTTAAACTTTACGGTTACTCAATTATAGTTTCATTTCCTGTGAAGAAATCAGTATCAGCTTCAACAATGCGTATTTATTGAAAAGTATTAATGGTAAGGTTACCAAAATAGTGTTAAATTTTGGCCAACTTGGCGAAATGTCGCCAAATATGGTAGTGCATTTAAAAAGAAAATTCCGCATTTTTAGGGAATTTCAATGAAAGCATCTTTAATTTTTTTTACAGCTATTTTATTATGTTTAAGAGATTTTATAAAAATTTTAAGCAGCGATACAGCATTCCAATAAAAAAATTGCTTTGTGTGCGGTGTTAGGACCGGTCTTCACCAACTCAGCAAAAACTCAGTATATTTTACTCCAAGCCAAAGCTAAATTTTTGTTGATAAATTTAACAGCAACTGCAACACACTTACATTGCTTTCAAATGTGATGGCGTCCCATGAACAGTTGAAAACTGTCAACCTCTGAATTTAAAAAAAAATTAATCTAGACGAACATTAATTAGCAATATAGCTCGCTAAGGTGCCACTTACTGAATCACAACAAGCTTACAGTACTTCCCAAGATGTCGTCATACTTCATACAAACCCGAAATTATTCCGTTTAATTTTTCCTCAATAATGGACTCAGGTGCGTTCGTAATTATATAAATACATAGCACCTATAGCCGTCGTCTGGTCTCTACGTATGTCTGTCTGTCAGCGTATAACAGCGCAAAAACTACGGAACCGAATGGTTTGAAATTTAATTTATATAAAAATCGTTGAAAAATTTTGTCGAGTCATTTCAAATTTTATGAAAATCGAATCAAAACTTAAAAGATATTAATAAAAGTTTTCTTCATTCTATTAAATCCTATCGTATGTAATTAATTCATTGATATGACCTGATAGGTAATGATTGTACGTTGCCATGGTGATTACGTCATATTTAAGAGGGTTATTATTTCCGTATTACTGAATTTAATATATATAATCGTAATAAATTTTGTATCCATGCATTTTTGTATAAGAGTGCAACAGCTATTGCACCAAGATCTGAATATTTATAAAACTAGTAATAGTACGAACGCGATTCATTTGCCATGTTTGACGTACAATTTCTGACATTTTAAAGTTATGAACGAAAATTGGCATCGGCTTGAAATGAAACATTCTGTATATGTATGACTCAATAAAGCGACAGTGACACTATATAATAACTATATTTTGAAATATAATCTATAAATTTTTAAACATGATCTTTATATATTATTTTACCCTGTATATGTTATTTTATTAATCTTAAAATGAAATTTTCTGTTTCATTCTTATATATATATACATGATGTTCGAATAAAATGAAATACGTTTCAATTCTTTATCTGTTGGAGATCTAAACAACGTAAATCGCGAGAGTGTTCAAAATTCGATAGAAATTTTTAGATTATGTTGATAAAATAATCCTTCCAATAATTTTCAAAAAGTTACTCTTAAAAATTTTATAAGGTCCTTGGGTAAATTATAATTAGAAAGTCTCCTATGTGTTTTGAAAAATACAACAGTAAAAATATCATTTTTCTACCATCAAATTCACCGAGTTATCATAATTTAAATTTTATCAGCTCAAAGCTCACTGGCACTTTAAATGGACTGACAATTTTTTAGTGCCGGAAAGTTTCAAAATTTTATAAAAATCCATAGTATCGTAAATCGGTAAATTTTGGTAGTAGAAGAATGGCGCTTTTACTGTAGCTCTTTTTAGAGCATGGATAACACATATCCATGTACATTTTCTAAGTATAACATATGATCCAGAAATCATACAAAAATTTCAAAAAGCGCGACTTTTTTAAAATTAATGGCGTGATAATTTTATTTCTTTTTATTTATTTATTACCTCTTTTTTATTTATTACCTTTTTTGTTTTACATTTTTCCAATATCTCCAATAGGTAAAAAATTAATGTCATTTTTAGCGCTCAACATATACAGGGTGTTTCAAAATTATGTATCAGAAATGTAAAGGCAGGTAAAGAGGAACAAAATAAGATTTCTTATTGGAATGCATGTGCAGAAATGCAGCATAGGGCAGTAGAGGGCGTAGAGGGTGTTGTTAAGTTCGTTGGATGAAAGCGCTTCGCTGGCTTGAATCATCATTCCCTCAAGGATTTTGAGCAGCATGCTTCGTTACACCAATGCGGATCTAGCCGACATGCATTTCATGTATGGGGCTAAGCAAGGAAATGATTCACATCTAAAGCACGTCCAACAGCTTTTGAGCTTTTCGAAGGACTAAACTCTACTACTTCCTCCGCTGCAGGAATTCTGCGATATCTTACAGTGCTGTTTTCGCGCCTAGAAGCATAAAACGAGCCACTCGCGCAGAGCTACTAATGAAAACGCTGAAATGTTCGGAGATCCAATAGAATCGTACCCGGGAATCATTCAATCTAAATCCTTTGAGTAGCCAATCCATTTCTTTGCGCAATCACATACACGAGATGCATGTCGGCAAGCTCCCCATTGGTGTAATAATGCAAATTCAAACCAACGAAGAGGTCCATTGCATTCAACAGCTCCCTCTACTGTCTCATCACTGCATTTCCGCACCCACACTCGTATACGGTATCTGCTTATTTAGGTCCCCTCTACATACCTTTACAGTTCTTACATATAATTTTGAAACATCCTGTATATATATATATATACACACGCGCGCGCGCACACACACACACACACACATATATATATATATATCAGTGGTGGAAAATTGGCGCAGAGGAGGAGCCTATTGACACCACTAAATTTTAGTAGTATTTTTCGCCTTATCTAATGACAGAATTTCTGCGTTTTTATTAAGGTGAAGAATACTATAAAATTTTAGTGGTGTCAATAGGCTCCTCCTCTGCGCCAATTTTCCACCACTGTATATATACATATATACCATACGATATACCTTATTGTATAAATAACGGAAATTATGGAAATTAAAAAAAAAATAAAGTCACGCGCTATTGATATTTTAAGGTCAAATATGATATTATCGTCACAGAAATATTTGAAACAATACGTAACTCTCGATAAAGATAAAAAGTTTATTGATCGCCTGTTTAATTAAACGAAAATCTGTAGATAAATTACATTTATTAATGGAGCAAAATTTCTCTCAAAAACACAAAAAGTACAACATATATAACACTAGGTTAGTTTAAACAAAAACTCGTATGCATATTTTTTTACAAAATTAGACCTTTTCTAACGTTATTTTTTTCTCCTTTTCATAGGCATTCTTGAAGAAGCAGCGATATCCATCTTCTTTATCTATCTTAATGACGTCCCCTTAATTGGACTTCTTCCAACATAACATTCCATGAATGCACTTTTAATTAAAATACAGAGGAATTTATTTTCTTTTTAAGGAAAGTTATTATTGTAATTATTGGAAGTGGATGACAGAATAAATTTTGCATAAAGCATTTCAATTGAAAAAAAAATGTTAGTCGTGGTTAACAATTCGAAATTTCTGTCCGATTATTTCTGTAATATACTTTAGTGTAACATATTTAATTTAAAAAAAATTGTTCCTGTTTTTAAAATCATATTTGATAATAGAGATTTAACTTGATAGAAATTATTTTGTTTCGAAAAGATATCATTCACAATAAATTAGAAATAAATATCATAATAAATTCGTCATAATGGATTGAAATATGAAAAACAGCTTTCAGAGCTTTCAGTGTTTCAGCTTATTATTTCTATATCTATATATATTTTTTAAATATTATTAATGAAAATTATTGCATAACAGGCGCAAAAACAGCTCATAAGAACTGCAACAAATGTATACTTCATCAAAATATCAAATTTATAACACATTGAAAATTCGAATGAAGGTACATGTAATAAATTTTTTACAGTTAACTATAAACATAATTATTCTTATCATTAACAGTTAAATATTAAACTATACAGTTAACAAGACTTATACTACACAGGTAATAAGACCTATTTCTCGTCAGGGGGTGAGGCAGAACTAATAATGGGACCAACAAACATGATGCTCAACGATTTTGATGAATTAAAGGCATATTGTACAGTTCTTATCCCTAATAATTCTTGTGAAAATATTTCTTCAAATAGACCTTAGATATTGAGAAATCCGGGTTAATGTTCAGCATGCGTTTCAAATGCACATTAGTTTGTGATTTTCAGCGTGTCCTTCGTGGCGTGGCGGCTTATTTATTTTTCAAGCAAAGTTCAGAAATAATACATCATATATATGTATACTTTATGGGATTTTAAATGAAAATTTATAATTTCGTGTAAATTATAAATAATAATTTTGGTGACAAGTGTCCAAATTTATTTATCTTTAGATGTATAAAAATGGACAAATTATATTTCAAAATGTTTTTTATTCTATCAAATAATGTTAATAAAGCAAAAAATGTAAACTGGAATGTAAAAATCGCCTGCGAATCACACATGGCATATTAATTATGCTACATATTAAGCAATCGTCAGCTAGAATTTCGTAATAATATCAAAATAAATCAAAAAACAAATTTGTTGATATATTTTATCTTCTTTTGAAGACAAGTACTACGCTAGAAGTTATATAGGAAATTGTTTCGTATAAATGTTCCGTTTTGAATATTTTTACGATATAACATATCGTAAAAATATTCAAAAATATTCGTCGCCTCAGAGCAATAATAAGACATCTACTAATAATCTAAAAGGAGATGTCTGATTTACTGCTTTGAAGCATTGTGTCTGCATCTAGTGGAGCAGTAGGGAATTTTTATAAAACACGTCTGAGATTAGTATTAAACATAACTCTGTGTTTCAGAAGTTGTTCCACTAGATGCAAATACAGTTATTCATAAACCTCATTTAGAAGAACCTCACTTAGTCAGAAACCTCATTTATTATTATTACTAGATGCCCTACTGTTGTTCTGAGGTATGTTACCTGATTAATTGGATATTTACTAAACTTACATGTCAATTTGAGTAATAATAAACATTTTTGTATTTCACTAGGGGGCTCTGCCCTCTATGAGCTACGTTCACCAACCCCCATTCAGGCACACCAAAATCCAAAAAGCACGCTAATTTGATCGGCTTTAAAAATATTGAATTAAAAAAACCAGTAGCGATCTCTCTGTAAACGGGTTTCCATTCGTTTTCCTTGGATTGGGGATTTTTAAGGCCAAATCTGCTGCTGTTAAGAGATACAATGGCTGTTTTCGAATTTAATTTAAAAAGTTAATTAAACATTTAAAAATGAGCTAATGTAAAATGAATTAAGTAAACTGTGTCATTGTCTTCCGGTATTTTTTAACAGCACTATAAGATAGTTCTTTTAAATAATTCATTCTAAATGTATCGTTTCAAATCTGACGTAATTTACACCAAAGTTTTATTTCTCTTATTAATATTCACATGAAAATACTTTTGTTGTTAGAAGGAAATATTATTTGCGCTGTCTTTAAATTCACGATAATAGTTGAAAAGATTATCTCAAAATATCTCGCGCAAATATATTTTTCAATTTAAATTGTCTTGCTATATTTTTTGCCATTTTAAATATGATGTAATTTCCTCAAATTACAAGTTTTAACGCATAATAATGATTTTTTTTTATTTTAAGATTTTGTTTCTCTTTTAAAATTCAAGTGTAAATATGGTTCGGCACAAATGTCATTGGCGCAATTTTTTTTGACACCAGTTTCTTATACGCAATGGGTACTTAACTGATGCTAAAGTGTCGTTATTTTGCTTGTTATGGTAACCTGGATGTTGTTGTTTATGCTATTGATGTATTCGCCAAATTGGCGTCGGAAAAAAATTGCGCCAAAATGGGGCGCATATGACATCTGTGTCTATGGTTCTTATGACGTAATTTTCCTGCTTTTAACATGTAATCATTTAATTCTAATTTTAAAGTGTTTTTTCTGTTTGTAATAGTCACGTGTAAATAATTTTTTAATTTGAAGTAAACATTATTGTTTGCGCTGTTTATACAACTGGCAACAATTTAAATTAATAACATTTTCTAAAATTTATAAAAAATATCTCTCGAAATGCTGAAAATTTGAATTTAAAATTAAAATAAAACCTCAAAAAATGAGTCAAATAAGAAAAATAAATGCAATCTGCACACCGGAAACTTATAACGTATGAAATGATCTAAAAATGATTAAATTATCATGTATAGTTTTTGCTCCAATAAAACTTTTTTAATGGAACGATTTTGTCCAACTTTAGAATTAAATATCTCTTAAAATAATTCTCGGATTTGAAAACTGTCTGCATCAGCGTGTTTATCAAACATTTCTCTATAATACCACCGGTTTTCATATCTTTGTATGCAACAGTTTTTTTAATATTAACGATGAAAGGCCATGATTAAGCATTCAAATTGGATGCCAATCTACCCGGAATATCTACGCAGATTTTCATTGATCCATTTCCAAATCAAAACTTTTTTTTATATATAGAAGGATTATTTGACATATTTAAAACAAACCAAATATTAAAACAATATTTCGTAATTCCAAATATTAATATTTCATAATACATAATTTTATTTTGTTAATATTTTTCTAATCCAATATTATGCATTATTTGAGAGTTGCATTTAAAATATAAAAAGATAAATAACAATAATTTTATGAAAACAAATTTTCTGCGCAAATTAAACATAAATCTGTAAAATAAATTAATATGCACTTCCGTAAACAGAAATTTTAATTTAAAAAATACAGAAAAAATAGAAGATTTCATGAAAAATCAAAAATCTAAATCGATTTTGTTTAGGAAAATATCAAAATTTCAAAGCTGTCGAAATTCATAAATTTGATTAAAAGTTGTAAAATGTCAAAAATATAAAATTAATTTAAAAAAAATAAAAGTCAGGTGACAGCATAGAAATCGGGGCATCCGGCTGGCGGACGAGCATTCTGCGTTCACGCTACGAAATATACATTGGAAGTTGCAAATTAATGAGTATCTGAAACGTATGCTGAACTTTGACTCTCGATTTCTCAAAATCTAAGGACCATTTCACCTTTCGCCAAAATAATTAGGATAAGAACTTTACAATATACTATTCATTAAAAGCAGTGATCATCGTGTTTCGCGGTCCCATTGTTAGTCACCTTCCACTAGTACTGCCTGTCTACCCACTGAGGAGAAATAGTCATTCTTTTTACTTGTGTAGTTGTAGTTTAATATTTAATTGTTAATGATCTGAATGCTTATGTTTATAGTTAATTGAACTTTTTATGCCTTATACACATTTATTATATACACATTATTTCGAATATGTATATACATACATATTTTCTACACTTGAGTATGCACTGTACTATATGACAAAGCGCAACGACAGAACTTGGCGATTTGATCCTGAAAGCAACTGCATGTATGGGGGGGGGGAGGGGATAAAATCAAATAGAAGGTTTTTCTGCGTCACCCGTTTTTAGGAAATCACACCACATGTATTCGTTGCCGTGAAAGTCCGAAATTGGAGAATGTCGACTTTTACCGGTGAATGTCAAAATATACCAAATACGTCGGAGAAAGACCGAATATATGGTTATATTCTTGTACATTCGGACCATCACTGGTGAATGTCGACAAGCACAGATATACGCTAGTGGGGGTCGGAAAGAGAAGCGGTGTTCAACAGAGAGGCTACAATCGGTCGCCAAATTTTTTGTGCTGCAGCGAGTCAGTAGCTTTGTCAGTTTTATGAAAGGTTTGATGGTACGCGCAAAGTTTTCTTAAATTTATTTTTTTATTCAATATCCTAATTTATATTATTGAAGGGATGCTGCAGTGAGCCGTGATCTTTTTTTTTTTTTCGAAAAAATAAATAAATAAATTGAGAGTAAACGAGAAAACAGTTGTTTTTATTTTTTTCTTAAGAAGAATACTCAAAAACACTTTCTGAAGTAATTTCTGCTAAAATTAAGTGCAGCAGACCTTTGGGTTACATATGATTAAAACGTTTTTATATTTTAAAAATTAATGATCGCGTCTGAAATACGGAGAAGTATTTCAGACTTCTCAGAAGTATTTCAGAAGTATTTGGCAAATTTCCGCAATATTCAACATTCACCATTAGTGCATGGTGAATGTCAATATTTGCCGGTGTAAGTCAGAAATAAGGATATTTAGCAAATATTTCGGACATACACCAAGCGACTATGTGAATGTCGAAATTCACCGGTGAAAGTCGACATTTTCCAGATTTCGGTCTTTCACGGTAACATATTCAAATAGTCGAAAATGATGGCTAAAAGCATGAATAACAGTCGCTGTGATTCGCGCAATTTCTTCAGCTAGAATGAACGTTTTGCGGCCAACGTATAGAACACAACTTTCACATTCTAGTGAAACATAATTCATTTTTCGAAAGTTAAAATTTACACTCCATATCAATAATTTGGAAAGTGAACTATCTAATTTAACCTAATAAATTGGTAGTATTTCCAGTTACCACGCATAACATTAACAGAAGTCGTTGGATGCGGCATTGTCTTCCAGAAGAGTTCACTGTTGCGTCATCATAGTTCTCGCACTAACAATTTTAATTCACAGTTTCGTGAATATCACTGACATATGCCTGCCTATACCTGTAGTTGCTTTGTAAAATTTCGCTTTGAATATGAAAATTTTTTGCTTGATTAGTACTCGTATTAATAAACTCATTTACAGGTTTCAACATATTATATCATCGTATACCAATCCAATTCTGTCATAATTGTAAAGCTAGACTTCCAATGAATTAAATTCAGAAAAACTATTTTACGCGAAATAAACGCTTTGAGTTTGAAGGCAAACTAACCCCACGCAAATAGTTTCTATGTCATATTTTCTACTTCGTTTGTATATTATAACTAGATCCTATATCTAACTGTTTTAAAACTTTAGATGCAGTGATAACATTTTCTACGCTTTATGTGAAATAGGAAACTAAATATATAAACCGCTTAGAATAGGTTCTTTTTCTTTTCAACCAAAACATCATGACTGATGTTACGACTGTAAACGTCTTATGTGAATTTAAACTTTATGTAGTTTTATTTTTTAAATTACACCTAATTTGTCGACTGTTTTTTTATTCTGTTCATACCAGCTTTTCAAAAGAATATGTTTTCTATATTTCTACAGTAAGTGCCAGAGAAATCTATTATAAAGAATATTTTCTAAAATTCTATTGTATTTTCCGAATAGAATATAAAAATTGTCTCCAGTGATAGTCCTGTATGTATATAAAAAGCTATATACAATTTGTTGTATTTTATATAGCTTCAAATATAAAATAATATTTTGTAAAAATTATAATAAAGATGCATTAAGTTCATTTTAATCCAAAAATAACCAAAAAAGTTTTTTTTTAAAAGCGGTGGGTACATCCTCAGTAATTAATTTCCGCTATACTCTTAAAATTTCGAACTGTGAAAAGATGGCTTATTTGAATTGTATATATATAACGCTGTACGTGGTGGCTAAAAAGCGGTTATTTATCGTTTGCCTATGGCAACGAGTGGTTTGTGACAAAAATTATGACAATTTTCACCAATTGACTAAAATCAAGAAAACTAATCAAGGTATCGATTTTACAATTTCCGAGCAAATGTGAAATATTATTTTACATCCGAATATCCGATTTATTAACCATTTGGAAAATGGTTATTGTTCTCTGTCAGGTACAAAATCAAAAACATATCTGAGGCGTTTTATTCGTTGAATCCGCCTTTTATTCGTTTTCTAATTGGTCTATTCAGTAATCTGTATTTCCCTTTACTTTCGACAGAGGTGGATACATCTGTTGCCACTATGACAAAAAAGTAATAAAAACTGCCAAAAAAAACCTCAGAAACAAATTGAGATACAGCTTTCAAACAAACTGCATTTAAAAGTACATTTTTTTCTCTATACGAAGGTGTAAAAAGTAATATTGTGGGATGTTTAGAAGTTTAAGAATGAAATTTAATTTAAAATGGGTCGTCAGATTTCCGGAAATCTGACGATGGAAAAGCCTTTTCCCGAACAGCCAGTGAAATGCTTGGATAATACGTAAGTTTCAGGTGGCTAATACGTACGAGTCGCAAGCGATTTTTGTCGCTTGCAATTTTTACGTGTAATAACACTATTAATTTTTAAATCATGGCGTACGTAATGTATGATCAACTCCGTGCGATTTTTTATGTCTTAAATTTTAGTCTTTGAAAAAAATCTTTTTCCAAATGGTCGTTGTAATTTGTTAAATTGCTTCTTTTGTTTTTAGATTCGTTGATATTGCTTTATTATATTTTTGCTAAAAACTGACGGTGGCAGTACAAAAATTCGGAGAAAGAGACCACAAATGGTGAGCATTCATTTTCAAATATTTGGCAATAATACAAGGAGTATCAATATGAGTAAGTACCGAAAGCAGGTGAATATGACGGCATTATAAAAATTAAAAAGAAAATGAATATGACTTTATGCAGGAAGTATCACTCTCATTTTCGAATGTTTGATAATAATACAAGGAGTATAAATATTAGTAAGAACGAAATGTTCATATATAAAATAAAACGAACATTTTCAAATAGTTGTAAATAATACAAAGAGCATCAATCTGAGTAAGTACAGAAAGTAAGTAAATACGACTTCAAATTTTAAACAAAAATATTGTTAATGTATGTCTTTTACAAGACAAAGTAATATCGTGAATTGCTTTTCACTTTTAAAACATGAATTTTCATTTCTCTTTTAATATTTTTTTCAAGAATCAAGCTGAACAGAATAGTTGAGCAGCACTGAGGAGTTACCTAGTTGTAATCACCTTAACACCCATTCTATTGTTTGAATGCCTTGTATAATTGTGAGCCGTTGAGTAAAAGAAAACGTGCAGTTTTAAAACTATTTCAGAATTAAATGAAAAAATTAAGGTAAAATAGCAAAGCATAATTTATAAAACATATAAAATATTAATAATTAAATATTCTTTAATCCTAGGTCAAAGAAGTTGGCAAGTAGAATAGCAAAAAAAAAAAAAAAAAATGAAAAATTAAGTTATAGCAGTAATTACAAAACTACTATATATAGAAAATAAAATATAAAAAATTTAAAGTTAGAACTTGTTCAGAAATGGCACTCACTAATGTAGGGCAGTAAAAGCTGTAAAGGAGGCAGAAAGAGCCACTTAACAAAAAAGGGACTAATCATAGTAATATATATATATATATATATATATATATATATTGGTACATTTTATGATTTTTTAAGGTTTCATATATGTAATAGACAAAAGAGCAATATAGATGTGGTGAACCCAAAGCTCACTGAGTGTCCATAATCATGGAATATTTGGGGCGCTTGCGGTAATAGGGCTCGAAGGCATTGTAATCAGGTAGCTCCGCTACAATTTCATTTTGTAGTTCATATATTTTGCTATAATTTTTTTTACAAGATCATTGATGTGCTTACGTAATGTTATGGTTTTTAGGTTCCTTCAGACAGTAGAGTTGCGTAGGTAGCGTAAAGCGCTACGTACGATACGGAGATGTCTGTTGTGCAGGCAACTAAGATTATCCATGGAAGAGGTGCAGGTAAAGAGTCAGATTGGACTAGCGTAGGTTGTCATAGGTAGGATGCAGGAGTTATAGAGAAGTTTATTATATACTGATATAGTTTAACTAGTGAGAAGAGTTTTAAGAGAGATGAAAGCTCTAGTGGCTTCTTTTGGGCTTTTGATGCAACGAATATGTTTGCTCCATGTTAGCCTACGGTCAAGGATGATCCCCAAGTATTTAGCATCATCTGACCATGGAATAGCAGTGTTGTTAATGATAATTCTATTGGAGTAGGTTAGTTTTTCCGAGACGTATACAGCAGAAATTTTATTTTCATTAATTAAGACGCACTTTAATGTACACCAGTCCAGGAAATCATTTATGTGAGTGTGTAGGTACCGATACAGACTATATGGGTGGTGAGCTGAGGGGTAGATACAAGTATCTTCCGTATAAAGAGCAAGGTGTGTGTGTATCGAGCGTGGGACATCAAGGAATGTTGCAGCAGCAGGAATCTTCGCATCTAGCTTCTCATTAAGAAATTCAACAACACGAAAATACTGATGGTGTGTTAAATGATTTGGGCGAAATAGATACTGATCAGACATGATAATATTGTTTTGCAGAATAAAGTCCTGCTACTGGGTCCTTATGATATGTTCGATGACCTTACTAAGAGAGGGTAGTAGTGAAAAGGGTCTGTAGTTGGTAGGATTCGAAAGGTTAGTACGAGGTTTAGGGATAGGTGAAATGATGGATGTATTACATGGTTTAGGGAAATAGTTGAATTTAAATACAGAGTTAATAATGTGAGTAATGTAATGACTACCGTGAGGAGGAAGATTTTTGAGAGCAGTGTTAATAATTTTGTCATATCCAAGAGTCTTGCGTTTTTTAAGTTTTTTGATAAATATTATGAATAACAATGGGCTAAATAACAGGAGAAGTGGGGATCATTAAAGAATCAAGACTATATTTATTTAGGCTTAGGAAACATTTTTAAGAGAAAATACTGTTATAAAAGCAAAATTCTTTAACGCTTTCAATAGTTTTTTTTTAAGCATATTTGCACAAGATTCATGTACTAAAGAAAAGAAATATGTCGACTAATATTAGTCTGTACGAAGTTTAATTTTGAAATTGATTTTCCTAAAAAAAAATTCTAAAAATCCCGCGTAATGCCGGGTACTTCAGCTAGTAAATATATGTTTTTTTCTTTCCTAACCATGTTGTTCTATTGAAATTTCTAGCCATTGTTCTCACAGTACACTTCTCTGCAACGAAAACAAGGCTGTAAATTCGACATAATGCTTATTTATCCATAAAAATGCACAAATATTTCGTATCCAATTCGAATGTGCATGAGATTTAATAAAATATATTTATTCTTTTAATGTCTGTATACATTCAATTATCCATGTTTTAAGGCCAGTTGTTACTATCTAAGTTGTGCTATGATAGCCAAAATTACCCTCGTGGATCAAAATAACCCGCTGATTTTGTTGGTTGAAGTGACATTGCAGAATAGCATGTCTCTTATAAAAAACTTGATGCCATATCCCTAATTCGTATTCCCTTGCAAAGCAAAGTTGCTTAAGTTAAGTTTCGACAGCTTAAAATATATAAGAAAATAAAATTTAAATTTATAATATTCATTAAGAACTCTTATTGATTATTTTTCAGCACACACACATTAACGTAGTATTCAAGAACATTTAATGGTGTACTTGGTTACTTACTGGTTTAGTCATCTGTATCACATGAAGAATAAATAGACAAATAACACCGTTTGAAATAAAATACGATCCACTACAAACAACTATACGGTATATCTAGCATCGAGTACGGTAAATCTAGCATCCAGTCTGTACGCAATCAAGTAATTGAGAGACAACTAAGTGCTGTTTCAATTATCACCTCATCATCCTAATAATCCACTATGATTGCATGAAATGGTGATGTTTGATTGTTTATACAATAATCCTCCACTTGTGTTTCTGTTTTAGATTAAAGAAATATTTTATGGTTATAATGCGTCCGTTCCAAAAGGGCTGAGAACCTCTTTTAGTCACGTAGCCGCAATTATCGGGAAACGTCGTAGGCGGAATCATCTTTGAGAAACAATGGTCCACAATTCGAGATGAGCAATTGAAGCCTTTGCAGCGAGGAAAAATTGGCCGCCTGTGTGTGACTAGACCACGGAAAGAAATTTCCACGTCCGGTCTGGACGTACAAAAAATAATGGCAATGCTCATTGTTTAAAGGCTAAAAGTTCGGCCTGAGCCCGGCCAATACATATATATATATATAGTCCGGCCTGGTACAAAAATTAATAATTCGCCCGACGCCGGCAGGCTAACAGAAAAACCATATTGGCACAGCTCGACTGAATTTCTACAAATATGTTGATATTTATTGCTGTTAATTATATCGCTTTTAAAAATGATAAGGTAACAGATACACTATAACAAGATATGGTGCATTCTCACAATCTTTTGACTTTCGGGAATAAAAATCTGGTGAAATTAAATTTGCTAAAATAACATTTTAATCTGATAGACGAATGCCTTAATGATTCAAAATAAAGAGCAAATGGTCAGCAGCTAAATATTTTTGATTTAACTGAGGTTTAAGTTAAACTTGCGAGTTTAATTTTCCTTACCACTTTACCACTATAACTTTCTATTTTCTTTTAAGTTTTTACTTATAATGAATTTGCATAGTACGCACAGGACATTCAAATAGGAAATAATAACATTGTCTTAGAGGGGTGTTAAAGAAGAGACGGAAGGAAAAAAAGCGGATGGTATAGGGAAAAAAAGACCGTAATGGAAAAAAAGGATGGTAAGGATAGGACGGTACAGAAAATTACCACTATTTTTAGGCAAATCATGTTAAGACTAAGTACTAGCCACAATGTTCAATGATTATTTAACAACAGTTATTTAGATTGAATTAAATTTGAAAAAAATATTTACATCGAAAAGTGCAGGAATAACCCCTGTGGACGGTAAATCTACCAATAAAGCCACGATGCATGAAATTGATATTTAAATTTTGCAGCAAATTTCCTGTCAAATAATTTTAGACATTCTTTCTCTAACATACTTCTGCATGAGAAAAAACTTGAAAAAAATCTGTGGCTGAATCTGAAGTGATTTTCTGTATAAGTTTAGCAAGAGGGATGGTAAGGAATCTAAAACCCAGGAACAGAGTTCAAAAAATAATATCAACCGTAAAAATGTATGCAGGTTAATTTTTTGCTACATATTTATATAAAAGAGTTGTCCCAGTTTCGGAAAAAAATTATATTGAATTACTTTTATTGAAACAATTTTATACGGACAGCTCCAAACTTAAAAATCAGCATCAGGCACACGTGACGGTATAGGAGTTTTCCTGGTATTTGAGCCCCCAGCATCGTCCAAGATTTATTTATTTCGTTAATATTGTTATGCAATCATGCAATGGGATGTTTCCTAGTATATGAATTAA
Source organism: Maratus speciosus (assembly GCA_963932465.1). Taxonomy (NCBI): domain Eukaryota; kingdom Metazoa; phylum Arthropoda; class Arachnida; order Araneae; family Salticidae; genus Maratus; species Maratus speciosus. Next base: position 284,035,473 of record OZ010788.1, read on the forward strand.
AAAAAGACACCAGAATATGTACTAAAATAAAAATTATTATTCAGGGACATAAAAGTCAAAAGATCGTGAGAATGCCCCATATCTGTTACAGATACACTCTATCGTAAAAACGGAAGCTAAAAGTTTATGATATTGCATATTTCGAAACTTTTGGATAACAATACTCTCTGTTTTAGGATTACGATATTTTTAAATATCTGTATTTTTAAATTTTTAAACTGCCATATTCGCCGGTAGGGAGTGGGGGTATTGGTGGTGAGGTTAGTGTAATTTTCCATCTTTCCATTTTGAAATTTAATTAACGAAATTTTCTTTACCTCTGAAGATTTAGAAAAAAAAAACAATTGTAAAATTTAGTCTTCTTATATGACATTAAATCATTAAACATTTAGAGAAAGGATAACTAAAACAGTTTCGGTATGAAGCTCTGCGTTCTGAACTACCCATGGGAAACAAATTTTAATTACTTTTTTACGTTTATGTGTTTCAAATAGAACTGAAACAAAGGCTTTACGGAACAGAGCCCATCTGAAAAGGCATAGACTTCTTACTTGTTCTGAAGCCAAAATTGTTCTATATAGATTTTTGCGCTGATATTTGAATAAAAAATTTATACGCGAAGTTCTGTCAAAAAATATTTCATTTTAATAAACACGTAATACAGGCCACATCCGATCGAAAATACTACTTTTTCTTAGATATACATCTGCCTGTGCCCATGTAAAATACATTGATTTTTTAATGAATTTCTATTTGTATATAAAAGTCTGAGTTATCATTAATTTAGTTAATCTATATTCAATGACTCTCATCCTTAAAAACATGATAATGCAATACAATAAAATCTTCTAAGGCAGCAATCGCATAGGAGAGGAGAAAAAGAGTTTTTAGGCAGTTTCCCTTCTTCGTATGACATCATACCTGTACATTATATACATATTCTTTCGCAAGGATCAACATATTTTTGCAACATGTTTTCACAGGTTTTACTGTAAAATTTTCTCTAGAAATGTATGCTCCATGTATTATCATTCAAAAGTAGAATAACTGCGATTTAAAAGTATCGTATATTTTAGCAAAAATTGTTGGTTCGGATCAATAATGGTTTGCATGCGGTCTTAAATGGGCCCGGGCCAACTTTTTCAGCTTTTATACTATGCCAGGTCAACTTATAGGCCAAAAGTAGATCAGCCCCACCAGGGTCCGGAACAAAAAATATGGCTTGGCCCCAAAACAAAAACCTATCCCTGGCTTATGCTTCAGAAATAAATAGGGCCTGGCACAGAAATAGTGAAGACCAGGGCCGACCTGACTCTCATTAATGAAACTGACCCGAGAATTTGGCCAGGGCAGGGATCGTTCAAGGATCTCGTGGAATGGCCTGTACAGACTTCTAGTGTCAGTATCGTCCCACCCAACAATGTAGCAAACGATAGATCAACTCAGTGACACTATATGCATGTTGAAACAAACTTATGACGCTGAAAGTTTGTCACGAGTACGAATGTAAATACGTCACAAGGATTTCAAAAGCGGCCACGAGACCATCGCAGACGAACAGCGCGAAGGGCGCCCAACAACATCAGGAACGGAAGGCAATGTTGAACAAGTAAAGAGTCATCAAAGGTTGAGAAAAAAGGTCATCAGAGTGTAACGAGAGATCGTCAGTATCTGGATTCTCCACCATCTCAACTCGAAGTCTCACACCTCTTTGTTGGTGTGGGAGAATCTCGCCCAAAAGAAATGTCGCTGTACTTCTCAAACCCCCACACTTTCGTGACTTGGCACTTCTGATTTCCGATTTTTTTCCTTTTCCCAAAAGTCAAGAAGGACTTTAAGGCTAATGTCAGACGAATGTCTTTTTGCAAGCTTTTTTCCCTACATACCATCCCTACACAATGCCGCTAGCATTGTGTAGGGATGAGATGTAGGGAAAAAAGCGTGCAAAAAGATGTTCGTCTGACATTAGCATAAAGGACACCAGTTTGGCAGACGTAGTAAACACTCAAGAGGCCATGATGAGACGTCTGTGCAGCATTACGAAAGACGCGTTCGGGCAAAGTTTTGACAGTGAAAACATCACCGGAATCGCTTTATCAATGTCCAAGGATCTTTATTAGAGGAATATTAAAAGTATTTTCATTTGCTCTGCCTAGTTTTGTTTTTACGAATTTATCACCGATTAATTTTGGAATGGTATATATGTTCCATTTAGTATGCCACTATACAGGGTGCAATATGTTTTCCATCGCCGACCTTTAATTTCTCAACCGTTGGCCGTGTGACATATAGTTACAATTACAAAAACGTTTCGAATGAGGTATATATTCATGTTGTGGCATTATTTAAAGTAAAAAATCAATTTTATAAAAATTATGAAATCTAATCTTTTATACGGTCCCTCAGTCCCTATAGATATATTTAGTAAAAGTTTTCGCATATCATAACACACATAACACAAAAAGTTTGACATCTGTACTACAAAAATTGACATTGTTATTACATTTCAAAGTTTGAGATTTTTGCACATGATTTTGTCTTCCAGGGATCAGGTTAAAGATGGATTAAAGTAATTCGAGATCAAAATCAGGGTACAATATCATTTTTACGGCGAAATCACCTTTAGCCGGTTTCGCCAAATTGGGTAATCACCAAAGAGGTTTCATCTAAAAACTTGAATTAACTTTTATGGGATGAACAACATTTAAACGTCAAAGTAGGTAGAATCGGCAACCGGAAAATAAAACATACTCCATAAGACTAGATAAATGGCAGCGGAATTTCACCCTGATTTTGATCTCGAATTACTTTCATTCATCTTTTAACTCATCCCTCAATAAACTACAAAATCATATGCAAAAATCTCAAACTTTGAAATTTAATAACTGTGTCAATTTTTATGGTACAGATGTCAAACTTTTTGTGTTATATCTGTTATGATATGTGTAAAATTTGACTAAATATAACTATAGGGACTGAGAGACCGTATAAAAACTTAGATTTCGTAATTTTTATGAAATTGATTTTTTACTTTAAATAATGCAACAACATGAATATTTATCTCATTTGAAACGTTTTAGTAATTTTTACTATATGTCTATGACCAACAGTTGAGGAAGTAAAGGTCGGCGATAGAGAGAATACCGCACCCTGTATTTTTTGTACATTTAAATGTGTTCTATTTTGTTAATATATAATTACGTATAAATCAACGAAGATTTTATGTTTTGTGGCAAGTTTTGAAGGCAATTTTTCAAATGCAGATGTGATGATGACTATATATATGCACACACATTCATAATTAAATACAAAAATCATTTAAGCTAAAAACTTTTAGCACTAAATTTTGACGATGAAAGACATTATAACCAAGTGAACACGGCAAAAATCATCAAACATTGAAACCAAGCCATTATATAGATTATTTTGGGACAAACTGTTACTAAACATTTAAACTTTGTAACTCACAACGATATACAATCGTATACAACCATATTTGACGATTGTGCATATAATCTAGTCTTACTCGATTAATGCTACAATCAGATGGGTTGAAATTGAGAATCGTTTAGATATATTCTGGATGTAAAAGGGCAAAGGTTGCAATACATGAAGGTTTTCTTCCAATGTTTCGATAAAGATATAATTATATTTTTTATTTTTTTTTTTTTTTTTTTACGTACAGTATATTTTAAATGAAATTGCACCTAATTAGTAAAACTCTTTTATATGTATCTTTAAAAGAATCTTGTAATTTTATTTATTTTTTAATTATAAAATTAACATCAAGCTAACAAGAAGAAAAACAGTTGGACAATCATTAGCATTAGAACAATTCTATGAATAATTTGAAAAGTTTTATATGGCTCAAAAAATATCAAATCACTAGAAATGTCTTGAATCTCGAATCATGTCTTCTCAATTGAATCAAGTTGTTTTATTATGAAGACTTATATTTAAGAAATATATTTTTGCGCACGTTAAATTCTCTCGTTGAGTAATTTTTTTAATTCAAAATAGATTAATAAATTGAGCATTTTTTTTCAATTGCATATTTCAAATCTATATATATATTAGAGTTTAAGTATGTAAACATTTTTTGTAAAAGAGTTTTTTTTTTTTTTTAACCCAAACCTGAATCAATAATTAAACATTTAAATCAGGCTACATCAGGATTGTCACTGGAGACTATTTTTTAGATTTTTGCACCACTATTTTAAGAAAATTAATTTTGCCGTATATTTCTCTTGCAGATGTTGTTAAGGTCTATATGGAATTTTTTGTATTTAAAAAGTGGTCCGAGTTGAATTAAAAAATAGTCGCCAGCAGGAAAAATGAATCCTTGAGGAAATCTTGGGTTGCGCAAATTTGGTTACTTTTACGTTGCCCGAGGAAATCTCGGGTTGCGGAGCGAGAAGGTTAAATAATATCCATGATAAACATTCTTCTGTAAACTGTAAATAATGATTAGAAACATAAATATAAACATATAGTATAAATACAATGTAAGAAAATGTAAATATAACATTTTTTTTCTAGGTATATTACTATACTGAGAAAAGGAGAAATGATTCGTCGGCATGAATTCCTCTCTGAAGAATCTTGATGTTTCCGATGCTTTCGGGCAATCATCCAACGGTTCTTTTTTCTCAACATGAAAGGAATAACACTTTGTGACCTCATCACTCATCATCTCAGAAGAGATTTAATTCCTCTTCCATTTGTATAAATAAACACGGCGTGTGAATAAAAAAAAATAGGTGTCACTTAATCTTTTGCTGTTTTTCTAAAAGCTGCCAAGTTTGTCCCAAAAGTTAAATAAATAACTATTTAAGATTCACAGTTTGAATAAAGTTTCAAGGCAGGATTTGTGTCATTATCGATACTGACTTTCAGTAAAATTACTTTGCAGGTTTGTTAATCATTTGGAAATTCACTGTTCAGTTACTTCAATTAATAAAATTATGGGTATGAACATTGCTAGTTAAAGCCATTAAATTAAATACATTTAGCTTCTTAAGTTATCAAATTACTTTGGAATTATAAAGCAAAAATAATTAAAATATTGATTGTTTCAATGAAATTTCTATAAAAAATACAAATTTATTTGTTAAATAAATTATTTTTATGCAATTTCTTTTTATCTAATATTACAATTTTAAGAAAAAAATAATGCCATATTAGATACTTAGCAAAAATGTCCTCACAACAGAGATAATGGTTTACAATTTTGTTTCAGTAAATATATTTGAATTATCACTTTGATGAGTTTTAATACATTTGCTATATGTTAAGTTATAATTTTCTGAAAATATTCAAAAATTTCTCAGATATTTAAGAAATAGTTCATCGCAACATCACATAAACTATAGGCGATCGCGTTTATATAAATAGCGCTGTAATATTTGGACACAGAATATTTTTTCTCGCTATTGTTTATTAAAAAAAAGTTCGAAAAACGTATTTAAAATTTTTATTTCTAAATATTAATTAGAAATATTCATCTTATTTTGTAAAACATTATTCAGATATTTATGCTTACCTTTTTTAATATAAATATTAGAATTTTTTTATTCTTGATGCTCTTAAACAGCAGATTCCGTTTACATAAATATAACGCTTTCAGTATTAGAGCTGGAAGAAATCACCGCCATATCTACACTTGCATAAGAAGGAATTGAATAAGTGATCATAAGAAGGAAATAAAAACTGTTTTGAATAGCTAATTGTTCACTTTTTTAAATAAAGTAATAAACAAAATTGTAGCATTTGCCAAAAATTGTCTATTTAAACGTAGTCACGTACCTTAACATTTTATTTTCCTAACGGTTAATTAATTTTAAAAAGCTTCACGTAATGTATTAAATATTATTTAGTCCTTAAATCTTTATTACTTTCTATTTTTACAAAATTAATTAATACATTTCGAAGAGTGTAAGAAAATTTACATTGTTGTTAATTCGAAAATTTTCCGAGTTTTAATTCAAAATTGTGAATTTTATCGTTCCTAACGACCGTTTGATTCGTAGCACGGTCTACAACATAAGTGTTCAAAGCCATTTGACAGATAGAGCACAAAGGCTACTCAAATAAATAATTGTCATATATATGATCCAAAAATGCGCACCAAACCAATAATTGTGATTAAATTCAAATCAATTTCTTATTTGAATGATATTTACAAAAAAAATTAATTATTGGTAGATTATATCACACACACACAAACATTAAGCAAATGAACTAAAAAAAATACTTGTATTATAACTATGATGTTTTTCATGACAGATTTCGGAGTGACGTTAATTTGCATGACAAATTTTGCATTCAGAATTATCTACCATAATATATATCTGACAATTTTTTTCCTATCCTGTAGCTGAAATACATGCTCGAAAACAGCGATTTATGTTTTCAATAATAATGCTGATAAGTTTTTGTGGCAGCAATGCCAATTCTAGTCTTGTTAAACATTTCGTGCGATAATTATTTAAAACAAGCAGAAAGCAGGAATTCGAATTTTTCAAAATTTAGTGTCACTCTCGATAAGAAAAAAAAATTACTATTTTTAGATGATGGAACTTGTCGAATTCCAATGAAATAAAATATTTAAGAAGGAACTGTTTCATTAATTTATAATAAACCTACAAAATAGTTACAATAAAAAATGCATCTCATATTGGTTAGTCTAACTATCAAACAAATATTATTTTAACATAAAGGTCACTGCTCTTCTTAAAGACATTCTGATTTTTTGAAAAACTTTGGCTTTGACCAGTGTGTCAGTATTTCAATTGCGTTATTTTTAAATATGAAGCATTTCCATCTGTGAAAATTTTCAAAGCCGATGGAGTAAAAATGATAAACTTCTACAAAACATATTTCATATTTATGACTTAAAACACATGCTTTTATTTTATATAAAATGACGTCATTTGCATCCACTGAAAAATTCAACATTTACGATCCAGTTTTAATCAACGTCTATAGAAAAGTGTGCATATACGTCACTATCGCCGAGTGATACACAAATCCAGCAAAAGCGATGTTGTAAAAAAAAAAAAAAAAAAAAAAAAAAAAAAAAAAATAGCTATCTAATGATTGATATGCCTTCATTTCTTAGTAACATTAATAGGCATACTGAAAATTAAATAATTAAATGTAATTTATAATAGCTCCATGTTTTATCAGAAATCATTCATTTATATTTTTTTCAAAATAGCACGTATTTTAATTAATTTTTTTTTTCAGTTGTTATAAGAAAATGGTAACAAAAAGATATAGTAATCCACTATTTTTCAACTATTTTCCCTTTACTTTCTACAGAAATGGAATACTTCAGTTGCCAACATTAACGAAATGGCATTCAAAACTACAAAAATAAATTGGAATACAGTTTTTAAACAAATTGCAATTAAAAGTACTTTTTCCGAATACAAAGGTGTAAAAAATTGAAAATGTGTGATGCTTAGATGTTAAAAAAATTGCGGTAGAGATTATCAATATTTAACCATACAATGATACATCTGCTTCGTTGTACGGCTGGCTTATGTAACGTAACGTTATTTTATTAGGGGCGACACTTTAATTGTTGCCTGAAAGAAATAGTATATCGCTGGCTAATAAACTGCGGTAAAGTACGGCTTTCTTAATTGATTTATTTTGACTGATATCACCTAAGTATCTTGGATATCTTATCTACAACTATTTTCAAAAAATATTTATTAAAACTTTGAACTTCTGAAGTACTAATTCGAAAGAAATATGCATTTATGCATACTCTAAGATTTGCAATCTCAGCTTTTTAAAAATGCAATAAAATGCGGTTTCAATAATCGATTTCTACTGACTGCCATTAGATAAGTTTCCAGATCATCTTACTTACAATTGAATCTATATACTTCAACAGCAAACACCGAGAGAGTGACTTTTGTTTACAGAAATGGGCAGTAAGAGCAAAATATATTTAGCTTACCAGGAATTCGTCCGGTGATAAATTTTTATAGAGACGACAAATTGTGTTTTAGTAATTTAAAGTAAATATGTAAATGCACACTCAGATTTTTCCTAATTATAAAAGGAGATCAAAAGATTGCAGAAAAAGGAGATTGCAAAAAAAAGAATGAAGAACTATTATAAATTATTTGTAAAATCATGCGGACTATTGCTAAATTGTAAATTGCTTCTGGAATTGAAACCTAATAAATGTAATTCATGTTGAAACTAAATACTTATAACTTTATCGTTGAAGTGAAATATCAGTAAAAGCAATATTTTGTAATGCACTCTGGTATCCAAACGTTAAGATAAAGCAGTTTTTTGTCTAGTTTATGAGCAGACTAATATGAAAATAGGATATTTGGTAAATAAGTGTCTCATACTATAAACATCATAAAGAAGAATAACAAGATGAAGAGAATGTAAAACTTTTGAAATACACACAGTAGATCAAAACTGATCGAAATATGATGCAATAGATTCCGTAATATTGAGCATGGCCATTCCTCACAGTTACGGAGGACACTTAATGAGTTTTCATAGAGTTAGTGTTGTTGTTGATGACTGCTATGTGGCTACAAATACCACAAGCCCAAAAGTGTGTATTTTAGGTGTAGAAAAATTCTTAAAGGGTGTATATGTAGTCAAATGGCTTTTCCTAAAGCATCTCAATTATGCTTATTTAAATGAGATTCACGTCGAGTGACCTTAGGGACCACGCCATACGACAAATATCCCAAAATTGTTGGCCTCAAAATATTAGCTACAAATTGTACTCTGTATGATTTCGTATTGTAGTCAATTAAATTAATTCGAAACCGACATCTCTAAAGAGAGCTCTTACTTGAAGTTCAAGGACCCCTTACCGAGGGAACTAATATCACATTAACGGATTTTAATGGTTTTTCCCTAAAAGCATTCAGTATGTTTTAAAAAATAGCAGTGAGACGTCACATATGAAAATGTCGGCAACGTTTTTCTTGGACTTTTATTACAACATAAAATGCAATTTATTACATAACAGTAAATTGATATAACTTGATAAGTTTTAATAATTAATATTTATTAATCGATAAAAGGGACTTTAGTATTGAATGAGAATCTGAAATAAGATACTTCAAGTAATTTTAATCCTAGCAGAAATTTTCTTATTGCGATAATTTTTCTGTAACAATAAACATTACAACACCTGAGGAAAAATACCGAAATTTTATTAACAGTCACTGAAAAAATTAATTATGAAAGCATTGAAATAATTAAAGACAAAATGCCATACTGCGTAAAAAGTAAAATGTTCAGAAATGCTTAATGCAAATATATTCGAATAACTCTGGAATTCGAATTCATGTGGCATTATGTTTTTTCTTTGCTACCTGCGGGGACAATATACTTAACGAATCCATTATATTCTACTGAAACTCCTAATTTCGCTCAAATTAAGAAAAACAACCAAACGCTTACTTAACTTGAAAATCAGAAATAAATTACATAAGATCTCTCTCATTAACTGCAAAAAAAAAAAAAAAAAAAAAAAAAAAGATTCTCGAAAAATGGTTATTTGAAATGATGTGACCTAAATGCATTTGAATAAATTTTCTTTTTGTAGAAAATCATATTATGTACATTATGAATTTTTTAAATTGTATATTTTGTATAGATATACTACATAATTATATGTAAAGTCCGTAAACTCACTATTAGTAGGCTACATGCATATGTAGATAATGGTATTTCATGTGTAACCGGAACAGAAAAAATATTTTAATAAAGGAAGTATATTATAAAAAGAAACGATTATTTATAATTTTAAAACTAGAAGGAGCATATTTTATTTCAAAAAATGGTATTTAACTTACATATTTGTTGTTCTAATCATCGTTAGCATAGTTAATATCATAAATTTAAAACATCACCAAAAATCAAATGTATACAACTAAATTACTAAAAATATTCTGACTAAATTTATTTTTCTGTAAAGTCTCTGTATTAAAAAACTGGTACTAATTTTGTATAACACGATTAAAGAATAAATAAATTGAAGGACTATTACATTTTGAAATTAACAGCACAAAAATAATTAAGAAGATTTACTAAAAGACGTATAATACACTTAAAAGTTAACACTTTCAAAACATTAAATAAGATTTTAAAAGTCTAAAACCAACAGCCACCCTGTGGCCATCATCAAGATCTTACTTCTGTCCAAAAGAAAAAAAAAAAAAACTCTCTTGGACTCTCTTTTTTCTCTCTTGGACTGAAGTAAGATCTTGATGATGGCCACAGGGTGGCTGAAACTTGTTGGTTTTAGACTTTTAAAATTTTATTTAATGTTTTGAAAGTGTTAACTTTTATGTGTATTATACGTCTTTTAGTAAACCTTCTTAATTATTTTTGTGCTGACGATTAAAGAATGTTAAAAAAGGGGAGATAATAAAGACAGCGAAATAAAATCAAAGAAAAATTTGCTTAAAAAGTGCATTTTATATAAAATATGTCCCAATATAAAAGATGTTATTACATATTATACTTTTCTAAAAACTTAAAAAACGCTCACAATATTCGCGCCGAGCGCTTTCAATCAAAACCTTGATCATATTCAGGGCAGCTTTGCGTACTGATACGTCTTAATCGTACTTTCATTTAAGGTGAATTTTTCAAGGTGAATGTGACATTTCCAACCATATATATTTATTCATATACTATATATTTTGAGTAAAGACAGATTCAAAATTATATTAAAACAATGAAAACAAATTAGAAAACAGAGGAAAAATTGATCCTATGAGAGAGACTAAAATGGGCGCTGAGTACACAGATTTTTTATTAAAGTTTTATTTCTCGATCAAAATAATTAACATTGCGATGAAATTAATTCTAGAAATCTTAAATTTAAGTATTCTGCACATCCAGAACATGTATAAGTGTAAATAATTTAATAACGGTTTTAGAAATTAAATTTCTTATATTTTCAATTAGCAAATAATTATTAGATTTTCTTAGTTAAAATTTAAATTTATCTCTAGAACTGAACTAGAACCATCACACATAGCTCTTCCTTTTCCTTTTAAAAACATCCATTTCCTGTTAATCTTGTACTTTATATAATTACTAGCTGTCCCACCAGGGGCTGCCCTGTTTCGGGATAATAATCGTTACCACTTCAACGTTTGTTCCGAGATAAGCCGGTGGTAAAAGTACTGTTTCCCTATACCCGTCACCAAATAAACCTCAAATGTATATAAATGTATATGTTTAACCCGTTTTTGTTAGAATTTATTTCTTTAAACGAAAATCGTCTAACTATATTTCGTATCGGAGGCCACACAATATTTATGCTTCGCTTTAAAGTTAATTGTACTCTCTTTAAATAGGTTTTATATGCTTTCTCGTATACCATTAAAAAATAGAGGATTCGATTAGCTATTCATAAAATAATAAAATAATAAATCAGACTTAGTGTAGAAGATAAGAGAAGCAAAGTTTAACACAAATAAAATAATTTATTTACATATTATTATTTACATAACAGTAGAAGTTTTGAAAGGAATTAAGTTGAGATTAAAGTTTCCTAAAAACATCAAGTTGAAAAAATTGCCTTGAGATATTACAAGGTTATATTACACTATATTACAAGCTTAAATTTAAGAATAACTATATCCTTATTCATTGTAATTTAGTGAATAACAGTAAATAAGAGTGCTATTCTCACTCCACAATTATGTTATATAAATATTACAATTATGTTATAAGGGCAAAATGAACTGTTAAAGAGTGTTATGTGACACCTTGTTGATGAATGCGGTTCCACATCCTCTCCATGAGGCTTCTTGGTTGTCCGTAATGATGTACATAATTCTATTTATAATAATATTAAAATCACAGCAATATGCACATGATATAATTGTATTCCCATAGGTAGTATACCAGTTGTTCTGGCTAAAGTCTCAATGAGTCAAAATTTTGGAAGCCTATCTTCCTTCTAAAAAGCAAAATAATTAAAACAGTGTAAAACTATGTGAATAGTATATAAAAACATGTTGATCTATCGAAAATTTTTGTACAACTGACTCAAAAACGTCTCTCGTCGCTGAAAACAGAGAAAAATGCACTCATTACCCTCTATCCAATAGAAAAATACATTTTTTTTCATTGGATGGCATGACAAATATATGTCGGGTGCATTCACTCACAAAAGTACAAAAAGTACATAAATATGTTAAATACATATAGTTTACTAAAATTTGCATATGGACTCCGCCCCCGTCATGCTGCAATGATCATGCTGACCTGTGACCTCTGTGTCATCGTTGAAGAATTTTTATGACTACCTCTTGTCAGATCATAGCTGGGGTTCACATAGCTAATTCCCCATTGGGTGACACTTAATGGGTATTTTATTAAACGTATATATTGAATTCTTATTTATCACAGTAAAAATAAAATATGAAAATACTTGAGAAATTGAATCTCAGTTTCTGAAATCACGCAATTTTCCATTAAAATATCACCAGAATGTTGTAGTTAGCTTATAGTTCCAACTTTTATAAATTGAAAGTGTGTTAAAGGAAGGAATTGTATTATAGGAATTGTATAATTGTATTAAATGACCCAATATCTCAAATTTTTAAAACGAATTGCATCGTTCGTCGTAACAATTAAAGTATTAGAATTCAGTAACTAGTTTTCGTTTTTCCGTATGTTTAAAACTGGGCTCAATGAAAAAACCGGGATTTCGATTTTTTTTTTCAAAAAAATTTTTAATTGTTAAATTTTGTGTTTTTTATGCGGTTTGCAGCGTTCAAAAGTAAAAAAAATATACGAAATTTAAGTATATGCTTTTAGTTTCTTCGTATTTCAAACGATTCGAGTTACTGAATATTGGAGGATTCATAAGCTCTATTTTTAATAAGAGAGATAAGTTTAAATCCTCTTTTTTTAAAGGCATAGGCTTACAAATACAACTAAAAAATTTTTTGGTTGAAATTCTTTAAAAATATTAATACTTTACAAGTATTTGTGAACTATACTTTATCACACTCTTCTTTTCCCAACTTCCTCAAAACCTACAAAAAATTTTCTACATTCTATTTTTAATTTTTCCATTACTTGCAAGAGAAGCATCATTAGTCACTATTGTGTACTTTTAACATTTCAGGTTTTTAATTTAATGGCAATAAAATGCTTCTTTTTATTTTATTATTTTCAATAAAATATTGTTTGGATATAAAATTTCTTTCAAATTTTTGTCCAAATAAATGCTTTTAGCATAAAACTTTAAATTCAAATCTGTGTTCAATGACAAGTCTTTTTCTATTTTTACTCAAAGCATTTTGTAAGCTTTCCTCATACGTTAAAAGTATATATTTTTAATTTTCTTCGAAGAGGTATGGAATTTTGTATAAATATACATTTCACCATAAGTATACAGAACATCTTAGATGGAGTTTCCAATCGTATTATAATTTTAAGGTTTTTTACAAAAATTAAAAAAATTAAAATGCTCTATGCTTCTTAATTTTTGAGATGTTTCCTCGATTTTGCATTTTAATCACTTAAAAATCTATTACAAACAAATCTGTGCATCGATTTTTTAATCCCTGGAATAGTTATTTTTTATAGACTTTTTTCTGAAATCCCTATCGATTTTCATCAAAAACTTCCCGTTTAATAAGTTACAAATCAAATTTAATTATCTTAATGATATCAAACTTTAAAATGCATACACAGTTTCTTTGTAAACAATATCAGAATTCTTCTTTATTAATTTCATCAATTTTGATCAAAAATAAAGACGCATAGAGCATTTAAAAAATCTAAAAACACAGAAAAATCAGTTTTCAGAAAAACAGATTTAAAGTATCGTAAAGGGCCGAAAAATTTCTTGTTTACAAAATTGAAAAGCTTGTAACTTTGCGAAAACTAATCACATCTGCACGCGGATCTTTGCAAATGGCTTAGAACAAACTAGAGAATAATAATTTGCGAAAAAGTAATTTTCGATTTTGGGGTTGATTTTTTTTTTCAATTTTGTCATTCCGGCACTTCAGCAAAGATAATGCCTGGATAAGGCCATTTTCATGCAACATGGAGCCCCTCCACGCATCTCTTTGTCGGTACAGCAGCTGCTACGAAAAAAATTCATGACAGAAACAGTCATTAGCCGCTGCTTTCCAACTACATTACCACCTCAATCCCTTGATGCGACTTCTGACTATGGGGTTATCTAAAAGGTCTATCACCCAGTTGTCCAGGACCTGGTTATGTTGGAAGATATCATAACACGGATTGTACGGTAGGTTCCTGCAGGCATCTTACTTTCGACTGTGGTGCATGCTGTGGATAGAATGGAATATTTGGTCCACACAAACGGCGATCACACTAAACCTGATTTGAATGTGCTAAATCAAAGATAAGTGCGTTTTAGTATTGATTCTGAATTTTTTTAAACTCTCTTTTCTATTACGCAGCGCCACATATTCCCCTAACAGTGACTTTTGGAAACTTTTTTTAGTGTAAACCTTTGTCCCCCGTCTTGATAAATCTTTCCACAAAATTTGCTGCCATTTTCTCAATTAGATCGCGCTACAGAACACTCTGAGTACTGTCAGTTTAATTATGGCCACCTTGTATATTAAATTTAGTAATACGGAAATAATGATTCCATCTTAAATATAATGTAATCACCATGACAACCTAGAATCATTACCTATCATGGGATATCACTAAATTAATTTCGTATGATAGGACTTATATGAATGAAGAAAACTTTTATTAATATCTTTTTGATACTACTTTGATAAACTTTTTGATATAAGTTTGAGTCGATTTTCATAAAATTTGAAATGACTCGAAATATTCTGCAACGATTATATATATTAAATTTCAACCCATTCGTTTGGGTAGTTTTTGTGGAATTATACGCGGACAGATGGACAGACAGACAAACGGACGGACCAGACGACGACTATAGTTCCTACTTATTTATATAGTTACGAACACACGTAAAATCCATACCATGCAAAAGATAACATGCTGTTACTTACGTCACCTGTATCAATATTCTGTCATACAAATATTTACTTCTCATCAAAATCGTACAAAACATCTCCCAACAGCAGATTTTCTGCGATTAAATAATGAAAAATTACTTTTCAGAAATGTTGTATCCAAAAATTTCAAGAAATGTTAGTGACGGTCGTCACAAACATGTTAAAAGATCCATATTCAAACTTAAAAATAACATATCATGCAAAAGGTAATATGCAGTTACATATGTCATCATACATCAATATTCTGTCATAGCACTATTTACTGCTCATCCAAATCGTACCAAACATCTCTGAACAGCAGATTATCTGCGAATAAATAATGAAAAATTAATTTTCAGAAAAGTTGTATCCAAAAATTTCAAGAAATGTTCGTGACGGTCGTCACAAACATGTTAAAAGATCCATATTCAAACTTAAAAATAACATATCATGCAAAAGGTAATATGCAGTTACATATGTCATCATACATCAGTATTCTGTCATAGCACTATTTACTGCTCATCCAAATCGTACAAAACATCTCTGAACAGCAGATTATCTTCGAATAAATAATGAAAAATTACTTTTCAGAAAAGTTGTATCCAAAAATTTCAAGAAATGTTCGTGACGGTCGTCACAAACATGTTAAAAGATCCATATTCAAACTTAAAAATGACGTATCATGCAAAAGGTAATATCCAGTTACGTATGTCATTATACATCAATATTCTGTCATAGCATTATTTACTGCTCATCCAAATCATACAAAACATCTCTGAACAGCAGATTATCTACGAATAAATAATGAAAAATTACATTTCAGAAAAGTTGTATCCAAAAATTTCAAGAAATGTTCGTGACGGTCGTCACAAACATGTTAAAAGATCCATATTCAAACTTAAAAATGACGTATCATGCAAAAGGTAATATCCAGTTACGTATGTCATTATACATCAATATTCTGTCATAGCATTATTTACTGCTCATCCAAATCGTACAAAACATCTCTGAACAGCAGATTATCTACGAATAAATAATGAAAAATTACATTTCAGAAAAGTTGTATCCAAAAATTTCAAGAAATGTTCGTGACGGTCGTCACAAGCATGTTAAAAGATCAATATTCAAACTTAAAAATGACATATCATGCAAAAGGTAATATCCAGTTACATATGTCATTATACATCAATATTCTGTCATAGCATTATTTACTGCTCATCCAAATCGTACAAAACATCTCTGAACAGCAGATTATCTGCGAATAAATAATGAAAAGTTACTTTTCAGAAAAGTTGTATCCAAAAATTTCAAGAAATGTTCGTGACGGTCGTCACAAACATGTTAAAAGATCCATATTCAAACTTAAAAATAACATATCATGCAAAAGGTAATATGCAGTTACATATGTCATCATACATCAATATTCTGTCATAGCACTATTTACTGCTCATCCAAATCGTACAAAACATCTCTGAACAGCAGATTATCTACGAATAAATAATGAAAAATTACTTTTCAGAAAAGTTGTATCCAAAAATTTCAAGAAATGTTCGTGACGGTCGTCACAAACATGTTAAAAGATCCATATTCAAACTTAAAAATGACGTATCATGCAAAAGGTAATATGCAGTTACATATGTCATTATACATCAATATTCTGTCATAGCATTATTTACTGCTCATCCAAATCGTACAAAACATCTCTGAACAGCAGATTATCTACGAATAAATGATGAAAAATTACTTTTCAGAAAAGTTGTATCCAAAAATTTCAAGAAATGTTCGTGACGGTCGTCACAAACATGTTAAAAGATCCATATTCAAACTTAAAAATAACATATGCAAAAGGTAATATGCAGTTACATATGTCATCATACATCAATATTCTGTCATAGCACTATTTACTGCTCATCCAAATCGTACAAAACATCTCTAAACAGCAGATTATCTACGAATAAATAATGAAAAATTACTTTTCAGAAAAGTTGTATCCAAAAATTTCAAGAAATGTTCGTGACGGTCGTCACAAGCATGTTAAAAGATCAATATTCAAACTTAAAAATGACATATCATGCAAAAGGTAATATGCAGTTACATATGTCATTATACATCAATATTCTGTCATAGCATTATTTACTGCTCATCCAAATCGTACAAAACATCTCTGAACAGCAGATTATCTGCGAATAAATAATGAAAAATTACTTTTCAGAAAAGTTGTATCCAAAAATTTCAAGAAATGTTCGTGACGGTCGTCAGAAACATGTTAAAAGATCCATATTCAAACTTTTGAAAAACATATGCAAAAGATAACGTACAGTGATTGAGCACATTCACTTTTGAGTTGATTGAGTTGAGATAACATTGATTCGGTTACATACATCAACTAAATCAATATTCTATCATAGCCTTATTTACTGCTCGTCAAAATCGTACAAAACATCTCTGAACAACAGTTTTTCTGCGATTAAATAATGCTGTATGACATTTAGGGAAAGTAGTATCGGAAAATTTCACGATGTGCTCGTGACGGTCATCACAAATATGTTAAAAGATCCGTATTTAGCTTTTAAAAAACAGATCATGCAAAAGATAACATGCAGTTACATGTCAACTGAATCAATATTTTATCATAGCATTATTTACTGCTCGTCAAAATCGTTCAAAACATCCCTGAACAACCTATGTATACACAAAATGATAAAGAATCGAGTTTGACTTCCATAAATGTATTTTAGAAGAAAAATATATATAGTTGCCAGATAAACGGAAAGAATGTTTGTTATCGATTCCTCAGATAAATAACATATAGTATCACACAGACTCCAGATCTTTTAAAAACAGTATTTCAAAAAGAATCCTGTTTTATTGCTTTGAATTTGTTGCTCGGAGGTCTTCAGTAACCTAAAATAAATAACTCTTAAAATTAACTTAAAAGGACTTTTCTTCACGATAAAACTTTATCTGGTTTATTTCAGGATAACCGGAGAATACTTAAGCTAACATAAATTGTTCTTTTAAAATTAAATTTCTCTTTTTATTTAATTCTTTCTCTTTACTATTACAATTATTTTAGTTTGAAATGTACCTGAAAAGTTAAAGCAATTTATCGAACTGAATAAAAAGGATTTTCTTCTTCATAGAAATATATATATTATATATAGAGAAATACTAGTAAGTCCGCAGATCGGGGGATTCAACATAAATTTGCAAGAAGCTCGACTTTTCATCTCACTTCAAACGTTATAGTAACTTGAAATCTGCAATTTAATATTGTTAGATTATATAATATTTCTAAGCCTATAACGGTTTTCACAGTTTTTGATATTCTAACTTTTATGAAGTGTTATATTAAAGACGATTCCATGCAATTATGGTTCTTCAACTGCTAATTGTCCGACGCTTTTTTAGAAGAGAAATATACATTAACATCCTTCTCCCGTTGTTCCATAAAATTTATAAGAACAACTGCCAATAATTTTGCTATTCAAGCACTGCCAATAATTTCAAGATTTTAGCATATCTAAGAATGGGTTTTAAACTATATTTTGTTACGATAAGCGTCTCGTGGTAGATGGTATTTTTTCTGTCCTTATTACAACATTGATATACCTGCCAATCACAAACATCCGCATTTGTTGCAAAAGTTGGATACAATCTCTGTAACAAAATACTAATACGAAGGTAAACTCTTCTTACGAGACTTGGATTTATTTTAGAAATCCAGCATCTTTATAATTTTTCTTTGAAAAAAAAAAACAGTTTTCTTGGTTGTTATTGATAATTAAAAAAAAAACTTATCTAAATAAATCCATATGTTATTCGATTCAAGATGCATATCAAACTCAGTCCAAAAATATGCTTTTTTATAGCAACTAGGGGGCTCTACCCCTACGAGCTACGCTCGCCAACCCCCATTCAGACTCTAAAAACCCGTTAATTTGATCGGCTTAAAAATGATTACGGAAGATTGAATTATAATTAAAAAACCAGTAGCAGTATCCCTGTAAAGGGGTATCCATTTGTTTTTCTTTTAATAAAGGATTTTGAGGCCAAAAAGTTGCTTTCAATTGCTGTTTTCATGTTTGATTAAATAATATTAGTTAAAAGACCGAAAATTAGCTAACATAAAATTAATAATGTGAACGGAGTCTTTTGTTTCCAGGTATTTTTTAATAACGCTATAAGAAAATTATTTTAATTCTGACGTGATTTTCACCAAACTTTTCTTTTTGTAACATTAACCTGAAAATATTTTTAATTGTTAGAAAGGCTTTTAATTGTTAGCTTGTGCTGTCTTTAGCAACAGTAGTTAAAAAGATTATCTAGAAATATGAAATAAATCTCAAGTGTACGTGTAAATATATATTTTAATTTAAACTGTTTGGAAATATTATTTGGCTATTTGAAATAGGACAAAATCACGTTTCCCTCGCACTTACTGCTTTCAACACATATTAAATAATTAATTGTTTTATAGTTTTTTTTTTCTTTTTAAACATTCACGTGTATAAAATATTTTTATGACGTAATTTTTTATATTTTCCTGCTTTTAACACGTAATCCTTTAATTATAATTATATAGGGGTTTTTCTGTTCATAATATTCACGTATAAATAATTTTTTTATTTAAAGGAAATATTATTTGAGAAGTTTTTTTACAATTTCGGCAGCAATTTAAAATCATAAGCTTTTTTAAAATATGTAAAAAAATCTCTGAAAATGCTGAAAATTTGAAATTAAAATGGAAATAGATCCTCAAAAAATGAGAGAAATTAAAAAAATAAATGCAGTCTACACACCGGCAATTTCTAATGAATAAAATGATCTAAAAATGATTAAATTCCTATGCATAGTTTCCTATTTAAATTCCTATGCATAGAAAACTATGAAACTTGGAAAATTCAAACCTCCCAGAGTTATGAAGACTATTGACCCTTCATATTTACAGATTAATAATTCACAAATATTTTTTTTTCTCTCTCTATTTTTTTTTTTGTTATTGTTGGTTTCGGTTCATGATTATTTTAAATTTTATAAAATCAATGTTGATAATTATAAGTATTTGCAAGCATGCAGGCGCTGGGCAGAATAATCTATCTTAGTGGGACTTTGTACTCTTGGTTCCTAATATATAAACCAGTGTTGGGTATGAGCGCGCTCATTGAACAGAAACTCGCGAGTTCAGCTCACTTTCTGTGAACGTTGAGTTGAACTTAACTCACTTTTTAATAAACGAACGTGAGCTGAACGAAAGCTAAAAAATTCCGCGAGTTTGAATGAAATTTACACATTTTTTTTATATAATTTATTTTAAATTTTCCAGTCGTTAGAGCATGTTTTCCCATTCAAATGCCATTTAGAGGTCTACAGAGACTCTGGACGGGTCGAGTCTGATCATAATTTTTTCTGGGCCGTGCCTGGGTCTTGATTTTTCTGGAGGCCGAGCTGAACCGGACTTATTTCTGGGCCTGTGCATTATTCTTCCTAGAAGTCTGCACCGACCGAAATTTTCTGGCCCGTTCACAACCTTGTCTGCATGAAAATCATTGACCCATCACATATCTGTTTACCCCTTTATCTACTGACGGTACTTATAAGTACCATTAAAATAACTTGTTATAAAATTCATTTAATTCATCAATTATTTGTAGTACAGTTTAGAATGAGTTATAGATACATTGCATTATCTTGTTCCAAAAACTTCATTGGTTACACAAAGCAAAAATATTTTTAAAAGGATGATTTCTGTCCCCTTTGCATATTTTCAGCTTTCTTGGCGTTGGGGGGAGGGGGGGGTTCTATTCGGAAATATTTCTATATTTCTATTGTAAGAACATTATATGTGTACATTTCCTAATTCTACAAAATACTAAGAAAATATTTAAAATAAAATATTTAAGTGTGGTTATAAATATTGCACAAAATCCCTATAAATAAACATAATAATCCCTAATAAACTTAATTAATACCTTCTAAATCTTTCAATCCTTATAAAATCCTCCTAAAATTTATTAAATGATTATGTAAATCTCCTTATGTAGTTTAAACAACTCACGTAAAATTCTTTAGAAGGTAAAATTTTCAGGAATTCATAATTCAGTAGATAAAGGGTTAAGGAAGAACCTCTTTGGGTCGACAAGTTTTGCTGAAAATACATATATTTTTCAATTATCATTATTCTACAATTAAAATTCTCTTTAAAGAATAGTGCATATACATTTCTAGGGGGTTAGGGATATAGTGCTGTAAAATCTATTATAAGAATCTGTGTATGACGAAATCCTGTTTTAAAAGAAAAAATTTCTTAATCGGTGTAAAATGGATATAATAATCCATTTGAAAATAAATAATACATTTGCAAAAAACGACAGATCTGATAAAAAAGGAACTCAACTATAACGATTTTTTCCTCTCCTATGTGATTTCTTCTTAGAAGGTTTTTCAATCTAGAATTTCCCAGATTTTTAAATTTCCAAGCCGTGTAAATGGATTAATGACATTAGTAATATAATTCAGATATTTACATACAAATGCAGATCTATTAAAAAATCAATATAGTTTACAAAGGGATATATAGAAAGAAATGTAGTAGAACGTGCCTGTCCCATAAAATTATTCTGGAGTGAACACAACCTACAAAAAAGAAATTAGAGTAACCCCGTCCCGAATTTTAAAATAAAGAAAAATATACGTACAACCCAATCCGATGCAAGACTCTCTATTCAACGATCCCGAAGTGTCTGCTATTTAGGAATTTTAATTTATTTGAGTATTAAATGATATAGATAGTGGTTCCTGCAGGCCATTTTTGAAAGGCGCAGTGCTCTGTCCTTTTTAAAATCGGCAAAATGCGCCCTTCCCTTTTTAGGAATAATGAAATCCGAGATGCTCCCAGCAATTGCCCGTGGAAATCTTTCTTTCCTGTACCACGAAATTTGAGAATCCCCACCAAGGCCGAAACTAAAGGGGGACAGAGGGGGCATGTGGCCCGGGCGCCAGAACGAAAAACGAACGGGGCGTCAAATGAAGATTTGTTTTTGAGTTCTTAAGTAACTACGCTAGTCATGCAAAGAAACTCGCAACCTAATGTTAAACCTATGAGAGCGTTCTTTTAAAATTTCTCGCTTGCATTTTAATACTTTGAAATGATTTCCTTCTTAGGATAGCTGCAGTTGATCTTTAACCTTGTTAGTTTGTATGTTTTCGATTTTGGTTGATGTTTTTTTTTCTTTTTTATGAGGCTACTTTTACTTTCGGAACCGGTTCCGAAAGTGAAAGTAACTTTATATTAAAAAAAAGCTGCAATTAAAATCGAAAAAGTAAACACGAATACGGTTAGGAATCAACCTCAGCTGTCCCAAACAGAAAAAAATCATTTTAAAATGTTAAAATGCATGCGAGAAATTTTAAAAGAACGCTCACATAGGTTTAACTTTAGCTTGCGAATTTCTTCAAGTGACTGATGTAGTCTCTTAAGACAATGTAATTCATATCACTGTAACTTTAAACGCTTCATTTGTACTACAACTACCGTAAAATCTATGAAAAGGAAATCTGTCTATAACGGAATCCTGTCTTAAATGAAAAAAAATGCATGTTCTCAACTGAAAAAATACCAACAATTATACCTGGTAAGATCAAAACCTGTATAAAGCTGAATTTTTTTTTTTCAATTCCTTTGGATTTCGTTTTCAAGGTTTTAATGAACCAGTATTTGACAAAGTGGATTACGTAACCAGTATTACGTATTTCAGTAATTTCAGTATTACGTACTTTTTAATTACATATTTTAAATTTTAAAACAAGTCGGCTATTAGAAACTTACTAAAATTCTCTTTGTAAATTTTCTTTGCGGAGTCTGGGAGGGGAGCGCCAAAATCTATGTTTGCCCTGGGTGCAAAAAAGGCTAGTTTTGGCACTGATGCCCCTTGCTATTTATTTCCATCAATTTGTCATAGCTTCCAGTTAAATTAATTACGTATATCACCCCCCTTCCGTCTGGTGGATGGTCATTTGGAATTCGCCCACAGAAAAAATGATAGTGGGAAGTTAAGAACTGGACAATTGCGTTGTTCTGTAGCTATTTCTACAGTTCGATGCATTGAGATGCTATCTCTTTCTGGCTTATCTTCTTCTTAGATTCTGGATGCTAAAAAAAGGAAGCAAACAGGCCAAAAAAAGTTATTTTAAATAGAAGGTGACGGCAGTGTAATTCTTGACTAGAATGATAAAACTCCTAGAATACAGCCCCCGTATTCTTTCTGTATTCTTTTATTCGGCAGAAGAAAAAAAATACCTTGTGAAAATAATCAGTTTGAATATTTACACATGGATTAAAGAAAAAAAATGAAAAAGGAAGAAAAGCAAATGTGGAGGGAGATAAGTAAACGCGTAATAAAATTGATCTATTGAAATTTTCGGCTGCCTTGTATGAACAATTGGGATGCTTAATTTTATTAAAATTTTAAGTTATTGAATACATTTTACACATTTTTTCTGTTAAAAAAAGACCTCATTTACGTACTTTAAGGAATAAGTGAGGGAATTTTTTTTAAATAAATGATTTTGAGTTGGTCTAAAAGTTTAGAGACGAATATTTGGGGTTTATTACAAAAACTTTAATATCGTCTAAATAATTTTAATTGTGTAGGTGCTCTTTATCAGAAACGGTGAAAGCAAACACTTTTGCCCATTTTTCGATAAAGTCGAAGGAGCATACAAAAAAATGCTATCAAAGTTCGCGTGTTATATAGACTTTCCTGAAGCGACAGCGACAGAGCGCCGTATGTTTAAGCCAGAGAGAAAACCTATGAGAACTGCTAAGCACGAAGATTTAGAGACAGCTTTCCTTATTTGGTTCAAACAAGCTAGATCTCAGAATGATGAAAAAGACACTTAAAAAAATATATCTGACTTTTTCCTGAAAAAACAATATTTTTTTACTTGCTTTTTATCATAATGGAGGCAACTTACTAGTAGTTTAACAGGATATCGAAATAAAATTTGACGACGTCGAAAATATTTGTAAGTTTTGTTCTTTTCTTACGAATCTCTTCATGCGAAATTCCTTTAACACGAAAAAAAATTTCTGTCCCTTTAGTTTCGTGTTAAACGTATTTCACTGTTATTGATTTTTAAAGTTAGGGGTCCTTTGTGAAACACCCTGTATATATATATATATATATATATATATATATATATATATATATAAGTTCTTAAAATTTTCGGCTACAACAAAATTTAGATCTAACTTTGTTTTCTATAATTTACTGCTGTCTGTTCAAATATCCTTGAGAAATTCTACAAAATAGAATAATTAAGCAATTAAAAAGGAAATTAAAAAAACTAATTAGACAAAATGTAAAACAAAATCTATTAAAAACATTCAATAAATTGAAAAGAAAAATTCTGCACATTATAACTCTTATTTTTCTTACTATCTTTTTCTTACTTTAGCGAACATCTACGTATTGTTCGAATGTCTTTTGAAAAACGAAAAAAAAGTTGTAATGGGGGGGATGCCCAGTTTCACTTACATTTTTCACCGTCTTGTAAAATGTTTTGTACAAAGTTGGGCTCACTTTCTGCTTTCTTATCAGCGACCTTTTACATATTCACCATACGTGGCCAAACAAGGCTATTATTATTTAGGAGGTCCTAGGTCGGACAGTTCCATGAATTTGCGTGTGGGAAACTCAACAAATTTCTCATGTTCTCAATGTTCAAACAAATTTCTCATGTTCTTCTATCTGTAACCAAGTATTTTGATAAAAATATGAATTTTTATTGATTTTGTTTACTAATTTTTTTCTTTTTACTTAGCAACATAATTTCTGTGTTATGGGAAGGGGGGAGGTATTGTCAGCACATGCTCCACAGATTAAATAATTATTACAATGTTTTATCACAGAACAATTGTAAACATTTTCTATTTCTACTCCGATTCTTATCTTTAATCAAATAATATTAATGAGAATATAAATATGGAAAAATATATAATTTTACAACATAATTTCCAAATTATTTCCTTTTCAAGTTTGATTGTTAATATTTAAAAATATCATATATGGAGCACTTTTTTTTTATACCGGGTGTCCTGAAAAGGAGTGACTGATTTTAAAATTCTATAACTTGCAAATGGTTACAAATATTTAAAAAATTCTTGCAGGAGGGTTATGCATAAGGTCAAAAGTTTTTTTACAGTGATTTTCGATTTTAGTTCGAATTACAAAAAATGGATGGCACTGTAAGCAATAGGAGCTAAATACAGGCTCGATTTTTTTACTTTTCTCTTCTTCCATGCAGAAAAGGAGATAAAAATGTACTGAGTTGGTCCCTAAGTACGAAAATTAGAGCCTGAATTTACCGTATATTGATCGCAGCGCCATCTATTGTTTGTAATTCGAACTAAAATCGAAAATCACTGTAAAAAAACTTTGTACCTCATGCATAACCCTTCTGCAAGAATTTTTTAAATATCTGTCACCGTTTGCAAGTTATTGAATTTTAAAATCAGTCAGTCCTTTTTAGGACACCCGGTAGTTTTACATACTTAATATAACTGAATATGATTAAATTATAATATTTATAGGATTTTTATAAAGAAGTTATTGTTATTTCGGAACTTAACTAATGTAATCTGAGTATCATTTTTAACTCAAATTTTACTAGGTCCTTAATAGGATGTAACGAATAGTGCTTTGGCCAAACATATGAATATTCTGTCATATTTCAGGTCGATATATCAAAATTTTATTTTAAATAGTAGGGGGCTCTGCCTCCTGCAAGCTACGCTCGCCAACCCACGTTCAGACACCGCAGAATCTAAAAACATGCTAACATGATGGGTTTTAAAAATATTAGAGAAGATTGAATTATACTGAAAAAAACTGTGCAGGTCTACCTGTAAACGGGTTTCCATTCAATTCCCTTTGATTGAAAAAATTTAAGGCCGAATCAGTTGATGTTAAGACATCCAATGGTTGTTTTCGTTTTTGATTACAGAGGATCAGTTAAACATTTGAAAAGAAGCTAAAATAAAATGAAATAAGTACACAGAGTCTTTGTCTCCCGGTATTTTAAAACAATCTCTATAACAATAGCCTAAGTCATGTAACTATCATCAACAGTTCCGGGCGAACCACTTCGCTTTTTATACTCTAGGTGCCATTTTGGTACTTTAATGTTAGCCAGGCAGAGGTGATAAGTCGCCAAATATTATTCTATCGCCATCATTTCATCTATATTATAATAGTTCAAGTCATCAACTGCCATAAACAAATACGACCTGATCCCTTCGCCTTTCATATGAAAGTTTGGCACAGATGTCATATACGCCAATCTGGGGAAAGCATCAACAACAACATCCGGCTTACCATATCGAGCAAAATAATGATATTCTAGCGCCAGTTAAGAAACCGTTGCGTATATGACATTGGCGTCAGAAAAAAATCGCGCCAATATGGGGCCGTATATGACGTCTGTGCTTAAAGATTTCCATTTTGATTAAAAAACCAAATTTTTTTCGTATAAAACTACATAAAAGTTGCCATGGTCGCAAAGAATTCTTGGTATTGTTACGCTAGCCGGGTGCAAATCTCGCCAATAGCTTTTTTTCAACTCGCCAGTTAGCATTTTTTTTCGAGTGGTAAATTAAAACATTGATTTGAAGTTGAAATTAAATGTTATGGTTTGTTGCATTATTTAATATTTAGCCAGATGTCATGTACGCACCGCAGGTTTTGCGTGATTTTTTTTTTTTTTTTTTTTTTTTTTTTTTTTTTTTTTTTTTTAACGAAAATCTGGCGAAAAACTCGTTTTCGAATACCAGTTATATATGTATTTTTGGTACTACTTAGTTATCCCGTCGACCAAAAATCTATCGCCAAACTATAAGATTAAATGCCAATAATCGTAAATGTCACATTCACTTGACTTTAAGTAAGTTACACGTGTTTGCGTCATCAAGTTTCTTTTATTTCTACGTTTTATTTGTATATTTGGTACTTCTTAGTTATCCCGTCGACCAAATTACTGTCGCCAAATTGTAAGATTAAATGCCAATAATGGTTGGCATTAATTAATTAATTGTAAGATTACATGCCAATAATGGCCAATAAAACCATTAATTCAACCTTTTATTTCTATTTTTATTAATGTTTTACTAATTTATTTGTTCTTTTGTTATTTAAAATAAAAATTATGTCAATGCGTATAGTTTGGCGAGTGGTTTTGGCGATTTATATAATTTGGCGAAATTGGTAGACGGGATAACTAAGAAGTATATTTATTAATGTTATACTAATTTATTTGTTCTTTCGTTATTTAAAATAAAAATTATGTCAATTTGTATAATTTGGCGAGTGGTTTGCGATTCATATAATTTGGCAAAATTGCTCGACGGAATAACTATGTAGTACCGTAATTTTTAATTATTTTCTATTATTTTCAAAAGGAAATAACAAAACAAAAAAATTGATAACTATAGAACAAAATAATTTATATAATTTTAAAACAGAAATAAAGTAAATAAACATTTATTATTAAATAAACAACAATAGCCCGGTTACCATGTCAATGGAAATAATGCCATTTTGGCGGCAATTAGGTACCCCGGTGCGTTTTGTATATTAAATAAAGTGAATGAAAGGATTATATTTTAAATGAAATTAATGAAATATGAAAGAATGCGATGGGAAAAAAATTTGGCGATTTATCACCTGTGTCTCGATAACATAAAAATACCGAATTCTTGATTTCTCTAACAGAATCTTTCGATTTGGCGAAAGATTGTTCAAGTAAATTGAATTATGAATAAAAGTAACATGATACATTTCTTAGCATACATTTAAGGAAGGCCAAACTGGTCGTCAAATTAGTTTAAAATAATAACCTTTTCTGAAATACGGAAATAAATATCTATTATGATTAAAATTTGAGTTGCTATCATTAGAAAAATGTATTTAAAATTAGAAAAAATTTAATATTTCGAAAACTAATTCGAATTTAAAAATTCTAATACCAGTTTTGAGATCTGCGTATCAATATAGATTTTTGGTGTTAATTTCATCGCAATGTATTCCATATTTTAGGAGAAATAGCCGTGAAACATAATAAGTTGTTTAATCAGTCGTTTCAAAGAATCGTTTCATAAATTCGTTACATTTCAGCCATTTCATTAGGATTTTATATATACTAGGGGATCGTACCCGGGCTTCCCGGGTTAAAGAATATAGGTAAAAACCTTATTTTTAATTGAAAACTAATATATATATATATTTTATATGCAATAATTTTTTTATATTGCCCACTTACATTGAAAAAGCATTTTTCATATGGTAAATACGAATTATACAAACAAATAATTTTTTTTTTAATTTATCAAAAGCGATATTTTCTTATTAGCCGCATAAGCCGCTAAGAGTTATTTGACCGAGATTTTCCTACTTTTATATTCTGAGAATTTCAGAGCTTATACATGTCTGTTAAATTTGTGTTTTATTTATATTACTAGCGAACTTGCCCGGCGTTGCCCGGGTACGTCAAAAAACAGCAGGAATTACGAAAAAACTCTGAAAATCTCAATAAGATATCGCAAAAAAATTTTTAATCGCTTCTCAAATTCTGAAAAGAGAAAAAATATATATATATTATGTTCGAAGATTGCAAGTTGATTCCTTTCACTAATGTGGAAAAATAGTAGCAAATCGCTAAAATACACTAAAAATCACATACAAAATTCCCGAAAAATTCGAAAATTGCTATACGAAATCCGAATAAACTTTATTGAAATGAGGGCAGAATGTACTTTAGGTCGAAAATGGAATGTCAAAAAATTGCAGCAGATCGCGAAGAAACGTAAAATTCTCATTAAAAATCACAAAAAAGTTCAAGAATTACGAAAATCAAAATTTACTATAATTGGATAAAAGTTTCAAATCTAATTCCTTTGACCTGTGGGCTCTCTTAAAATTTATGTTTTAGAAATCATGCTAAGCATTAGATCATGTTACTTTTATTCATAATTAATTTACTTGGACTCCCTTAAATATAATTAACATAATCCCTTAAGTTAATATTAGTTTTTGTTGCATTAAAATATCTCAATTTGTTGATTTTCTGTAAGCAAGTAAACCCTATTGGTTTACAGTGGAAGTCTATCGGAATTTAGCGAAATATTAGAGATATCGCCAAGTTGGCGTCACTTTTGGCGACTCATTTTGGTCGCCAAATTTGGCGATATATCGTCAAGTTGGCGACAAACTTGGCTTTATTTGGCGACAAAACTGGATCTCCCCTACGGTAACCCCCCTTATATGTATGGACTTTCATTACATGCTGTTCAATAATCGCATAAAAAATTCGCTAAAAATTCGAAAATCGCTGCAAAATTCCGACTAAACTTTTATGAAAAGAGAACAAAATTTGCTATATTGGGTTAAAAGAAAGAAACCGCATTCTTTTTCCTAATGTGGAAAAATCGAATTAATATAATCCCTTGAGTTAATATTAGTTTTTGGTCCCGGGTTCGATTCCTGGCACTGGCTAATTTTTCACTCCAGTTGGGTTTATTGTATTTATTGTTTGTATGACTGTATAATATTTATATATACCTTTAACTGTTGAATGCAGGCATTATTTATGTGTGTATGTGTGTTTTAATATATATTGTATTATGAGTGTTTTATTATAAATTTTAGTTTTTGTTGCATTAAAATATTTCAATTTGTTGATTTTCTGTAAGCATGTA
This sequence comes from Maratus speciosus, assembly GCA_963932465.1. Taxonomy (NCBI): domain Eukaryota; kingdom Metazoa; phylum Arthropoda; class Arachnida; order Araneae; family Salticidae; genus Maratus; species Maratus speciosus. Next base: position 284,065,248 of record OZ010788.1, read on the forward strand.
ATCCATATTGGTTTACAATGGAAGTCTATGGGAATTTGGCGAAATATTAGAGATATCGCCAAGTTGGCGTCACTTTTTACGACTCATTTCGGTCGCCAAATTTGGCGATATACCGCCAAGTTGGCGACAAACACAAACTTTTCGGCATTTGGCGACAGAACTGTGTCCCTGTACAGTAACCTCCATATAGCTATGGGAATGCATTAAATGCTGCTCAATAATTGCATAAAAATTCGCTAAAAATTCAAAAATCGCTGCATGAATTCCGAATAAACTTTTTTGAAAAGGGAACAAAATTTACTATATTGGGTTAAAAGAAAGAAACCATATTCTTCTCACTTATATGGAAAAAATCGCCTCGAAACTTAAAAGAGTGCTAAAAATCACATAAAAAATTTAAATAAAAAAATCTAATCAAAAAATCGAAAATCGGGCTTCGAGGTGCAAAACTTCATATATAGACGTACCTTTTCCCTAAATTTTGTAGCTCTACGTGCAGCGGTCTCTTCAGAACACCGTCGACACACTCACTCACTCACTCACACACAAACTTCTTTCTTTATTATTATAGATTTTATTGATTTATTCATAGGGAAGTTTTTTTTTAAATGGATATTAGCACTAAGAAAACGATGAACTCTTTATTTTGTTTTAAGGGCAAACGGATTAATCTTTCGTAATCGAGCTCCGCGCGATATAGATAAATTAAAAAATATTTCATGCTTTAAAATTGTTTTTAAAACCATAGATAATCAGTAAATTAAGATGAACATTGCAAACAAATTCCATTAAAAAAAAAAAAAAAAATCCTACTTGGTAATCTAAAAATTTAAATTGTACGATTACAAATATGTTAGATTTGTGTTTTTACAATATTATTCTTTTATTTGTTTATAAAAGAAGTATTAATTTCGTTAATTTGTCTTTCACAAATATGTTAGATTGATCGTTCTTTAATATTATTCATTTATTTGATTATAAAGGAAGTATTAATTTCGTTATGCAAAAATAGTCAGAAACAAATGTTGAAAAATGTTTGTTGCATTATGTGCAAAATGTTTATTATTATTATGTATTGAAACCGGCACATCATAAGATAAACTTTTAAAAAAATCATGCTTAAAAATTGTTTTAGAAAATATAATACAACAGTCAATTAAGATACAGTTTTTAAACAAATTGCATTTGAAAGTAAATTTTTTCGCTGTGCGACGAATTTGAAAATGTACGATGGTCAAAACGTTAAAAAATTGCAGTATTGAAAATTTCAAGCCCGAAATTTGATCGTGAAGTGTAGCCATTCGCAAAATGACGTCAGCGTTACGCACAGATACGTTTTTTTCTTTGTAATATAGATACTTAATCAGTAAAATATAATAAAGATCAGTTGTTAGGATGAGGTTATCAATTGAGGCTCTTATGCTTGCTATTCTGGAATGAAAAACTGCAATTTTCACCTTCTCATATCCACATTAATCATTTTTTTAAATTGTATTTTGTTTGATCATTTAAAAATCATTTTAACTCAAAACTTGAAGTCACGATTGTCAGCAGCATCTTTTATGTAAACAGACGCACCTTTTACTTGAGATTCTAATCTCAATTCCGGAGAATAAAAATTTCTGTAATTTATGTTTTTTAGACGCATTTGTGTTAAAGTGTTTAGTTTTATTTAAGAAAATGGTCGTTTTCTTTTAAATATGACTTCATTTTCGCTTAAATAAGCATTTCGCCTAGTGTCTGAAACTTAGAATCAGTACACATGCAGAAGGAAAAACAGTATAGAAAATTTATGAGGAAAAATGCGTGTTTTCAGAAGCAGTATGTTATTTTCCGTTATTATGCCCCTAATATAATATTCTGCTCCTAATGGGATTTTACGCCATCAAACTCTATACAACAATTTTTATCCACAATTTTTCATTTTTATCAGAAAATAACATGAGTAAAGATAAAAATACCTCATTATTTCTCCCTTGTCTGTAATAATGAAAGCTATCTAATTTTAACCATTTTGAAGAAATTTCATAAAATGCTTTTAAAATTAAAATATAAAAGTGGGAATATTTAAAGAAAAACAGATTGTGCGATCACATCTACAAATGAAGAAATTTCAGTTTAAAAATATATATATATATTAGAAAAATTGGTTCAGCAGAAAGATCAGGGCAGATAACTAAAAAACACACTTGTGTTTTAAATATATAGATTATATAAAATTAGTAAAAAATAAATTAAGCAAATTGTTATTTTTATAAAAATTATAGTAGAATGTCCTAAAGAATAGCATTAAAATTTTATTATTCTAGAGAATTTTGGACAAAAACTTCAGGAACATGATATTATTTTAAACCACGAATTATTCGTTTGTCTAACTCGGCGAAGCATCCAGGCGAAAATCATCAATTTCTGTAATATAAATCGCTATATTTGCATGTCACCTCTCTGCTATAAAGACAATCTAAATTTTGTAAAACATTGCGTTTTATAAGTGTGTGATTTCGATTACATTATTTTCAAAAGTGAAGCATTTTCACCTGTTGAAGAATTTCAAAGCAGCTGGACTGTGAAAATGACGCACTTCTACAAAACATAATTCAGGTTTAAGAATTAAAATACACGTTTTTTTTTAAAATGACGTCATTTGCATCCGCTAAGGCAATCCACTTTTACAATCCCGTCTACAACTTCGTCTATAGAAAAGTATGCATATTACGTCATTATCACGGAATAACTGACAATACTCTTGACATAGCAAATATTTTAATTTTAACTTTTTTTCAGGTTTTAAGAGATAATGACAACAAAAAGATACAGTATCTCCTATTTTCGACTATTTTTCGTTTTCTTTCAATGACTTTAAATAGAAATGGGGTATTTTGTTGCCACGATAAGAAAAATGGTATTAAAAACTACAAAAAAATTAATATCTCAAAAATAAATTGAGATACAGATTTCAAACAAATTGCATTTAAAAAAGCATTTTTTTTCTTTATACGACGGTGTAAAAATTTAAAATGTACGATGTTTAGAAGTTTAAAAATTTGCAGTTGAGAAAATTGCAAAACCAAAATTTTATTTCAAATTTCAAAGTGTTGTCATTCGCAAAATGACGTATGCGTTACGCGCAGATATGTTTGTCCTTTATAATATAGATAGATAGGGTAGATAGTGCGCGATTTGAGTGCTGCTCGACTTGAGCCCGAAATTTCTACTTGAAATCAACTCACAACCCGCAACTCGACTCGAATGCACCAAAATAATTTTCAGCGACCATCAACCCGACCTGCACCCGAAATGTAAGGAAAGTAAATTATATTTTAATGCAGTTTTGAAAAGTAATCAACAGTTATAAAAAAATGCTCTGGGCCTAATTTTACTGATATTTTTACTGGTCAGGCTAGAGCCGAGCCGATCCAATGATTTTCATATGAGCTTGGTTGAAACTGGGACTGAAAGTTTCTGCCTTTTCAAACCTCAAGAAGAATGCAGTTCAGCCCCGACTTGGGCCGGAAAATAAATCCAGTCCCCTCCCATTTTGGTCCGAACCTATAGAAAAAAAGTAATCACCAGACCAATCTCGGACCGAGTGTCGGGAAGAAAAATTGGGCCGGGCCCATGAAGACCCTTACATCGAATAACCAAAAAGATTGATTCACAAAATTCTGTAAACTTGGACAATAAAGTTCCAATACATTTTTTAAAAAAAAGTTTTTAGTGAACATTGTTCACGTTCATATATGCGTTTCAGTTTAGCGATTTCGTTTGAAAATTTTTGAATTTGAACGTGAACTTGACTCATTTTTGAGAAATGGAGTTTGAGTTTGAATTAGTTCGTTTTCTTGTGAGCATACCCATCACTGACACGAACATAAGTTCCAATGCACACGGGTCTCAGATTTTCAATTTTTAATTACTTTTTTTTATTGGACGCATTTTTTTTTTTACTTTCCAAGTTCGCCAGCGAATTTTAAGCGTTCGTAAAAGTAACCCGATCACCAGATATAATAAATTTTATTCGTTTTTCAAAGAATTGATTTATAAATTATACAGTGGTATTTCGATTTTCACTTTTTTATAACAAGTCACTTCTTCGACAAAAATAAGGACTATTTTACTAAAGGATTCCTATATCAAGTCATTGTCAGCCAGATTAAAATTTATATCACTCTTTGGTAAGAAATTTCGTCTAGTTTAATAAAATATATGTGTAATTATTACATAGCTTTTTTCGATTTTTTAATGTAATGAGGCGGCCATATTTATAATCTGTTATGAAAAAATCAGTGGAACGCTTTTGTTACCTGAAAAGAAAAAATTTAGTGGTGAAATGAAATCCATAAAAAACGGCTGCAATTTGCGATCGCAGTAATCTCTTTGGCGAAAGGTAGAAGTTATTCTATTTCATTTATTTATTTTTATTTTACTTTTGGAGAATGTATATAAAATTTTACACAGTGGAAAAACGGTCGGCTTTAAGATAATCACTTGCAACTATGCGGTGTTTACTACTTCGCAGCATGTTAAACAGAACTTATTCGAAATTGTGTTAAAATAAAGGTTCTATTGAAAAGAAACTTCATTTACAGAAATATACTGCATAGAAATTGCTATTTTTATAGCAATTAATTTTAAATGTTAATTAAAAGAATTATTTTGTAGCTTGCACGCACGATTTCAAGAAAATTTTCAAGCAATTTTAGCATACTGTATAGTAAATGGGTGCACATTAAATGGCCCAAACATTTATTTCTTTAAATTATAGTTTTCACGTACTTGGCTTTATGTTATTAAAACTTTTCCAAAATTCCAAATTTTAGTAGTTTATACATTATTATATCATATATATCATATCATCATACATATTATAAAGCAGTAAGCTCTAAAAGTTCCGCTCGAGTGTTTTGAAAAACTACCTGGTGGATTTTTTTCTAAATTGTATCATTCGATGGAGAATATTCCCCTGATGGTTTATCAGTCAAATATACAGGGATAACTATGTTTTTTGGTGATAAATTTCGTATTTTATTGATATTTCCTGCGAAAGGGTTACCAGTGATTGTATTTTGGCGATATTATTGTTGGTTGAAGAATGGAAAGGGCTATATCACTTAGAAAATAATGTAAACATCTCGCAAAATAAAAGAAGAAAACTGTTAAAAAAAAGCAACAAACAAAAATCTTTTTAACGAGAAATAAATTTAAATAATGAAAATAATTAATTTAAACGTGAAACAAATATTCGTAATGCTTAAAAATTAATTCAATATGAAATATTTCAATTGATACAACATTTGGCGATTTATCGCTTGCGCCAGGTTAAGAAAAATGTGTACTACTTGATTATCCAGTTGACCAATTTCTCCAAATTATACAAATCGCCAAACTATTCACCAGATTTTACACATGGAAAAATGTTGCCACTGTAAAATTTTAAGAAAGGAAATTAAGGAATTTAAATAAAAAAAAAAATCATTAAAAAATATGGTTATTTTTTTATGACTTTCGCTTATGGTATTTCGTATAGCGACATCCCAAATATAAAATTTTATTTTTTTAGATAATTTCGGACAAAAGAATACTAATAGTTCGCACATTAAGTACAGAATTATTAAATTAAATCATAAACAAACAGATATTTTTAGGATATTGTATTTGTGAATAAAATGTAAGTATTTTAAATGTAATTATTAAGGGACAATTTATTAAGGGACACAATAAATATCAATGATAACGGAAAATTTTAAGGAACCTACTGCTCTTTATTTAGTCAAAAAATGTAGGCGGATATAATTATAAAATGTATGTAAACATTAGATATAGGCTTGAAGAAAAATATTTCAAGTTTTGCAGCAATTTTAAATAATGAAAGAAAAAGTAAATTAGTAAAACAGTAACCAATATACAAATAAAACGTCGAATTAAAAAGATTTGATGACGTAACAAACACGTGTAACATATTTCATGTCAAGTCAATGTGACACTTACGATCATCCATTATTAGCATTTAACCTTACAGTTTGGCGACAGTTTTTTCGTCGATGGGATATGAAGGACACAGATGTCATATACGCAGAACGTTGGCGCGATTTTTTTCTGACGACAAACTCATATACGCACCGGGGTACTTAACTGGCGCCAAAGTGTCGTTATTTTGCTTGATATGGTAACCCGGGAGTTGTTTATTTATTAATAAATTGTTTATTTACTTTTCTTTTCTTTTTAAAATTATATAAATTGTTTTGTTCTATAGTTAATAATTAAACTTTTTTTTTATTTATTGCTATTCCCTTTTTAAATATATATATGAAACTGATATTCGAAAACGAGTTTTATGCCAAATTGGCATCAGAAAGAAATCACGCCAACGTGGTGCGTATATGTCATCCGTGCTTAATCAAGTAGTACCGAAAAATGGAGCTCAGAAATTTGATTATATAAAATCTCAGTATTATTTAAAAAAAATTATTTTGATATTTATCTCATTCTCCCATCATGTGTCTTACCAGAGAAACTCGCAGAAATAACTCTGAAAATGGCTGTACTTGTTGCAAGATATTTATTTATTTAAAATACTGATTTTACTTTTGTAGCCAAATAATGCGATTTTTAAGCGAAAAAGGCATAAGCGTGACTTCAGCCGGAGCGATAATGGTGCTTTTTTTAAGTGTATGAGAGGGTACATTTTTATTTTCCAATGTAAATTGTATAACAGCAGTTAATATAAAAATTGATTCAAATATTTAAATTCCAACGTAAATGTTTGTTATACATACAAATATTGTAAAAAATATTTAATTTCACATATTTAAAAAAAACTTCACCATACTTTTCAACGGATATCGCCAATTTCGTTTATAGAAATATTCATGGCTTCAAAAGTTAGGAAATAAAGTTATTCTTAAGGAGGTTTATTCAACTATGCGTTTTACCATAAAATAAACTCAACATGTTGCCAAATAAAAATCCATGCTGAAATAAATTTTCGATATTCTTTTTCATTCGTCATTTCTTTTTAATTTTTTCTGCATATCTTCTATTCTTTTAGGAAGGTATTTAAAACACATTGGACTACTTTTTCGTAATCTGGTCATTCTAATAATCTGGAGTATTTTTCTATATTTTTTGAGATTCATTTATGATTGAAGACTCTGGATGGTGAACCTGATTATAAAAAGATTACATGGATTTTATAATTAGCTATTACTATATTTATAATTTTTTATTGCGAAGCAAACGAACAAAATTCAGTATTATATATTCGTCGTCTTCTGTTATTGTAATATCACGAAAAAAGTAATAATTGCAAGGTACTGAATAACTTTGTATTACCAATGCGTGGATGCATGCAACATATCGAAGAATAATTTAATCTTAAATATAAAGGAAATAGTAAGTCTATTTATCTCTCTGTGTTTTTATACTCAATAGAAAAATGCAAAGAAAATCTTCAGTTCAAGTATTCACGAAAAAGATTTTTACTAAACATTTTGCATAACTAACTTTTTTTTATCATTGTCAGTTGTATTTAAGATATGGATTTTTGTTGGTAAAAGATTTATAATTGTGTAAATAGCAGTCTGACATAATGTAATGAAAAATAGTTCGGCGCGTAATTAACTTTGTTTTGTAACTAATTCTGTTACATTTGTAACTACATCGTTGCAAATACTTCTAATGTTTGACGTTAACCTTGGCTTAACACGATTACGGAAGATAAGGAAAATTTTATTGGATGCAAACTAAATGTTTATTTTCTACCGGTATCAGTCATCGAGTTTTTTCTTTCAGGTTAACGGTTACATGATTGCAACTGGTCTATAAAATGAAAAGGCAATGAAATTAACGTATTTTTACTTTTATTCAAACAATTCTGATTTGAAATTTTACACTTCTTATGCTTCATTTTTCTTTTGAATATAGTGGTTAAACACTGTGCTTTGTAAGCAAATAATTTGTTACACTTTTGAGTGTATTTTGTCTTCTGGAATCTGAAGATGGAAAACTGTAATAGACCTGCCAGGAGGAGACGCGTATTGTGAAATATAGCATAATGCGTAGTGAAATTGTATTCAAGCTGTTAGAACAATGCATATCGTCAAGCTGAGAGGTCCGGAGTCCAAGAGCTAACAAACGAATATGAATCACCTAAAAATTATTTAAGATTAATAATGGTCAATCTTTGCAATCATTGTAATGTTCAATAATTTAGTAGTGTGGTGACTAAAGATATTTTAACTCCAGTTGTCGTAACTGCCTCATTCCCCTACCAAACTCCACTATAACTGATAAACTAAAAGAGTTCTTCTGAATTACCCAAATTTGTCCAACGCATAAGATAGTACAACAGGACATTCCAGGTGAAGGTCCATGTTGCTTTAAAATGTAAGATCAAATTAGGTCAAATTCACTATTTCGAGGGATTTAAGGTTCGTATGCAAAAAAAGACTAGCGCAGCGGGCATAGCCTGCTAGTATATTATAAAGCAGTAAGCTCTAAATGTTCCGCTCGAGTGTTTTCAAAAACTAGCCGGTCTATTTTTTCCAAATTGTATCATTCGATAGGAAATATTGCCGGGTTGGTTTATGAGAAAATATACAGGGATAGCTATGATTTTTGATGATAAATTTCGTATTTTACTGCTATTTTGAACGAAAAGGTTGCCAGTGATTATCTTTTGGCGAAAGGTTTGTTGATTAAAGAATTACGATGGCTATATCTGTTAGAAAATAATACAAACGCCTCGCGAATAAATGAAAAAAAATACTGATATTTAATTTAAAAAACAACAACAAAAAAAGTTTTAATAAGACATAATATTATACAACGAAAATATTTAGTTTAAACATGGAATAAATATTTGTAATGCTTAAAGTATAAATTATTGTGAAATTTTACAATTGGTACAATATTTGGCGAATTATAGCTTGCGATAGGTTAAAAAATGAATCTGAAAATTTGATTTGACAATTTGAATGGCATTTTTTTTTTTTTTAGCTCTTTTATCGCTTGCGCCAGGTTAATGAAAACGTGTCTGAAAATTTGATCAAATAAAATGTAGGTTACATTCTTTAGTCTTCTTCTTTTTTTTCTCAATTAAATTATTATTTTTATATAATTCTCCCATCATATGATTTGCAGGAAAAACTAGAAGTATTTGTAAAAATGGCTGTATTAGTGAGTTACATGCTATTTATTAACTTCGTCGCCAAACAATGCAATTTTAAGCCAAATAAGACAAAAGCGTGAAATAAGCAGAGAGAAGAGCATTTCGGAGTACATTTTTATATTCAAGCGTAAATTATATAAAAAGCAGTTTAAATATTAATTATGTAGTGAATCATTTAAATTTTAGTGTAAATGTCTTCCATATACACACATATTCTAAAATAATTTAATTTCAAAGATTTAAAATATTTTTTACCATACTATAGAATACCATTACTATGGAAACATACGTTTTGTTTTCCTCAAGCATGTGATTTTTATATCCTCGAACTCAGATCATTACTTATTAATGGAATATTGTGTATTATGTTATTTTTTTAACATGCCTAACCTATTGTCGATTTCACTTATAGGAATATTCACTGCTTTAAAAGTTAGGATATAAGAATATTGATAAGAAGATTTCTGCAATTATACGTTATTACTATATAAAAAAATGAAAAATAAATAAACATTTTGCAATAAATATTACTTGCTAATTTGTCATTTCTTTTTAGCTTTTTCTGCATAACTTTCTTTTGCTTAACCATTGTTTAAAAAATGTTTTATTGAACATATTGGACTAATCTTACGGAATCGTGTCACCCGCAAATTAGCATATTGGATGGCGTATCAAAATTCAAAAGATTAGACAGATTTCGAAATTAGCGATGACTAAATGGTGGCAAATGGAATAATGCCCGTGGACTTATCATTTCAGCCTAAATAGGATTAAATTACCTGGAATTTCGATCAGTATAAAGCGAATTGTCCTGAGCTAAACACAGCAACAAATTAAGAGTTATTTTCATAATATGGGTTATTTACACAACAGACGGATGATTAATTTACTCTTAAATATAAAGAAAATAGCAGGCTTTTTTATTTGTCTTTCTTATTATGCTCTTTAGAAAAATGCAAAATAAATCTTCGGTCAGGTATTCACCAAAATGCATATTGCTAAAATTTTTGTATAACTAACATTATTTATCATTGTCAGATCTTAGCCCTGGTACACGTGCAACAATATTGTTGCATCAGTTTTAATGTTTGACGTGAACCCTCACACTAACGTCGATTACGGATGATTATAAAGATTTTATTGGATGCATGAAATTTATTTTTCTACAAGATAAAGTCATCGAGTTTTTTCCCGGGTTAACGGTTACATGATTTCAGCTGGTCTAAAAAACGAAAAGACAGTGAAAATGACGTCATTTTAGATTTATTCAGGCAATTCATCTTTAAAAGCACACATTTTTATGTTTCGCTTTCTTTTAAATATGAAAGTTAAACAATCTTCATTGTCTGCAAATAATTTATTACTTTTTTGACAGTATTTACTCTGCTAGAATCCAAATAGGGAAAACAGTAGTAGCACAAGAGGATGTTTATTAAGAAATATGACTAACATCCAGTGAGAATGTATTTAAGCTACCAGAATCACATATTGCGCGAGCTGACAGGCCAGGAGATCAAGGACAAACAAACGAAAATAAACCACCCGAGCATTATTCAAGTTCAATGATAAATCTCTGCAATCATTGTAATGCATCTCTAATTTAATATTGTCAGATATGAGAACATTTTAATTTCTGTTGTCATAACGACCTCATTTCCCTACCAAAAGTGCACAGTGAATAATAAACTAAAAGAACTGTTTCTTAATAGCTAAATTTTGTCCAACGCATAAGGTAATATAATATCGCAATGGCGTTCGCATCATTTCAGCAACGCGGAAGGACATTCAAGTTAAAGGTCCATTTAAAAAAAAATACAAGTTCGAATTCACCATTTCGCTTAAATCAAGGTTTATTTGGAAATACTGACCAGCGAAGCGGGCATATCCTGCTAGTTAAATATAGATAAAATTTTTATTGATACAAGTTTCGTTTCGATAGAAGGTTTTTTATAAGACAGTGCTCGCCTAAAGATTGAAAAAATAGATTTTATAACATTTTGTTTAGTGAGTTTTATCCTATGCGCAGTCTTAAAAAAATATGTGTATATATTCATTACTTTAAGAAAAAATAACATATTTTATTTCACGAAAAGTAAAATTAAAATCAGAATAGTTATTTAAATGGGTCATACACCATAAAATCTGCATTTCATGGTAAGCAAATATTTTGAGCTTTCATTTTTTACTTTACTTACACACATTTTTATACTCTTGCAAACTGTATTGCAACGTTTTTCGATCTTTTTTTTTAATCTTTATATGCATATGCTTTGCTTTTTTTATGAAACACGGTCAAGGGAATTTTAGTAAAATATCTTTAGTAGAAATATTTTTTCTAGCTGAACATACTTCTGAATATTTTACATATTTAGTTTACAAAAGTTTAAATATTTAGTTTTTCTATTTCATGCTTTGCAAAAGATAAATTTGAGTCATTTATGTATTACATGCATAAAAATGTATTGAGTGTAATGATTCTTCTTCTTCTTTTTCTTTTTTCTTTTTTTTTTTTATTAATTTAACATACAAACTTTTATTATTTACACAGTTATATATGAAGATATAACTGTGAGATACACAGTTTAATTAGTAGATTTCACATGAGTAAATATATTTCGATGAAATATTCTTACACATATTTCTGTGTAACATTTCGTTTTTACACATATTTCTGCGTAATCTATACTTCCTATTATAAAGAGGAAAAAATTGTTTATTTGTAGGAGGTAAGTTCTGGAACTACCGAACTGATTCCAAAAGTAATGGTATCAAAATGATGGTGTTAGTCAAACTTAGAACATAGGCTATATCTTATGTCGGTGCCACTACCCTAAAGGGAGTGTAGGAGCGAAAAACGTTCTAAAAATGCGATTTTAGCGTTACTGAAGAGCCTAGAAATATGAAATTTTGAATATTAGTTACCTATAAGATATAAATGATGTCTAAGAACAGTACTTAAACAATTCGAAATTTAAAAGGGGTGAAAATGTACGAAAAGTGTTCTAAAAAAACGTTCTAAATGGTAGTTTCTACATAATCTCAGGAAATACCAAACCGATTTAAAAAATATTGGAGTCAAAGTGATGGTGACAACGCTTGCTCCAACATAAGCGCTGTTTTATGTCGGTGCCACTACCCCAAAGGGGGTGCAGGAGAAAAACGTTCTAAATTGCGGCTTTTGCGTTACGGAAGGGCCTAGAATCGTGAAATTTGGAATGGTAGTTAGTTATAAGATATCAATGATCTTTAAGGAGATTTCCTAAAAAAATCGAAATTTAAAAGGGGGTCAAAATGCGCAAAAAGCGTTGTAAAAAACGTTCTAAATTGCAATTTCTATGCAATCTCAGGAAATACTGAATCGATTTCAAATATAATGGTGTTAAAATGATGGTGACAGATCTTGTTCCAAGATAGGCTATATTTTATAACTTTTTCCACTATCCGAGAGGAGATGCAGGAGCATAATGCGCGAAAAGCGTTCTAAATGCCGATTTGTAGGCAATATCTCAGGAAGAATGAATCTGATTTCAAACGTAATGGTAGGAAATTGATGCTGACAGCCCCTGCTCTAACATAGACGCTATTTTATGTCGGTATCACTATCACCAAGACGTTGCAGGAGCAAAAAAGCGTTCTAAATTTCGATTTTTGTGATCCGTAGGAGGCTAGCAAATTAAAATTAGGCAAGGTACATATTTATTAGATATAAATGATCTTTAAGAACAGTTTCGAAAAAATTGGAAATTTAAAAAGGGGTGAAAATGCGCGATAAGCGTCCTAAAAACGTTCTAAATTGCGATTTCTACTCAATCTAAGGAAATACCAAAGCTATTTCAAAAGTAATGGTTGCAAATCAATGGTGACAGTCCCTGTTATAACATAGGTTATATTTTATGTTGCTGTCACTACCATCTGAGGGTTGCAAAAGCAAAACATGTTCTAATTTGCGTTTTTTGCACAACTGAGGGGTCTAACACATTGAAGTATGACATGGTATTTAATTACAAGATGCAACTGCTTTGTAAGAACAGTCGAAAGAAAATTCCAAATTTAAAAAAATGAAGTGAGTGAAAAGCGTTATAAATTACATTTTTTAAGCAAACTTATAAATTATTAAACCGATTAAAAAAATAATGATGACAAATTTTGGTGATAGAACCTGCTCAAACATAAGCTATATTTTATGTCTGTTCCACTACCACCAGAGGGTTGCAGGAGCTAAAAACTTTCTAAATTCCGATTTCTTGGATACTGAAAAGGCTAGAAACTTTAAATAAGACATGGTAGTTACTTATAAAATATAAATGCCCTCGAAGGAACGTCGAAAATAAATTCGAATTAAAAAGGGGTGAAGCGAAGGGGAGGTGCGAAAAGCATTCTAAAATAGTTCTAAATTACGATTCTATGCAATTTCAGGGAATATAAACCGATTATAAAAGTAATAGTTGCGAATCAATGGTAACAGTCTCTGATCCTACTCAGGCCGATGATTCTACCACCTGGGGTTCACAGGAACAACAAACGTTCTAGAAAAGAGCTTTAAAAGCTTTTTAAATTACGTTTCTGTGGAATATTAGGAAATAACAAACCGATTTCAAAATTAATGTTGGCAAATTAAGGGCGACAGTTCCTGTTTCAACATAGCCCTTTTTGTTGAGAGAGGTGGTAGGACTTGGAATTTCACATGATGATTAATTTTAAGATGTAAGAAGATGGTTTCTAAAAAATTCAAAACTACAAATGAATACTGAAATGAGAGTATTAACTGAGCATAAAAGTTTCAAAATATTTTCTAAATTATCATTTATTTATTTTTACTTCATTTTATTAATTTAAGTCTCATTTCTGCCAATGCAGTGTAATAAGGATGTTTAATCAAACTGTGTAATAGTAATTTTTGAATTATTCCTAAAAGTAATAAGTACCATTTAATAAAATAAAATATTACCTTTTAATAAAATAAAATATTACCTTTTAATAAAATAAAACATTACCTTTTAATAAAATAAAATATTACCTTTTAATAAAATAAAAATTTACTTAGTACCTTTTAATAAAAATTAGACATATAAATATCACTTGGCATATTTCAAATATTACGCGAGCAAAGCCGCGGGGTTTGCTAGTAAATCTATATTTTTCATCTATACTCCTATTATAAAGAGGAAAAAATTGTTTATTTGTCGGAGATAAGCTCTGGAACTACCGAGCCGATTCCAAAAGTAATGGTATCAAAATGATGGTGTTAGCCCAACTTAGAACATAGGCTATATGTTATGTCGGTGCCACTAACCCAAAGGGGGTGTAGGAGCAAAAAACGTTCTAAAAATGCGATTTTAGCGGTACTGAAGGGCTTAGAAATATGAAATTTTGAATATTAGTTACTTATAAGATATAAATGATGTCTAAAAACAGTTCTTAAACAATTCGAAATTTAAAAGGGTTGAAAATGCACAAAAAGTGTTCTAAAAAACGTTCTAAATGGTAGTTCCTACACAATCTCAGGAAATACCAAACCGATTTAAAAAATATTGATGTCAAAATGATGGTGACAATGCTTGCTCCAAGATAGGCTATGTTTTATGTCGGTGTCACTACCCCAAAGGGGAAGCAGGAGCAAAAAACTTTCTAAAAATGCGATTTATGTGTTACTGAAGGGCCTAGAAATATGAAATTTGAAATATTAGCTACTTATTAGATATAAAGGATTTCTAAGAACAGTCCTTAAGCAATTCGAAATTTGAAAGGGGTGAAAATGCGCGAAAATCGTTCTAAAAAACGTTCTAAATGGTGGTTTCTACACAATCTCAGGAAATACCAAACCGATTTAAAAAATAATGGTGCCAAAATAAGGGTGTCAAAATGACGGTGACAACCCTTGCTCCAACATAGGCTATGCTTTATGTCGGTGCCACTACCCCAAAGGGGGTGCAGGAGCAAAAAAAGTTCTAAAAATCCAATTTTTGCGTTACCGAAGGGCCTAGAAATATGAAATTTGAAATATTAGCTACTTATTAGACATAAAGGATTTCTAAGAACAGTTCTTAAACAATTCGAAATTTAAAAGGAGTGAAAATGCGCGAAAAGCGTTCAAAAAACGTTCTAATGGTGGTTTCTACACAATCTCAGGAAATACCAAACCGATCTAAAAAATAATGGCGTCAAAATGATGGGGAAAACCCTTGCTCTAACACAGGCGATGTTTTATGTACTTTATTATTACCCCAAAGGGGGTGCAGGAACAAAAAACATTCTAATTTGCGGCTTTTGCGTTACGGAAGGGCCTAGAATCGTGAAATTTGGAATGGTAGTTAGTTATAAGATATCAATGATCTCTAAGGACTTTCCTAAAAAAATCGAAATTTAAAAGGGGGTCAAAATGCGCAAAAAGCGTTATAAAAAACTTTTTAAATTGCGATTTCTATGCAATCTCAGGTAGTACTGAACCGATTTAAAATAGAATGGTGTAAAAATGATGGTGACAGTTCTTGCTCCAAGATAGGCTATATTTTATATCTGTTTCCACTACCCCAGAGGAGATGATGGAGCAAAATGCGCGAAAAGCGTTCTAAAAACGCCCTAGATGCCGATTTGTCGGCAATATCTCAGGAAGAATGAATCTGATTTCTAACGTAATGATAGGAAATTGATGCTGACAGCCTCTGCTCTAACAAAGACGCTATTTTATGTCGGTATCACTATCACCAAGACGTTGCAGGAGCAAGAAAGTGTTCTAAATTTCGATTTTTGTAGGTAGGGGCTAGCAACTTAAAATTAGGCAAGGTACATATTTATTAGCTATAAATGATCTTTAAGAACAGTTTCGAAAAAAATTGGAAATTTAAAAAGGGGTGAAAATGCGCGAAAAGCGTCCTAAAAACGTTCTAAATTGCGATTTCTACTCAATCTAAGGAAATACCAAAGCTATTTCAAAAGTAATGGTTGCAAATCAATGGTGGCAGCCATTGCTAAAACATAGGTTATATTTTATGTTGCTGTCACTACCATCTGAGGGTTGTAAAAGCAAAATATGTTCTAATTTGCATTTTTTGCACAACTGAGGGGTCTAACACTTTGAAGTATGGCATGGTACTTACTTACAAGATGCAACTGCTTTCTAAGAACAGTCGAAAGAAAATTCCAAATTAAAAAAAAATGAAGTGAGTGAAAAGCGTTATAAATTACAATTTTTAAGCAAACTTATAAATTATCAAAAAGATTAAAAAAATAATGATGACAAATTTTGGTGATAGAACCTGCTCAAATATAAGCTATATTTTATGTCTGTTCCACTACCACCAGAGGGTTGCAGGAGCTAAAAACTTTCTAAATTGCGATTCCTGTGTTACTGAAAAGGCTAGAAACTTTAAATATGACATGGTAGATACTTATAAAATATAAATGCCCTCGAAGGAATGTCGAAAATAAATTCGAATTAAAAAGGGGTGAAGCGAAGGGGAGGTGCGAAAAGCATTCTAAAAAAGTTCTAAATTACGATTCTATGCAATTTCAGGGAATATAAACCGATTATAAAAGTAATAGTTGCGAATCAGTGGTAACAGTCTCTGATCCTACACAGGCTATATTTTATGCCGGTGATTTGACCACCTAGGGTTTACAGGAATAACAAACGTTCTAAAAAAGGGCTTTAAAAGCTTTTTAAATTACGTTTCTGTGGAATATTAGGAAATAACAAACCGATTTCAAAATTAATGTTGGCAAATTAATGGTGACAGTTCCTGTTTCAACATAGCCCTTTATGTTGTGAGAGGTGGTAGGACTTGGAATTCAACATGATGGTTAATTTTAAGATGTAAAAAGATGGTTTCTAAAAAATTCAAAACTTCATATGAATACTGAAATAAGCGTATTAATTGAGCATAAAAGTTTCAAAATATTTTCTAAATTATCATTTATTTAGTTTTATTTCATTTTATTAATTTAAGTCTCATTTCTGCGTAATACAGTGTAATAATGATGTTTAGTCAAACTGTGTTTTAAATAGTAATTTTTGAATTATTCCTAAAAGTAATAAGTACCTTTTAATAAAATAAAATATTAGCTTTTAATAAAATAAAAATTTAGTTAGTACCTTTTGATAAAAATTAGACATATAAATATCACTTGGCATATTTCAAATATTACGCGATCAAAGCCGCGGGGTTTGCTAGTCATCATACTTCCTATTATAAAGAGGTAAAAATTGTTTATTTGTCGGAGATAAGCTCTGGAAGTACCGAACCGATTCCAGAAGTAATGGTATCAAATTGATGGTGTTAGTCCAACTTAGAACATAGGCTATATTTTATGTCGGTGCCACTATCCCAAAGGGGGTGCAGGAGCAAAAAACGTTCTAAAACGCGATTTTTGCGTTACTGATGGGCCTAGAAATATGAAATTTGGGATATTAGTTACTTATAAGATATAAATGATGTCTAAGAACAGTTCTTAAACAATTCGAAATTTAAAAGGGGTGAAAATGCGCGAAAAGCGTTCTAAAAAACGTTCTAAATGGTGGTTTCTACACAATCTCAGGAAATACCAAACCGATTTAAAAAATAATGGTGTCAAAATGACGGTGACAACCCTTGCTCCAACATAGGGTATGTTTTATGTCGGTGACACTATCCCAAAGGGGGTGCAGGGGAAAAACGTTCTAAATTGCGGTTTTTGCGTTACGGAAGGCCCTAGAATCGTGAAATTTGGAATGGTAGTTAGTTATAAGATATCAATGATCTCTAAGGGCATTTCCTAAAAACATCGAAATTTAAAAGGGAGTCAAAATGCGCAAAAAGCTTTGTAAAAAACGTTCTAAATTGCGATTTCTATACAATGTTAGGAAGCACTGAACCGATTTCAAATATAATGGTATAAAAATTATGCTGACAGATCTTGCTCCAAGTTAGGCTATATTTTATATCTGTTTCCACTACCCCAGAGGAGATGCAAGAGCAAAATGCGCGAAAAGCGTTCTAAAAACGTTCTAAATACCGATTTGTCAGAGATATCTCAGGAAGAATCAAACTGATTTCAAAAGAAATGGTAGGAAATTGATACTGACAGACTCTGCTCTAACATAGACGCTATTTTATGTCGGTATCACTATCACCTAGACGTTACAGGAGCAAAAAAGCGCTTTAAATTTCGATTTTTCTGATCGGTACGGGCTAGCAACTTAAAATTAGGCAAGGTACATATTTATTAGATATAAATGATCTTTAATAAAAGTTTCGAAAAAATTAGAAATTTAAAAAGGGGTGAAAATGCGCGAAAATCGTTCTAAAAACGTTCTAAATTACGATTTATACTCAATCACAGGAAATACCAAAGCTATTTCAAAAGTAATGGTTGCAAATCAATGGTGATAGTCCCTTCTATAACATAGGTTATATTTTATGTTGCTGTCACGACCATCTGAGGGTTGCAAAAGCAAAACATGTTCTAATTTGCGTTTGTTGCACAACTGAGGGGTCTAACACTTTGAAGTATGGCATGGTATTTACTTACAAGATGCAACTGCTTTTTAAGAACAGTCGAAAGAAAATTCCAAATTTAAAAAAATGAAGTAAGCGAAAAGCGTTATAAATTATAATTTTTATGAAATCTTATCAAATACTAAACCGATTAAAAAAATAATGATGAAAAATTGTTTGTGTTAGAACCTGCTCAAACATAAGCAATATTTTATATCTGTGCCACTACCACCAGAGGGTTGCAGGAGCTAAAACCTTTCTAAATTGCGATTTCTGTGATACTGAAAATGCTAGAAACTTTAAATATGGCATGGTAGTTACTTATAACATATAAATGCCCTCGAAGGACTGTCGAAAATAAATTCGAATTAAAAAGGGGTGAAGCGAAGGGAAGGTGTGAAAAGCATCCTAAAAAAGTCCTAAATTACGATATCTATGCAGTTTCTGGGAATATAAACCGATTATAAAAGTAATAGTTGCGAATCAATGGTAACAGTCTCTGATCCTACACAGGCCGATGATTCTACCACCTGGGATTTACAGGAACAACAAACGTTCTATAAAAGGTTTTTTAAAGCTTCCTAAATTACGTTTCTGTGGAATATTACAAATAACAAACCGATTTCAAAATTAATGTTGGCAAATTAATGGCGATAGTTCCTAATTCAATATAGCCCTTTATATGTTGAGATAGATGGTAGGACTTGAATCTGACATGATAGTTAATTTTAAGATGTAAGAAGATGGTTTCTAAAAAATTCAAAACTTGAAATGAATACTGAAATGAGCGTATTAAATGAGCATAAAGGTTTCAAAATATTTTCTAAATTATCATTTGTTTAGTTTTATTAATTTAAGTCTCATTTCTGCCTAATAAAGTGTAATAATGATGTTTAATCAAACTGTGTTTTAAATAGTAATTTTTGAATTATTCTAAAAAGTAATAAGTAAAAATTTAGTTAGTAACTTTTAATAAAAATTAGACATATAAATATCACTTGGCATATTTCAATTTTTACGCGAGCAAAGCCGCGGGGTTTGCTAGTATTCAAGATAAAGAAGATCTGAAATAGTTGGAATTACTAAATTTCACCAATATTTAGCTGGTAAATGGTTTAAAATTCTTAAGAGATCATAAACCTTTAATCAGAAACTTTGATTCTATTAAAAATGCACCTGATACATTATCACCTAGAATTCTGCGGTAGTCTATATCATTATCATGGTTTTATCATATTATTCTATAACGCATAGTTAAATATAACAAAAATGCTGATGCTTTAAGTAGATTACTTCTCCCAGAAACTGTAAATGTAATGAATAAACCATGTAAAGTAATGTTTGTTGTCTAAAGTAATATCTTAAATACTGATAATTGTTCTATTATTTCTAGAACTATTGCAAAGTGGACAACTTAAAACCAAATAGCAAAGCAAATTTTAGAGTGGGTTTTATATACCCTCGAAGGATTAAATCAGAGGAATAACAACCATACTTTCGTAAACGCAAAGAAATTTCATGTATAGAAAATGTTTTATTATCGGGACATGGATTAGTTATACAGGTAAATTCACGGATATATATTAAAAAAACTACATTCCGTTCATCAGGGTGAATCTTACAGAAAATCTAAAACTGGACATGTAATCTGGATGTCTAATATAACAAAGAAATTGAACGAATGTTAAATTCTTGGATTAGATGCCCGATGTTTGTTAAGGATAACTCTAAAGCAAAATCTTTAAAATAGGAATCAGAATAGCTTGGGAGAGAATGCATATAGATTATGCTAATCTTTTTCAAAAAAATGTTTTGTGGAAGTGGTTTTTTTAAGTAATTGTTATGTTAAATGTATAGAGGTACAGGTCAAATTCAATACTTATATTAACTCAAATTTTTGAGCATTAAGGAGAATTTTTGCTGCATTTGCATTAACCATAAAACTCGCCAGTGGAAATGGATATTCGTTCACAAGCCATGAGTTTCGACTTTTTTTTTTATAAAATGGAATTAAACATACACTTATTCAACCATGCGTCCCATCATCTAACGACAAGTAGAAAGATATGAACAAACTGTGAAAACAGTCTTTAAAATGTAGATAAAAGTGACATAACATTGTTAATTTGACGATTTTTGTTTGAAATCATTCTATCCCCTATTCTGTGATTGGCAAGACTCCTGCGGAATGATTGTTTGAAAAGTCTGTTCGAACAGCCGTTCTCTTAGTATTACCATTAAAACTTAACATTCAGCAACGCTTTCACAAATATAATCTTCAAGATTATGTTATTGTTAAAAACTAAGAATAGAGTAGAAATGGATAAAAGGAAAAATCATAAAATTAACTGGAGGTAGATTAGTTTTAGTAAATAAATGTGACGGTATAACATGTCAACGTTAAGTTAATCGATTGAAACATAACATAGAAATAAGTCATGAAACGACAAAAGACTGTAAAGAAATCAGTTAGAACGTTAAAACATGCCATGATTATGATAGCTATGAAAGGTTTAATAGAAACAGGTTCTCTGAGTATAGTGAAAATATAAAAGATCAAATTGTTAACGAGAATGCTGTAAAATTTAACAAATTTCAGTTTTCGTGTTTTCTTTTTTAACTTTTTTATTATTATTATTAATTTACAGAAATAACATAAAATAGTTTAATCTTTATTAAGTTAATTTGAACAACAAAAACGATTTGGAGAATCCTGCGGATTCCCGCATCGTTTCATCGGAGTAAACTCATTAGTGTTCCAGCGCGACTCGAAACATTGTGGGATTGCAATCTCTAATTGAAGAAAATGGATAAATTCAAAAGCAAATTAAAAGTATTATCATTCGTACATAAATAGAAGAAAAATAGGAATAATTTCTTCCTATAGTAAACGCGTTTACGAAAGACTTATAAACTTCTTAGATGCCCCAAATTCCGGACTTATGTCCCTTACCTTCATAAATTAGTTAAAGAAACTACTCTGAAAATAAAGAGATCTAATTTTTAATCCCCTTAGTGGAAGTATTTTTCTTTATTTTTAATCATTTTCATATTCTTTCATTACGCTACAACCTGATATTGAAAAGCACAGACTTTCAAAGATATTCACTTTAAAAATTTCTAATGCAATTTTTTACCGTGACAGACAAGTTGGAATAACTGAATCATATTTAGAAAAGGCTACCTTAAAGTCATAAATATATGTATCGATTCCGATGTTTCTTTATAAAATTTAAATTGACTCTTTTCTTTTATTTATATAATTTGTACTTGGCCAATGACCTATGTAGATGTTTAAAAATCACTGCGCAGCTCACAATGTCGGCGTTTGCTTTTAATCGAAGTTATAGGATCAAATGAAGACTGCATAGAAGAATTAAGTAGAGGAGGAATTTGCAAGACAAACCGATCCACTGGAAATTGTCGAGGACGCAAGTGTCACCAAGGGAGAACTCAGTATACGTTGCCTATGATATCATATGTCGGGCTCAGGCAAATTCCAATTTGGCCAATTTGTTGGAGCAAGCTCCTCCCACTTTGGAAACAGGACAGTGATGGACGATCGAAATTCATAATTATTGATGGAACTTAATGGTTTAGTTTTGACCAGAAAAAAAAAAGAAAAAATATTTTGCCAGTTTATAAACTTAATTCTGCCTCTGCAATTTATAATTCTAAAACATCGCTCAATTAAGTATACCCCCTTGCAAAATGTAGGTATTTATTAATTAAAGTCACCTTAAAATACCATCCTACAATTTTGTAGCTTGAGAGCTTTTAAAAGTTATCTTCTTCTACACAGAAATATTTTTACCAGTTTAAAACTTTCGTTTTCTAAAATTAAATTATCTAATTTTTCTCTTGTACAACAATTTATACATTGATGTTCTCTCTTTTAAGCTAATGTGATGGTACAACTTTTATAAAAAGGTTAACGGAAAAATGCTCGGGTATTTTATTTAGAATGATTTTTTTATACATATATATATGCAATATATATTCACAAACTGAAAATGTGCAGCGTTAATACTAAAAATACTTATCATGAAAAAGGATCACTAATGGATTCCTTCCTTTGAATTTTTTGAAAAGGGTTCGTCTATTCAATTTGCTATTTAATGCATTTCAAGCCTACGAGAATTTATTCCATTCATAAGCTACTTTTTTTTTTTTTTTTTACTTCTTACATTTTACAGCTTCTTCCCATTGAAAGATAGTTTTAAATATATTTTAGTTCTTAGAATATTTTGTGTGGTGTAAATACGTTTAAATTTGCAGAATTATTATGTCAACGATTAGGATTATGGATGATAGATTATTTTTCGTAAACTAAATATAATTTACAAGGTTTATTTTTAAAAAGAAAATAATATATATTTTTTAATTGTATTGGCTTTTGTATTGCTAACTAGACGTAAAATTAATCGAGGGAAAGAGTGTTCAAGCCGGGACTCGAACCCGGGTCAATGGTATAGCGCACTAATTCTCTACTAACTGAGCTTCTTGGACGACCCCCAGTCTGGCATCCCTCAATATTTGGGGCAAGTCTGTAGCTGCAGCACAAGATAGAACATTTCTTGGAAACTCTTTCACTTCGTTGGTTTCAAGCCTAGTTAGCAATGCGAAAATTTATGCAATGAATAAAAAAAAAAAATCATCATTTCGAGACTATTTTATAAGTTCAAAACTTATATCTGTAAATAACAGATTTAAATGCAGACAAAATATGGCAAGTTTCTACATTGTAAAAAGAAAAGTAATGTTTCTTGATCGAGCAAGAATCTGTACGAAAATAAAATTTAAATTCGAAGTTAACCGTGATTCCGAAACGCGTTCCTTTATCTTCGTCAGAAATCAATAGATTTTCACAATTTAAAGTATAATTTCTAGAACAAAAGTCTCTTTTTTCCCCATGATTTTGTGAAGTATTAGGAAGTAGTTTTTACAGTGTATTAAAAAGTTTTCTTACCTAATCTATCAATACATAAAATTGGCTATTCGGATGGAATCAGTTCTCAAGCCAACATTTTCATCTGCGTAACAAAGTTCATGCATACAAAAAGATAACAAATAATGTCATTTTTTCGCTGTTTATTTACATGTCTGTTCTTCGATATTTACTTACAAATTGGTAATATTTAAAAAAAAAAAAAAAAAAAAAAAAAGAAAAAAAAAAAAACGATACTTAGAATTAAAACCGGAACGAAAAATCATGCGTACGGTATAGATTATGAAACGCTTTCTAACACATTCAGAATACTATAAGAAATATTCACAGTTTACTAAGGTGAAAAGCGACGTCTAAATGAACAATTTAGAAAAGGCATAACAAGTTTGAAAACCCGAATTCTGCTATTACCATAAAAGGTCTTTAAAACATACGATTTTTTCCCCCTTTGCAGCATTGTATATGAGTTATGTATGCATACAACATAGTATGCTATAAGTTAGTTCAGTTAAACGCATAGCTCGGTTGAAAATTTCCAGTCAGCAATTTCCGCCAGTAAAATGATGTTGAGAACTTTCGCGCAACCCTGTATATGATCTATAAAATTTATACACAAAAAGTAACATTTGAAAAAAAAGTTAAATTTAAGAACACACACCACATCTGAAAGCGCACTTTCTGCAATTATTCTTCATAGACTTCAGTAGTTTAATAATTGTTCATTTTCTTATATAGCCAAATTCTTTTGTGTCTCCCTGTAAATAAATGATAAACTCTATACACACAAATTTCTATAGTAAGAACCCTGTAGTATACCTCAGTGATGTATATCAATTTCAATACGTTTGAAATACTGTAATATCATTGAATTGCGCGGCAAACGATTTTTCCCCATAGACCGTAATGTAACTCTTGAGTGTTCCTGTAAATGAACCAAAATATATCCATTTCATGGCAATCGGACTATATTTAAGCGTGTTAGAGCACGTTCAGACGGAAACACATACCGAATTCATAAAAACTTTTCAACTATGTTGGAAAGTGTTAAAAACTGGTTAATAACGCTGTAAAAAATTGCATCGAAATGTTTCCAAAATTTTCGGACATTAACAGAGACTTTTATTACTTTCTTCTATCTTTACAAGAAGGAAGTATTGGATTCATGGCAATTTTTGAATTCCGGTATTTGACGGATTTACACGTTTTAGGGGTCAGAGAACCATAAAAACATGCTTTTACAAAATGTCTGTCTGTGAGTCTGTCTATGATACAAATTTTGTTTGCGCTCTATTTCAAGAACTAATGAAGAGAATTTAATAAACCTTTAGATTCAATTAGTCCCTGATAGAAATTAACGCTGATTTCTTTTTGGTGTAAATCGTCCAGCAGGTGACGCTGCTATGCTGCCTTATTCATAGCTATATCTCAAGAACTAAACCACGGATTTTCAGAAAACTTCAGATTTCGTTAGTCTTTGATATAATTTAGTTATGATAACTTTTAGATGTAAATCATCCAATAGGTGGCGCTGCTATGCTGCATTATTCATGATTATCGCAATAGCACTATCTCAAGAACAAATGTACGAATTTTCATCAAACTTCACATTCAGTTAGTCCCTGATATAAATTACCACTGTTTAGTTTTTGGTATAAATTGCCCAACAGATGGCGCTACTGTGCTGCATTTCTCCCTATTTTAGCAATAGTTGTATCTCAAGAATTAAAGCATGAATTTTGATCAAACTTTTGATTCAATTAGTCCTTGATATAAATTGATCCTGGTAAGTTTTTGGTATAAATTACCCAACAGGTGCCACTGCTATGCAGAACTTTTCACTATTCCCGCAATAGCTCTATCTCAAAAATTAATGCACGTATTTTCATTGAACTTTAAATTCAATTAGAAGTTAACATAAGTTGTTTCTGATTAGATTTTGGTGCAAATCACCCAACCGGTGACGCTGCTATGCCGCATTTTTCAGTAAGTATTAACATTTAGGGGATAGAAAAAAGTTTTGGGATTGCCATATCCAACTAGTTTCAGTAATGGTTTGATTAATCTTTATGCGCCGATGGTTGTCTAAATTACCCCTGTTTTCTATCCCAGTGAAAACACACTCGTTGAATGCATTACCAATGGCAATTTTAGGAAACACTACTAAATGCTTCCCTTGACCATCACTAGATAGCAATAGCCGTTCCAGTAAGATGAAAATTGCTTAGGAATCTATTTTGGGGCGTGTGTGTCTCAATTTTGCTTCCATTTTGTTGTCTGACATGGTATCCCTAACTTTTGCTTAGAAAAATCTGAAATTTTGAACCCAAGGCTATTATATTTATATTTTCTGCTATCTTTACAAAAAAGTATTGGATTCGTGAAAATTTTCGAATTCCGGTTTTCGACCTATTTACACGTTTTAGGGGTCAGACGTTCCGAAAAACATGTTTTTACAAAATGTCTGTCTGTGAGTCTGTCTGTCTGTGTGTCTGTGTGTGACACAAATTTTGTGGGCGCTCTATCTCAAGAACTAATACACGGAATTTAATAAAAAATTATATTCCGTTAGTCCCTGATATAAATTGGTGCTGATTAGTTTTTGGTGCAAATCGCTCAATAGGTCGCGCTGCTATGCTGCATTTTTTTTTCAATTTCCGCAATGGCTCTATCTCAAGAACTAATGTACTGATTTTTATGAAACTTCAGATTCAATTAGTCCTTGATATCAGTTGGTGTGTTCTACGTTTTGGTGTAAATCGCCCAACAGGTGACTCTGGTAAGTAGCCTTTTTCACGATTTCCATAATGGCTCTATCTCAAGAACTAGTGCGTGGATTTTCATCAAACTTCAAATTTAGTTAATCTTTGAGATGTGTTGGCGCTGACTACATTTTGGTGTAAATCGTCCAACAGGTGACGCTACTATGCTGTATTTTTTTCTGATTCCCGCAATAGTTTTACCTCAAGAAGTATAAACGGATTTTAATCCTGCTTCAGATTCAGTTACCAAGTTGAGTCGTTTCTCATTAGATTTTGGTATATATCTCCTAACAGGTGGTGCTGCTATGCAGATTTTTTTATGATTTACGCCATAGCTCTTCTCAAAACTAATGCACGGATTTTCACGAAACTTCATATTGAGTTAGAAATCGACATAAGTTGTTGCTGATTACATTTTGATGAAAATCTCCTAACCGGTGACGCTGCTAAGCTGCATTTTTGAGGAAGTATTCACATGTATGAGATAGCAGAAAGTTTTGAAATTGCCACATCCCACTAGTTTTTTTTTTTTCTTGCTTAAAATAAATCACTTGACAATCTCTTATGCTAAAAACATTTATTTTTACTTTGTTTACTTTACGAAGCACTTTTCAAAGCGGTGCTTTTCAATACCGTCGGGATTACTTTAAACAGTATTTTTACTAATTTTTTTTAATTTTTGAATACATATGGTGCATAAAAACATATATATTTACTAGGAATGCGTCGTTGCTAGACAGATGGATTTTCATACAATGTATTGGAAGATATTGCATGATTTGTGTATGACATTGATGAGTAATAACGCAAAAAATATGTTAATTTTATCTTTAGAAAAAATATTGAACTTTTACAAAACAAAATGAAAAACATAAACAATTTTTTTTTTAAAAATCTAAAAATATCTTTTAGCATTTTTATGAATCCTTTTCAGTTTTCTACAACTAGAAGTTCGGAAATTTCATTCAAATATGCTTTCCATCGTACGATAGTGTTACAACTATAGAATACTAGCAAACCCCGCGGCTTTGCTCGCGGTTGAAATATGGCAAGTGATATATGCATGACTATTTTTATTAGATTTATTATTATTTATTTTGAGGCTTTTATGTTCATTTCATACGCTGATTTCAGTATTCATTTGAAGTTTTGAATTTTTTAGAAATCATTATAACACATTTACATCTTAAAATTAAGCATCATGCCAAATTCCAAGCTTCTTGTCTAACAGTCTACCACCTCTCTCGTGTTAGTGGCACCAACATAAAATGCCGAAACAGAGTTGAAATAGAATGTCTCGAAAAATGTTGAAACAGCGACTAATTTGCCAACATTAACTTTGAAATCGGTTGGTATTTCCTAATATTCTATAGAAAACGGAATTTAGATGTTTTTAAAGGCTTTCTTATTTTTCCTGCCAACCAGGTGGTAGTGACATTGGCATAAAATATAGCTGGTAATAGGATCAGGCACTATCACCCTTGATTCGCAACAAATAACTTCTGTAATCGGTTTATTATTTCCTGGGATTCTATAGAAATCGTAATTTAAGACACTTTTAGAATGCTTTTCGATCCTTCCCTTCGCTTCACACGTTTTTAATTTCGAATTTATATTTGACTGTTCTTAGAGAACATTTATATTGTATAAGTAACTACCGTGCTATATTTAAAATTTGTTGCCTCTTCAGTACCGCAGAAATCGCAATTTAGAAAGTTTATTGCTCCTGCAACACTCTAGGGTTTGTGGTACCGACATAAAATATAGCTTATGTTTGAGTAGTTCTATCACCATCAATTTGCAACCATTATGTTTGAAATCGGTTTCGTATTTCATACGATTGCATAAAAAATGTAATTTAGAACGCTTATAGAACGCTTTTCGCTCACTTCATCCTTTAAAATTCGGAATTTTCTTTCGATAATTCTTAGAAAGCATTTGCGTCTTTGAAGTAACTACCATTCCAAATTTAAAAAATATTAGACCCCCTCAGTAACACAAAAAAACGTAATTTAGAATATTTTTTTATCCTGTAACCACCAGGTGATTGTGACAACAATGTAAAATATAGTCCATGTTGGAGTGGGGACTGTCACTAACAATTTGAAACCATTACTTCTGAAATCGGTTTATATTACTTGAGATTGCGTAGAAATCGCTTAGAACGTTTTTAGAATGCTTTTCGCTCATTTTCACCCTTTTAAATTTAAAATTTTTAAGAAACTGTTCTCAGAGAACATTTACATCTCATAAGTAATTACCATTCCAAATTGCAAGTTGCTAGCCCCTTCAGTATCACAAAAATCAAGATTTAGAACGTTTTTTTTTAAATCCAACAGCAAGGTGATAGTGACAACGAATTGAATAGATCCTATATTGGAGCAAAGACTGCCATCATCAATTTCTAACCATTACTTTTGAAATTGGTTGGGTGCTTTCTGAAATTGCATAGAAATCGCAATTTAGAACGCTTTTTAGAAAGTTTTTCGTCCATTTTCACCCCTTTAAAATTTCGAATTATTTAGGAAATGTTCTTAGAGTTACATTTATATCTTATATGTAACTACCATGACTAATTTCAAGTTGCTGGCCACTGCAGTATTACAAAAAAACGTAATTGAGATCGTTTTTTGCTTCTTCCAACACTATGGGGTAGTGGCAACGATATGAAATACAGCCTATGTTGGAGCTTGGGCTCTCACGATCGTTTTCACACCATTATTTTTTTTAATCGGTTCGGTACTTCCTGAGATAGCGTAGAAATCGCCATTTAGAACGTCTTTTAGAACTCTTTTCGCGTATTTTCAGCCCTTTTAAATTTCGAATTTTTTAAGAAATGTTCTTAGAGATCATGTATATCTAATAAGTAACTACCATGCCAAAAGCCATGTATCTGGACCCTTCAGTAACACAAAAATCGAAATTTCGAACATTTTTTTGCTCCTGCACCCTTTTAGTGGTAGTGGCACCGACATAAAATGTAGCCTATATTGGATCAAAGGTTGTCACCATCATTTTGACACCATTATTTTTGAAATCGGTTTGGTACTTCTTGAGATTGCGTAAAAATCGCCATTTAGAACGTTTTTTAGAACGCTTTTTGCCCATTTTCACCCCTTTTAAATTTCGAATTTTTTAAGAAATGTTCTTAGAGATCATGTATATCTAATAAGTAACTACCATGCCAAAAGCTATGTATCTGGACCCTTCAGTAACACAAAAATCGTAATTTCGAACATTTTTTTGCTCCTGCACCCCTTTTAGCGATAGTGGCACCGACATAAAATGTAGCCTATATTGGATCAAGGGTTGTCACCATCATTTTGACACCATTATTTTTGAAATCGGTTTGGTACTTCTTGAGATTGCGTAAAAATCGCAATTTAGAACGTTTTTTAGAACGCTTTTTGCCCATTTTCACCTCTTTTAAATTTCGAATTTTTTAAGAAATGTTCTTAGAGATCATGTATATCTAATAAGTAACTACCATGCCAAAAGCCATATATCTGGATCCTTCAGTAACACAAAAATCGTAATTTCGAACATTTCTTTGC
Organism: Maratus speciosus; assembly: GCA_963932465.1. Classification (NCBI taxonomy): domain Eukaryota; kingdom Metazoa; phylum Arthropoda; class Arachnida; order Araneae; family Salticidae; genus Maratus; species Maratus speciosus. Next base: position 284,095,151 of record OZ010788.1, read on the forward strand.
TCCTGCACCCCTAATAGGGGTAGTGCTACCGACATAAAATGTAGCCTATATGTTGGAACAAGGGTTGTCACCACCGTTTTGACACCATTATTTTTTAAATCGGTTTGGTACTTCCTGAAATTGCGCAAAAATCGCTATTTAGAACGGTTTTTAGAACACTTTTCGCGCATTTTCACCCCTTTTTAATTTCGAATTTTTTTTAAGAAATGTTCTTAGAGATTATTTATATCTTATAAGTAACTACCATTCCAGATTTCTTGTTTCTAGGCCCTTCAGTAACACAAAAACCGCATTTTTAGAACGTTTTTTGCTCCTGCACCCCCTTTTGGCCAGTGACACGGACATAAGATATAGCCTATGTTCTAAGTTGGATTAACACCATCATTTTTATACCATTACTTTTGGAATCGGTGCGGTTATTCCAGAGCTTACCTCCTACAAATAAACAATTTTTGCCTCTTTATAATATTAGTATAAATTCTTCTGACAGCGAAATGTTCACTAATGATGCACCAACAGCATCATAATCCAGTCATATATACATTACAGACAGATATACACTAGATATATGCTTTACAAGTTGCATTAAAATAATAAGAAAACAAGTAAGAAAAATCATGCATTAAGCATAGATTATGAAACACTTTCCAACACTTCCTGAATGCTTTAACAAAACTTCGTTATTTAGGAAAATAAGGTATATAAGAAAACTATGTAAACATTTTAGAAAACACATAAAACATTTGAAAAACTGATTTCAGCTGTTACCGTCCATAGCAAATATGTTTTCCAATTCTTTTCAACAGCCCTGTATTTGATCTGTAGAATGATACATATACTATATAATGGGAAAATTTAGTTTAGCAAGAAAGCGTGTAACAGGTTGAAATTTCTCTTTCAGCAATTTATACTAATAGATGGAAACATACTTGTATGATATACAAAACTGGTGGAACCCGAGAGAGAAGTAAATCTCGATCTAAAAACGTTACAGTAAAAAATTGTCAAATAGTTTCAGTTTAAAAAAGTAAGTAGTGCGTAGAAAAGTAATGGAATCAGATTATCTGTAAAGCTCATGAAATTAGCCAAATTTTTGTTGATAGCTGAAAATGTGGACTGAGCTTTACTGGTGCCTTAACATCAATCACGGAAGTAAAGCCATTTTTAACTCATTCTGATTTCCAATCATTCATAAGCAGTTCAAAAATTTGAGCTCATAAGAATATGTTAGAGGTTGATTTGGAAATGAGCGAGAACATGAGAGATCGTTCAGTACGAAGCATGGACCAAATTCCATTCCAGGGGTCACTATAAGCCTGAAAGATCAAAGTCCAAAATAAGCCCAAAACCCTAAGCATGTACGATTCAACCATATGCTAACTACTTGTCTGGCTTTTGTCCATTGACATAAGGCTCCCTTTTCACGGTAATTACATAAAATAAAAATTATTACGCTCCATGTGTTACGTCAGAAATGTTAATAACAACAATTCCTCAACAACTTAACTATATTAATGTTATACTTAAAATATTACTTCATGGTTTACATTCTTTTAGCTTTGTGGAGTTTAGCTTGACTTGATGCAATCATGTCCACAATTCTGGGCCTGACAGAAATTGTTTTGCACATAACTACACATTCTGTTTACTATACCCAGTACTCATTTTGAGTGGATAATATGATTTTGAATACAAGGCACCAGTAAAGCTCAGTCCATATTTTCAGCTATCAACAAAAATTTGGGTAATTTCTTGAGCTTTACAGATAATCTGTTTCCATTATTTTTCTACGCACTACTTACTTTTTTAAACTGAAACTATTTGACAATTTTTTACTGTAACTTTTTTAGATCGAGCTTTACTTCTCTCTCTGGTCCAACCAGTTTTGTATATCATTTCACATCTTTTTCAGATCTTTTCATGAACTTAATCAACCAACTTCAACTAATCAAACAACCGCTACAATTAACCAGCCAATGATCCCAATTAATCGGTCCAACCAATTGTCCCAATCAAAAACTAACAGAAAAATTGGTTCTCTAGTGTATTTCAAGAGCTCTGACGACCCCATACTTATTGCTAAACCCCATATTGGGATATTGACCTATACTTTACTCAGGACTGGCCGCCAGGCTAGTCCTTAGAATAAGTTTTATACATAGTGTGATTTCTTGAATTTTTCTGCTATGTACCTACGCCCCTCTAGTTTAAGGGACTATGCAGTATCCTAGGCCAACCCCTCAAACACTCAAAAAGGTAGGGTAAGAAACAGTCATAAGAAATGAATTAAACTGCGAAAAAACTATAAAATGGGAAAATTTCTGTTTTTGGGACTTAATGGGAATTTAAAATTTAAAAAAATCTGAAAACGACTGAATGCAGAAAAATGATCAAAAGTGACTGAAAATATTATACAATACACCTGTAAATAATATCAGAAATATTACTAATATTGGGTATTTATAATAATATTTCGGATGTCAAACTAAAATATCACGATAATGACAAACATATTTACATCTAACTGTAACCATTGATCAAAAAATCAGGAAAATTGGAAAGCAGGTGTCAATTGTAAAGTATGCATTAATTAAGTAGATAAATTACTTAAACGAGTCTATTGACAATTGGTGTATTTGGGCTACGGATAAATTATATAATTGAGCCTACTGACAATTGGCGCATGTTACCGGGCGTCGTTTAGGGCATAATTAACTGAATCGTTAGCGCACGCACCTATTTTTGTAACGTTAACACACGCGTGGGGTAAATCTCACCTCCTTTTGTCTCCCATTATATTTTTGGCTAAATGCGCTTTAAAAAAAGTCTACTACTCTATATTGTAAAATGCATCAGTATTACTTCTTTTTAGGGGAAAAAAAGCGTTTCATATTTATTTTCCGATTTTATAACAGTTTCTGTAAAAATGGCGGTTTTTTATCCTTAGAAAATATCCAACGATTTGTTTTACCTCTTAAAACATGAATTATTTTATAAAATTTACAGTAATTACATTTAATTCCCTTTCATCAACATATGAAGCAGCTTTTACTTCACTCTTTCAGTGAAATTATTTTAGTGTGTGTTGTCCCGTAACGAATGAACATATCGAAATATAACGTTTGTACACGCGCGGGATTATTTAATCCCAAAAGCCATATTTCTTCTTTTCTAGCCAACAAACTAAAGACATTCCTTCATACAACCTTTCTCAACCTTGGCCTTGAAAGGTGCAAATAAGGTCAGAAGTGTTTCATGACGTAATTTTGAAGTTTTTTCACCTGCATAACCCCTATTCCCGCAGGCAAACGCAACGTCTCCCGCCAGACAGACCGTCCGCATACATACTACACCATAAAACGGAAGAGCATATAGAAAATTGAGTCTTGCTAAAATCGAGAGACGAAAACGTTACTAGCTCTTAGACCAGGGAGGGCGAACCTTTTCACGTCCACGTGCAAATTTCCCCAAAAATATACTTTATGTGATCATGACGTGCCAACAATAAAAAAATTTAATGGATCAAATAATAATGAATCAAAACTAATTAAAATTTTGTTTTTAGCATTAAAAAAATACAGGAGACATTTGATGTTATAGTGTAGAAATTTATTTAAAAAATATTATTTCTGTTGTCTCATCTTAAATGCGAAATAATTTATATCCGCTTTGTACTTAGTTATTTTCGATAGAATGCAAATTTAATTGCACTCACTTGACAAGAATTTTTTTTTTTTTTTTTTTTTTTACGAAAAGAATGTTTTGCAGAAAAAATTGTCAAAATGACAGGCTTCAGAAACTGTAGCTTTTAGTGTTTGGAATTGAATTCCAAGTTGTTATAATTTTAAAATCAACATTTTTGCTTATTACACTTTTAATTTTTGTTTAGCGATAATTTTCTAATTCTCAAAGTTTTCTGAGCCAATATTGAGCTAGATTCGGATAAATTAAGTTATATTTCAATTACTTCAATCTGTGTGACAATCACAACCAACCGAAATAATCGGATTCAAGTGACACAGACAACATCTATATATTAATTAATGCTTTTTGTGAAATTCTACTATATTTTTATGTAAAACTTAAATCTATGCCGTGCCAAAAACAATCTGCAGCGTGCCACTTTATGGCACGCGTGCCATATGTTCGCCGTCCCTGTCTTAGATTATTACTTTCGGTCCAACAATATTAATTTTTTTTAAACTCGCGAAATTGAATTTCATTTGGCGTTATAATGACGTAATTATACTAAAGTGTTTCAGCTTTTTAAATTAAAATGCATGTTTTCTTTGGCGCGTGCAATAGGAGTATACGATTTCCTTGACAATACTCAGGAAAATGCAATAAGTACAACCAAATGAACTAGCATTTACCGAAAATTTCTTTTGTATGACTCAAAAATAAATCTTTCGTTTTATGGATGATAATAATAAAGATTAATTTCAGAATATCAGGAGTCTCTTTTCAGAATAAAACACCATCACAATGTTATGTCAGTTAAACAGAAATTGACGTCATACCTAGAAAACGATTTTTCTAATTATTATATTTTCCTAAATTGTTTTTTTTAAATTAAAACTCCTGTATTAAAATAGACTTTTAAACATTAAAATCATTCAAATGAAGATACTGCGTCATTTTAATACGCGTTTAGTTAAAGTTTTTACATATATACATAGGAAAAATTTTCATTTTCTGATTAGAATGACGTCGATTTGAAAAATGCAAAAATATAGCGAGAAAATCTGGTTTTTATTTAAAACAAAATACGCGTGTTATCACTTTTTTTAAATTATTTTGCCGCTTTTTAGGATGTGGCAACAGTAAAGAAAAATTGAAGGAAATATTTCTATATTGTTAAATTACGGAACGCTATGTAAAGTTTAAATGTGTGCCATTCCCATAATATTGGATATTTTTTGACCCGACCTTCGAAAGGCACATCGCTAAATTAAGACCTTTCCAAAAAGCCATTATTCATCACTGAATGTTTTCTAGTTTGGATTGTAATTGAGTTGTTGTCTTTTCATCATGTTTCAAAACGCAAAAGATGCGGCTGAGCTCTACTATACAGCACGACCGTGCTGTATGATACTTTTGTACAACCCTGTAGTTAACCTAGTACCTTTATTACACGCCACTATTTAGCTGTTTAATTCAAAGTAAAACACTCTTAAAACTACCGGAATCACATTTTCAGAAATTATCATTTATAGACGGCCATGTATCCAATTCTTTGCCTGACCCTGTATATCATTTTATATATGTTGTACAAACATTTCTGTGTAAACTAAATGCAGTTCAGCGTAAAAATGCTTAACTCATTTAAAAATCACCTTTAAGCAATTTGCAATCATACCCATTACGAATAACCATTACGAATTCTTTTGTGTAGCCCTGTATATCAATTACAGCATTTATACACACTACATACAATGCATAAATATAGTGAAACATAAAAACATATAACGTAATTAACAAGTTGGAAATTGCTCCTCAAGCGTGGCAAATGAGGTGCGTTCGTACTATAACTAGTTTTATAATTATTTTTTGCACCCCATATTCAATTGAATGTATATTTTTTTGCACTTCATAAGTGCATAGTCTGTAGAACATCATTAAAATGCACTTGCAGTAATTCTTTTCCTATTCCCCGTAATGTAGCGGAACACAATTGACTGTCCCTGTAATTAAACTATAGATCCAGTTTTCATACAATTTGAAATGGCTCAACGAAATTTTGCAACAATTATATATTTAAAATTTCAGACCATTCGGAAGGCTTTAACATCATTAAAATGCACTTGCAATAATTTTCCCCATTGGCGGTAATGTAAAGAAAAATTTTAGACTGCCCCTGTTATTTAAACTATACATCCGATTTTCATAAAATTTGAAATGGCTCGACAAAATATTGCAGCAATTATGTATTTAAAATTTCAGACCATTCGGAAGGCTGCAACATCATTAAAATGCACTTGAAATAATTTTTCCCATTGACCGTAATGTAAAGAAAAACTTTTGACAGTCCCTGTAATTAAACTATACATCCGATTTTCATAAAATTTGAAATTGCTTGACAAAAATTTTGCAACAATCATATATTTAAAATCTCAGACCATTCGGTTGGGTAGTTTTTGCTCTGTTATATGCGGACAGACAGATAGACAGACGGACTGAACGACGACTATAGGTGCTACGTATTTATATAATTACGAACGCACCTAAAAATGCATTTCCAGCAATCATCGTTACTGTACAGTATTTCGGATGCAATATAGTATCTGAAGTCTTTTGTATGTCCCTGTAAATGCTATGCACTTCATATTATCCATGAAGTAAGTTATAGTAAACCTCAGCGACGTATATCAATTTCATTATACATGAAATAATTTAACATAATTAAAATACGCCGGAAAAAATTCCCCCCATCCCTATATCATTATGTAACGGTATTATTTTGTGTGGCCATGTAAATGAATAATAACTATTTTTTGCGCCGCATATTCTACAGATAATGCATATTTTAGTGCACTTGATAAATACATATCAGTTTTATTATGTTTGAAAGCATGTAACATCATTAAAAATCATTTTAAACGATTTTTTTTCCATAGGCCGTAATGTAACGGAAAACTTTTCACTGTCCCTGTAAATGAACTAAAAATGCTACAAACTTCATTTGAAATAGGGTTCGTGCTATCGTAGAGGTTACTAACCATCAAAAATTTCAGAACGATCCGAGTATATTTACGGGAGTTAGAGCGCGTACAGACGGACAGACAAACCGAAGTCATAAACACATTTCAACGTTGTTGAAAAGTGTTAAAAATGGATACAGTTTTATTTTCTAAGTCTCGATTTTTTCCAAGAACTATGACCCAACGGTACTTTTAAGTACCAAGTAATTAGCCGTAATTAAAAAATAAATAAATCTTTTATTTTTAAATGTATATAACTTCTAATGTATATTAGAAATGCTAGGAAAATAAGTTTCGAAGAGATAGTTTTTTAAATTCATAATTTGGGATATAAAGGATTAAATATCGGACATTTATTAATTTTTGAAGATAAAGGATTTTCTAAATCATGATTAGGTAGAAAAGCCTATATTATACTTTCATAAACCTTATTCTTAGATCAATAAACATTGCTCTCTTTTCTTCTCTTTACATAGAGCTTGTTCGTCCGGAACTCAAGTGTAATTTTATCAGTGAAATAAATTAATAAATATAAATAAGACAAGTCGGAAATTGTACGCCAAACGTGGCAAATGAGTCTGCGTTCGTATTATAATTAGTTTTATAATTATTCAGATCGTGGTGCAATAGCTGTTGCATTCTTATGAAACAATGCATGAATATAAGGTTTATTACGATTACATATATATATAATTCAGTAATACGGGAATAAAATTACTCCATCTTAAATAGGACGTAATCACCAAGGCAACCTAGAATCATTTCCTATCATGGGATGTCATTCAATTAATTACGTATGTTAGGATTTAATAGAATGAAGAAATCTTTTATTAATATATTTTTAAGTCTTCATTGGATTTTCATAAAATTTGAAACAATTCGAAAAAATTCTGCAACGATTATATATATTAAATTTTAAATCATACTGTTGGGTAGTTTTTGAATTGTTATATGCGGACAGGCGGACGGACCAGACAACGACTATACAAGTTTTGTATTTTAAGTAATAAGACTGGCTGCTGAGCGCACGACAGTCACTACAGCGCAATATCAATGGGCGGGAATTGTGATGGAGGATCTAAGCTAAGCAACGCTCTGCGCGTCAGCTGGCTCCGAGCTGTGACGGGGTGTGGAACGCTAATGGTGCGGAGTGCCTATGTGAATTTTGGTCTCGAAGAAAATAGGCGAAAATGGAGCGTCCGCTGGAGCAGCATTACTCAATCCAACTTTGCGTGCGCTTGGGAAAATCACCTACTGAGATGCTTTCCCTGATCAAGAAAGCCTACAAGGAGAAAGCACTATCAAAAGCCCGCGTTTTCCGCTGGCACAGTGAATTTGAGAAGGGATGGGAGAACGTCGAGTACGTGTAGAGTGCTGGACGCCCTTGAACAGCCACCAACGACAACAAAGTGACCAAAATGAAGAATCTCCTCCACACAGACCGTCGTTTAACTTTAAGGATCGCCTACCTATTGAAGCTCCATCACGACAACGTGCCGGCCCACGCCGCCTTTGTTGTGACCTCCTACCTAGCTAGAATCGGGGTTGCAACGTTGCTAAAGCCTTCCTACAGCCCAGGTCTGAGTCCGGCCGACTTCTTTTTGTTTACCAAACTGAAAAACCTCTTTAAATAAATCCGTTTCGAATACGTTTTATCCACCCAAGCGGCCGTAACCAAAACTCTAAAGGACATGTCGAAAATTGACTTCCAGAGAAAGTTCGAAGCATGGGAATCTCGCTGGCAGTGCTGCATTGACGCAAGGGAAGTCTACTTCGAAGACTTTTAAGTCGCTGTAACGATCGGATCAAAAAAACATTGTTTCCAGACTTTGTCTCATTGCATAAAATACAGACCTTATCGGTGCTACGTATTTATATAATTACGAACGCACATAAAAATGAAAAGTGAAAAAGTACTTCTGATATAAAACTTACATAGTTATAGAAAGAAAAGTTTAGGATTATATTTTTTAATTCGAAGATGGCATTTAGAATATTTTTATTAAAATGTAATCTAAAATGCAGGAAGCTAATTTCATTTATTTTTTTTTTCACATAGATTATATATAATTAGCTGCATATTTTCCAAACAAATATTTAACAAAAAAGAAACAGTTCTCAGAAGTTAGTTTTGATATTAAAAACCTAATGAGACTATCTACCGAGCGATGAAGGGGAAAAACTTTTTGTTTCTCTTAGCATAAGCGGATTAAAAGGATTAGGGAAAAGTACGGCTGAAGGAAAAGGAATACCCCAATTTAGTTAGTATTGCTTGAAGAAGAATCTAAGGCTTGCTTAGATTAGTTTATTTTAGATAGGCACAGATTTCCTTAAACATTTTAGTTTAATATGTCATGTATGCTTTTCAAGTTTCTCAAACTAAGTAATTAGAAACATTAATTAATATTGTTTTGTAAATAAAACTATTAAGTAGATACGAAATATATATAAAAAAACATATAAGTGTAAAAATAGCTTTAAAAAACACTGATATAAGCATTCGATGTTTATCTTGAAAATCAGATTTAATTTCATAACTACAATTTATCATTTTTCAAAAAAAACAATTTTCATTTTTCTAAAAAATGCGTGAATAGAACGTGGCCAACAAACCCCAAAATTCCCCGCTTTAATTTACACTTTTTAGAAAACGCGAGCTCGTAAATTTATTTTGAAAATCTGATTTTTTTTTTAATTTTCTTTTTTAACGCTAAACATACCAGGAATGTTACTGAAGTTTTATAAAAAAATATTTCAAACAGTAATTTTTATTTACAGCTAGTTACCTGTTATATTTAACTTATTTCTGTATGATTTACATTTTATTTATTTTATGATAGAACTTCTGGTTAGAATTTAATTTTTTTTATTTGCTATTGATTAACTAACCAATTATTGGTATATTTAGTGTTAAGATATGGCTAACAAAAGAGAAAAGCTAACAGAAGATATCATTTATCATCATTTTGAAAATCAGATTTTTTTTTTCTTTTTTAACAGTAAACATACCAGAAATGTTGCTGAAGCTTTACAAAAGAAACATTTCAAACAGGAATTTTTATTTGCAACTTTTTACCTATTATACTTAACGTATTTCTGTGTGATTTGCATTTTATTTATTTTATGAAGGAGCTTCTGGATGGAATTGAAATATTTTTATTTTCTATTCATCCAAATAACCAATTATTTTTATATTTAGTGTTTAGTGTTTAGATACACAGCTAACAAAAGATAAAAGCAAACAGTATTTAAACTATCTTTTGGGGATTTCTAAATTTATTTTTCAATGTATAATTTAATTAATTCGAAACAATTAATTAGTTGATAAAAGTGTAATTTTTTACTTATTACACGCCCATTTTTTATTCATATTTCATTTTCTTCTTTTCATTGTTTCAAAGGAAACTTCTACAATTTCACAGCTTAATTTGGCCGATTTATGAGAGCTTTTTTTTCGCGCATAAATAAATCTTCCCTTTTGTTGTAACTGTTATACAGGGTGTCCGGTCTCAACGGTGTCTAATGGCTAATTCCTAAACCGTTAGTCATAGACATATAGTTCCAGTTACATAAATGTTTTAAATCAGGTAAAGAAATATTTTAAAAGCGACTTGAGTCAATAAAAACATTTCTTAAAAAATTGCGAAATTTAAATTTTTATACGGTCCCCGGTCCTATAACTTATATTTAGAATTTTTTTCCTATTACACTTACAAGTAAGACAAAAAAAAGTCCCATTCATATAACACTAAAATTGAGCGAGTTATGAAACTTTCAAAATGCATGACTTATGCCACTTTTCTGCTCTGAAAACAAATGAGTTCGGCTGGGCTTTGAGGGGTCACATACCAAGTACTTAAAGTATTCGAAGATCTTATTTCATGTGTATCTGCGCTTTGAAAAAAATCGTACAAGTATTACGATTAAGTTAACGTTTATTAAGTTTCAGATTGGCTAAAATGACATATGTTTTATTTTGTCAGGATTTAAGACTGTTTCATTTATGATTTCTTTTAACAAAAATTATGTTATTTTTATAAGTTTTTATGTTACTTCAACGATCGTATGTATCTTTTTCCAGTTCAAAATTTGTGCTCGAACTTTAACTCACTTTCAAATATCCGATCGAGATTTACATACTGGCGCAAAGCCGATAACAATCTAATATTATTATGATTTTCGGTGGTTACCATTTATACTTATTTTACAGGATAGCACAATAAATTTCGTATAGATAACCGCCAAGAATTTTTTTAGAAAAAGTTTTAGATTAGATAACACAAGACTGCGATTGTTGGGTTTTTTAACTTTTGTGTATTTTTTAGCACTGAATCCGAAAATTACCTTAATTTTTAACCAATCATGTCAGAATATTTCGCAAATCATAAATTGTGGAATTTAAAGAATAACAAAAATCGGATACTATAAAGTAGAGGAGATGGTTGTGTTTTTTAACTTTTGATAATTGATTTTTACGTACTTGTTAGCACTGTATCTGAAAATGACCTTCATTTTTAACCATCACGTTAATTTTTTTTTGCAAATCGTAAATGTGTAAGTTAAAATATAGCGAAAATCTCATACTATAAAACATATGTAAAAATTTTTATTTTATTTTATTCAATAATTTATTCGATATTTTTGCTTATCCTGGGATTCTTACAGCTAAACAGCTGAGTGTTCCGATGAGATGAGGTAGGAGATTCAATTTTAAGTTTGAACTTTTTAACTTTGAAATTTGCAATTTGCGAAAAATCCTGATGTGATGGTTAAAAATGAAGGCTAATTTCGGATTCAGCTTTACAGAATACATAAAAATCAATTATCAAAAGCTAAAAAACCTGACATAACCCAACTTTTGCAGGCTAGTGCAATATAATATTTTAAAATACGTATCATTTTGTAAAGAATTGAGGCTGTTAATTTAGCATCATTTTATTTAACAAAAATTCTGTATTCCTTTCTTCTTAAATGTTTATTACAAATTGTATATTTTGCATTAATATGTCAGAATGACTAAAGATTTCAAATTTATATTGCAATGTTAATTTTACTCTCAACCATTTTTTAATATATATGACGAAATTATATTTCGACTAAATTTGTGAATGCACCCCCCCCCCCCCCCCCAATTTGCAGCAGAAAATATGCTTAAACTTTAAACAGCTATTACTCGGTCAATTTTAATCGTAGAATGACGGGACTTTTTTGGTGTTACTTTTCAGTGTAAAATGAAAATTTTACTAAATATAACTTATAGGACGGGACCGTATAAAAATTTAAATTTCGTAATTTAAAAAAAATATTTTTATTGACCCAAATCGCTTTTAAAATATTTCTTTACCTAATTTAAAACATTTTTGTAATTGGAACTATATGTCTATGACTAACGGTTTAGGAATTAGCCATTGGACACCGTTGAGACCGGACACCCTTTATATTTGTAACCCTCAAGAATATTTGTCAATTTATGACCTGTGACGGGTAAAAAAATATATTCCTTAAAATTAATGTTAAATAAAGCACCGGGCGTTGCCCGGAATTTTAAGAATGTTTGTTTTGAAAACTAAACATACAGTATAAAATAAATAATAAAAGAAAGCAATATAGCCACCTCTATTTCAGTTCTTCATTAAAAATAAGTTCTAGAAACCTAAAAATTTGTGTAAATTCTAATATATATACATATGCACACGTATGTGTATAGAATAGATTTAAAAATGGCGAAAACAAATTCAGACAACCTCAAAATGTTAAAATATGCCACTATTTCCGTAATTGAGTTTTTATCATGTTTCAATAAGTTTTATCAAATTCATGTGACGTTATATATTTACCTGCTGACGTCCATTATATTTCCAACGTGACGTAATATTCACTTACTTAAAAATTCGTCAAACTATTTATTTCATTTTCATTTTTCACGTGGAAGCTTGCTATAAAAAAGTTATGACGTAATATTCACTTTTTATTTAAATTCTTCAAACTATTTATTTCATTTTCATTTTTCACATGGAAATGTTGCAGTAAAAATGTCATGACATAATATTATTATATTTTTAAATTCGTCAAACTATTTATTTCATTTTTATTTTTAACTTGGGAATCTTACAATAGAAAAGTATTTGTTGCTGTAAGAATTTTGTGATAAGAATGTGAATTTTTAATTGTTGGAAACTACCATAACGAAAAATGTTTAAATTTGATAGGAAATTGCTGTTAAATTGTTAGTTTTTTATTAATTAATAAGTAACTATAAATTATTTTGATTTCGGATTATTTTAGCTGCCTCGGCCGTGTTTTAATACACATGTACGTAACATTTTACAATTCTGGCTTCCAAACTGTCGATTTGTATATAATTACAGACAGACAGACAAATTTTCATTTCTCTATACACTGTAAAAAAAATCCGAGGGGTTTTCCTGTAGAAATCGGAAAAATAGTTGCCCTTATCGTACCGGAAAATTTTCCGACCCAGCTCGGAATAAAATCCGTAAAAAAAAGGAAAGATTCATTAAAACGGTATTTTTTGGATGTCATTCCGATTTTACGGATTTTATTCCAAGCTGGGTAGGAAAATTTTCCGGTACGGTAAGGGCAACTATTTTTCCGATTCCTACAGGAAAGCTAGTCGGATTTTTTTACAGTGTATAAGATAATAATAAGATAATATTAATTTATAATTTAGTTCTAAAAATATTGAAATGTGGTATTGTCACAGGAAACACACCTGTGAACATATTTTATTAATTCTAGCATATGAGTAATTTAGGGAAAAAATCTATTAGAAAATTTCATCTTTCCATTTAAAAACCAAGTTGAGTTAAATAAAACAGTGTATTAACGTTATTGATATTGGAAGTAGAAACGTGAATGACTTTCGAACAAAAAAGAGGTAAAACTTGCTTTCTAGCAGTTCTTAAGACCACGCCAGAATTGAATAAAACACAGATGTCCGAAACTTACACTGTAAAAAAAATATGACAAGTTTTCCTGTAGGAATCGGAAAAATAGTTGCCCTTATCGTACCGGAAAAATTTCCGACCCAGCTCGGAATAAAATCCGTAAAATCGGAATAAAAACCGTAAAATACCGTTTTATTGACTATTTCCTTTTTTCTACGGATTTTATCAACGCTCCCTAGATATTTGAGAAAGCCTTGAAACGCGTCATGAAAACGTCACACAAAGAAGGCAAAACAAAGAAAAAAGATCATTCATTGGCTCGTGAATGACCACAAGCCAATGAATGATCTTTTTTCTTTGTTTAGCCTGCTTTGTGTGACGTTTTCATGACGCGTGTCAAGGCTTTCTCAAATATCTAGGGGGCGTTGATTTTATTCCGAGCTGGATCGGAAAAATTTCAGGTACGATAAGGGCAACTATTTTTCCGATTCCTACAGGAAAACTGGTCGGATTTTTTTTACAGTGTAAACGGCAGTGACCAGACGCTTTCGATTTTGCAAGGTTTGTCGAATATCTACTGAAATTCTTGAGGAATTAGCCTTGGATTTCTAGGTTGTACAGAACATGTCTGACTTCGTATTTTACAGCGAAGATTTAGTCGCAAGGGCAACTATGGGTCTAATAATAAATTTCATAAAAAAAACTTTAAATTAAATATGCAGTGCTAATTCCAAATCATATTTAAATATACGTAATAAGTACGTAAGCCTATCTTGCCTTACTCATATGCATCTTGCACTCTTACATACTTTCTTCCCTGTTACACACATCCATACATCCAGTATAAATGTGCACAAGGAACGAGCACCACTAAAGTAAAGGTAACCCATACTAGTAAGTTTGAGACATATACTTACATGAATAAATTGACGTTATAAATAGTCCATTTTGGAACGCTAGATTCACCTTTGTTTACAATTTAAAAATATGAAAACATTCAAAAATGCTTCATTAAAACGCATTACTGGGTAGGTGGGATAAAATATACAAATGGTTTTCAAAATTAAAAACACTGTGGGGGAGAAGAATACAGAGTGAGACGAAAATTACTATTACTTAATGAATAACGACTATTTTTATGCTTTTGAAAAAAAAATGTTACATCTTTAAGCTACACAAATACGCTACACATTAATGTATAAACGGTTTTAAAAAAGTTATTTATAAAAGCACAGAAGCAGCATAACGGAGTATCGGAAATTGTCTCACAGTGTACTACAAGTAATCTCTGTACTACAAATCATCACATATTTTTACACTCTATCAGTAATTTTTTACAGTTTATATTTTCTAATTAATATTTCTAAATTTTCAAAATATTAAAAATATTAGCCTCGGGTGGACAATGGCAGACATTGGGCTACCGTCACGCAAATTTTCAGCCTCTTACGTTTAGTAAATTTCCCTAGCCATCGCACGCCCACACACACAGAGAAAGAGAGAGAGAGAAAAAAACCTTCTTTTATTAATAAATAACTCTTTTTAACATCAGAATAGCATAGTAGGTACACAATGAGACACGTCTCACTGTGTACCACAACTGTGTGTCTCACTTTGTACTTTCGTTACGTTATAACAAAATGGATGCCACATCTGTTACATCAATTTCATCGCTTTAAAAAGTTTATGTCGATTTGTCGAAATTGTCTCTTATTAGATATAGCTAGGTTTGGTTAAGTAAATATATGTCGTATTGAAGGAAATAAACTCTAAAATAGACGTTTATGTAACTTTAATCTCTATAAAATAAAGAATTATTTACTATTTATTTACTATTTTGTCGGACGAGTAATTGAAGTGGCGAAACTACATCCACGTTTTTCATAAGATGCGGTCGTTTTGTGTGTGTGCCACCTTGGAGAAAAAGTTACAATTATATGTCAAAGTGACTGTTGTCTCACTGTGTACTATTCTTCCCTATGTTAAATTGTGGTAAACATATTGTGGTAAATATAGGTGAGTTATAAGTGTCCATACAAATTGTGAAACCGGTGATTAATAGTATCATGGATTGTATGGGTGCCATTTGTTACCTCGCGAAATGCGCTTGACACGCTTGTCTGATTCCTATTTGCCCAGAGAGACGCCATTCCTCTTATGTCGGACTCCAAGCCATCGCTGCTGGCACCTATGTTGAAGCATCTTCATCTGTTTCCATATTTGGTCTCCCAGATTTTCTAGCAGCGGTAGCAGAACCTGTCCTTTTGAAGGTCTTGATAAATTTTGCCACAGTGTCCAGGGTTATCTGCGTTCTGGGTTCAACATTGAAGGTATGCACATTATAACGGATGGAACTACTCCCTCACAACAGAATAATGTCAATGCATTCTTCTTTCGTTAGTGACATCTCTTTTCAACCAGATTACCTTCTTGTAAACGAAAAAGAAATTAGTCACCGGTTTAATCATTTGTATGGAGACTTGCCTATTGTGACTTGCCTGCATATTAAAGAGTGATAAAGAAGAGGATATGGCCATAGTATAATAGTTTAATGTTGACTTTTGCAATGAGTTTTTAAAAAAATAACATCATATTCCTTTGAAATCAACATAATAAAGCAAAAGTGGCATCACAATTGTAATCGTCCTTCTTAAAATATTTGTCTTCATCTATACTAATATTGTAAAGAAGTAAAAACTGTTTGTGTGCTTGATCAAGGTAATCTCTGGAGCTAGCGAACCAATTTCAAAAGTATTGGTATCAAAATGATTGTGTTAGTCCCACTTATCTTATATCCGTGCCACTAACCCAACGGAGGTGCAGAAGCAAAAAACATTCTAAAAATGCGTTTCTTGTGTTATTGAAGATCCTAGAAATATTAAATTTGGAATGGTAGTTACTTATAAAATATAAATAATCTCTAAGAACATTTCTTAAAACATTCGAAATTTAATGGGAGTGAAAATGCGCAAAAAGAGTTCTAAAAAACGTTCTAAATAGTGATTGCTACACAATCTCAGGAAGTAACGAACCGATTTAAAAAATAATGGTGTCAAAATGATGGTGAAAACCCTTGCTCCAACATAGGCTATATTTTATGTCGGTGCCACCACCCCAATGGGGGTGCAGGAGCTAAGAACTTTCTAAAAATGCGATTTTGGTGTTTCTGAAAGGCTTAGAAACCTGAAATTTGGAATGGTAGTTACTTATAAGATATAAATGATCTCTAAGAACATTTCTTAAAACATTCGAAATTTAAAAGGGGTGAAAATGCGCAAAAAACGTTCTAAAAAACGTTCTAAATGGCGATTTTTACGCATTCTCAGGAAGTAACGAACCGACTTAAAAAATAATTGCGTCAAAATGACGGTGAGAGCCCTTTATCCAACATAGGCTATATTTTTGGTCGGTGCCACTACCACAAAGATGGTACAGGAATAAAAAACGTCCTGAAATGCGATTTTTGTGTTACTGGAGGGTCTAGAAACATGAAATTTGGAATAGTAATTACTTATAAGATATAAATGATTTTTAAGAAAATTTCTTAAAAGATTCGAAATTTAAAGGTGTTGAAAATGCGCAAAAAACGTTCTAAAAAACGTTGAAAATGGCGATTTCTACGCAATCTCTGGAAGTAACGAACCGAGTTTAAAAAACTTGGTGTCAAAATGATGGTGGCAGCCCTTGCTCTTATATAGGCTATATTTTTTGTCGGTGCCACTGCCCCCAAGAGGGTGCAGGAGCAAAAAACGTCCTAAAATGCAATTTTTGTGCTACTGAATGGTCTAGAAACATGAAATTTGGAATGGTAGTTATAAGACACAAATGATCTTTAAGAACATTTCTTAAAACAATCGAACATTACGAAGGATGATAATGTCCGAAAAGCTTCCTAAAAACGCTCTAAATGGTGATTTCTACGTAAAATCAAAAAATAGCAAACCGATTTCAAAAAGTGTGGTTGGAAATTGATCATGACAGGATTTGCTTCAACATATTCTCTATTGCATGTTGGTATCACTACCGCCTGGAATTTGCAGGAGCAAAAAACGTTCTAAATTGCGAATTCTGTGATACTGAAGAGACTAGAAACTTTAAATAAGACATAGTTGTTACCTCTAAAATATAAATGCCCTCTAAGAACTATCGAAAATAAATTTGAAATTTAAAAGAGGTGAAGCGATGGGAAAAGGCGAAAAGCGTACTAAAAAAAAGTCCTAAATTACGATTTCTATGCAAACACAGGAAATATAAACCGATTACAAAAGTAATGGTTGCGAATCAGGGGTGACAGTCTTTGATTCCACAGAGATTATATTTTATGCCAGTGCCACTACCACATCGAGTTGTCAGGTGGAACAACACATGTTATAAAAAAAGCCTTTAAAGACTTTCTGAATTATCATTTCTATGGAATATTAGGAAATACCAAACCGATTTCAAAATTAATATTACCAAATTAATGGTGACAGTTTGGGTTTCAACATAGGCATTTTATGTTAGTGCCACTGCCACCACAGAGGTTGTAGACCGATAGGCAAGAAGCTTGGAATTTGAGATGATGGTTATTTTTCAGTTGTAAATGCGTACTAAGAACGGTTTTTTCAAAACTCCAAATGAATACTGAAATGTGCTTATGAAATGAGCATAAAAGCTTCAAAATATGTTCTAAATTATCAGATTTAGTTTTAGTTCTTTTTATTAATTTAAGCCTCATTTCTGCCTAATGCAGTGTAATAATGAGGTTTAGTTAAACTGTGTTTTAAATAGTAATTTTTGAATTATTCCTAAAAGTATAATTTAAAAAAAAATAAAATATAGACATATGAATATCCCTTGGCATATTTCCACTATTACGCTAGCAAAGCCGCGGTTTTGTTAGTATTTAATAACCGTAGGATATCTCTTGTATATCTAAGTTGTTTACGATTACTTAGACTTCTGTTATCCAAAGACCAAACTGCACTGACCAAAAAGTTTAGGTTTGGGGATTACCCAATCTTCGATTAGCAAAATGTTGGTAGTTTAACTATTAACGGCATATTGGTAACCAACTGTAAGTATATGATATAAAAATATGAAAACATTCAAAAAATTCTTCACTAAAACTCGTCACTAGATAGGTGTGATAAATTATATAAATGGTTTTCAAAATTAAAAGCACTAGATGATAAAATTATACATAAAAAGGCACTCCAAGCGCTTTCAGCTAATCATAAGTCATTGTCAAGGAGAAAAACTGATGGAGAAATACTCGACGTTGACTGATATACAATAACAGGAAACAAACTTCAGGATGCTCGCATTGGACGAAACCATTAATAATGAAGGAGGGGGGAGGTAGAGAAAGCTCAATCTTCTGCGAGACCAAACTCTCCTGTAATATGAAGGCAATTAAATCAAATATGCGGAATTTGGTATGATAATACGTCTTTACAACAACTGCCTGCTTGCTTTATTATTTCAAAGACTCTAAAATTGCACAACTATTAAATTCAGAAGCCCGCAAAATGTTTCTCACTCCATTGAAAAGGATGTCAATATCTTTTGTTTGAAACAGTCTTGAGAGGGCGGTAAGAGGTCTGTTTTTGGTGATATCATGTATATGCTCTTTAATTCTTGTTTGGAATTTTCTAGCGGTCATACCAATGTAATTAATATTTTATTTGTTTCCTTATTTCTGTATTAGATGATATAAACTCCTGACTTATTGTCCATACTAATGGGATCAACTCTTTTTTTGTACAAGATTAATTAATTTGGTGTCATTTCTAGCTATTAACATTATGCTATATTTCCTTAGGATATATTTTAATTTTACGTATAAATGAGGGATGTAATCAACTACCATAAATTTAATTTCTTTTTTACTAATACTCTCTAATTTAGTTGGTTCTGTGTGCTTAAACTTATAAATCAATTTTTCAATAAATCTAGTGAAAAAACAATTACTATTAGCAATTAACTTAATTTTATCTAATTGCTCATGTCGGTGGGTATCAGATCAAATTTCAAAATCACGTCTAATATAAAAATTCTCCATTCTGCATTTCATTATAAAGCTGCGTCTTACCTTTTCAAACTAAAGATATTGACATCCTTTTCATCAGAGTGAGAAACATTATGCGTGCTTCTGAATTTGATAGTTGTGCAATTTTAAAGTCTTTGAAAATTTTCAAGCAATCAGGTAATTGTTGTAATGACGTATTATCATATCAAATTCCGCGTATTTGGTTTAATTTCCTTCATATTAGAGGAGAGTTTGGTCTTCCAAAAGATTGAGCTTACTCTACCTCCTCCCTCCTTCATTATTAATGGTTTCGTCCAATGCGGCCACCCTGAAAGTTGTTTCCTGTTATTGTATATCAGTCAACGTACAGCATTTCTCCATCAGTTTTTCTCCTTGACAATGACATAGGATTAGCTGAAAGCGCTTGGAGTGCCTTTTTATGTATAATTTTAACATCTAGTGTTTTTAATTTTGAAAACCATTTGTATATTTTATTACACCTACCTAGTGATGTGTTTTAGTGAAGCATTTTTAATAAACGTTTTCATACTTTTATGTAACATACTTACAGTTGGTTACCAAATGTCGTTGATAGTTAAACTACCAACATTTTGCTAATCGAGGATTGGATAATCCACAAACCTAAACCTTTCGATCAGTAAAGTCCAGGGCCTTTGATTATAGAAGTCTAAATGATCGTAAACAACTTAGACAGGAGATATCCTAAGGTTATTACATATCAAGACTACCATTTTAATAAATACAATTACAATTGCGGTGTGACTTTTGCTTTATTATGTTGATTTAAAAAGAATGTGAGGTTATTTCTTTATAAAATCATTGCAAATGTCAACATTAAACTATTATGCTATGGTCATATTCTCTTCTTTATCACTCTAATATGCAGGCAAGTCACAATAGGCGAGTCTCCATACAAATTATTAAAGCGGTGACTAATTTCGTTTACGTTTGAAAGAAGGTGAACTGGGATGAATAGAGATGTCACTAACGAAAGAAGAATGCATTGACATTATTCTGTTGACTGGGAGTGGTTCCATTCGTCATATTGTACGTACTTTCAATGCATAACCCAGGGCGCAGATAACCCTTAACACTGTGGCAAAATCTTTCAAGAAATTCAAAATGACAGATTCTGCTACCCCTGCTAGAAAATCTGAGAGACCAATGATTGAAACAGATAAAGATGCATGAAAACAGGCGCCAGCAGCGATGGCTTGGAGTCCGACAGAAAGAGACTGACGTCTCTCTGGGCAAATAGGAATCAGCCAAACGTGTCAAGCGCATTGTACGGGCTAACAAGTGACGTTCATACAATCCTTGATACTATTAATCACCGCTTTCGCAATTTGTATAGACACTTATAACTTACCTATAATTACCATAATATATTTACCACAATTTAACATAGGAGAGCTTAGTACACAGTGAGACAACAGTCACTTTCACATATAGTTGTAACTTTTTCTCCAAGTTGGCACACACACAAAACGACCTCATCTTATGCAACACGTAAATGTAGTTTCGGCACTTCAGTTACTCGTCCGACACAATAGTAAATAATTCTTAATTTTATAGTGATTGAAGTTACATAAACGTCTATTTTAGAGTTTATTTTCTTCAATGTGACATATATTTACTTAACCAAACCTAGATATATCTAATAATACACTATTTCGGCAAAACAACATAAAATTTTTAAAGCAATGAAATTGATGTAACAGATGTGGCATCCATTTTGTTACAACGTAACGAAAGTACACAGTGAAACACAGAGTTGTGGTACACAGTAAGACGTGTCTCATTGTGTACCTACTAAGTGGTTCTGATGTTAAAAAAATTTATTTATTAATAAAATAAGGTTTTTTTCTCTCTCACTATTCTTGTGTGTGGGGGGAGGGGGGGGGGCGTGCGATGGCTAGGGAAATCTACTAAACGTAAGAGGCTGAAAATTATTGGCCATATAATCCATGTTACCATTAATCACCGCTTTCACAATTTGTATGGACACTTATAACTCAACTATACCACAATTTCATAACAATGATAAATGAGACATACAGTGCAGTTCTTTGAATTTAACTTACAGTTACAGCGATTGTTGGACAAAAAAACGCATCATCGTAGTCTGATGTAAGACAAAAATAAAACTAGCATATATAATTTTAATCACAATATTCAAAAATAAAATTCAATATATATTTAAACCCAATACAAATTGAGATATAGTTGTAATATTCATCACGAAAAGCACAACATAGTACCGCCCACTATTAAATGACGAAAGGAAAAAATTTAATCATTATAGTATTCAATAAACGTTTCTGATATTAAGCTTAATGAAATTTAATCTCATATAAACGCTGAGATATAGCGATCACTTAAATCGAGAAAATCATGGCAGATTTCCGCCATTTGCTGTGCGATGTACACCAAAATTTAATGAGCAATAAGTTGCGTCAAGATCTAATTAAATGTAAAATTCTATGGAACTCTGTGCGTAAGTTATTGAGTTATAGATCCCACACAAGTTATGTAACAAAGAATAAGACAGATGTCGTTCTAAAAAAAAATGAATCCACAGCCTACTAAATTGTGTAAATTCATTAAGCATCGGAAGTGTAAAAATTTCATGAATCTTATAATTTCTTCCTATGAATGTAGTATTAAGTAAAAAAACTTCATTATATATAAAACTTTTACAGTAAAACTAATTAATTGCAGAAAACAATAATTAGGGAAATAATCTTCCGCATAGTTTTTCAAAATCCGCTTTTTTCTGAGTACATTAACAAATAAAAATATTTTGGTGATTTCTATCTCTAGCCATTTCTATATACCGTGATACAAAACGGAAAGAAAATAAGAATTTTAATGGTCAACAAACATCGCTAATCCCTTTTTTTAAGGGTTTGCATTTGTGATTATCAAAACTGTTCTTTTTCTGGACTTTAAAGAAATTGAATTATTTGAGTGGATTACATGTGTTAGATGTTTCTGTGTATGTCATGAAAAGGAAAGAGATGTTTAACTATTAATTTAATACAAAATACTTTATCATGTGCATGTTTTAACATTTCTACATCTCTTTAGTGGAAATTTTAATATCTTTATAAAATCACTGTCTAACTCAAGCAATTGAACCACCAAAGTCACATTATAGAAATCTCTATTACCAGTTTTTAATTAATATGACAAAATTCGAAAGCGTTATAAGAAGTTAACTAAAAACAAACTTTAAAACTGAAGCTGAAAAATTAAGTAACAGAAATGAATAAAAAATTAAAGTGAGCGAACATGTAACTTTATCTTTGAATTTAAAACGAAAAGTAAAATTCTTAATCTTAAATGTACAGATGACAAAATACAAATTTCAATGGGTAAAAGTGACTAGGCAAAAACAGAGCCTTATTTAATTTCACAAAATATAAAACTCAAACAGAGCCTGTATATTCGTAAACAAGCAATATTATGTCACATTACACACCATTTTTTGCCATTTTTGCTCAGGATGCAGTTTTTAAAATTGTAAGTAAACATTTTATAAAAAGTATTCAAAGTACATGCTAAATCTTCTCACGCTTGTAGAACTTATTTGTTTCTGTAAAACTAAGAGCAAAAATGTAACTATAATATTATAGACAATGTACTCGGGTATATTTACTTACTTTTATTTTCAATATTTATTATTCAATATCTCAATATTACACCAATCATAATTTCATTTACAAAAAATAAATAAAAAGCTTGTTATTAAATGATATATTTTTTAAATAATGCACTATTTAAAAAAGTTATCTGCCATGCATTTTTAGAAAAATGTTCAAACCTGAACAATAGTCATAGATATTTAGACAGAGGTACCTAATATTTGACAGTCACATTGAGTAAAATTATATATAACAAGTCTTGTTTGTGTTATATATAAACTAAAATACATCTAAGTGGGAAAAATACTGTATACATCTTGTAAAATCATTACATGATTATAAACTTCATGATATATCTGCTCTGTTTGCAATGTTCAGTTGAAATTTGTGTACATTATTATAAAGAATAATGGCTCATTTTACTTGATCAAAAATTTAAGCCCCAAACACAAAATTATTATTTTGTTATTTATGAGTATTCAAAAGTGACGGATATACACATCAGTTGTGGCAAATATGTGCCATCATTGTAGCACAGACAGTCGATGTGACAATAGGGTTACTTTAAAAGTTATCACAAATGTTAAGTTCACTATGGCGAGATGAAATGTGATATCTTTCATTCGTCTCTTTATTGCTCTCAAGAAACCACATTTCATGACTTTTGCTTTGTGACGCGTTAAAAAAGATGTCAACTTATGATCATTCCGCGGCCGTGGCGGGCAACCTCTGTAAAACCACCATAATACTAGTTTTGTGACAAATCCCGAAATGACAGCAAAAGACAGTCCTCTTATGATTTTAACACGTATCGAAACTTCACAGTGGAGTCTTCAAAAGCCGGTCACATGAAAAAAGAAGGCGTTTCTCATGTGAAAGCGATTTACATTGTAACGTCACCTACAAACTCATCACAAAGCAACGGCGATAGTGACTTCTCAGTGGAGTTTCCAAATGGCGTTCAATTGATAGTAATAATAAAACGATTTTAATATATAACGTATTTGTCCACCGAAGCGACTATGACACTAACACACTTGTTTTATGTTAAATTTGTGATGTTAAATGACGTCACATCGACTATTTGTGTCTGTGCTGTATGGATAGTACTTGCTTGCTACACCTAATGTTTATATAATTTTCTTTTAAATACTCACAATTACAAAATTATCATTTTGTGTTTGTTGCTTAGCTTCTGTACAAAAATTATTTTGTAAACATTTGCCAAGGTCTTCCTTTTGAAGTCATTTTCCAGCGCACGCTAGTATCCATACAATTCGTACAATATTGTTGAATGGTTATCGGACGTTTCGCGTCAAGAAATCTTATCTTGTCCCTATCTGTATAATTATTTTATCTCTTTTGCGCGATTTGTAATTTTTGTGATCAATAATCTTTTTTAACACTTTCCAGCATAATTGAAAACTGTCTATGACTTAAGTTTGTCGGGCAATTTGTATTTGCCCTCCCGTACTTGAATTATCGTAATATACTCTGATGGCCTTGTAATATTTATATGCTATTGTGATTTACTATAGAAAGTTTTCTATTTAAAATGAAGTGTGTAGCATTTATAGATCGTTTATATGCACAGATAAAAGAAACTAATGTAAATCCCGGAGGTGGATTACTGTATGTTTTCTATCGGTTGCGAAGTGCATAAAATTTACCATTCATTTAGAGATATACAAGATAATTCTGTTATAGAATTTCATGTGATCAATAAATGCTTGATGTGCGTTTTCAGCAGTTATATACGTTTTTAATCTAAATCCTTTTTTTATGTATTTCGTGATGCGTATAAATTCAACAGCTCATATACAGGGCTTCACAGAAGAATTTGCAGCATGCACACATTATTGTATACAAGCTGTAATTGCTTAAAATGGACTAGTACTGCGTTATGTGTTTTTTAAATTGTTTATATAGATATCTCATTTCACTGTATGAAAAAAATGAAATTTTTTAACAATATTCTGTTAGAAATTCCTCTATTATGTATTTGTAATTGCGTGATTTTTTTCTTATTTGTTTATTCTTATTCAAGATATAGGCAGCGTTACAATTTTTTTTTTTTTTTACAGTGAAATGATCGCAACTAAAATTGTAGAAAAAAAAACATTATCTATCTATCATTCCTGTAACTTTTTATGTTTGGTAATTGCGAATTGCGTTCTTAGCTAATCGCATTCTTAGCGAATTGCATTTTTGTTCAATTGTTGAGAAATTTTTGTTTCTTAGATCAGTACGTCAACTTAAATATTTCCCAAATCATCATAATTTAAATGTTAATTTTAACTCTTTTTAAATTAAACAATAATCAAACTTTATTCGATCAAATGCTAATCAAATTCTATACTTAAATCTATTTTACTAAAATCCTGAAACAGACAAATTTAAATTCTTTGTTTAATCGAAATCTTGAAGCAATTTTCTTCAGAAGTACAAGTCCTTATGAGTATCTTCTTATTATATCATTAACATTTTTATCTTCTCATTTTAGCATTACCAATATCACACTAAAAAAATCTTTAGAATAACAAAAGAAAGAAAATGTAATTTATATCGTATTCAAATGAAGTACATAAATAGCCTTAAAAAGCTTTTTTAAATGCCTGTTTTCTAGCACTTCTTGTTGTTAAATTGTTTCTTTAATGATCCTTAAATATTTAACTGAATGGCTCATTTAATATTCGAGGAAATAGAAATTAAACTTAAATGTCTCGATTTCAGTAGAGTATTCTTGAATATTTTAAGCTGTCGTACTTAATAATCACTCCACAAAATGCAATAAAATACATCTCTCTTATTTATAATGTATATTGTTTTATTCAGAAAACATTCCAGTTTTCCCGTAGATGTTTAAATACTTTATTGAAATCAAAATATAATTTTAAAAGAGGAGAAGTACAGTATGTTCATATATTAATCGGATTTTCTAATATTGTAAGATTATGATTTTCGTTGGCCTGAAGCTTTCCAGATTACACAACTTCTTATACAGTGCGGTCATAAAACAAAACTGCCTATATATAAATCTCTAGAAACCTTGACCGTCAAGGAAACGATATACTATTTTGGAGGAAGGTATTTTCATCTATAGACTCGAGATGGAGGTCAAGAACTACAGCCGAGCTGTCATAGTTAAGTTTAGAGGTACAAAATTTCGAAAAAGAAAATAAATTGCAACAACCATTGTTTTACTCTCGAGATGATCTTCACAGTGACAAAACATAAATGGCGTTTAAGCTGTTCCAATATCACAAAAAACAGCTACTTAAAACAAATTTAATAATAATTACTGAGACCAAAAAATGACCAAATACAGGAGACAAAAATAAATCATTATAGTATGGATTCAGTGGCGTGGCGTGAAAATTTTCGGTAGTCATCGCAATTATTTAAGTTTGTGGTGAAAAATTATTAACTCTAAAATTCAATGGTTGAATGTTCAAAAAAGAAACTTTAAATCTTACCTTCACTTATACATGAACTCCAAATGTTCTGCTAAAACTGGATCGTAGAGTTTTAAAAGCTTATTAAGAGTTTTAAAATATTGCTTGGTCATTGCCGCATCCAGCGATGACCGGACGCCACGCCACTGTATGGATTGCAAACTTTTCAAGTGTTTGGCTTCTCATATGATGACACAGCGAAAGATTGTGGGAAAAACAAATCATATCTTGAAGGCAGTGCAGAATTTTACATTTAATAGCATTTCTGATGGAATGGATTTATTCTTTCCTTTCGTGGATTTGACTTGCATGCCACAAATTTCAAAATAGCGATAGGTGTCAATTTCATCAAAGTATGCATACCTGGAGCAGTGAACGCTTTTCTTTCTGTTTATTTTTCACCGTTTCTAGTACTGCATATATCGTTTCAACGACATTTACTTTCTTTTTTTTTTGCTGTGAAAATCATTTTGCAATTTGAAATAAATTAGATATTTCTATTTGACATTTTTTACAGTAACCGTAGCTCCATTGTATCTCGATCCTCTACCTTAAAATACATAAATCCCAAATAACACTCTGTTTTCTTGAACGGTGTGTTTCCCAGAGACGCATATATTGATTAAAAAAGTTCTCACCTTCATGTATTTTGCGGAACAGGAGATCAAGTTTTCGGAATTCATTTTAATACTTTTGTATGGGACTCAATACAAATGGAATATGATAAGGTAAACATTGAAATATTTTAATCAAAGTTATTTTCTTTTCATTATTAGTTGTAACATTTCATTAATATTTGTGCATGTTAAAATGAAATGTCCGTTTTTTAATTTGATACAATATTTAACTGTTGTATAATAAGTAATAGACAATTTTGCTATGTTTTAATCAATTGATTCGTAATACTTCATTTAGGTAACTGCTTTATTAATTAGTATTAATTCAATAAATATTCACAACTAATTGAATGCTGAAAAGTTTTATTTTTCCAATCTTAGAAAGGATATCAAAAGAAAATTTTAAAAAATGTTCTAAAATTTGCATGGTATCGTTCTACAATTTTTGATAAATGCACCCTTGAAAAATCTCATCTGCAGTTTGTTTTTACATATTTTTCTTATTTCTTGACTATTATTCGTTTATATATATACATATTTAAATGAATAACGTAATAGAATTTAGTTTCATTAGCAAGATCTATAATATAATTATTAAAGGAAAGTTAACACAGATTTTAAAACATTTCGTGTGCAACACTTAAATAAAAATTCAGGTAAATAATTCGAATATTAGAAAGGTAGCCCGACAAAAATGACGGAATATGAAATTTAAAGATATATACAATACGTGTGCAAGAATATGAGTTTTCTCGCTTGTTTCGCAGTGATAGATGAAAATAACAGATTTTAAAAAAGAAACTGATTTATAAAAAACTGTAATACAGTAGAAGACCACTAATCAGCACACCACTGTGCGGATTTGAGGCTTTTTATAGATTACAGGTCATGTCTGTATTATAAAATTAGATATATGGCTTCTTTATGCTAAATAAATTGTATAGATATTGATAAAAAATGCGTGTGTATACGAAATGAAACAACCAAAAGGTTGCCAGAAAATATGTTGCCAATTTTCCTTCTTCACCAAGGTCCCTAAAGTAGAAAAGTACCGAGAATTTAACTTTGTATCCGACTATATAAAGCACTGTACTTTTCCAGTATAGGAGGCCTTGGCGTACTTTTTAAAAGTTTGTCATAATTTGGACTTCAGAAGTGAGATTTTTTGCCAAATGATATAAACAGCTATGTAAGCAAAATTAATGAACTTTTATGCTTAATTATACAATCTATAAACACTTTATTTATATCTAAATTATTGTTGTTTTTTTATACACAATTTACTTCAGTTTGTATACAAAAATAGTTAAATGGCTTATTTATATGAAATAAATTGTATAAATATTGAAAAATTACTTGTGTATATGAAACAGTGAATACGTTGCTAAAAAATATGTTGCCAAATTTCATTTTCTCTATCTCGCCAGGTCCCCTATACTGGAAAAGTACCTGAAGCACAGTAAAATCGCACAGTTAGGCACTCAGACAGTACAGCACCGTCTATCGGCTGTTACGTTATTAGTAGCATCGGGATGAAGATGTAAATACGTACATTTTCGTACATTACACTTTAAATTCTCACACCATTTTGAAAAAAAAAACCCTTAAAAGCACGGAGTTTAAATTAAATTGCGGTGACCTCGATTTTGAAATATTAATGGTTTTAAATGGGAATTTCACCAAATTAGCTAGCTATCGCCAAGTTGGCTCCATAAATGACAACATTTTTGTCGCCAAATTTGGCGATATTTCATAAAATTTTGCGATATTTGCAAAGTTGGTCAACTTTTGGCGCTCCTGTGGTAACCCTGCATTAGTAATTTTCAACAATTACTCATTACAATGAGGAGGTTCTACCGGAATTGTGAGGGACACAGAGAGACTTGGATTTTATATAAATAGATTCAGTGGGAAAAGGTAAAGTTTTTACAGTCTTTGAAATTTGGAATATGTTTAACGTAGCCTGAGTTACAAGCAATCAAAGTCTGGCAAAGTGCTAATGTGAGACATTGTATGCGCCCAATATGAGACATTGAGGAATTGTAATAACATTATTCTATCATATACCTTGAAACATCTGCCACAAATAAAGACAGAATGCGTTAATCTTTGATTGTATTTTTGTTATTAGATCTTAGTAATGTTTTTCTTTTGTTTTCTAAGCCTAACAGCATATTTTCTTATATCTGTTACATATTTTTAATCAAATGATATTAAATGCTAACTAGATGATTTTACAACATAGTTTTAGACCTCAAGCGAGAATTACATTGAAGGTTGAAGCCTATGCCTTTTTGAGCACTGAAAAGGTTCTGTAATAAAAAATCGTAAGATTGTAGAAAATTTCCTCCACAAAGTATTTTAGATGAAACAAATAAATAAATAAATTCAATGGTGACACATTATGTTTGTTAACTAAAAATATTGTAAGATTGATAGATCGTTTTTGTGCCATAAAATTATGTCAGTGTAAACCAGTTCTCTTCCCTCCTATCGAAACTCCTGACAGTGAAGTTTAATAAAATTCTCGAAATTCTTTTATATGTTGCTTTTACAGATAACAAAGAAAAATGCTGCAAAGAAGTAAATGAAAATAATAGATGGTACTTTAAAAGTAATTACAAGTGAAGAAAAGACAGGTGACAGAAAAATTAAAAATAGAGAATGAGGAAGAAAAATCAATAGAAAAATCTTAAATGACTTAGCAAATGCAGAAAAGAAGCCAAAGAAGGCAAATTAAACAACAAACCAACAACAAAAAAAAAAAAAATTAGAAAAAAGAGAAACGATATCATGATGCTATCAAAGGAAAAGCCTATAAAACAGTTGAAAATTGTACAAGAGAAATTTAAAATGCAAAAGGATTACACAAGCACAGAATTTCTACCCAAATAGCAGGATAGATACCTGTATACTAAAATGAAAATGAAAGAGCTGTGAAATTAGAAAAACATAATCAAAAGGGACGAAGTTAATTAGTAAATTACTTAAATCAGACGCCACAAACGTGGAAGTCGCTGCATTATCTCCATAATAGTGATCCAGAAGCATTGACAAACTTCATGCAAATACCACATTAGAATAAATTAAACCTTTATCTACTGAATTCGGAATTCATGAAAATTTTACATTCTAAAGCATTTTTCGTAAATTGTTTAAACTACATTAGAAGATTTACATAATCATTTAATAAATTTTAGAAGGATTTTAGAAGGATTGGGGGATTTAGAAGGATTAAATAACTTTGAATTTATAGGAATTTTGTGCAATATTTATAACCCTACTCAAATCTTTTATTTTAAATATTTTTCTTAGTATTTTGTAAAATTAGGAAATGTACAATTTATGATATTCTTACAATAGAAATATGGAAATATTTCCTAATTGAAAAATGCCACGTCCCCCTCCCCCAACGCCAAGAAAGCTGAAAAGATGAAAAGGCAAAAGAAATCATCTTTTTTAAAATATTTTTGTTTTGTGTAACCAATAATGCTTTTGGAACAAGATAAAGTGATGTAGCTATAACTCATTCTAAACTGTATTTGAACTAATCGATCTATTAAATGAATTTTATAACAAGATATTTTAATGGTGCTTATAAGTACCGTCAGTAGATAAAGAATTAATGGAATTGTCTGCGACACATCAATATTTCAAGAAAATTTTAAACAGAAATATCATGCGTCAAGCATAGATTATGAATTACGTACCAGCATTTCAAGAATACTGTAACAGACCTTCACCGTTTAATAAGGTGAAATAAGACATCGCAAGTAAACAATTTAGAAAATGCATAACAAATGAAAACGTATATTCAGAAATAACAATTCATAGATAACAATATATCCATCTCTTTGCATAGCCCTGTATATGAATTTATTAATATTCTACCAACATCTGGTATTATAGTAAATATAGTTCAGTTGAAAAATGCATAACTTGAATAAAAAGCAACCTTAAGCAATTCACGCTTATGCACAATTTTTTTACGAATATTTTTTGCTGTTCTGTAGGATCGACCCAATTTATACACATCACGTACTAAGGAAAAAATTTAATTTAAAAACGCATGTCCAACATCTATCCCTCATAGACAATACTGTAATAAATTATTTTTCTCTGTCCCTTTAAATGAAAGATTGTTTTTCACGTTATATTCTATGTTAAGCAGCTTTTAGTGCCCCTCAATAATATATATAAATTTCAATATGATTAAAATAGTGCAACATTATTTAAAAAAAACTCTGCAAACCATTTTCCCAGTAGACCATTATTTAACCGAATTATTCAATGTACTGCTGTAAATGAATGATAAAGGCTTTGCATTTCATATTCTAAGAAAAAGCATGTTTTAGCGCGCCTCAGAAATTCATATCAATTCTACTCTGTAATAATTTAACATAATTAAAATGCACAAAAAATGTTTTCTCTACATAGTCTATTATGTAAAGGAAATCTTTTGAGTGTGCTGTGAACGAACTATAAATTTTACACACTCGAGTTACAATAGAGAACAAGCTATTATAACATATCAATTACATGATAATCCAAATATATTCGCTAGAGTTTGAGTACAGGCTGATGACAAACAGCAGACAAACAAACCGAAGTCATAGACATTTTCAATTATTATGAAATATTCAATAAGACTATTCACTAAAAATATTTTTGCTTCATACACGAAGTATAAGAAGATCAAGATGATGCAACTGTCCAAGTTCTCAGGAATTCTAACGATTTATCTAAGTACTGATTTTGTGTATAAAAAAGATGCAATCTTTGATGTGGACATTATGGAAACTGAATTGTCTTGCCTTTCTATGAAACCACTCTAAAAATTAAAAAAAGTACTTGTAATTTTATAAATATAATAAAAATAAATATAAAAATACTAATATTAAATATTAATGAGAAACGATTTAACTCAATCAGTGAAGATCATAGACTATTTTTTTTTCAATAACGGGTGCTATAGCATTACAATTTTACTTCTGAAAAATCACAAAAATAAAGTTTGAGAGCTTCAGGTAATTTTCTTCTTAGTTTCTCCTAAATCATCATTTAACTCAATCAGTCAACATCGTAGACTATTTTTATTTTCAATAACGGGTGTTATAGCATTCCAATTTTACTTCTGAAAAATCGCAAAAATAATGTTTGAGAGCTCCATGGGATTTTCTTCTTAGTTTCTCCTAAATCATCATTTAATAAATGACAAAGGTTATTTATTGTAATGAATTTTCATTACTATTCAACTGGGCGCGAAAAAGATGTCTCAAAATTCAGGCAAAATGAAAGATACTAACTAATTAGAACTTAATCATTAAAAATGTAAATATCCAAAGTTCAGAATATTATTTGTCAGATACATATGCTGAGTTTTATAAGAAATATAATAAACATTTACTAATGTATTACTGTCCACAATAGTTTTAACATATGCAAACATTACATCCATCATTTCTGTTTAGAAATATGTAGCTGTTGAAAATCAACCAACAAGATTTTTTTGTTGATGATTTTTTTTCTTTTAAGTTATGCGATTTTCAATTTACCATATTTTTGAACAAAAAAAAAAAAAAAAAAAAAAAAACTAAATATTCAATTAAATTTCCTTTGGAAAACGTTTAAGAAACCTGAAAACATTTTTAAATTTCCTGAATAATTTCACATTCGTAAATATTTCTTTCAAAACCTTTCGAATATAAAAAGATATAATTTCCCCCTATACATCAGAAAGTTTTCGCATAGGATATTGTTTTTATTTAAAACAAGTATATTAGTTTGCAATATAGCATTTAAATAATTAGAATTTAAACAGGTTTCGATAATATGCAATAAAATTACAAAACTTATAATTAATTATTTCTTTCTTTCTTTCTAACCGATGACCAGGCCCCTACCTGCCGGGATGCCCCAGCTTAACGGGTTTAGTACCTGGCATCGGGGCGAAAGACCGCCTAACAGCCGCGAAGCGGCAATAAACCTGACATCATTGCCTCGATCGTCATCCTATCTGCAGTGCCTACTGTTCGTTTTTGTATACTATGTTTTGCCGGTTACTTAACGTTATATCCTGTTTTTTGGCACCTGCACATTGCTACTCATGTTGGTCTCGTAATTTAGTACCTTGATCAGATGACGAGACCTTCACCTGGCAAGGCACCTCCAGAGGTATAATTCACAGGTAACTTGGAGGACTTTGCACCCACGACGGATTTTACATGCACCAGGCGGCTTTAGCGTATATGGCGGATTATAGCCAGCAGTAGGCCTCGATCCCGCGGCCTTAGCTGCGGATTCGATGCTCTGCCAACTGGGCCACCGCTGCCCGAACTACTTCTGTATGATATAATTAATTATTTATATGTTACACTGAAAGTTTAAAACATTTCTAAAGTTTCAACCAGTTTCTATAAAAATGTAAATCAAATTTATTTTTGTAAAAAAAATAAATAAATAAATAAATTAAATAAATTTAAAAAAATGACCATCTAAATAATTTATTTCCTTCCTGCATATCTATATTTTCCACAAAGACACTCCAATTTGTGATCTCTAACCGAAAAATTTTCAAGAGAAAATTCTTGACGTGCTTCAACTTAAACAATTTCCGAACAGTGTTTAGCCATGCTGCAAAACACAGTTTTCATGGATAACGTAAATGAAATACCATGGGAGTCTGTTAGTATTTGATTGTCTGCTCACCTGACAGCACTTCCTCAACAATCAACTAACATTACTCATCATAAGAGGAGAAACTAATAAGCTTCTTTAATTTACCCATGCTTATAAAATGTGTTTATTCTCTATGTTTTTATTATACAGGGTGAACCAAAAATCCTGCCCTTATTATATTAATTCGTTACAAATTAACCGTTTGTATAATAATGTAACTTGCTTTATCATTGGATAGGTCAGTTTAAGAAGTTTTCTTTTGTGCAATAAATGGGGCGATTGCTCCAATGGACCGGCTCAGGGAAGGATGACTTTGTAAGGAAGATATTCTTCGGTCGAAATGGCATTCATTCAAGAGAAAGCTCAATGTGTGCTTTGGTTTCACGAAACGAAATCGTCCATTAATGTTCTGCGAATATTTCGACGTCGTTATGGAGGCAACCCTCCTTATGCAAAATGAATAAAGCGATGGTAATACAGTTTTAAGGTATCCGAACACCTTTAAAACCCAATTTTGGATCAAAATATCGATTTTTCATTTTTGCAATAATATTAAAATTTAATCTTTTATCTACCAAAAGCTGCTTAAATTTTCTTTGTATCTAAAATAGAACCCGAGTTACAGCCGCTTAAAGTTAGAGCTATTAGAGCTTTTGAATTGCGTTTAAAAGTTATTTTTAGCTTTTTCTCAAAATGAAGTTTTTCAGATTTTTACTATACGCAAAACATCCTAAAAGAAAAAAATTATGCATGAAATGCCTCGAAATTTTCTGTACTTCTTTTACAAATGTCTTTTGAGGGAATAGACTACACTCATGATAATATATTAAATAGTTTTATATTTACACTGGTATAAATGACAAACTTGAGACAAATTTTGCGAATTTTTCATTACATTAGTACTTTAACTGCCATATAATCTGAGATAGAAATGCGATTATAATATGTGTAGTCTAAGTCCTAGAGAAAGTTATTCTGTTTATTATGCAATTTAGAAAATGTCAATACATTGTTTCAATTTTGAGTTATCACGTTTTGCGGAAATGTCAATTTTTGACATAATTTTGACTATTTTTCTCTTTAAAAATTTATTGCTGGGTAGTTGCTGAAATTTTTATATTTTTTTTCAAAGGTTTAAAGTAAATGTCCTTATAAAAAATGGATAACAAGAGAAAATTTCAAAAATTTCAAAAAATCACTTCCGAAGGTGTGCGGATACCTTAAAGAAAGAGGCAGCTTTGCTGATCTGCCCAGAAGTGGCAAATCTAGTGTGAGTGAAGCAATTGTTGAACGTGTTCGGCAATCGTTTTAGCGGAGTCCTACTCAATCAACTCGTGAACGTCAAATATCTGCTGCTAAAGCTACTGTGTGTACTGTAACAGAAGACATGTTAAGAACACTTGGGGGGAACAAGAATACCGCTTAGACATTCTCCGAGTTACCAAGGGGGCACATGTTGGAATTTACTGAGGTCTTACAAAAAAAATTATAACAATACTTACAATGTATCCAAACAAACATACGTCTAATTATAATAGTTTGAGAACAATAAATATTTATATTCAGGGCAAGACTTTTGGTTCACCCTGTGTAATAGAAGGCTCTGCCCACTACGAGCTACGCCTGCCAACACCCGTAAAGACACCGCAGGCTCTAAAAACATGCAAATTTGATTTGCTTTAAAAAAGATTGACGAAGATTGAATTATAATTAAACGACCAATCGCGATATTCTGTAACCGAGTTTCCAATCATTTCCTTTTGATTGAGAGAAAATTAGCTTGTATAAAGTGACTAAGTAAATAATGACGCTGCCTACCGGAATTTTAT
Source organism: Maratus speciosus (assembly GCA_963932465.1). Lineage (NCBI taxonomy): Eukaryota > Metazoa > Arthropoda > Arachnida > Araneae > Salticidae > Maratus > Maratus speciosus. The sequence continues at coordinate 284,131,017 of OZ010788.1, forward strand.
AACAACATGTAAAAAAATTGTTTTAAATAAGACATTTTAAATATATCATTTTAAATATGATGAAATTTTCATAAAGTTTTGTTTCTCTATTTATTATGTTTTTTAGTTAAAAGGAAATACTATTATTTGCGCTGTTTTATAATTGGCAACAATCGTTAAAAGACCATTCTACAATATGAAACAAATTTCTTATGTAAATACATTTTTAAATTAAAACTGTTTGGCAATAGTATTATTTGACATTTTAAATATGATAATAAATTTACCCCCAACTGATTTGAACTCGTAATTTAATTATTATTTTAAAGTTTTCTTTCTCTCTTCAATACTCCTGTGTAAATATTTTTTATAACTTAATTTTCCCAATTTACTGTTTTTTACACATGATCATATAGTTAACATTTTAAAGATCTCTTTCTGTTTTTAATAATCACGTGTAAATACATTTTTTTATTGAAAGGAAATGTTATTATTTGCCCTGTTTTACAATTTGGCAACCATATAAAAAATAACCTTTTTGAAAAACCAAAGAAATCTTTTTTGATGAAATTTTTAATAAAAAATTGCAAAGAAAGCCTAAAAAAAGTTAAATAAAAAAATTAATCGCACACTACATGACGCAAGGTTGTCATGTATGTTCCTGCAAAAGATGATTAAATTCCTATGCTGAGTTTTTTGTTTCTATAAAAATTTTTAACGGAATTATTTTTAACAGCTTCAACATTAAATAGCTCCTAAAATAATTCTTCAATTCAAAAAACGTCTTCTTCAGCCTGTCTATCAAACATTTCTCTAACAACCAATTTTCATATTTTCATATGCAATAGTTTTCTTAATATGAGCCGAGATATTCTTCCGGTCACCAAAAATTTATTTACGGCGATGGCAGCGTTAGTTACTTTTTTTTTTTTTAATATATAATAGAGAGATGATTTGATTTATTTTTTCTTGAAGACAGGTGATTCACTGTAAAATGACCATTGAAACGATGTTTAAGTGTATTATTGTTTTATATTACGTATTTTACTATGAAGGGAAAATTGAGTAACAGTTCGCTTTAGAACATTTAATTGTTAAAACAATATAGGTGTTCAAACGAAAAGGAACGAAAGATCGTAACAACCAAACCGGTTGAAATTTGAATATGTTGCTACGGGATAATGTAGGGAGCCATCGAAGGACGCGATTGGAGTGCCCGGTTTGGTTGTGAGCATGCGGGGATGACTGGGCACATGGAGCTATGAAGATAAAAGGAGACGCGATAAATGACGTCACTTGAAGGTGTTCCTACACCCCTGCTTCTGCCATATTTGAGCGCGGTGAGCTGCGCTGTGAGCCAATTTCTTCTCCCTGCGCAAATCTACTACGGTAAAAGTCAAATGTTGCGGACGCCGGAAAGGGAGGAAGAACTCGTCTTTTAGCTTTAACGCTCTTCATGGTGCTAGATTCATATGTCGTCTCCTTTTAATCTTCATAGCTCCATGACCGTGCATGAAGGAGAGGTAGAAGCAGGCAGTTATGTGTTCCGTCCACTTGTCGCGGCAGTGCGTGTGAGGACATCGTGGCTTTCTCATTGCAAAATTCGAAGATTAAGGAGCAACGAAGTGTTATCAGATTTCTCGCTGCACCAGACTTTAATCAACCACCTTGCTGCTCCTCAATGCTCAATCGTTGAATATTGTAATCGAAAAGTCACGATATCCTTCCTCACACACACTGCCGTGCCAGTTAACTTTACCCGTGTGACGTCAGCCATAGGTACCATGCCCTTTTCACCCACTAATTTTCTCATCTTCTCTAAAGTTGAGTCTTGGACTCTTGTACGCGGACCAACACCCTCATATTTTTATTGTCGCTCTAGGGCCCTTTTTTAAGGATTATTCCATTTTTTTGCGCATTTCCTCAAAATATTATTATAACGATTAATTGCTACCCCATGCTTAATTTTCACTAATTGAAGGTCTAAAACGCTAACTATTACGACTTTTTAACATATTTTCTTGTCAGGGCCCTGCTCTCAACTATCAGTTGGCCTCTTTACGGCCCACTATTATAGCTGCCTTAAAAATGATCCGTTTCACTATCTTTTATGTCTAATAACTTCTGAAGTCCTTCAGCTACTACATGAACGACAAAAAAAAAAATTCTGAGCTTTCAGCTACTATACATTTTGAATATTATTTGCCTTCTTGTGGCCCTTGGTGGAGATTGTTTAAAAATGATCCGAATCGGTTGCAATTTTCTTTAACATAGTTCTAGCGTCTTCCGATTACTTTAAAAACTACTAAAAATATATTTATACCCAAGTACATGTTAGTTAAGTCCCTGGCCCCTTGGGGTCCGCTACAGGGCCCCTTGAAGTTTTTGCACCATAAATTGTTAATAAATTGTCCCATCGCTTACCAATCTTCAGTTTTGAACCCTTTATTCTATTTAGTTATTCTTCCGTTTCTACATTCCGATGAAACAGCTGGGGCCTCCTAAAGTACAGAACCGGGAACCCTTGAACATTTTGTGCACCATGCATCTATCACTCCCTAATTTTCTCGCCTTCTCAATGCATACTTTTAAAGTTGAATCTTGCTCCCCGGACGCCTCCCAACATCTTCATATTTTTACTGCGACCCTAGAGCCCTTATTTAAGCAGCCCCTCCCCCATTTTTTCGCATGTCTTTAAAATTTTATTCTAATGATTAATTCATACCTTACGCTTAATTTTGACTAATTAAAGATCTAAAGTGCTAAGAACTAAGAACTTTTAACTCTATTTTCATGTTGGCGCCCTGTTCTTAACTATCAGTTGGCCTGTTTTGGGCCTTTTATTACAGCTGTCTTAAACATGGTCCTCTAGACTAGCTTTTTTTATAACAACCTCTTAAGTCTTCCAGCTAATACTTTAATGACGAAATAATTTCTCAGTTTTCAGCTACCATCCATTTTGAAAATTCATCTCTTTCTTGGGGCCTTCGTTGCAGCTTCTTTCAAAATGATCCGATTCTTTAACATAGTTCTACCGTCCTCCAGCTACATTAAAACTATTTAAACAAAAATATACTGAATGACAGTTAAGACCCTGCACCATGGGCGCACTCCTTCTTTAAACCTCAACTACCATCTTCGAATTTTAATCTTCTTTTTTGGCAATAAATTACGTTTACTCACTACAGCCGTAAATTAAAAATCGCGATACTTTAAAGGTAGCTTTAAATAAGGTATTTAATCCGTTTATAACATAATATCGTGTTAATGTTAAAAGCAATCCGTAAAATTTACAGAGATGGAGACATTCTTTCCTCGGGTTATATGGGTCCAATTTCAACGGGATTTGGTTAATTCAACTTAGATTACAAGTTAGCTACTTTCTGTATTATGAAATTTTTTCTTAGACCTCAGTTACGAACATTTTTTAGCATTAACGGTGCATTCTTTTCTAGGATTCTATGGGCTTGATTAGTACGAGGTTTGGCTCATTCAACTTGGTTTTCGATTGTCTCTGGCACGTGTGGAGTACTTCGGGTATATTCTACCTTAGGTGGCGGGGACCCAGGTCATAGGTTAGTTCGGAAAGAGGTTTGTTGTGAACATACTAGACACTGTGGAAGGCAATGGGGCCCCCGAAACTAGGTTCTTTTAAAATATTTTCAAAAGATATATAATCATACAATGTTGAGTTTTATTTAAGGTTATTATTACAGGCCCCATGCAACGCCGGGCGGATCAGCTAGTTATGATAATAAATTAAGAAATTTGCACGACTATTAAATAAAATTAACAAACTTTCCCTCCAGTTTACGTCTGATGCTGAAAACTTTCGAAATCAGAAAGGATGGCTTTGATAAAATCTGCAAATTCATACATGCAAATTGATGCGTTCAAACATTTTTAATGTCCGCAGATGATAATTTGGGACAACAATTGCATTTTAGCTATCGTAGAATAAATTTCGAAAGAAAATAAAATTGAGTTGACGCGATTGCATTATCGAGGTATCGGTTTCTCTGATTTTAAAGTGGGGTTAAATCAAGAAGAATATCTTCAACATCTACAATTATTATATGGAAATGAAGCTTCATCTTGTGCCACTGTATTCAGATGGTTTACAGAATTTAGAAAGTATCGAACTTCTCTTTTGGATGAAGAACACACAGGAAAACCGTTGTCAGCTGTAGTCTCAGAAAATGTGTCGGCCGTACGAAAAAGGTTAATTGTTGATAATCGCTGTAACTACTAAATGATACAGAAGGAACCACAGCTAGAACACCAAAAAGTAGAGCGTGCCAGCATGAGTAAAAAAAACTCTAAAATTACTTAATGATGATGGTCCAACTCATTATTTCTAAACTCACAACTGGTGGTGAGACGTACATATTTTTTTTTTTTTTATGTTCCATCACATCAAGAAAGTATGGGTTTTTGAAGAAGATCTCAAATCAACAAAGGTGAAAAGACAACGAGCAATGACAAAAGTAATGTATGCCATGTTCTTCAGAAGTACAGCCTGTTCAAAACCATTAAGCTAGAGAGACAGATGGTAGTTACAGCTAACTGGTACACCACTAAGTGCCTTCCAGAAATTCTTCAACAGATGAATGTAAAGGGACTAAATAAGGGAATGTTAAATAAAAAAAGTGATAGAACATCCATCCTATTCTGCTGATCTTGCTATGTGTGACTTTTGACTAATTTTTAATATAAAAAAATTACGTGGGTATCGTTTTCATTCCGAGGGTGAGATTGAGGAGGCTATAAAAGAATATTTTTCATCTATTCCAAGAAATGGATGGTTTGAGGCATTTAATCGTTGGAAAATTCGCCTACAAATGTGCTTTGACCTTGGAGGGAACTACTTTGAATACTCTTAAGAGTTGGTAAATTTAACCTTGTATCATTTAGCCGTATCTCAAAAATTTCAAGGTGACACTCGTATATAATCATACGTAGCTAAGTGTGATTTTTTAACCTTGCATCTTATTGACTCACTATTTTTCTACAGTATAGGAATGATCATAATATTAATGTTGCGATATGCGTAGCTACTATACCAAAATAAATGGTTACATAAGCTCTAACAGAAATAAGTTGTAAAGAAAAATTTTAATAATCTTCATTATCTAGTTTTTTTCAAATTACAATGTACATTCCTTAAGAAATGCGCTTAAACGCCATCGACTTCATCGATTTCTGTAGAAAATTTAGCATTCTCGAATTTAGCTTTACGAACAATATTTTTATTATAATTCTGCTATAGGATTGCTTTGAATTTTTATCTATTAGTATCGACAGAATTCTTATTTAGTAACTTTTTTATACCAGCACTTGCATTCACTGAATTTAAATATTTGCTTTGAATCTAATATTTAATAATGTGTCATCTATTAAAGAATAACAATTTTCCGTATAAAAATATTGTTTTAAAGAAGTGTTTATTCTTTATCATTATTTAGTACCAAACTCAAGATCCCAGTTCATAATTTGTATCTTAAATACGTTGTAAAGAAACGTTTAATCGAAATTTTTAAATGTATTTTGATCCTTTTAAAAATATTACTATCTAAATATTTGATACGCATACACAAATTCAATACACTGAACAAAAAGGCTCTTGATTTTACTGAAAAGAAAAATGCCGCTAAGAAAACCAGTACTTAAATCTAATTGAATCTTAAATGTAATGAAATATATCAAGGTCGTATCTTTCATGATATTTTGGTTTCTACATTTATTTTCTTTTAAACAGTATTTATTTGGGGTTTTTTCAAGGGCTAAAGAAAATACATAAAATGGTCCGTTTCGCCTTACACTGCAAAAATTACGTTGGTTTTAGAGAAAAACTGTAAATCAGTATGCTAGTAAAAATATGTTTATTTCACTAAAATGATCTGTATATTACCAATTTTCACTTACTATAATAGATTCTCTCTTCAAAATAAAAAGATTACAGATATGAATTTTACTGGGGTGCTGGATTAAAAACAAAAATTTTGTAAAGTCAACCATTTTTTTTTTTTTTTATGTAAATACTGAATTACTTTTTTCTTTACAATAACGAACTATTCTGCTTAACAATAACCTTTTCACTAAATTTGCAGAATTTATAAATTATAAGCAAAACAAGGTTTAAATACAAACTTTTATTATAATGTACTAAAAGACAAAAAACTTCTGAAGGATTGAAATAAATTCCTTTTTTAAAAGAAATAAATCAAATGTTGACGAGTAATTTTTTATTAGTTTGTTTAAGAGTAAACGGTCAAGTGCGAGTGTTACTCGCGCTCAGAGGGTTCCGTACAATAAATATAATAATTATTAACTATTATTAAAAAATCGTTACTAAAAGAAAAATAAGACTTTGTAAAAAACTATAAAACTTAGGGTTTATTATGGATGTATATATGCTAGAAAAGCATGAATGGGTATACCGTAAAAGTTCAAAGAGATTTTAATCCTAAATAACATCTATTTATTCTGTATAACTCTTATTTAAATCTTATCCCAATCTGTTTATAACGAACTTTATTCGGCACTCACAATAAAAGTAGTGCATATTTAAACTTCATTTGGTATTTCATAAAACTAAATTCAGCGTAGTAATAATCTTTTCTTTTTACAGTTTAGCTAAAACAAAACACTTTTTCGAAGTTTAAACATGGTATTTTGCTAAGCGCGCTTCGGAAGGAAGTCGCAAAGTAGCAACGCCGCATTGGTCCATTCCAAGTTTTTCCAGATATCTTTTTAATTAACTTTTAAAGACACTAGAGGTGTATAGAGATATCCACACAATGCTAATTAGTCGCGAATCCCATAGTATTTATGTGATTAATTCTAATTAAATCAGTCTGTTTTTAATAATTTGAAGTTTATTGCTTTTATACTGTTACATGCTACTGGACATTGTATTATACAAATGTATCATTAAAAGTTGTTATTTAGGCTTTAAAAGCTGATGGCACATAGAGTACGCCGCCACCATTATGTATGTCCAAACCGTCCGTGTTTTTAAGGGTTAATACTCGGCTAATTACCGATGATTTTTTTTTTCAAAAATCATTATCAGCAATGCCTTTATACTTCTGCTTCGACAGGTACCTCCAGCGTTCCTCAATGCCTTTGCTGAATACCCGCAAATCGAAATTTGTGTGTAACGGAAAAATGAGCTTTTCTCAAAAACTATGTGACCTAGAGTAATTGCTATAATTTTCCTGCAAGGTTTAAATTAACGTCTACAACCTCTAATTTTTTTTCATAATTTTAGCTTCAGTAGATTCGGAAATAGACGTGGCGGGGACATATTTTTGCACTACATTTTCGAGGATATCTCTAAAAATTTAATAATACCTAAAATTAAAAGAAGTGTATTTTTAAGTTCAGCGTTATGGAAGCTTTCACATGACACCCCCACACGATATACAAAGAAAATATTTTTTTCACGTAACTTAATTAGCTCCTCTATATTTTTCCTGAAAATATTTGTAAATGTTTAATAATGTGTACATATGTGGGTCAATAGTCCTTATTACTTCCCAAAATTTGAACTTTCCACTTCCATAGTTTTCGAGTAAAATGGCTGTGACAGACAGACAGACAGACACAGGAGTGATCTCATAACGGTTCTGTTTTTACTTTTTAAATACGGAACCCTAAAAATGAATATACAATTTTAAATTCAGATTCCCGACAAGAAAATGTTGATCAACATCCTTGTGAGATTACACTGTTAAAAATTTGCAGCCTTCTGTCAGGTCTTTTGACCGTTTTTTTCCGAAAACGGTTAAACAACCGTAATTTTAACACTATTCTGACCATATTATTGGCCATTTTATGGTCAGAATATAGTTAAATTATGGTTATGAAACCGTTTTTTCTAAAAACGGTCGAATGACCTGCCAGAATGCTGCAAAATTTTTAACAGTATATTAAAGCACATAAATTAACGTCAGAATTCATTTATCAAAAGTACACATGTATCATTACAGACGTAGGAACAGTTAATACAATAAAGCCAACAGGACAAAACACAATTTTTCACTTCTGTTGGGTTTATTGTATTAATTGTGCTTATGCACTGCAAATAGAAGCGTCTTAAATTTAGACACATATGTGACTGAAAAAGAATTTTAGACACTTAAGTGTCTTAATCTGAAAATTAAGACACTATAGATGTCTTAATTTAAGATACATAAGCGTCTTACTATGACCATGGTGTAAACGAACTGAGAATAATGTCTAAAATATCCGCAAACGTCTTATTTTAAGACACTTCATTGCTTTGAACGTGTCTTAATTTAAGACGTTTTGATTCTTCCGACGCAATAACCACCAGGGGCCACTGGGGCACTGCCAGTCGCGCATGCGTTTTAGATGTCTTCGTTCAAAGTTGGTATACGTTGTAATTCAAACGAAGTTTGTTTTTATGTACGCGTGTATTTTAATTCGTTTTTCGCGGAATGTGAAGTTCTGTGATTTAAATTCGTATTCACTTGGATTATTTATTTATTGAATACATACATCTGACGTGTGTGCTTGACATCAAATGTCTCTTAGAAGCTGTCGTCCATGTAAGGGCGGGATAGACACAGAACAGAAGTAGACGACGCTTGAAGATTACACCCGGAAATTCTACAAAGCGTGTGCAATGGACTTAGTGTTAATTCGTATTAATTTATATCAATAATATTGTGTTATTCATCTTCGTCCTGTCGAAGCTAGCAAAAAAAAAAAAAAAAAGAAACTTTTGTCTGGCGGGTCCTATTTTGAGGATGAAACGTTTCATTCTTTAAATATGGCTAGTCGGATATATTATGGAATTTCGTACTAAAATGATGCAAGCCCTTCTCCTTCACTGGGGTAGTTTTTGAAATTTCAAATCGAGGAATTTTTCTTACCTCTTGCAGCAACTGAAGTAAGTTTCTTTATAGACATAAAATTAGTGTATTTTATGATTTTATTTATTGTACTAAACAAAATCCTGCATGAAATTTAATTAGTTTTGAATCTGTTCGCAAAAAACCCCACTAATTCTAGAAGTATATATTTTTAAACTTATGACGTTGTTTTTTATTACGAATTATATATTCAATGTCAGTTCTTAGTTTCAATGGATAGTTCTTATCTCACAGTAAAAGACGGCCACAAGGAAGTAAAGAAAAAAAAAACTTTGAAAGATGACCTAATGCTTTCTTACTTCCTGGCATAAAACCGCAGATTAAAAAAAGATAAATAAAGTAAATGAGACTCGTCTATTATATGAAGCTGCCTGTAAAAATTACTTGGCCACTTTTTAAAGACCGACCTTGGCATACTGCCAAAATAATGGACCTTTCCGAAGGTAGGGAAGCATTAGGAGGATACGAAATTCAGGTTTCTCTTAACCCGTCTGACCGGACCGCTGACCACATGTCATTTCCACACTGGCTGTTGTACTATTAACGTTATTTCTTACTCGCCTTATTCTGTTTTCTATTTTCAGAAAAGAAGCTTTTTCCTTTTGATTTTGTATTTGCTTTTACTTCTATAAAATGAATGTAAAAGAATCTAAAAGCTCTAAAGGCAAACACTTTCATAGTGCAACCAAAAATATTTTACATAATATTGTAAAATATTGTGATAACGAAGCTGACAAAGGCTGCTTAACTATTCCGTTATCACATTCAACTAAAAGAGCTAGCGTAATTGCCGGTGTTTCGGAGAGCACCATAAAAAGAATTCGCAAAGAAGGCGATAATAATGCTAGTAATTTCGCTTCTCCTAAAAAGAAAAAAGCGAAGACAACCATAGAAAATGTCAACTTGGATGATTTTAATTTGGATGTAATTCGAAGAACTATCCAGGATTTCTACACGACAGATAATTTAGTGCCTACTATTCCGAAATTATTAACCAAGTTGAAAGAGAATATCGGATTTTCAAAAGGTAAAGAGACATTACGGAAAGTTCTCCATGAAATGGGATTCCGCTGGGGAAAGTGTGAAAATAAGAGGAAACTGCTCTTGGAACGAAGTGATATTGTTTTATCTCGCACGAAGTATCCACCAATTCCGAAAAGAGAAACGACCTCTAATTTTTGTTGATGAAACGTGGACTGACAGTAACTTGACTGTTGGGAAATACTGGCAATCAGAAGAAGTGTTCGGTGTTGTGAAAACAGGGGCGGCATCGAGACGCATTATTGCTTTATGTGCGGGAGGAGAAATGGGATTTATTCCAAATTCATCCCTAACGTATAAAGCCAACACGACCACAGGTGACTATCACGGGCAGATGAATTCAAACATTTTTGAAAAATGGGCAAGGGAAAAACTCATCCTCAAAAAAAAATCATTTGAAACTATTAATATGCAAGTGAGAAATTTTAAAAAGAACGCTCTCATAGGTTTAACATTAGCGATCCAGTTTCTTATCGAGACTAGTGTAGGCTCTTAACGCTCAAGCTAATGTTAATCCTATGGGAGCATTGTTTACATATTTATTGTTAGCATTTTAATTATTATTAAATGATTTTTATTTTTTAATGACTTTTCTTTCTTTCTTTGCATACTGTACCTGCGGTCGATAACTTTTATTGTGTTTGAGAAGGGCGGGGGGGGGGGGCAAACATGACTAGTTTCGGCCCTGTAAATAAGAAAAACTGCAATTTCCCCATATTTACGGATAAAAATGTCTCCGGATAGGTATAAGGAAATTGAATTTGAAAACAGATTAAAAAATATTTCAGTGTATTCATATTTAATAAGAAATTTATACTTATAAGTGTATCCTTTAACTTTAAGGAATAGATATTTAAAATATTAATTTATTTAAGAAAAAATAGGTTACAATGACATACGTAAAAATACAGTAAATATGACAGTTTTTTTACTTAACATTATTTTTGTTAAATAAATTATTTATATAACTGAAAATTCCATCCTTATTTTTATTTTTTTTAATGCACCTTAAAGAATAATTAAAACCTTTCATGGCGGTGTTTATACCATTTAAAAATTTTTCATATTTTATAAATAAAAATAATAAAGTTTATATATCTAAATTATCCTAACATGTTTCTTTTGATTGAAGATATCGTCTTCATCGAAAAGAAAATAACGCATTATTATTAGATAAGAAGAAGAATCCTTTCTATAATCTTGAAGACAAGTGAATACGAAACTAGTCCAGTAGTATTTATTCTCCTCCCCATTCCCCACAAAAGCGATACTAGGGGAACCTCCCTTTTCATTGCTCTCAGCCCTATTTTGAAGAATAGACTAGTCCGTCTTAGACCTGTTACTCACGTGACCGGTCTTTAATGCTTGGCTCAGCATATGTATTTGATTTGCAATCAACTCTAATACTGATTTTTTTATTATTTTTATAAAAAAGCAATTTGAAATTTATAATGGGAAAAAGTAAAAACCTATAACTAGATTTCGTATTTAAAATTGTGGTAACTTTATTTATATGCACTTATACGAAAAATACAAAAATGACAAATGTTACTGTATATATTTAAGACGAAGGAAATTTGGAAACCATAAGTTATTTTTTCCTCATGTTTTTGATATAGAATATGTACTTATTTGTTTTTATTGATAGTTGAATAGCTTTTGTGATTACCCTCTGATCTACATAAAAACTTGCCCATGTGGAAATATAAATTTTTTAAAAACATAATTTTTAAATAAGTATTTTCATTTTTTTTTTTGGGGGGGGGGGGGGACTTTGCATGAAATTTTCGTAAAGCTGATATCTTAAATCTTGCACTGATTATAATGAAAGTTTTGAACTTTTAGAGTAGGATAAGTTTAAAAACGCAAATATATTTAACAAAATACCAAAGTCATTTTTTCCCCAATGTTATTAAAGTAGAATATTTATTTATTTATTTATTTTCATTATTCATAGTTAAATGGCTGTTGCGTTTATCAAGTGATGTATATGTAAAATTGCCTATGTGGCAATATATTTTTTAAAAAATCTAATTTTTTAATTATGAGTTTTCATTTTTTTGGGGGGGGGGGATTTTTGCATTTTTCGTACATCTGATATTTTAAATCTTTTTCCACATTCAACCGAGTATAATAAATATTTTGAACTTTTAGAGTAGGACAGGATTATAAATATATATATATATTTATCTATGTACCTTAAAAGCCCTTAATAGCGAACACTTCGGGACCGCGGAATTTGTCCGATAATTGGAGATGTTTACTTTTATGAGGTAAAAATATACAAATATGTATGTCTGCTGATTAAAAAAGTATTCGTTAAATAGAGGTGTTCGCTATTCGAGAATGTCCATTAACCTCCACAACGGATACTCCCGAATACCGAACACCTCAATTTAGACAACTATAATGCAGGGTTGCGTTTTTTGCAAAAGTACTTCTTGATTAAAGGATGGGCAAACTGGGAAGTGCCCCGTCCTCCTACGACTGTAGTGCCCCCAAATTTGATGTGCAATATTTGTAAAGCTTACATTTTAAATCTGTTTCGAAATTGTACTGATTATAATCAATATTTTGAACTTTTAAAGTAAAATAAGGTTAAAAACAAAATAAATTAAAAAAAATCTAATATTTAGATAAATATTTTTTGTTTTTTAATCTTGTTCTACTCCTGAAGTTCAAGATATTGATTATAATCAGTACAATGTCGTAAAAGATTTAAATTATCAGCGTAACGAAAATTGTATACCAAAACTGAGAGCATCAAAAAAATCAGGCTGTATTGGGGGGGGGGGACAGGACCACAGCCAAATATTTTTCCAGGATTCAACGTGGTCAAACATGGCTACGTATGATGCTTACAAAAAAAATGGATGCGATTCAGATGTTTGAAGTGTCTGAAATTCAGACGGAAAAAAGTGTCTGAAAAAATTCAGACATTTTAAAATGTCTGAAAATTGAACACTCCATTTCAGACACTTAAGTGTCTGAATTTCAGACATTTTAATTTACAGTGTGTCTATAATAATATATGTGTACCTTTAGTCCTTGTGAAAATCGAACCCACATCCATTCATAAACTGCTCAGAAATGAAAGAGGGTGCATTTATCAACCATACCACAGTTCAATCGAAGAACATCAGCTTATTTCTAAAGTAATCAATGACATTTATGAACCCTTATTGGACAAGTGTTTATGTCCCTGAGGGGTAGCTGAGGTAAATTTCAAATATTTTTTACAGAATATTGTATTGTCTCTGGAAATACGTCACACTACCAAAAACTAGGTGAACTGAAGCACATAAAGTGTGCTAAAACTTCTATACATTTATATATTCTATACTTTTATAGTATATTGTTTATTCTATACCTTTATATATTGTTAAACTTTTAAGTATTTAATTTCCTATCATTTCTATTTTACTCATTTAAATGATATTTTTTTCTTTTTAATGTGGATTAACCGCACTTAAATATTTTTCTCTCATGGCTCCCTATTCCCCACCTAGTCGAAACACATTAGATGTTAAGGTGCTACAGAACAGCATCTACCGGGTGTCCTAAAAAGGACTGACTGATTTTAAAATTCAATAACTTAAAAACGGTGACAGATAATTAAAAAATTCTTGCAGGAAGGTTATGAATGAGGTCAAAGAATTTTTTTACAGTGATTTTCGATTTTAGTTCGAATTACAAACAATAGATGACGCTGCAATCTATAGACGCTAAAATCAGGCTCGATTATTGGTACTTCGGGACCCACTCAATACATTTTAAACTCCTTTTTCCACATGGCAGAAAAGAAAAGACAAACAATCGAGCCTGTATTTAGCACCTATTGCTTACAGCGCCATCTATTGTTTGTAATTCGAACTAAAATCGAAAATCACTGTAAAAAAACTTTTGACCTTATGCATAACCATCCTGCAAGAATTTTTTTAAATCTGTCACTGTTTGCAAGTTATTGAATTTTAAAAACAGTCAGTCCTTTTTAGGACACCCAGTACATTGTTCCATTGCTCCAGTCTGCTAAAATTGGATTGCAAGATCTGGTAAATAAATATTTGTAATAAGGAAACAACGGTCCATTTTGCCCGAGGCAAGTTCATGAGTGAAATTGTACGATTACAGATGCAAACTTCTCCTACGCGTTTTGTAAAAAATGATGTTTTTCTTTCATTTCTTTTAAGTTCTGGAGATAATCTCTTTTTCTTAACAAAATTCTACCAAAAACAAAACAGAAAAAATACATATTCAATCATTTTTTATACCGTTGCAATAATTTAAATTTTTATGTTGCACCCACACAGAGAGAATTTTCGAGAGAATTACGAGAGAATTTTCATGTTTTATTTAATTCAGTTTATCTAAATAATTTTCTACTTCCGAACTTCAAAAGAATAATCTATTACCTCCATTATTTTCATAGCACTACAATATCTTTTCTCAGCCAATCATACTATTGGAAGAAGAAACACTTACATTGTCAGCTTTATCATAATTCTAAAAAAAAGGCATGTACCTGCACATCGTAATATGTATGATAGTTTTTGTTATGAAAAATGTAATTGTTTTCTACTAATGTAAGGTTTTTCTGATTCAGAAAATGATGTGCATATTCATTTTTATATATAATAAGGATATTGAATAATACAATTTAAATCAAACTACATTCTTTATGTACGCAAAAAAATAACTTTTCAATTTAAGACAAATGTGAGGTAAAATTTTTTGATGTACACTTTAGAATATTGAACAGTCTTTTTATATTTTCGCTATATAACAAATGTTTACTTTTCATATACCATTCCGAAATTCTCAAATCATTCTGAAAAATATATTTAAATAAAATTTTTCAAATCTTATTACAATAAAATTTTCTAAATCTTATTGCTTTTTAGAGATACATCATATTTTCATTTAAAGAAGAATTTTACAAATGATACATATTTTGCTTTATTGAAAATTGTTGTATCTGACTACCAATATCTCTAATATATATAACTTGTCTTAAATCCATAAAAAAGTCTTTTAAATGTACATAAAAATCCTTTCGGAAAGTCAAGTATTTATTTTAAAAGACTAAATAAAGTAAATAAACTAAGACAGGCTTCAATACAGTTTAAAATAAAATTTATAAAAAGTTTAAAATACTAAAAGCATTAAAAGTACATTTAGTGAACGTTTCGCCAAGCGGCCACAAGGCCCCATCATTACAGTTTAACCATTGTAAAACAAGTATCAGAACAAATCAAGCAGAGTTAAAGTTAAAGGTATTGTTTCAGAAACAAACAATAATCACCAGAATTGAAACAGGCTTCATTCAATGTCGGCGATCGTAATTGAATAAACCAGTCTTCTAGTGATAATAATCTACAATGGTGACTGTTACAACCTGATTTTGAAATACAAGGGTTCGCAAATAGCGGGTTGTGATCCGTTTCAAGAAAATGCTGGACTATTTTAGGTAGCTTTCATTACAAAAAGCTACCTATTGCAGCCGTTCGGAGGAAAGCGATTTCAAAAAATTTTGGTATATTTTCATCGATCATGACCCCCAGACCCCGAAACCACCCTCCGTTCAAAAGTTGATATATATATATATATATATATATATATATATATATCTGATCTTTGCCACACCCTAACTCTCGTATTTATGAACCGATTTGGATGAAACTCGGTGTGTACATAGTACAAACAAATGTCTCGACCGAGTTCGTTGGCCAGCTTCATCCGCCATATTGTTTCAAAATGGCGGCCATTTAAAATTTTAAAAAAAAATTAAAATTTGAAATGTGGTGCCAAAAAATTTAAAATTGAAAAATATTTTTCTTATGTGTTTGACCTTGATACAAAGATTCCGGAGCATTTTTTGTTTCGTCTATATCTTAAAAAATGGCTGAGTTATAGCACTTTGAATTTCTAGCTTGGCTGACATTTTGAAACGACCTGATTTTTGTCACACAATAACAGGCGTATTTATGAATCGATTTGGATGTACCTTGGTGTATACATAATACGTACTAATGTCTCGACCGAGTTCGTTGGCCAGCTTCATCCGCCATCTTTTTCAAAATGGCGGCCATTTAATTTTTTTTTTAATTTTAAATTTGAAATGTGGTACCAAAAAATTGAAAATTGAAATATTTTTTTCTTATGTGTTTTACCTTGATACAAAGATTCCGGAGCAGTTTTTGTTTCGCCTATATCTTAAAAAATGGCTGAGTTATAGCACTTTGAATTTCTAGCGGGGCTGACATTTTGAAACGACCTGATTTTTGTCACGCGATAACAGGCGTGTTTAAGAACCGATTTGGATGTACTTTGGTGTATACATAATACGTACCAATTTCTCGACCGAGTTCGTACGCCAGCTTCATCCGCCATCTTGTTTCAAAATGGCGGTCATTTAAATTTTTTTTAATTTAAAATTTAAAATAAAGTACCAAAAAATTGGAAAATGAAAAAGATTTTTTTTGTATGTGTTTGACCTTAATACCAAGATTCCGGAACAGTTTTGTTTTCTTCTATATCTAAAAAAATCGCTGAGTTATAGTATTTTGAATTTCTATTGTGGCTGACATTTTGAAACAGCCTGATTTTTGTCACGCGATAACAGGCGTATTTATGAACCGATTTGGATGTAACTTGGTGTGTACATAGTACATACCAATGTCTCGACCGAGTTCGTTGGTCAGCTTCATTCACCATCGTGTTTCAAAAGGGCTGCCATTTAAAAAAAAATTAAATTTAAAAATTAAAATGAGTTATCAAAAATTGAAAAAAAAAAAGATTTTTATGTGTTTGACTTTGATACAAAGATTCCGGAGCAGTTTTTGTTTCGTATATATCTTAAAAAATGGTTGAATTATAGCACTTTGAATTTCTAGCATGGCTGAAATTTTGGAACTATCTGATATTTGTCACGTGATAACACGCGTATTTATTAACCTATTGCGATGTAAGAAGGTATGTGGATAGTATATCGTAATGTCTCGACCAAGTTTGCTGCCCAGCTTCATCAGCCGTCTTGTTTCAAAATGGAGGCCATTAAATTAAATAAAAAAAATTATATTTAAAGTGAGGTGCAAAAACTTAGAAATTAGAAAAGGTTTCTTTCTTAAGTATTTGACCATGATATAAGGATTCCAGAGCATTTTTTGTTTTGTCTTTATCTCAGAAAATGGCTCAGATATAGCAGTTTGAATTTCTAATGTGGGTGACATTTTGAAAAATCTGATTTTTTGCCTGCGACAGAACTTGTATATATCAACCGATTCCGATGTGAGTGAGCATATGCACAGGAATTACTAAGGTCTCGACCAAGTTCACTCGTTAGCCTCATCCACCATATTGTCTTAAAATGGCAGGAACTTCAAGATAACGCCGAATTTGGTAACCAAATATAAGTTACTTTAAATAAAAGCAGCTTTGATAAAACTGACTAATTTCGCAAAATTCTCATTCATAATGATTTAGTATTGATAAAGATTAGGATTGAATCTCCTATAATCGGTTTCCACTAAATTGAGCTTCGTGTGTTTGAATAATATAAGCTTGCTTTTTAAAAATAAGGAATATGAAAGCTACCTCTTCCTCCCGGCACTAGCCGGAAGGACTTTTTTAATTTAAATTTCCTCTTTTGAAAGCACATTCAATTCTTGCTTTTGCGAACGCTTGTACTTTGAAATCAGGTTATAACAGTCATCATGGTAGATTGTTCCTAGAAAGCTGGTTTACTTAATTACGATCGCCGACATTGAATGAAGCCTGTTCCATTCCTGGTGAAAATTGTTTGTTTATAAAAAAATAACTCTAACTGTGTTTAACTTGTTCCGTTGTTTTTTTACAATGGTTAAATTGTAATGATGAGGCCTTGTGGCTGTTTGGCGAAACGTCTACTAAATGTATTTTAAATGTTTTCAGTATTCTTAACTATTTATAAATTTTGTTTTAAACTTTATTCGAATCTATCCTATACTTTATTTATTTTATTTAGTCTTTAGAAAGTTTCAAATTCAGACGTTAAATGTACAGTCGTGGGAAAAAAAGTAAACAACCCCTACTAACACCTCAATAAATTATCGTTGAAGAAAGTTACTGGTACCGAACAATTGGAAGTAAAGTCTACTTTTAAATTATGTATATAAAATTTACTTAGGGGGCATCTACATATTAAAACGAACCCAAACTTCCTTTTTTTCAATGCAAATGCCCAATTTTAACAAGATGTTTCAATTCTTCAGTTCAAACTATGCCTAGACACCAAATTTGAAGTCATTTGAATGATAAGTTTTTGAATCAAAAACATTCAAAATTTAGTGCTTAAATGTTAAATTACATTTTCATATTTTTATTAATATTTTCTGAAATTATACACCTAATGGGCTAATTTTTGTGTAGCAATAATACTGAAATACCCAAACATAAATACGTTGAATTTGCAAATTTTATAATTTTATTACATGAATTATGAATTATGAAACTAATATTCGAAATAATTATTAATTTCAACCAACAATTTTTTTGATGGATTTAGATTTATTAAGTCCTGCTTTATGGAAATCCAAAATTGCACATTTTTCTTCCAAGTAGTTTTCAAATTATGCTTAAAAAACGGCAAAATGATGGTTTAAGGGGCGTATATGATAGAAATTACTAGATATTTTGAAATTTCTTATGCTATCCTGTAATCTAGCAGACTCAAGGGATCGTAATCGCCACTCAAGCTGTCATTGAAGACTGCTAGATTAGCAATTAAGATGCCTTGATCAAGAAGATCTCTCGGTCAATAATCGAGTACCGAACTTCAATTTGGATACAGACCCTAAAATACGCTCCTATTAAAATAATTAATTTTCCGGAAACTTATCGTACAAATTGAATAAAAATTTGTTTTTAGGCTAATTGAATGGCTTGGAGTTCATTTATGCTTTAGAATTGTGTACTGCTATTGAAAAAAAAAAAGTTATGGTTCTTTTTAATATGTAGATGGCCCCCTAAGCAAATTTTATATACATCATTTAAAAGTAGACTTTATTACCAATCATGTGGTATGAGTAACTTTCTTCTAAGATAATTTTTTGCAGAGTTAGTAAGGGGTGTTTACTTTTTTTTCCACAACTATATGTATATTGCAAAGTATTTTGCTTTTCATGATATTTTGCCTTACATTAATTACTTACCGTTTTGTCTAGACAATAGGGTTTCAACCGTTGTGCTATGAGAGAATATGAGATGGAACGTGAACATTTTAAAAAATCATTTACTAAAATTTTACTGTTTTTTTTTTCTAAAAATATAAAAAAAGAAATTCTGCGAACGTTAAAATAAATAATAGTAATAATAGAACATGATTCCGGTATCAAAACCATATTTGAGGTTATGTGAACTTTCCTTCTGTAAAATACAGGAAACAAAAATGAATTACAGCTACATTGTACAGTCGGATGTACCAATCCCAAAACTTTCTTATATCTCATCCATTTTCAGACTTTAAAAATCGTTATCACAGTACGAAAATTAATTGAGAACTTATACCCATCCTGAAGATTCTAAAGATATATATTAGTTGAATTGTATGTATTTAAAAAGGATATATAAGCGCCGCATTCAAAGAAACCATTGAATTTTGGCATCGACGGTGCACTGTTAAAAATTTGCAGCACTCTGACCAGTCATTCGACCGTTTTTTGAAAAAAACAGTTTCATAGCCGTAATTTAACTATATTCTGACCATAAAATGGCCAATAATATGGTCAGAATACTGTTAAATTACGGTTGTGTAACCGTTTCCGACAAAAACGGTCAAATGACTGGACAGAATGTTGCAAATTTTTAACAGTGTGTTAGAAGACTTCAATGAAAATTTCCAGCCTAAAGAGCAAAAAAGCGGCACCTGTTGGGCAGTATACAATCAAGCCTAATAAGCATCTATTTATGTGAAAGTGTAACAGAATATGAAGTTTGATTAAATTCCGTATATTAGTTTTTGAGATATAGCTATCCCGAAAATCGTGAAAAATGCATCACAGCAGCGCCACTGATTATATGATTTTCTTGAAAACCTAATCGGCACAAATCTGCATCAAGGTCTAACACAATACCATGTTTTATGAAATTCCGTGATTTAGTTTTGATCTATGACTATCGCTAAATTCGCGCAAATCCTGAAAAATGTTTCATATCAGCCCCACCTATTGGGCGAAATTGGGCTACACAAAAACATAATCAGCAACAACTTATGTCATCGTATAACAGAATCTGAAATTTGATAAAAATCCATGCATTAGTTCTTGAGATTAGTTCAGAGCTATTGCGGTAATCGTGAGAAATGAAGCATAGCAGAGCAAGCTGTTAGCCGATTTAAACCAAAAATTAATCAGCACCAACTTATATCGAGGTCTAATTTAATGTAAAGTTTTATTAAATTCCGCGCATTAGTTCTTGAGATAGAGCACCCACTATTCTTTTGTGATATATAGACAGACTCGCAAACATTTATTTTCTAAAAACAGTCAAATGGTGTTCAGGACGTTGTAAAATGTATAAATCCTCCGAAAATCGGAAGTCGAAATTTTTCATGAATCCAATACCTTCTTTGTCTTCTAAAGATAAATACATACACTATGGCACTACAATCCATGTAGGATTTTCACCTCTCTCAGTATACCTCGCCAGACCTTCCGATCTCTGGCCTTTAATTTAAAATTTATAATATGGTTTTGTATTAGATCTTTCTCTACCTCTTCTATCCATCTCATCCTGGGTCTACCAATACTTCTTTTCCCTGTTAATTTACCATTTATTCTTTGTGCTTCTCTCATCCCTCATTCTGATTAGATGGCCCAACCATTGCATTCTTCTTATTTTAATAGTATTTATTATATCTTTCTCGTTATATAACTGTTCAATCTCCATATTTGTCCTGATACGTCATGTATTGCCTTAATAGATCCAAAAAATTTGTCTTAGGATCTTCCTTTCCCAAGTAATAAGCAACTTTTCATCTTTTTTTGTAGTGGTCCAAGTCTCACTACCATAAATTACTATTGGTTTTATAACAGTTTCATAAATTTTAAGTTTAGTTGTTCGGCATATTAGAGATTATTTTAGAATGTTTTGAAGAGAAAAATAGCATCTATTTCCTGATATGTCGAGTTTTAATCTCTGCTTCAACCAAATTTTAATTATATATTTCATTGTATTGGTATATTTCATTAATATTTCCAAATTTTTCATTAATATTTGGAAATGCTACTATAAGAATAGTTAAATATTATTGATAGATTAATATAATACTGTAAAAACCTGGAGTATAAAAACTATTATTAATTAAAAAAAGTTTTTAAAGAAATTCCTTAAGCCCCATTACCGGCATATCTACCCTATATTATATGTACATCATATATAAGACTTATACATTTTATATATATATATACATATATGGCTAGAGTTCTGAAATTAAGTGGAAATTTCACTTCGGTAATTTGTAAAAAATAAAAGTTCAAATTGTCACATTTAAGTTGTGTTTCCAACATTTTCTTAAGGTTTTAGAGATAAATAAATCATGATTAGAGGTGAAGGTTAATTTTTTTAAATTTAAAATTAAATTTCATTTTTCATATAAACATGGAGGTGACACATTATTCCATGGAAGTGGCAACCTTTAATAGTAATGATGAATATAAGTTTAATTGTCCATTTACTAGATTGGAAAACATTTATGGTTGCGATATTAGGTTGTTTTATTCTTTAATATGTTATTTCAATGAAATTCATAAAGTCAAATAATACATTAAAAAAATGGATTACAATACAGGTAAAGAACACTACTAACATGTTAAAACAGAACAAAGCTCAAATTTAATTTTTTTATTAAATAATATTGCAGTTTTGAGGGATTAAATCAAAGATATATGGTAACCGATTGTTCACTTTCTGCTGTTTCAACCGCACAAATTAATTTTTCATATCTTATGATTGCTTCTTGCTGTTTACTGAAAACAAATTTGTTCTTGGATGCCGAACATCTTTGCGTAAATTTAACTTCTACGTAATCTTCAACTGAGGTCCCATTTGCTAAATGCAGATTAACAGGACCTAACTGAAATCTTGTGCATACTGCCGTACTTCTCTATCATTTTTTTTCAGAAAGGACAAGTCCAAAGGCTTTCTTTAACTTCTCCTTTTTTTCAAAATTTTTCTCGATTTGAGTGGTCAATGCTGAACAGAATGTCAGGCATTTTCTGACTTCAGGAGAAACATTTTCACATTTCAATATTTTCTGTACCTTGTCTTTTGGACTGATTAAATTTTTTCTTGTACTTACGATGCGTTGATATCTTTTCTTATAATAATCTTTTTCTATTTTCTATTTCAACTTTAACATTTTAAAGGTCTTTTTCAAGCAATTTTATTCTTTAGTACGCCTTTGTTTTGTTTCTGTTAACAATTTTTTGACCATTTTTTACCCGACTGGTACCTGCTCTTCCTAGCACATCTTTAACATTTGCAGTAGGATTGTTTATAATTTCTGGATCATCATCTGTTTCTGGTGTAGAAGAATTTAAAAGAACTTGGTGTAATTTTTCTTTATTTGCTTTCTTCTCTCGACTTTTCCTGTTTTTTGTACCCAATTCTTTCTTTGCGAACGCTTCTGTCGTTCACTCAGTTGAGAAATAGCTTTTATTTTTCCTTCTTTTTTCTTCTTGTAATAACTTTTGCGTTCTTTTTTCTTACATTCTTCATACAATTTTGGATTTTCTTTAATTTTGTACCATCTTTTCTGCTCTGTTTCTCGTTTGAGTTTTTTTTTCTTCTCTATAGAAATCCTTATGCTTTTTTCTCCAGCCATGATAACTAAAAAATATTTTAAAGTATTAATGTGCAATTAGATAGAAATTAGTAGATTAATAGATAAATAAAAATACAGCACTTCAGATACAAGACTACAGACTATACTCTAGTGTGGCCATATTATTTATATATATTAAATATTAAACAAATATTTTGTGCTTCATTTTAATTTATCAAATTGGCTAGCAGAGAAAAACTGAAAATTTAAATTTACTTCTATTTTTATTTTTATTTTTATTTTTATTTATTTATTTTTTTTTTTACGTTTAGGCGATCAGGAAATTCAAGAAGAGGCTTTAAAATAAAATTTAATTAAATCTAAAATTTAACTTGTATAGAAAGAAATACTGAAATGCATAAATAAATCAAACTTATGCAAAATTAAATATTTTAGAGTTAAACATTTTCAGTTTCAAAAAATATTTTTATTAATATAAATTTATCCTTAAAATAAAAATATACGTTCAATAATTAAAAATATACTTTAAGCACCTTTAAAATATTGTTTACATCAATAAATGCCACATCCATGGGTCAATGTCACCTCCATGATACAACAACGGCACGGAGGTGACATCCATGGAGGTGACATCTCTGAGATTAGGCCCAATATTTTCTAAACTATGCACAACATTAACATAATGCTACTTGGATACAAAATGAAATAGAGCAATTTAAAGCTACTTATCAACAGAATTCAGCTACTTTTAAAACTGACAAAATTAATGAGGCCATGTAGTTGACATCCAACAGGGTTCGTACGGGTGCTTGAATTACATGACAAAGAAATTCTTCGGTACCACAATTTTCTTGTGGAAAATCTCTCCTGAAACAAGGCGAAATTTCGTCCGTTTAAACTAGATTTTTTTTCTATAAAAAAATTCTGATATTGGGCCTTGAAAATAACGGTATCCGTACGAACCCTGATCCAATTAAAGTACACTATGGTAATTAAAAGTTATTTATTAAAACTAGATGAAGTAACAACTTACCATGCATCAGAAATATTCTATCCAATAAGTAGCTACCTGTAGTTAATTTGTATCCCAAGTTCTAGATTATGCAGTATAATCCAGTAGATTTTTGTATAACTATAACTAATATGTCATGGAAGTAGCTATAATTCTGGGGACCGAAGTACCTTGTTCTGTAATTTTTTTTTAAATATAAATTTTCAAAATTTTCTTTTAAAAAGTAAGTAAAGTAAGGTCAGTCTTCCTAAATGTGATAACCCCTAAATGCGACAATGTTCTTTTAAATAAAATCTTAATGCAAGAATCTTAATGCAAGCTATAATGAAGGATACGAACTTCAGAAACAAAACCCGAAACCTTTCTTGCATGTAAAACGGTTTCTTTAAAAGAAATTTCTCATCAAATACACATCGTTCATTTTACATCGCCCCCATGTTTCGTAAATGCGACAAAAATTCCCGAAAGTGACTCACGGTTTTTATTTTTGAACTTTGAAGATCAAATAACCTTATAAACGTCAAGAGCTATGTTGTCCGTTTCAGTTACCTGACCAGTTAAACTAAAAAAAAGGCGACCAGTTTCCGGTTTAGAATTTGAAGAGGACTACGCATTTAGGCGAGTTTGTTTTCAGCCTGTGTCTAATAGCGACATACATATTGTTGCAAATGCGGCGAAACATTTAGAAGATTAACGAAGAAGTTTATATGAGATTTTTATATATTGTATTAAAATTATATTTAAATCAAATTTTATGTTTTATTAAGCTGTGTTGAGTCAGCATAATTCCCCATTAATGTTTTTCTTTAACCAGGTGTTTAAATATGTGTTTAAGACGATCAAAAAGAAAAATACGCTTCTTTAAAATTTTTAATAAAAAAAAGGAACAAACGCAGTCTCTATTCCAGGGACATAATATAGACATATGATTAACCTTTAACTGATGTTACCGGTCTCACAAACCGGTGCTATTTTTCAATTTTCATAGTTTAACTTGCAAATTTCAGTTTAACTACAAACACTACTGAAATTTTACTTCGTTTGGAACATTAGTACTAACACCAGAGACTTTTGAATAGGTGAATTTTAATTATAACACTCCTGCATAAAAAGTTTACTACAAAAACAACATCCTATGAGTTAATCGCGGCTTTTATTCATCTTTCGATGGAGTGGTCTCACAGACCGCTTCACACTAGTTATGCCACAATTTCTGTGGCATCAGTTAAAGGTTAAAGAATTTGCAATAATTTTACATAATGGAAATTCTGGAAAATCTTGTGTAGATTGAAAACAATTTATGTTTATTTTAATGCGGTTAACTAAGTTAATTTTACCAAGAGTATACCATTCGGTAGCTTAAATGCTGTCTCCCATTAAAACGTGATGCAATTGAGTTATTCCCTGGTTTAGGAGTCATAATTTTTGTTAGCACTTTTATGTAATCTAATATTTTAATTCTGTTTTCTTTTTTTATTCGTTATAATCGACATTTTCTGCTTTTAAATTAGTAAACGATAAAAAATAAATAAACCATGTTTATCTAAATCGATATTTTTTCAATATACGTATTTTTAAGTACAGAAAATGTTAATTTTTCCGTGAAAGTGCAAGAAAAATGAAGAGGGGGGGGGGGGGGTTGTGCAACAGAATATCAGGCACAGAGCTTCTCTTTGGCTTAATCAGAATTATTAGAAACATTGTTTTTTTCCAAGGCTTATATATTTATCATGTGACATTTTATAATAAAGTTATATGTAATAAATAATCTAGTTAACAATATTATAAATATCTTTTAAATACTCTTTTAACCCGTAAGCTCCACACTGTGAATTCGCTCGGACCGAAATGTCGCCGTCTTTAATTAATTCGCATTTTTCATTCACAAAATAAGAATTTTGATAAAATCAAATATTTCATTTGGATTCCTTATTAAATTTCGTATATGGATCATGTAGTTACATTTCATTATCACCAGATTGTCAGCAAAATTAAGCGGAGTGGAAGTTACGGAAATCCAAATCGCACTGGTGTATAAATTATAGGTTAACCTTTAACTGATGTGACTAAAATTTGTCACACAACTGATGTGATCCGGTCTCTCAGATCCCTCGAATAAAATGAATAAAAAACATAACTCAAATGGTTGAATTTACTTAAATTTTGTCCTAACAATATCGTTGTACTTCTCTTATGAGCATGTGAATTAAATTGCATGAAAAAAGTATTTTATTCATATTATTTAACTTCAGTACAGAAAAGTAAAAAGCTGTAAAAGTGTTTACAGCTGTGAGTCGCGGGGTCTGAGAGACCGCGAGACATCAGTTAAAGGTTAATATTGACGCGCAAATTTTTCGAAGCTTAAACGATGTATTCTGCGACAATCTTTTAATTGTAGTTATGGCCATAGCTCCTTGGCAAAGAGGGATGAGAGTTTTTTTATATTAGGAACGCATTTATTTATTTGAGGGTTATTTATATTAGGCATTATACGCAGCATTTAAATAACTTTTGCATTTTAGCAGTGTAAAATTGACAAACAGCACGGTGCTGCGCTGTGATAAACATTTCAAGAATAATATTGAAAAGTTTAATTATAATAGTCCAGTACTTAAATTTTAGTACAGAAACAGTACCCTGTAAGTTAGTAGACACTTTCATTCATCTTTTAATCAAGTGGTCTCGGAGACCGCTCACAGTAGTTATGCAACAATTCTTGCCACAACTGTTAAGGGTTAATTAATTCAAAAAATAGTTACAGTTAACTCTTAACGGCTGTTATAGCTGCTTTTTTTTAAATTTTTACAGTTTAACTTGTAATTTCCAGTTTAACTATTGATACAGCGAAATTTTGCTTCATTTGGAGCCTAGTACTATTGTTTGAAATGTTTGAAAAATCGAAATTTTATTAGAAATAAAACAGTAAAAACAGTTTAGTGCAAAAACAGCATTTTATGAGTTAATCGCGCATTTTATTCATCTTTCAATCGAATGATTTCTCAGGTTGAAATGTGGCAATTTTCTGTCACAGCAGTTAATCGTTAAATGAATTTTTTCAGATGAATTGTCATGTATAAAATGCATTATCACATTTAGGACTATGAACGTCTCATTTAGGTTTTAGCTGCCATAAATGCGACAAAAATGACCTAAATGCGACAATCCCATATTTTGGTTTTATACTACAGATAATTATTAAATTTCTACAAAACAAGTTATTTTTGAACTAAAGGTACAATAGTCAGTAATTTGTTGCTTAATAAAATATACATTTATATAATAAAATCCCAAATATACCCTATATGCGACAAAACTACGGGGAATCGTGTCTCATTTAGGCAGACTGACCTTATATCCATTTTTTAACTTAATATATTTCATACGTTTCTTTTCGTTTATCTTATGGGATACATTCATGTTGTAAAGTAAAAACAGTCATGGAGGGACATACCATGGAGGTGACATTTCGTATGATTTTAATTTTATTAAAATAGTTTTAAATTTCAAATATATTCTAAAGTATTTTTAATACAAGTTTTAGATGTGCCTTCATAGATTATCTGTTTAATTGAACAATTAGTTGCATAAAAGTGCGAAAAAATTGATTGGGACTCAAATTTCCACTTAATTTCAGAACTATCCATATAAGTTTAACTACGACTGTGGCAAAATTACAACTGAAAGCTTTGTGTAATCATACATGCACAGGCAAGTATAATAAGGAAGTACCAAAGCATAATGCCAGAAGTTGTTGCATCGCTATCATTTATACTGAAGATTTTCAGCTGAAATCAGTGTGTTATAAATATTATACGCATACACTGCACGTGATTTTATCAAAAGATAATTCTATATTAACTTTAACAGAATCATTTTAATTGGTAAATTAATCAAATGAGTTTTAATTTTCTTAACTGAGTGAAAATTGTTTACTTCAGGAATTGAACCAGAGACCCTTGACGTATACTGCCAATGCTCTGCTAACTGAGCTATCCTGGTCAAATTTGTGGACACAATTCACTCAGGTAACTATTATTATATACTCATACGAGTAGTATCTGTTATTCATACGAGTAGTATGAAAAATAATTAAAGTATTATTATGTATGGTTTTATGATAATGATAAGCATAGATTGACATTCACTGGGTGAATTGTGTCCGTCAGATTTATACAGAATAGATCAGTTGACAGAGCATTGGCAGCTTGCGCTAAAGGTCCGTAGTTCGAATTCTGACCTAAACACTTATTCACTCAGTTGGAAAAATTACAACAAAAGATAATTTTGCTTGAACATCAGCGTTATTGGTCAGAAATATCGGCAATCTGTACAGTTTTACATATGTGCTGATGCCTTTGGATGTTAAAGTGAGTAAAAGCTCTTAAAGAGAGTGCAAAAATACTCAAGTACAAGAAAGTTTCAATAAGCTATACTACAAAATGCGGGAAATAATTTTTTTTTTCTTTTCATCTGCCTCACCACTGCAACAGAAAATAGTCCTTGTGTGTCAGTTATAAATAAAATTAATGCTGTGCAATTTTCAGCATGTAAGGGGAATATGTATAAATATTTTTAAAAGGGAATATTCTTCAAATATTGAAAAGAACACAATCTGTTACAGTTGTAAGGCATCTGAAGGAAATTGAATTTTTAACTTTAATTTAGAAGAAATTCACTATACTATATGTGGCTATTTATACATATTATACAATATTTGTTCATAAATTGTAAGCATACGATTTTAGGACTCGGAACCAATTGTAATAGAAAGATGTTATGCTGTAATTAAAATTTCAGACAATACTGTTTCTTTTAAATTGTTAGAGATTCGTCAAGAAATCGTCACAAAATTATCAGTGTTAATGAAAATTTCGTTACAAATGACACATATTTCACAAATTGATCACAATGTGAATTCAAAACATTCTCGCTTTCGTCCCAAGTACGTCACAAAGTTATTGCCTAAATAGTCACAAATGGCACATTTTTCACAAATTTGTCACACCGTGACTTCACAAAGTGGGTCTAAAAAACACAAACGGGCTCTAAAACGGCCATAACGACTTCACATTCCAGTCAATATAACTTCACATAGACGTCATGTGAGGTCACATCGACGGTCACGAAGTCACAGTGTGACTGCAAAACGACATCGACGTGACGTCACCATGCCTTACGGGTAGTGACACCGACGTAAAATAGAGCCTATGTTAGAGCAAGGGCTATAACTATCAATTTACAACCATTATTTTTGAAATCGGTTTGATACTTGCTGAGATTACATAGAAATCGTCATTTAGAAAATTTTTTAGAACGCTTTTCGCGCATCATCACCCCTTTTAAATTTCGAATTTTTTAAGAAATGTTCTTAGAGATCATTTGTATCAAATAAGAAACTACCATGCCAAATTTCATGTATCTAGGCCCTTCAGTAACACGAAAATCTAATTTTTAGAACGTTTTTTACTCATGCACCTCCTTTGGGATAGTGACCCCGACATAAAATATAGCCTATGTTGGAACAGGGACTAACACCATCATTTTGATACCAGTACTTTTGAAATTGGTTCAGTAGCTCCAGATATTACCTCCTACAAATAAACAAACAAACAAACAAACTTTACTTCTTTATAATATTAGTACAGATTGACTAGCTGACATACCCGGCTTTTCCGCCTCCATCGAAAAATCGTACGAAACACGAAAAAAAAAATTAAAAGTTATAGTGTGTTTCTTTTTCTATTTTGGTGACTGTGCATTATTCACTATAGTAGAAATCTGTGTTCTTATGTTCAATATTCCTTAATTTCCGATTTTCCATTTTAATATCCCGCGCTCCTGTAAATTTTGATAAATTTTCTTTTATCAAAAGGGTATGCTATACTTCGTAACATACGCTACTTTTTTATTGTAATTAAAACTTGAGTAATTCACGAGCTGAAAATATAATCATGGTAGGGCAAATTTATTTACTGTGTTTCAATATTTGATAACTGAGTAGAAAAAAAAATCGGTAAAAGAGATTAAAAAGAAATTCATTTTTTTTTAATTTTCTGATAAGAAATTTAAAAAATACGGATGTATTCGACAGTTTAAAATTGAAAAAGGGTGTAATATCTGACTCATAATGAGCAATAAGACGTTACAGGTGAAGTCATATTTTTGTAGGGCTATCGGTTGTTTCAATTTCTGGAAAAAACAAAAACGCCATTTTGAAAATCATTAATACATATGAGTATCATCAATGTCCTGCTTTTTCCAATTTACAAAAATAATTGCTATATTGCGTAAAATTGTTTCTTTCACATAAGAACAGTTAATTATATTAATGAACAAAAAACACATTTTTCGTACACCAAGTATCACATTTCAAGTCATTTAAAACCTGAAAACATTATATACAACTATAGTTTTTAAAAAATCCTACAAGATTAGTAAATTTTAAATTATAAAATTAATTTAAATCCGAAATGTCCATTGCCTAATGACCCTTTCAAAGAATTCATGTATTAATTTTCTAAAGTCTGAAAGAGTAATAGCTAAAAAAATATTCACCATTAGCTAAAAATGTTTTTTATATATAAAAACCTTTATGTTTTACAAATGATAATGCATAAAATGCTAGACAAATGTTTAAAAAAGATTACTCACTTGATAATAATGCACCTATTATGGTAACCATATTTTTTTTAAGATTACAAAAGTGTACAATTTCTCCTTTCATATCGAACATAATAAATATTATAAGCCTTAAATCCTTTTACGTAAAACGTTAAGAACTTATCATCTGTTAAGTGGATTTTTTTTATTTTATTTAATATATAATATATTTTTCATTATGTAAAATAAAAAGTTTTTTTTTAACTTTGAAAAAACGTTTTAGAAAAATTAACTATGACACTTTTATGACATAATAAAAAGATTATCGCTACATTAGATTAAAATTATATAACTAAATTTTAAATTTGTAAAAAAAAACTTATGAATTAATTCGAAAAAGAAGAATATTTTTTGTTTACTGCTATTATTCTATTGCAAATGTAAAGGAATAATTCTGTTAACGAAAGGCAACAAATAAATTATATTTAAAAAGCATAATTTTTTGCATGACTATTTTGAACTTACATTTAAAATAAAGAAATATTCGGAAAATAACTTCCGTTAGTGTGATAAAAGAATAAAATTTAGATTTAAAATTTCATATTGATATATACCCAATATTAATGAAATATACAATAAACTCTCCCAAGTTATTGACAATCAGATAAGTAATCTTTATTTTTATAAACCCCAGAAACCAACAATTTTTTACGTATTTAAAGAAGCGTTTATAAAAACAAAATTTCTTTTACCGCCACTGATTTTTGGAAACATTTTTAAGTATTTCAAAAATATATATTCTAAAAACACACTCAAAATATATATTAAACATTTAATTGCTAAAAAGGACGTCAAACGTTAATAAAATACATTAAAAGATCTTAATAATTTGACATGTTTCGATTGAATTTACTCAATCATCATCAGAAAAACAAATAAACACAAAGATGGAAAATGACAATAAACTATAAACCATCTTTGTGTTTATTTGTTTTTCTGATGATGATTGAGTAAATTCAATCGAAACATGTCAAATTATTAAGATTTTTTAATGTATTTTATTAACGTTTGACGTCCTTTTTAGCAATTAAATGTTTAATATATATTTTGAGTGTGTTTTTAGAATATATATTTTTGAAATATTTTTAATGGACGTATAAGAGAACTTCTGCTTATAATTTAATACATTTTTAAGTAGTTTTCATATAGCATTTATTGCTTTTTTTTTAATTTGGCTATAAAATATAAAATAACACTGTTGATAAGAAGTAGTACAGTTTCTAGAATTTGAAAGACAATCTAAATTTTTACTTTAATTTTTTTAAAATACATTTTGCATTAATATGCAAGCGAAAATGTTCAAAAACCTTATATTGAAATTTGTCTAATATATTTTATCGATAGGATGAATTTGAAGATTTAAATCAAAATCAAGTAGAAACAATAAAATATATTGTTAAAAGGTAATAAACAATTAAATTTAAAAGATCAAAAAACCCGACTGCGTAAAAAGCGAACTAATTAATTATTTCTCATCAATGTGAAACAAATTTTTTTTCAATTCCTACTATTAGCTCACACTCTCTCTATATATATCTTGTTCACATTTTCAATCGTTAATAAAATACTTATTATTCACCCAATCAAGCTCAAATACATTTTTTTAAACTTGTAGTGGATGACACTTGATGTTAATCCAGTTTTTTTCAAATTTTAATTCATTAATTAAATTAAATTAATCAATTTTCAATAATCGAGAGAGCCCACTTCTTGATCAAGATACTTTAAGACCGAGAGAGCCCTCTTCTTGATCAAGGCATTTTAAGCGCCACTCAAAAGGAAAGAAGAATGGGAGAAAAAAATTCTCGGTACTTTTCGGTTAGCCGGGCGCCAGTGTTATATTTACATTCATATATACATATATATGCACATATATGTACATATATATATGTACACACATACATAAATATATACATACATATGTGTATATATATATGTACATATATGTGCGTATATAACACTGAACTAGCTAAAACTGTTTTTAGCTCGAAACGCGTCCTGTGTATTGTTTTATTTTATGGTGATTTTTTACAAAGTTTTATTATTTTAATTACTTCAAATCGCCAGTTTTCGGTGCTGTTTCGCTATATTTTAATTCTATGCCGAACCATCTCTCTAAATCCCCGAAATAATTGTCACTTTTCTTCATAACTCAACGGGGAGCTAATCTCCTATTCTGCCGCATTGAATGAAGCGGCCCGACCATGTCACAGAATTTCGGAAGAAGAATTATGACAAAACACAGGTTTCCAATAGGGTAGCATAGTTCAGGTAATTTACATTTTGATTTTCTTATTAAAGTATGATGCTGAAATTTTTAGCGCATCATATTTTTATTTAAATAACTACTTATTTGATGGGTTTACAACCATAGTAGACCAAATCCATTAAAAAAAATTAAATAGTCCATTTCGAAGGTGCATAAAATCTGTTTTATCCACTCCCACAGTGAACCAAATCTGTTTTCACATACTTTCTTAGATATGTCATCTTTTTACAGACTTGGTTCACTGTGAGAGTGTATAAAACAGATTTTATGCACCTTCTAAATGGGCTATCTCATTTTTTTTTTTCAAAATGGGCTTGGTCTACTATGGTTGAGAGCCCCTCATTTAATTTCACCACAAATATTTAATTTTATCTTATAGAAAAATTAGTAACCAGTGTTATGCAAACCTATGGAAAGGAACTCAAATTCATCTTCTGAAAATTGAGTTGCTTGAATTCAACATTTACAAAATGAATCAGTTCAAATACATTTCTAAAAAAGAACGAACGCGGTAGAAAACACAAACTAATGTATTAAAGAATTATGTAAAATTTTCATTGTTTCCTTTTTTAGCTCACAGGCTATCACTGACTGAGAGCTAATGTTGCCCCAGAAAGTTGCTCTGTGATAGCCATTTTTGGACGCTTTTTCAATTCCTACTATTATATAAAAACATGGAAACATTCAAATGCTTCATTTAAAACACATTACTAAATAGGTGTGATAAAATATATACAAATGTTTTTTAAAATTAAAAACACTAGATGTTAAAATGATAAAAAGCTACTCCGAGCGCTTTCGGCTAACCTTAAGCCATTGTCAAGGAGAAGAGGATTGACTGATAAAAACACTCGACGCTCGATGTTTACTGCTACAGATTGACCGGAAACTCACTTCAGGAAGCCCGCAGGTAGTCGTATCCATTAAACTGAAGGAGGGGGAAGGTAGAGAAAGCTCACTCCTCCGAGAGACCGAACTTTCCATTAATATTAAGTAAATTAAACCAGATACGCGGAATTTGGTATGATAATACGTCATTACAACAATTTTCTGCTTGGGTTAAAATTTCCAAAGACTCTAAAATAGCACAACTATTAAAATCAGAAGCCTGGATAATGACTTTTGCTCGATTGAAAAGGATATCAATATCTTTAGTTTGAAACAACATTGAGAGGGCGGTAGCCGGTCTATTTTTATTAATATCCTGCATATGCTCTTTAACTCTTGTTTGGAATTTTTTTGTGATCATACCAATGTAATTGAATATCTTATTTGTTTCTTTACTTCTGCATGGGATGATATAAACTCCTGACTTACTTTCCATACTAATAGGATCAACTCATTTTTGCACAAGATTAATTAATTTGGTGTTATCTCTAGCTATTAACGTTATACTATATTTCCTTAGGATGTATTTTAATTTTTCATATAAACGAGGAATGTAATCAACTGCCATAAATTTAACTTCATTTTTACTAATACACTCTATTTTAGCTGGTTCTGCGTGCTTAAACTTATAAATCAACTTATCAATAAATTTAGTGGAAAAACCATTACTATTAGCAATTGACTTAATTTTATCCAGTTCTTCTTGCAGGTGAGTATCAGAGCAAACTTCAAATGCACGTCTAATATAAAACCGGTAAGCTGAAGCTTTATAATGAAATGGAGAGTGGCTATTATAAGGAATTGTATTGTTTGAGCGACAAGATTTTCTGTAAACTGTCCTATCAATGCAATGAGTTAGTTCATTCCTAGTGAGGGAAACATCCAAAAACGGTAACGTTCTATTTATTTCTAATTCCAAAGTGAATTTTATCTTATTGTCACTATTGTTGGCATGTTCAAGAAAATTCATAAGTGCTGGAAGGCCATGATCCCATATAATTAATATGTCGTCCACAAATCTGACCCATAAACTTGGTTTAAAAACGGAATTTGAAATAATCTTGGTCTCCAAAGGTCTAAGTTTTAACTCGGCCAACAAACTAGAAATTGGTGACCCCATGGGGGCCCCCTCTGTTTGTTTGTAATAAATATTGTTAAACACAAACACATTATTATTGGTAATCAGGTTTAAACCAGATATAACGGTATTTTTCATATTGTCACTAAATCTCTGATTGTTATTGATCGAATTTATAATATAGTCCTGCACTTCTTGTACATCTATAGAAGGATAAAGTGATATTATGTCAAGGCTGGCTAAGATGCTATTGTCATTAAGCTTTATATCTTTAATTATTTGAATAAGTTCAAATGTAGACTTAATAACATATTCTGAAGGGGGGAGGATAGAAGTTAAAAAAGGTACATATGCTTTCTCTAGAAAATATGTTGGAGCGGTGCATTTCGAAACTATTGGCCTGATTGGGAAGTCCGCCTTATGATCTTTCAATCTACCATAAATACGAGGTGTTACAGATGTTTTGTTTAGCTTTAAGTTCTTTTTTAAATAATCGGGCCATGTTCCATGTTTAACCAAATCTTGCACTTTTCTATCAATAGAGGAATTAGGATCTTTCTTTTGAATAACGCAATTTAAATCCTTTATACAAATCCTTTATATTCAATCGAGCAAAAGTCATTATCCAGGCTTCTGATTTTAATAGTTGTGCTATTTTAGAGTCTTTGGAAATTTTAACCCAAGCAGAAAATTGTTGTAATGACGTATTATCATACCAAATTCCGCGTATCTGGTTTAATTTACTTAATATTAATGGAAAGTTCGGTCTCTCGGAGGAGTGAGCTTTCTCTACCTTCCCCCTCCTTCAGTTTAATGGATACGACCACCTGCGGGCTTCCTGAAGTGAGTTTCCGGTCAATCTGTAGCAGTAAACATCGAGCGTCGAGTGTTTTTATCAGTCAATCCTCTTCTCCTTGACAATGGCTTAAGGTTAGCCGAAAGCGCTCGGAGTAGCTTTTTATCATTTTAACATCTAGTGTTTTTAATTTTAAAAAACATTTGTATATATTTTATCACACCTATTTAGTAATGTGTTTTAAATGAAGCATTTGAATGTTTCCATGTTTTTATATAATAAACAAAGGTGAATCTGGCGTTCAAGATTGGACTATTTTATTAAGTCAATTTATTAATGTTAATTTTCGATCCTACTATTAGTTCACACTCTCCCTATATTTATTTATTTATTTATTTATATACAAGGTGACAATTATTTAACTATATGAAATAAAACGTAAATTATTCAAAAACTACTGAGTGCAGAAATTTTATTCAACATGTAAACGTCACTACAGATATTCGGATTTAGGTTATCACATGTTCGACATGGCTGCCATCATTGGCTATGATGTGGCGCAGACGAATAGCAAAATTCTGCATGACCCGCTGAAGTGTTGGAACATCGATGCTGTCGATGACCTCCCGAATGGCAGTTTTCAGATGAGCAATGTCTTTGGGGTTATTTCTGTACACATTGTCTTTAATGTAGCCCCACAAAAATGGGTCACATGCGTTAAGATCCGGAGAATAAGGCGGCCAAGCGAGTCCCATTCCAGTGGCTTCTGGGTAGCCCAGATCCAGAATGCGGTCCCCAAAGTGCTCCTCCAGGACATCAAAAACTTTCTTTGTCCGATGGGGCCGAGCTCCGTCTAGCGTGAACCACATCTTGTCGAAATCAGCGTCACTTTGGAGAAGGGGGATGAAAACATTTTCCAAAATATTCACGTACCGTTCAGTAGTCACAGTGCCGTCAACGAATATCGGACCAATTATTCCGTGACTGGACATTGCACACCACACTGTCACCCGTTGAGGGTGGAGAGACTTCTCGATTGCGAAATGCGGATTATCAGTCCCCCAAACACCCCTAATGCACCAAAATAGCCGACGACAATAAGTTGTGTGCGCATGCGCATACTAATTCCCATCATGCCCTGCAGCCAACCACAAAGTTTGAACTTCATCGCGCAAACCGTTGAGAAGCTATGACGGTTTAATTTCATATAGTTAAATAATTGTCACCCTGTATCTTGTTCAAATTTTCAATCGTTAATAAAATACTTATTATTCATCCTATCAAGTTGAAATAATTTTTTTAACTTGTACTGGATAACAATTGATGTTAATACAGTTTTTTCAAATATTAATTCATTAATTAAATTTTAAATAATTAATTTTAGTTTTACATGGGAGACAAAATGACGGCCATTAGTTATTTAATGCATCTTCATATCTATAAGGGGCGTTACCATAGGGGGACCCTGTTCTGTCGCCAAATACCGCCAAGTTTGACACTAACTTGGCGATATATCGCCAAATTTGGCGACCGAAAGGAATCGCCGAAAGTGACGCCAACTTGGCGATATCTCTAATATATCGCCAAATTCCCATAGACTTCCATTGTAAACCTACTTGCTTATAGAAAATCAAAAAATTGAGATATTTTAATGCAACAAAAACTAATAGTAGCTTAAGGGATTATATTAAATTTTTCCTTGATGACCTAAGTAGGAACTGACTTTGAAAACAAAATTTTTATATTATTTCTTCTTTTGTATCATCTGAAAGGGTATTAAATAATGGATAAATTTCAATCAAACTTCATAAATATGTTTTTAACTGTGTCTGGTCCCAGTTGAAAATGGGATATTCTCAAGGAAGGGGGCACTGTGATGGGGATTTTTGTGCGACTTTCTCAATTTTTTGCAGTTTAAATAAAATTTTATATTTAGATGTAATGTCATTGGCCGAGGTTTCTATGAAATTTGGGGTGAAAATCGGTCTGAAGGTGACGGTTTAATAACGAATTTAGGAGTGTATAAAGTTATGGATAGAACTGAAAAAAACTTCATGTACATGTTTTTCACTATGGACGTCAGCTCACAGTTGAAAATAGGAATATTGCGCCGAACAGGGGCGCTACAATAGCGATTTTTGGAATTTTCCTCAGTTTAAGTGAAGAATTTATGAATATTTAATTTTATATTTAGATAACATCTCACGTAAGCTTATTCAAAAAATGAGAAAAATTTTATAAGTATTGCTCACAAATCTGTAGAAAAGGTGTTGAAATAACCAAGAGTGATTAAAAATATGCCACTAATACTAAGAATAGTTCAGACTTTATTACTTACGCGCATTAAAAATGAGATGCTGTCGTACAGAAAGTGGACCTGTGAGATAGAGCTCCCTCCCAGATAGCATGCACATTAGCAGCAAGTTTGACGTTTTTCTTATATTATTGATAGAAATAGAGCAGAGTTATGAAAACGCAGGCTTTAAGGTCTTAGGTGTGGCGTCAAGTATAAAGCACATTGATCAAACAGTTCAATTTAAAAATAAAAACATTGTTTTAATTGATATTTATTTATTTATTTATTTTTGCCTTTAACCCCATTCGAGTCTATGATTTTTAACCCTTTCGGGACTGCATCTCTTAGACAAATTTTATTCGGTTGCCACTGCTTTTTTTAAACACTATACTTAGCAAATACCAAAAAAGACTCGAACTTAATAGTGCAAATATTACCTTTAATTGTTAATGATGATAAAAACGATGTATGAGCCTTCTGACGGTGTGTATGCATCAATAGATCCGAAGGGGTTAAACTTATATATAAGTTTAACCTCTTCAGGTCTATTACACTATAATGTAACAGTTGTAAACAGATAGTGTGGCATGACAAGATTACTACTTTGCAATATGTTTGCAGTATTTTTGACAAGACAAAGCTAAATTTTCTACTAGCTTGCAAAAAAATTGCAGTACTTTAGTCATGACAAAATTAAGTTTTCTACTTATTTGACGTTAACTTGCAATAAATTTTATACAGCAAGAATTTAACTTGCACGACAAGTTAGCTGCAAGTTCAAAGTGTGGTGACATCAGCGTTTGCGTTATCTTGCTGCAGTCTTGTTATGAACTTTCAGTCTTGTCATGCTGAACTTGCTGCAACTTTGTAGGCTGGCAAAGCAAGAATGCTGCAAGTTTTCTGCAAACTAAAATTGCTATGTGGACTTCTATTATAGAGCCCAGTGAAGATTAATGGTGGTTAATGTAGCATAAAGAAATCAAAACAAAATAGTATAATAATTAGAAAAATGTCAATAATTTATTTTTGTTAATTTAAACTAAAAAGAATTTATCAATGATTTTTAAACAAAACGGAAGACTCGGGTCTAAAAATTTGAAATGATTTTGGTAAACACATCTGTATAATTCCAAACAAACTGAGTACAACGTTTTCTCACTTTAAAAATATAAAGTAAACAAAACAAATCAATATTCAACATTAAAAAACTTACTAAACATACCCAGATATATATATTCTTTGAAGCCGTCAGATCCATGCACAGTTCTTTAAAGACATTTCACGTTTACTTTAACTTAAACATATAAATTTAAAAAGAAAACATTCAATATGGATTTTTTCTTTCTCACCATATTCCAAAAATATGAAAAAAATAGTAAAATATATTTTTCTTAAATCGAATTCTTTAGCTATTTCAATTCCAATACTACTGAAAAAATGTTTACTTAAGAAATTTTCCTATAGCTAGAGTACTAAAATTATTATATCTCTTATATTTTAAAATAAGATATTTTTTTTAATTTTTGCTATAAGATTTTTAAAGTTGTTGGCTCTTTCCATATACGGTGTGTGCGGTTCCATACCGGTACCAGCGCGTCCAGATGTTGGACGCGGGAAAACATCAATAACTTATGGACTTCGAAAATGATTTTCTTATCCGATATGATGGCGATAATGACTAAACTCTTCGTACATTATGGACGGACGAGGTACATTTCACCTTAGTTGGCAAGGTCAACACCAAAAATTGTGTGCACTTAGCAAAAACAAATCCGCACTGTGTGCATTGCAGGCACAATTGTTCGAGGCCATACATCTTTGAGGAAGCAACACCAACGGGGTTTGTAACGTGCTCTGTGACAGGCTCTCGCTATACAGCCATGCAGAAAAATTATTTTATACCAGAATTGCTGCAGCGAAATTCAGTGTATGACATCGTGTGGAAGTAAGAAGGCGCACCTCCACATAAATCGTTCGCGGGGTCCTGGAGCAACATTTGGCGACCGCGTCATCTCACGCCAATTTTCCATTTCCACGGCGTCTGTGATCTCCCGGCAGAACTCCTATGGGTTTCCGATCCTGGGGATATCCAGGGTACATGTGCAATCCGCAAAATTTACCGGATTCGAAAGACTCCATCAAACGTGAGAAATCCCTTATGCCATGTTACGCTCGGCTATATTGTCCACAGTCTCCTGCATGTAATGCGTAATTGCCTGTGATGGCACCGATGTGGAAAATGTCTAATCAAAATAAAAGTTTCCTTTTCACCTACGTTGTAATCAATGATTGGTGTCTCCCTTTGTCATATGCAAATTTCCTCCGTGCGCCTCGATCGTGTTTTTTTTTTCTTTTGGCTTTTCGCATAGTTTTTTTTTGTATGCGCATAATGCGTCCGTTTTTAGTGAAACACGTATCATTCCAACGCTTTTTAGAATTTTCGCATGAGCTGATATTTTGCGACGGGTAAAAATGGGCATTGCATTTCGAAAATTTCGAGTTTCTGTACCTATAACCATATCCGCGAGCGCACTTTGTTTCCGTTCACAAAATCCCGAGCTCATATCTATGAATAACTATATCTGAAATCTCATCTCGATTGGTTGAACGTACCGACCGCTAGAGGCCCATATATCCGCAAAGTTTTTTTTATGACTACCTTGTATTTTAAATATTGAACCTATCTTAAATTTCTTCGAAATTTTTCATATTTAATTTTACTATATTTCTTCTTAAATGTTATCATTCTTTTTCACCTTTTGTAAAATCTGATTGATTTTTCTACACATGAGTCTGTTATTTCACCTTGGTATCGAGCCAGTATACTTCCCTTCGAATCATAACGTTCTATTTTCTCTCCTTGGATTAAATGGTATTTTCCTAACACATCTTGGACTTCTATTCACGCCGAAACCTTGCCGTTTTACCACATATGAGCCTCTGCGATGCTTTTTGAATCCATCTATAAACGAGTTTTTAAATGCAACTACACCAGCTTAGACTTTAACTTTTTCTGTTTTGTTCCAGACTTGTAATGAAATTAAGACATCAGTGAAGACGTGATCTGCTAAAATATTTATAAAAGTTCTTCCTTAATTTAATAGTGGGATGCCGTGTATTACAGTTGAACCGGACTGATGAATAATCAAAGGGAATGAGAGCCCTTTATATTTATGGAAAGAACTGGTACATAATGTTTTCCCCTGGTAAATGATGAAAGATTACGCGTGTCTACGAGAAACACATTGAATTAAAATTTTCTATGCTTTTTGCTCTCCTCGATGACTGCTAAATGGTGTTCTTGCTTGCGATCTTATTAGGAATAAAAACGTATTGTTTCATATGCATATTTTAGTTATATTGCAACTTTAAAACCACATAGTCGTTAATAAATTCTAGTAGATTTTGTAGTAAAGCCTAGATATGCTACCTATATACCGGGTGTCCCAAAAATGACTGATAGATTTTTAAATTCCATAACTTGCAAATGGTGACAGATATTAAAAAAATTCTTACAGGAGTGTTATGTAAGATGTCAAGTGTTTTTATGCTGCGATTATCAGTTTTAGTTACAAATAGCACCGATAGATGGCGCGGCAAGTAATAACCGCTAAATCCAGGCTCAATTTTTCGGCCTCTCTCTTCTTCCATGCGAAAAAAGGAGATTAAAATGTATTGAATATATCCCGCAATGCCAAAAATCGGTTCTGGACTGAGCACCTATTGCTCTCAGCGCCACCTATTGTTCTAAATTCGAACTAAAATCAAGAATCACAGCACAAAAACTCCTGACATCATGCATAACACCCCAGTGAGAATTTTTTAAATATCTGTCACCGTTTGGAAGTTATTGAATTTTAAAATCCATCAGTCATTTTTGGGACACCCGGTATATACTATACGTCTATATGTACGCAGGTGTGTATTGCATTTAATACATGAATAATTTATAAATAGGCAAAATGTTTAAGCTTAAAATTTCAAAAACAAGGCAGCCAATAAATATATTATCTAATAATCATGATAAATAACATTAAACTGCTGAGCCTTAAAGATATTTTATTACAAATTTCAAACACATTTTGATTGCCTCTTACTGTTAACTTTTAAATGTTGTTTAGTTGTGATTGTTGTGATTAGTACAGTTGGAAGTACATATTTGATTAACGTAATTTAATTTCTCCATATTTATTACTTTGATGTTTATATGTATCACACACACACACACACACACACACACATATATATATACGTATATGCATAATAATTTTTGATTTTTTCATGTATTATGGACCACTTGATTTTTTGAATTTGTAGGAATTTGTATAGTATATATAAATTTCAAGTATAACTAATAAAAATTATTGCATAACAGACGCTAAAAATGCAACAAAATGTATATCATCAATGATGATGATGATATATACATATACATATATATATATATATACACTGCTCAAAACAATTAAAGAATACTTGAAGTTTTATATAAAATAAAGATATAAACGAAATTTTTTTGCCGAAAATAGAAGAAGAGAATCACAAATGCAAATTTTTCTGGTTTTCAAACTGTGGAGTATGCAAATTTTGAGTTCGACGTCAAAAACGTCGCTTCAGCGGCAACGAATGAAATTTGACTTTCAACTGGATAAAAGAGAATGAAGACAAGGATGATCGGCATTCAGTGATTGCTTTGTTTCGATGAGTACGATGTCTCAGCGAAGTCATTTGACAGATTCAGAAGCTTTGAGAATTGTTGGTAGGTTAGAAGGGGGCCAAACTCAAGCCGAAGTAGCGCAAGCCATTGGAGTGTCACAAAGTGTCATTTCCAGGATCTGGAACCGTTTTTTGGAGAGTGGATGTGCAGGCCGAAGACCAGGGCAAGGTCGTAGACGGGCAACAACGCCCAATGAAGATCGGTATTTAGCGTTAACAGCTCGGAGACACCGAACCATGAAAGCTACTCTTCTCCAACAACACCTTCGCTCGGCTACAGGCACCACGATTTCAACTCAGACTGTCCGAAACCGGCTCCATGCTGTAGGTCTGTATGCTCGCCGACCGATGGTATGTGTTAGATTAACATCAAGGCATCGTCCCGACCGCAGGGAGTGGGCAACCGAGCATGTCAACTGGAGGAGAAATGAATGGAGCAATATTCTGTTTTCTGACGAGTCCCGTTTTTCTGTGCATCCGGCTAATAGGCGTATTTTCATCTGAAGGGACCGTGGCAGTAGGAATAATCCTGCGTTCGTGCACGAAAGTGTCAGATTTGGCGGTGGAGGAGTGTTGGTGTATGGTGGCATCTCCATTGACGGGCGCACTGACCTC
This sequence comes from Maratus speciosus, assembly GCA_963932465.1. Classification (NCBI taxonomy): domain Eukaryota; kingdom Metazoa; phylum Arthropoda; class Arachnida; order Araneae; family Salticidae; genus Maratus; species Maratus speciosus. Next base: position 284,174,090 of record OZ010788.1, read on the forward strand.
TACATCATTCGAGATGGAGCTCTGACTGGTCGCCGATATAGGGATGAGATCCTCAGACCTATTGTAGTCCCTTACACTGCAGCAATCGGAGATAACTTCATTTTAATGGACGATAACTGCAGGCCACATCGTGCAAACCTGGTGGAGGATTTCCTTTTCGAGGAAGGAATCGTTCGAATGGAATGGCCAGCGTGTTCTCCAGACATGAATCCTATCGAGCACGTTTGGGACGCTCTAGGAAGACGAGTTTTTTTGGCCGCCAACAACCCCCACAAACTCTCCAAGAACTGGAAAGAGCTCTTCTGGAAGAGTGGGCAGAATACCCCAACTCGTCATTAATAGCCTCATTGAGTCCATGCCTCAAAGGTGTTCAACGTTGCTGGCCGCTCGTGGAAACCATACCCCCTACTGAAAATGATTTTCTTTGAAGAAAACAACTTTTCTTATTCTTTTTTTCTCATATGCACAAATTGTGTTTTTTTCCTTTAGTACACAAATGCGCAATAAAATGCATTTTTTTCTGCCAAACATGTGTAATTTATTCTCATATAACCTACTATGTCTGTCGACCATGTATCAATCAGCTAAACAGTTTACCAGATACAAAATCCACCTAAAACTGCAATATCCTTTAATTGTTTTGAGCAGTGTATATATATATATATATATATATATATATATATATATACATATATATATATATTTAATAATGTAACTTTTAAGCCAAGTAACTATAATTTAAAATGAAACATAAAGAAGTTACTTATCATAAAATCGTAAGATTGTTTTTTTTTAATAAGAGAATTTGGAATTAAGGGAGACCGGGGCTAGTAGGCGCAGTTTTCAGTTATTGAATTTTATTAAGTTTTTGTTTACGTTTTTTATGAAACTTTAACTGTACTTTTAAAAAACAGGCATTGCACTATAAATACCCGGAGTTTTGAGTTTGTAGCTTTTGTAGTTTATGTTTAGCGGAAGCCTAAAGCAAAAGGAAAACTGTGCGCAAACCTACCCCATCACGGGGCAAGTTGCCTACACCTATGGCGTAAGCTGGCACACGATGTATAAAAATTTAAATGACTAGGGGGCTCGGCCCCCTACGAGCTACGCTCGCCAACCCCCGTCCAGACACCGCAGACTCTAAATGCACGCTAATGTGATCGGCTTTAAAAAGATTTCGAAAGTTTGAATTATAATTTAAAAAACAGTGGCGATCTCCCTATAAACGGATTTCTATTCATTTCTCTTTGATTGGGGAAATTTTAACGCCAAATCCGCTGCGGAACTACTTGATTATCCCGTCGACTAATTTCGCCAAATTATATAAATAGCCAAACCACTCGCCAAGTTATACAAATTGACATAATTTTTATTTTAAATAACGAAAGAACAAATAAATTAGTACAACATTAATAAAAATACGAATAAAATGTCGAAATAAAAATAACTTGATGACGTAGACACGTGTAACAACATTTCAAAATAAGCTAATATAAAAGGAATTAAGTAAACATAATCTTTGTCTCCCGGTATTTTTTAACAAAGCGAAAAGAAAGTTCTTTTAAATGAGACATTTTAAATTAATCGTTTTTAATCTGACATAATTTTTACCAAACTATTCTTTCTCTTTTTAATATTCACGTGAAAATACTTGTGAAAAATAGTTGAAAAGTATCCTCTCAAAATATCAGATAAATGTCTAGCGCAATTTGTAAATTTAAACCGTTTTGCAATATTATTTTGTGTTCATTTTATGTAATAACTGTAATGTGACGTAAATATGACGTAATTTCTCCTATTTAAGACTTCTAACGCATGTTAATAAATTTATTATTTTACAAATTCCTTTCTCTCTTAAAATTCACGTGTAATTATAGTTTTTATGACGTAATTTTTAATAAGTTCCTGCTTTTTGTACATAATTATTTAATTCTAATTCCAAATGTTTTTTTCTGTTTATAATAGTCACGTGTAAATAAATTTTTAATTTGTTACACGTATAAATATTTTTTTTTTTTTTAAAGCAAACATTATTGTTTCCGCTGTTTATACAGTTGGCAACAGTTCAAATTAATATCACTTTCTAAAATCTGTAAAAAATATCTCTCGAAATGCTGAAAATTTGAATTTAAAATAGATATAAAACCTCGAAAAATGAGTCAAATTAAAAAAATAAATCAATTCTGCACACCGGGAAATTATAACGTATAAAATGAACTAAAAATTATTAAATTCCGATGAATAGTTTTTGCTACTATAAAACTTTTTTAGTGGAACGATTTTGTCCAACTTTAGCATTAAATATCTCTTAAAATAATTCTTCGATTTGAAAACTGTCTGCATCAGCGTGTTTATCAAACATTTCTGTATAACACTACTCATTTTCATATTTCTGTATGCATTATTTTTCTTAATATTAACGAAGAAAGACCTCCGGTCACAAAAAATTCAAAACCGGCGGCGGCGGCGGCGGTGACAGCGGTAGTTACTTTTTTTTAGAATAGAGAGAAGAGAAACTCAAATAAGACACACGGTTAAGAGAAATAAATTTCATTATTATCAGTAAGTTTAAAAGGCGTTATCACCGTACATTGTAAATTCTAAATTATACAGGCATAAAAATAATGAATAGAACATTAACATTGAACAATATCTAGCCTATTAAAATAGAAATTAAAGCCTTTGTGCAGGAATATTAAAAGGCAGTAAACCAACGTTTAAAATGCACGAATAATGCGTGAAAAGCAGCAATGGAAACAGCTGTTTGCTGCTTTTTACGCATTATTTGTGCATTTTAAACGTTGGTTTACTGCTTTTTAATATCTAGCCTACTCGATATCATCATCAGAGTTGCAGTTGTCACAAATAAAATTTCGAGTGTTTCCGTTTGGGCAAGCGTCGTGTGCCCAAAATCTTGCATTGCAACTACTTTTCTCGGTGTTTGCTGTTTTTCAAGCTACCAGCACACACCAGACACCGAGCCAACTTGCCCCGTGTTCGATGAGCCTACTAGCCCCATAATAAAATTCTTCACAAAAGGGACACGTAACCGTCTAAGCATAAATAATCCAAATAAATCATATATGGGGTTGGTACATTTAATCATACACTAAGAAAAACTGCACAAGTTAAATCACAATTATTAAGATAAGTATTAGAAATTAGAAAAAGAATGAAGCAACAAAAAATTACTTATGAGTGCAAAAAACAGAAAAGTTGTGATAAATGTCCACTGCACGTAGGTAACGTTTCAAAACTACAATGAGGATTGTAAAAAGCAAGCAGAAAGGCACTCTGTGACTGGTTGCGCAATCTATCCACAAACAGGAAATTTCTGAGGGCTGCGCCTACTTACTCCTGTAGCCAACTAGCCCCGTCTCCCCTACATATACGAATATTATTCATACTTTCATTTCCATCTATTTGTAATAAATTTAAAAAGCATTTATTTTCCTGTTCAAATTTTAAAGGAGTAAAAGATATATTTATGGTCGTGGGCTAGCTTAGAAATGCATTTTTACACATAAATTCGAGCTTTAAAAGAAAAATCCATGATGCGACAAATATGCTGCTTATAAAAAAATTGAAATGGTTTTCCTGGAGTCAACTATATAAAAAGAATTCGCTTTCAAAACTTTTTTTTATGTAACTGCAAAAAACTTTCCTAATGGAAGTACCAAACATATTTCTTCTTTTAAGAGGCATAAAATGGAAAAATAATGCAAAAATGACAGCTATTTATATAAATATTCCCTAAAAGATATTTTATTATTTTTCAAAAAAGTTTAATGCTGTTTATTAAATGCAACAACATTAAATCGCCGCTACCCTTAAAAAAATTATTTTTTATGTGTTATGAGGATCTTGCGTTAACTTTATAGGAAAAAAGTTTTCTCGATTGTAAAAGAAATTCTAATAGTGTATTTATTCGTATCTAATACACATGTATTTGTAATATGCATCCAGCTTTTAACGCGGTGAAAATGGAAAAAATGTGTATAATGCAGAATCTGTTAACCTGATTTATACCTCGCAGTTAACTAATCTGATGTATAATGCGCATGCGCAGCCTACTAATCTGATATAGTTCGTTTACACAAAAAAGGTGATCTCTACGGTCACAAAAAGGCGTCCCTACATTTAAAACACAAAAGAATTTTCTGCGACACTTCAATAATTTAAATTTTGTTTACATTTATTTTTCAATAAAAGTTAGTTAAAAGCCTTTTGTAGTTAATTTTTAAATGATGGTTTTATTTTTATTAAGAAATTACTTGTAAAATTTGTCCCTAACCAAACTAGACCCTCTTCGTTGACACTGAAAATAACTACAAACAAGAAAGAAAAAATCATGCATCAAGCATAGATTATGGAACACTTTCCAACACATTCAGAATAATGTAACAAAAGTGCATCGTTTAATATCTTAAAATATTAGGTCTACTTCAACCATATGGAAACGCATAACACATTTTAAAACCCAATTTTAGCTGTTCTTATCTACAATCGGAAAGATATCCGAATTGTTTGAGCAGCACTGTATATGATATATAGATTTGTATCTATTAACTCCTTTCATGCCAAAATTTATTTCAATTAAGAAATACATATACCTCAGTTGAAAATTCCCGTTTTCAGCAATTTCCGCTTATAAGGAGAATGATACATGAATTCTTTTGTGCATCCCAGTAAACGAGGTATAGAATTTATATACGAGTCACATCCAAAAAATTGGTTACATTTAAAAGCACAAACCAAATTTTAAAACGCACTTCCAACAACTATTGCTCAAAGACAGTGCTGTAACCGATTTCTTTTGTGTGTCCCTGTAAATGAACGACAAATGCTTTTGGTATTGTATATACTATACCAAACATGACTGGGTGAACCTAAATAACGTTTATTAATTGCATGAAAATCCGAGTGTATTTACGAAAGTTAGAGCGTGGACAAACGGACAGATAATCCAAATGCATAAACACTTTTCATTTTTATTTGAAAGTGCTAAATAGTATCATAGAAATCATTAGTTAGTTTTGGAGAAAGAAAGCATTTTGTTTTTAGATATAACTCTTTTCTCTATTGTAACATTAATGAATCTTTTGAAATTTGTTACTTTCATTTGGAGGTTGGAAAAGTTCTCTAGTCAAAACAAAACTGAAATGTTTCTGTAATGTATCGGAAAAAAGTTCCGTTAAAATACGCAAATAATAGTGGCGTCTCGATTGCCAGTAGCATTTCCGTATTTTTGTCCGTTTTTTTTTTACAGTGTGCGTACGCATTTTACACATCTAAATGTGTAAGAACAGAATATTACACAGGATTATGTGTAAGGAAATTCCACAGAAAAATGCGTAAGAACAGAATATTGCAAAGAAATATATGTACTTATGTGCACTCAATAATTATTTATACTTGAACACTTGGCTTCTGTAATAGTAGCTGAATGGTCAAGGTGCTACTTTGGAAAGTTGCAGTTTTTCAGTTTATATTCCATTTCGGTTTGCTTGTTTACTGTAGATTGGATTTAATGAAGAATTTTTACTCTTGATGTGATCTTTGAAAAGGTAATGACTTAAGCTGATTTAAAAAAAAAAAATCCGATAAAATACTGAAATAGAACTGGCGTCACAATTTCCGTATTTTAATTAAATTTTATTTTACTGTGTATTAATTTAGATTATGCAGGTTGTGTGCATGAATTGTACCGTCAATATTAGAACTTGAAAACAGTTCTAACAAAAATGCAGTAAATATAATTTCAGACGATCCTGTTTCTTGTAAATTAAAGGTACGTTTTTTTATAACCTTAAAACAAATCTGCTGGAAAGAGAAAGACACATCAAGCACATGCGTTTTTCCATGTTTTGCAACAATAAAATTTTAATTTCAAAATCCACATCACAAACTATAAGGTTATGTACTATGTACACAAAATCCATCGTTTTTTGTATATTACAAAAATATGTGTACTCATGTTCCATTTACGCTTTCAGCTGTGCATTTTAGTATAATCTGATAACTTTTTACACAATTAAGCAGATTAATGTGTTATCAAAATACACAGAACAATTTGTATTTTGACATTTTTATGTATATGCGATACATATGTATTAACTATTCAAGTGTATAGCACTATTTTTCTATATAGTAATCCAGCACATTGATGTATCTGTTTATGTTCAAAGTGCTTTTAAAAATATGTATACAATACTGAAAAAATACACATATTTTTCGTTCAATTGTAATACCGGTCAACAAATTTGAACTTTTGCTCTGTCCAAAAACAGAAATTAGTTGTTTTTTATGAGGTTTTTTTGTGCTGATTCCGAATCTAGTTTTAGATTTACTCCAGCACGTCAAGTTTGAGAGATATTTGCATACTTCAATTTATGCAAATTTAGTAAATTTTATAAAATTATTTGTAAATTTAAGGTATAAAGCAATATCAGACAGGGTTTTTTGTTCTTATGTTATGATTACTACCTATGTGACTGTGAAATATTGTACCTAATTTGCATATTTTTCATGTTTTTCTAATAATGTTTCCTGACACTCAAATATTCCTGCCGCACGTGTACTCTAATATGTTTCTAAACCAGTTTTTTGAACTGATTTCAAATCTTGTATCTGTTTTCTTCTATCACGTCTAGTTGTTGAAAAAAGTGAAATTTTAGTTTTTGGTCAAAGAAGCCAAAAATAGGTTTTTATGATACTTTGTATGATAAACTTCAACTAGTTAGGATAGATTCTACTATTTATTCTTTTTTTTCGATTATATAAATTTTTGCTTGTGTCTCTGATATGAATCTGACACTGTTCACCTTCTTGTCAATGAATTACACACCCCTAAAAAGCATCTTATATCAATCCTGTGTTAATGCCGTGCAAAAGTAGAAATTCATCTTACTCAATAACTAGACATGACATAAGAAAACAGTACATGGTACAGTATATGGAACCTCCAGCGGTTCCATTACCTGAGATTTATTCTGTTGAGCTGAACCAGGTTTCAGACCAGATGCTATAATCATTAAGGTTAGCTGCGTAAAAATGTTCAACCAGATTCTTCCGGGATAGCTCAGATGGCAGAGCACTGGCGGCTTCAGCCAGGAGATTCCTGGTTCGAATCCTGGTCCAGACATTTTTCTCCCAGTTGGAAATTTACATCTAATGTGATTTATTTACCAATTGGAATAATTGTGTTAAAATTAATCTAGTGATTATCATCTATAGATGGAAAAAATATCCCTTTTTTGGGGGGAGGGGAGGCAACCCTGAATTGATCTATAGATTTGTATATATACTACATAATATGCAAAAATTCAGCTCAGTTAGGAAACGCATAATACAGTTAAAAATTCCCCTTCAGCAATTTACTTGAATAATCGAAGATTTACAAGACTTCTTCTCTGAAACCCTGTATATGATCTATAGAATATAAATACATCAAGTAATATATAAAAAAATTAGTTAAATTTAAAAAAGCAAACCATAATCAAAACGTACTTTCAGCAATTATTGTTTATAGTCAGTACTGTAAGCAAATTCTTTTGTGTGTACCTATAAATGAATGATAACTGTTATTCACCCCATATTCTATAGTAAACATCTTGTAGTACACATCAGTGATTATATCAATTTCAAAATGTTTGAATTTGTGTAACATGAATAAAAACACTGTAAACGATTTTTCACTGTAGACCATAATGCAGCGGAGTTCTTTTGAGTGACCTTGCAAACAAACTGAAAATTCTACAAACTTCATTTTCCATAGTGAACATGCCATGGTAAATCTCAATAATATGTATGAAGTTAATGGAAATAAAAGTATATTTAGGAGAGTTAGAAACGAACAGACAAACGGTTAGGCAAACCGAATTCAAACAATTTTTCAAATATGTTGGAATGTGTTAAAAAATCTCCGCGACATGAATTGACTAATGACAATTAATAACAATTGACTTGCTTTCAATTGTAAAAAAAATTCATGTTAATAATATTGCCTATTTTTTTTATTTAATTACTGAGTGCCACTTGATGCGTTTTAGCGAGAATATTTTCGCAGAAGATAGTATTTTTTGTTGCAATGACACACAATTTGATCTATGTTCTTGCAATTTGTGTTCCTTTATAAATAAAAGGCTGGTGGCCTAAGCATATAAAAACATGCTCGGATTCGAGGGTTTTGTTCAAACTGTTGCAACCCACATTACAAAACTTGGCAATACTTCACCTGGACAGGTTTGAACTTCCCGGAAGAACTGCTCAGACTAGTAAATGAAGTTTGTAGAAAATAAATATGCTTCTCGGTCAAATTATTCTTCCCATGTCGCCACTTTCTTACTAATAAAGGCATTCTAGTCACTCATTGCTTATGAAGTTTTCCAAAATTTTTTTGATCAATCAAATTTTATTTTTTTACTAGCGAACTTGCCCGGCGTTGCCCGGGTACGTCAAAAAACAGCAGGAATTACGAAAAAGCTCTGAAAATCACAATAAGATATCGCAAAAAAATTTTTAATCGCTTCACAAATTTTGAAATAGAAAAAAAAAATTATATATTGTGTTCGAAAATTGCAAGTTGATTCCTTTCACTAATTTGGAAAAATAGTAGCAAATCGCTAAAATACACTAAAAATCACATACAAAATTCCCAAAAAATTCGAAAATTGCTATACGAAATCCGAATAAACTTTATTGAAATGAGGGCAGAATGTACTTTAGGTTAAAAATAGAATGTCAAAAAATTGCAGCAGATCGCGAAGAAACGTAAAAATCGCATTAAAAATCACAAAATGTTCAAAAATCACAAAAGTCAAAATTTACTATAATTGGATAAAAGTTTCAAATCTAATTCCTTTGACCTGTGGGCTCTCTTAAAATTTATGTTTTGGAAATCATGTTAAGCATTAGTTCATGTTACTCTTATTCGTAATTAATTGACTTGGACTCCCTTAAATATAAGTACCTGGTACACCGAGCATCACTCAGTGATTTTTTTATTCTGCGATCATATTGCATTGAAAAAATGTTATTTATTTGTTATTTAAGCGTATTTATTTCTACATGAACATGTCATTTCTACTTTCTAAAAATAATAATAACACATACTAAATATTCGTTGTTTGAGCTTTTTATTTATTTACAAATCTATATCCCTTTCTTGGTACTTTCTAGTAAACCATTTTGTTACATATTTCTGCAGTCTTTTAAATACTAAATTGATTGGTTGTTGGTGTATTCAATACTTCTCTCCAATCAACATTATGAGTGTGATAAGGATTTTCTATAGGTAGAAGTACATTTAAGTTGTTTTGCCTCTTAACGCTGGAAACAGCAACGTAGAGCATTCCATGCATAAAAACAGGTGTCCGTAAGTCGACGCCAACAAATTCGAAGGTCTGACTTTGATCTTTATGTATAGTTATTGCAAATGCTGGCCTCACAGGAAATTGATGCCTTTGCATCGTGCATCCAAGTTGACCTCTGCTTGAATCGAGGGTTATTCGCGGAATATGTACTTCGATACCTGAATATTCTCCTGTGATTATTTTTGCTTTGATTATGTTATTGCAAAGATCTTTAACAATTAGCCTTGTTTCATTGCAAAAGCCTTCTGAAACATCTAAATTGCGCAATAGTATGATTATTGCGTTATTTTTAAGCTTTATCCCATGAGGTGGCAAATCAGGTATTTCGATGGAATTGAGAAATTCCGTTGTAAACTGGACTGCTCCTTCAGGTTGATCTTTGACGGAATAGTAGCTGTGGTAGATTTTATATCCTCCAGGAAGCTTTTCAATAATTTCGGCGTTAATCTTGCTGACATCTTTATTTAATGGCGCAAGAATATCTCGATCCTTCATTTCTTCATAACTTCCTTTCTTTATGCAGTTTCCAAAGACTTCATCAATGAGATGACCATTTGAAAGTATATCTACGGGTAGTTCGATTTCACCCATGGCGTACACAGGTAACTCCCGATTTTTAAGTTTCAAAAGATATTTGGCAAATTCTCTTTGTTCCGGATCAACGCGCATGTTATCTGTTAGTAAAATTGAATTGAAGTGGTGTCACAGCTCACTTTTTTTGATTGATAAATACAATATTTCACTTCTGTTTGCTCGTAGTTGGACGGGTAGACATTGACGGAAGTCCCCTCTTAGGACCATAATCTTTCCACCAAATGGCAAAATTGGATTTCCAATAGAGCGCAGCAATTGATCTATGTTGTGAAGTCCGTATTTTGGCAGCATGGGAGCTTCATCCATCAAAAATACATCAACTTTGCTGAGTTGGCCTGCTTTAGCGGATCTAGGTTTGATGTTGGAAATTGAATCTGATGTCAATGGAACTTCAAGTCAATGGAAGTCCAAAAGTCTTGTGTGAAGTACTTCCATCAGGTAGCAGAATAGAAGCAATCCCAGTTAATACCATGCACTTTATGCTTTTCTCCTGAAAGGATGTAATAAAGAGTTTTGTATACCAAAGTCTTTCCAGTGCCTCCAGGTCCATCAATAAAGAAACACTTTGATCGAGGGGTTGAATCGTTTACTTAATGTAAGATGGTATCAACAATTTCAATTTGTCTCCTTTTAAGAAGATGATACATATGTTCTCCAATAGAAATAGACTCATTGATGTTCATAGTTTCTTCATTTAGCACGTTCTCGTATCCATCAATATCGTTCATACCAAGTTGATGAACCCAGTATAGGAAATCCCTACCTTCAGTAGCTTCTGTATTTAACTTGAATGCGATAATTAGATAAGCACGCTTAAGCGCTTCATCGACAGAATTAACCATCCGTCCTGTTTCTCGGATGAAGTCTTCAGCCAAATCTTTCTTAAACATTTCCCATAGGCGTCTTGGATTTTCAGGAGATCCAAAAATGAGAATCTGTGTAAACAGCGTTCTCATGACTTTTCGCATCTTCGACATAGCAGATTCTCGCAGACTTTCAATCCATTGTTAGCATGGTAAGTTAGTCCACGAATTAAACAAACTTGTTTATATGATGCATATGTAATGCCATCCACTGTTAGCATATCTTCGAAGTTTGTTGCATTCTTACCATGGTACAGCAACATTCGTAAGTGGTAGAGTTCTGTCTGGGATATGAAATTTACGTTATGTATTCGGGCGTCTTCTCTGAATCCATTCGCTGGATTTTCCATCCCATTTGAAGTATTCAGGAATTTGCCAATAGTAGTGATATATAACTTCTTGAGAATTTCCGTTCAGAAGATTATTTTCTTCTATTTGTTTTATGCCTCGATTATGCTGGAAATATGCCTCTAATGTTGAACTTTCCTGACCCGTATCTGCAAAACCTTCTTGTGCTAGATCAATGTTTTCAATTCGAAATTGACCTGGTAAATGGATATCTAAGCGTTGAACAGAATGGCTTTTCTTTTAAATCTCGTTGGCAAATAATCGCCAACATGTTTCTGGTTTAGTGATACATCGACCTTCAATATAGGTGTCTACTTCATTGTACATAAATTTTCTTTGGTTTTCAACGATCGTTATTGTTGCACAATCATGCCCTTTGTAAATATATTTGTAGAAATATTTTACAGCACGAATATTTCCTACATATTCAACGTTTATATGACACTGTATCTCTTCAACAGATAAGCATTGTATGGAGCTACGTGACGGTTATCACTTGTTATTCTGCAACCATTTATATCCTTTCGATAAACAGCATGCTCGTGTGAAAATTCTAAACTATGTTGTTCCAACCATGGATTATATCTACGTCGATAATTTGGTTTTTCATCGTCCGCTAAAGATGTGATTTCATTAAACATTTTAGGATAGTTGAAGCGACATTTCATTCACCCATTTTTATTAATCATACACGGTGCATTTGTGTTTAGTTTCCCACACAGATTGTGAATCATCCATTTTAGCACCAGATTTCGTAATTCAGGATCATTATTAATGGGAATTTCCGCTGAAATCAGGTCATCAAGTTCCTCTGGGTTACGGATTCTACCTTCAGGAGCCATAATCAGCAGCAGGTGAATATGTGGGAGGCCACGTTTCTGGAATTCTATTGTATAAACGTAAGCGGCGAACTTTCCAAATACTTGTTTTTTATCCAATTCTTCAATAATGTCATCGAATTTGATTTTACAAACTCTAGCGACGGGATCAGGTCTTGAGCAGGTTGCTCATGTATTATTCCATTTTCCAAGACAACTCTTGATGCCTCTTTAATTTCTGGCTATTCAGGATTTGATGTCACAGTGATAAAGAAATCTGGCGATCCATATCTGTATACAATGGCCATCGCATCTTCGAACTGTTCAACATAGTATCGCGTCGATCCAATGAATGAAGATGGCAGTATTATCTTTTCACCAACAACGGTATTTTTCTTTTCAACGAGTGCCTTAATAATGTTCGTAACGCCAGAATATTGGCAGCAAGAATTTGTTTTTGATTAGCCTTGATGAATTGGATGCGATCGCGCTATACTCTGATGTATGTTTTCAACGAGGTATTATTGGAAAAGCCGGCCACCAAAATGGAAAACGTTGAAGTGTATTTCAAAAAGTTGAAATGTATCGCAAATCTGCACCTATAATAGCTGTTTCTGGAGGAAGGTATTCAGTAAATTCAAGTCGAAAAGCAATTCTATATTGTGCTAATTCTAGTTGAGTAAGATGCTGACAACTTGTATAAGGTGTTTGCAATTGTAGATCCACAGAATAGCCAAATGTTCCTTTGGGGTAAAATAGTGGATACGTGAATGGCTCTATCCATTTATCAAATTACGCAAATTGACAATTTTTTTCCACGTTGATGTACCACCATTTCGTTATCTGGAAAGCTTTGATCGGCGTTGAGTGTAAGCACGGCGCATACATCATTGGTCATAGGGACAGTGAATCTTCTGTAATCAGCATTTTCTTGCACTGTAAACAGAAGTTTGACATATGGAGTTTTTATTCCTTCTGCTTTAGCATGTCGATTCACTTCTTCTTCAACTTCTCGCATCATCATAAATGATTGTGCAAACATATTTTGAGACCGAATAATATGCTCTAAAACTTCCATTAAATTTCGTCTGATTCCATGGTTGAGAAGATATTCGAGTCTTTCGTTAACAGCATCTTCTGAACTTAAAAAGTACATCTGACCATATTGCGGTCGTTTGAATTCGCCTTCAATGTTTTGTGTTGGATGAGATGCCATATTCATCTTATGATAAACTTGTCCGCCGGCGACAAAGCTGTAAATACCATGGCTGTTAATTGTTCGATTATCATGTGCCTTAAATGAAGCCAAAGCAAAGCATGAATTTAAATTGCGAATTTTTTTGTGGAAATTTTCAGCAAATGGATGGAATTTTAAAAAGAGACGCACCAATTCATTCTGGAAAAATGGGGAAATCAAGCTTAATTCGTCCATGTAAGCAGCAGTCGCCAGATGAGTCCTGGTTATTTTGATTAGACACACGTTCTTCTGGAAAATGAATTGCTTTGCAATGAATACATTCAGTGTTAAAAGAACCCAATTTTTGGTATGTTGCTTCTTTGTTAACTTCGCACTCCCATGTTTGCATTCGTTTCTTTACTATAATTTGCAGGCGTCTTTGTTCTTCTAAATCTTGATATTGTCGCTTATTTATTTCATTTGCTATGTGCTGAATGGAACAATGCTGCATTTCACGTATGGGATGAATAGGGCTTTCGTTTGTTTTGCCAAAACGTTTCCATCTTTTTAATGTACACAATTGATCTAATTCTTGGGATCCAGATTCATTAAGACAATACCATCATATCTGCGATATTTTGTCGGCTTCTTTCTTTAGCAGCACGCATTGGTCTAGACGTTGAAATATCATTTACAATTTCAGTATTTCTAATCGGTCTCGGCATTCTTTCGTTAAAGATGAATTCTCGTTTAATTAGGCCGTCCTACAGACATAATGAATTTGCAATTATACTAACTAAATTTAAAGAAAAATGAATACTTTAGTTCTAACTTCACAGTATTAGAAATATTTACTGTTTTCAGTAACATAGAAAAGTGATAGTTACTAAATATTAGTAGAATATCAATTTTGTATTTACGACTCCTAGTCTTAGCACGGTCAGAAACTAAAAGTCAGAGAAAATGATGTCATAGATGGTCAAAAGTTGAGATATTTCACTTTTAAATAGAAAAATTACTTGTTTTCTTTTAAGTATAGTGTCATTTATTCAGTGGGGGGAAGAAATATAAAATTTAAATATTTTATTCCGAAGCATTTATTCGAGTACGTAAATAATATATTTTAAAGTAAAAAAAGGCAAAGGAAAGAAAACTTTGCATATAGCCGGAAATTTGGATTGCCATATATGAAAATAAACTATTTTTATATGCATGCGATTATCAAGCATATCCTGAGTGCTATACTCCATATTTTATAAAGTAAATGATTATTAACAAGATAAGTTGTCTAAGTCAATGTTTGGCGACAAAAATGAGCTATGTGGAAACATTGACACAGAAAAATGATCTTGCTTCAAAAATTGTTGCTAATTTTGCGCCAGGGTATATCGCCATGGTAACAAACTATACAGATGTTTGTAACAATATTGCAGTTGTCTTAAACTTAGCAAAAGTATAAGCACAGTTATTTGTCAAGAAATATTACTAAAGTTTATGAAAATATTTGAATTCACGAAATATAATCATAATCAATAATTATAATTAATCAATTTGTTTTGTTCTAGCCAGTTAAAACAAATTTTACCGTATTTTTGATCTACATAAGCCGTTATCTAGTGCTCGATGAAGTATAGAAGGCAATCTTTTAGTGCCACTTTCGAGATTACCTTTCATTGTGTTGGCGAGGATTCCGATTACGAATGATTAAATATAAAAAATTGCTTAAAATTACGTTTTTTTTCTACCAAAGTCGAGACTTAGTTGGAATGTTTTCTCATATTAGAATAAAGTATATTTCATAAAAATCGTCAGAATGTTTTTCGATTAATACCACTTTTTTGAGTAATGAGATTATTTTAATCACAGAAAACGATTTTTCTCGAATTAACGACTTAACTAAATCGATTTCTTGAGCTCTAATTAGAATAGGCGTCAAATTTTATGAAAATTGTTAGAGCAGTTTTCGATATATAGCAACATTTTCAGTGCTGAGTTTGTTTTAATCGATAAAAACGAATTTTCTAGAATTCGAAACCTAGCTAGATGTGTTTCTCGTGCTCGAATTAGTATAGAAAACACGTTTCATGTAAATTGCATGAGAATGTTTCGATTTATAGCAAGCAGAAGTTTCGGCTAAAATCTTGTTTTACCCTATAAAAACGAATTTTCTTGAATTCGAGACCTAGCTAGATCTTTTTCTCGTGCTTGGTTTAGTATATGCATCAAGTTTTGTGAAAATCGTTAGAGCCGTTTTCGATATATAGCAACATTTTCAGTGCTGAGTTTGTTTTAATCGATCAAAGCGAATTTTCTCGAATTCGAAACCTAGCTAAATGTGTTTTTCGTGCTCGAATTAGTATAGAAAACACGTTTCGTGTAAATTGCATGAGAATTTTTTGATTTATAACAAGCAAAAGTTTCAGCTAAGATTTTGTTTTACACTGTAAAAACGAATTTTCTTGAATTCGGGACCTAGCTAGATCTTTTTCTTGTGCTCGATTTAGTATAATAGGCAAGTTTCATGAAAATCGATCCAGTAGTTTACGATATCATCAGTAATCGGGAAAATCGCTTGCTCGTTTAATATATATGATTAATATAATCCCTTAAGTTAATAATAGTTTTTGTTGCATTAAAATATCTCAATTTGTTGATTTTATGTAAGCAAGTAAACCATATTGTTTTACAGTGGAAGTCTATGGGAATTTGGCGAAATATTAGAGATATCGCCAAGTTGGCGACAAACTTGGCGTTATTTAGCGACAGAACTGGATTCCCCCTACGGTAACCCCCGTTATAGGTATAGAGATGCATTACATGCTGTTCAATAATCACTGTACTAATTCCGGAAAACTTTTTTAAAAAGAGAACAAAATTTACTATATTGGGTTAAAAGAAAGAAACCGTATTCTTTTTCCTAAAATCGAATTAATATAATCCCTTAAGCTAATATTAGTTTTTGTTGCATTAAAATATCTCAATTTGTTGATTTTCTATAAGCAAGTAATCCATTACAGTGGAAGTCTATGGGAATTTGGTGAAATATTAGAGATATCGCCAAGTTGGCGTCACTTTTGGCGACTCATTTTGGTCACCAAATTTGGCTATATACCACCAAGTTGGCGACAAACTTGGCGGCATTTGGCGACAGAACTGTGTCCCTCTACGGTAACCTCCTTATAGGCATGGAAATGCATTAAATGCTGTTCAATAATTGCATAAAAAATTCGCTAAAAATTCAAAAATCGCTGCACGAATTCCGAATAAACTTTTCTGAAAAGAGAACAAAATTTACTATATTGAGTTAAAGAAACCATATTCTTCTCGTTTATATGGAAAAATCGCCTCGAAACTTAAAAAAGTGCTAAAAATCGCATAAAAAATTAAATAAAAAAATCTAATCAAAAAATCGAAAATCGGGCTTCGAGGTGCAAAACTTCATATATAAACGTACCTTTTCCCCAAATTTTGTAGCTCTACGTGCAATGCTCTCTTCAGAACACCGTCGACACACTCACTCACACACAAACTTCTTTCCTTATTACTATAGATTGCACCTTTTACACATTTGTAAAAGATATTTATTTTCATCCCTCATGCTTGAAACGCACTCGATCGTATAAGATATTAAACATGCCACTGTAAAAAGAAAAAAAAATACGAAAACAGAATTCTGTTTTTATTATTTTTATTTATTTATTTATTTATTTAGTGGAAGCATCAGCTGAATAAATATCACAACAGTTTCTATTTTTAGTATTTTGAATTGGGAGAAAAAATTTAAACATATAACTCTCAACAAACACAGTAAAACCTCGAATAAAGGCCAGCTTGGAATCTCATAATTTGCCCTAATTTTGGTGGTAAAAATGTAAAAATATATAGATGTTGGAAGTCAAAAATAAAGTCGTTAAATAGAGGCGCCCTCTATTCGGGAGTGTCAGTTATGGAGGTTTTACTGTACTTTTTATAGTATTTTATCAATTTTAATAAATTGTGCTTCATTTTTGGAACGGAATAACTTTAATCAATAGTAAAATATTAATTAATAAAAATTATTTTTTAAATATAAAATAAACAATATGCACTAAAAGCATTTAAAATATATCAGCTTAGGATTTTAGATGTTTAAAAAAAACTGGAATAGATTCTCAAGATTATATGCATCTATTTTTATTTTTCGCGAAACTCCAGTTTTAATTATATAAAACACATTTCATCCTTTCAATATTTCTTGAAATCTAGATGATATTCTATATGTATTGGAGATGAAAGATTATTCGTAATCCCTCCAGGGATATCACATTATTTATTCGAAAGTTTGTTAAAGAAATTGGATGCAACAAAACACAGGTTTAAAGGATTTTCTTCATATATACTTCTGAATATTATTGTTATCTAGTTATATTTTTATTAATTCAGATTTTTATTGATAATTGCTTTTACAGATTTAATGAAATTTTTTAATAGAATATAAGATGAAGCGGCATTAAGACTTATTTAACGTTTAGCATAACTAGTATTTGGGGATTATGTAAAGTTGGAATTTTCTTTTATATCGTATCTTAGATTTTAAATGAGATATTAAAATGTTAGATTTCCTATTTATATTCGAGCTAATCGTCTGAGTTATTCATCAAACGTTCTTCGGTGTGTTCGTAATTATATAAATATGTAGCAACTATAGTCGTCGCCATCTCCGTCCGTCTGTCCGTCTGTCTGTCTGTCCGCATATAACAGTGCAAAGCAGCCCACCCGAATGGTTTCAAATTTAATATATATAATCTTTGCTGAATTTTGTCGCGGAATTTCAAATTTTTTGCAAATCGAATCAAAACTTGATAACATATTAATAAATGTTTTCTTCATTCTATTAAATCCTATCATAATTAATTCAATGATATCCAATGACAGATAATGATTCTCGGTTGCCATGGTGATTACATCATATTTACAAATAGAGTCATATAATGTCTATATTACTGAATTTAATATATATAATCATAATAAATATTGCATCCATGCATTTTTGCAGAGTGCAACAGCTATTGCACCAAGATCTGAATATTTATAAAACTAGTTACAGTACGAACGCACGTCATTTGCCACATTTGACGTACAATTTCCGACTTGTTTTATTATTAGAATCGAAACATGTGTGTTATAATTTTTAATGCATCAAAGGAACAAATATATAAATTTGACAGAAAAAATATTTATTTTTGATCAAGAAAAGTTCATACTGAACGATATTATATGGAGCCAAAAAGAAAATTTTATTCAGTCAAAAAAAATTTCTTTAGAAAGAAATCTTGTTTTTCCAACATAAATTCTTTTGACACAACTAAAATTTCTTGTTTAAATATGGTCGAATAAATCTTCTTGGATCAATAATTTTATTTCTACGTGTGCTAGCTCTACTTTTAGGCACTTTAATTAGCATAAATAAAGGTACCTTTGCATAATATCATGTTTTTCTTATTTTACGAAACTAACTCAAAAATATGAAACCTCTCTCATCCTTTCAATATTTCTCAGGAACTCCAGTTCCTATTCTTCAGTTGAATAACAGATGAAAGAAAACGTTTAATCCTTCCAGGGATACTAAATTCTTCATCTAAAAAGAATTATTGTAGGAAATGGATAGGATGGAAAACAGATTTGAAGGATTATTTTCTCAGATATCGCTGACCATTTTTGTATAGTTATCTATAAATTTCTTTCTTGTTTTTCTTATATTTAATTTGATAGAGAAGTTAAAAATGTTATCCTTAAAATTGAACAAAATTTATCCATTTTTGATGACTTATAATATCGTCAAGTATTTAATTTGAAATTTTGAAAAGCCATTTCTTTCCTTATTTCTTGTATGCCGAAAAAAATAAAAATAAACCGAGATACATATTGTCATGCAAAATAGGTTTGTTGCGTACTTCTATCTTTAAATATGAGGAGTGTGCTAGTTCTACTTTTAGGCACTTTAAATAGCATAAATAAAGGTACCTTTGCATAATATTATGTTTTTCTTATTTTATGAAACTAACTCAAAAATATGAAACCTCTCTCATCCTTTCAATATTTCTCAAGAACTCCATTTCATATTCTTCAGTGGAATAACAGATGAAAGAAAACGTTTAATCCTTTCAGGGATACTAAATTCTTCATCTAAAAAGAATTATTGTAGGAAATTGATAGGATGGAAAACAGATTTGAAGGATTATTTTCTCAGATATCGCTGACCATTTTTGTATTGTTATCTATGAATTTCCTTCTTGTTTTTCTTATATTTAATTTGATAGAGAAGTTAAAAATGTTATCCTTAAAATTGAACAAAATTTATCCATTTTTGAGGACTTATAATATCGTCAAATATTTAATTTGAAATGCCACGTCTTTCCTTTTACTTTTTTCTTTTTGCCGACTGTATTCTATGCCGAAAAGAATAAAAATAGACCGAGATACATATTGTCATGCACAATAAGTTTGTTGCGTACTTCTATCTTTAAATACGAGGAGTTAACAAATATGCACTTTCCTTTAAATTAAAATTCGATACGCTACTAAAATTATATACTGAAACAGGATTCGACCTTTGTAACTCTTGTGTGTAGCCAATACAAACACAATAAATCTAACACACGAATTCAACATACAAATATGCATTTATACTAGAGAGCTCCGGTCCTTGCAACCTTTGGGCAAAAACTACCGGTCTTTAAACTGACTTGCGCACATTTGTTCCAAATTCATTCATCTGGGGGTGTGAAGGGCATTTCCTTCACATATTCTTTTAATAGCTTTTCCCGTTTCGCCCCCACCCCCTTTTTTTTAAGGTATAGTTTTGTTACTAAACTCTTATTTTAATTCTGTCTCAAATCATAAATTAAATTTATTTTCATCACTCATTTCATTTCGAAATACATTCTCGCTGCGCGCTTTATTTCTCAAAAACAGTAATTGATCATGTAGGTCAGGCTATTTTTTTTTATCTTGCATTGAAATATTTTACCCATTCCTTGTACGCAGTTATTTCGGTTGATAGGCCGTTATTTCTCTTTTTTCTTTATTTATTTATTGAGTGTTTTCTAAAGCTGCACCTTTTTCCATAACGTATTTTTCTTGTCATAAATTTTGCTTGCAATATCTTTTATTTCTTAATTTCACGTGGCCTTCAGTCGACACTTCGGCGCCTTTTAAATGTGTTGCCAACCCCCATTCAATTGCAGCTTTGTGTTTTTTTTTTTTTTTTGGCACTTCATATTTTGCTGTTTATCCGTTGGCGTTAAAATTTTATATATTGTTTGTTCCCCCTCCTCATTGACAATACATTAACGGTTTTTGAACACGTCTCATTTCAATTTAATACTCGCCAAATTGCTACTGGCTTGCTTGTTTTGAAAATTGCTGCTCGCCTATAATTCAACGCTCTAAAATGTGGTTATGACATCATTCTGTTGCTGATCGTGCATCTGTGAGCATAAAAATGTAGTGTGTCCTTATCTAGCACCGGCCGTTATGCTGGAATCCTCGATATGTACGAACCTGAAAATAAAACTCCTTTTACTGGATTTTCTGGATTTTCATCTATAAACTGGCTATATATCTTTTCTCATACTAAAAAGTGAATATAGTACTGATTCATAAATCACCGATGCTATCTGTATAATTAGACTCAACCTGTTCTTCAGATGGATGGAGTTTAAGACTAAAAAAAGTCTTTATAGGGGGAGCACATTGTACGATGGAAAGTCAGTAAGTAGGTCACAAACCGATATGAGAGGTCGGAAATAGTAGTAAATTGTTTCCAAATATGCCAATAGATGGCAGCACTGTCCAACTGTAAGATGTCAATTTCGAATTTATGAGACAACAATTGTACAAGATGTGCAGGAACGTTCAAATGTTATTGACGAAGAGCGAAGTGGTCGTCCTGTTGAGATTGCTAAATGATTGAGGAAATGATTAGAGCTGACAGGCGAACAACAATAGACAGAATAGCAGTTGCAACAGGGTATTCACGAGGTTTAGCCTATTGTCGACTGATGCAGGTGTTGAATGTGGGGTACACAGGTGAGTGAGAGTGCAGTCCAAAGACTTTTATGCAACAAGTATTAGAAAATTCATAAAGAGATGGGACAAATGTATTAATGTAAATGACGATTATATAGAGAAATAAACATGCCTTTTAAATATGTATCTTGATTTCCCCTTTTTTATTGGTTTTTGTGACCTACTTAATGACTTGCCCTCGTAATTTGCCACAATATCCAAGTAAAATTTCTCTGAATAAAGAACATTTTAAGAAAATTAAATTGTGTGCAGGGCGACAACTACCAGTCTTTAAACAGACTTGCGTACATTTGTTCAAAATTCATTCGCTTGGGGAAGCTCATTGTAACTTGCCATAATATCAAAGTTGTTTTGTGAAACAACTTGATAATTTTGTATGAGTAATGAATAGGTAATTTCAATTTATTTCCACATTCATAATCTAATATTTTGTTTTCATTAAGCAATGAGCTTAAAGTAAGCATGGTCATACAGTAAAATATATAAATCAACTTTACTTAAATGAAAATGGTCCATTTCTCGCCAGTGGTTTGTACAAAAGCAAAAGAAAATTGTACTGAATCAGTACTACCATAATTATCTTGAGTATGGCTCCCGTAGAGTCATAAAAAACTCTTATTTAAATTTGGTCAATATATCTTTCTTACTATAGTACGTTGTTGGTGATAAAGAAAGTTGAATTTAAATTACCCTATCTTAACTTGGAATATGGTTGCCACATCAGAAAACACAGAAAAATTCATTTTAAATTTTTGCTATGCAATTTCCGATAAGTGGCGCAATCAGTGTAAACATCCTATTATGTATTTTTTTTTAAATCAAAACTTAAAATTTGAGCAGCAGGAGCTTATTAAGATTTAGCAAAAACAAAAATATTAAATTTATTTCAATTTAGTTATCCTGTTTCCGGCAAGAGAAAGTTACAAACGCAAAAGAAAGTTGTATCGACTGTGTACTAATCTGTTTTACCTAGTTTTAACCCTGTTTGATTAGTTTCCCATAAGCGGCGCTACTAGGGTATAAAAAGTCTAAGACTTGAAAATTTTTATCAAAACATAAATTTCGCCGTGGCAGAAGCATATTCTGAAAATTTATTTAATAAACATAACAATTTTACTTAAATTTAGCTATCCTGTTTCCCGCCAGTGGTTGCTACAAACACAAAATAAAATTGTGTTGAATCAGTACTACTTATTTTCAACATCTGTATAAGTGTAATTAAAGTAAAACATACAAAAATGAATTTTACTTTTATTGGTTACTCTAGTTCCTACCAAGTAGTAATTTAAACGCGAAAGAAAATTTTGTTGAATCTGAATTACTTAATTTTAGCTTGGAGTATGGCATAACATAAAACACCCATTTTAAAGTTAAACTCACGCAATTTATCACAAGGAGCGCTACCAACGTATAAAACCTATCATTAGATTTTTTTTGCAAGCATAAATTTCACTGCAATAGATGCTAATTCTGAAAATTTATTTTAAAAATTAAAAAATGCAATTTTATTTAAATTTAGTTACCCTATTTTTCGACCAGGGACGCAATAAACGAAGAAGAAAATTGTGTTGAATATGTACCAGCTATTTTTAAACTTTAGTATAGTTGTCATACAGCAAAACATAAAACAATCCTTTTTTATTTAAATCTGCTTATCGTTTTTCGTTCCAAGGGGCGCTATAAACGCAACAGAAACATTTTTTGAATTTACATAACCTAATTTTAACTTGTAGTAAGGTTCCGGTATGAGAAACACAAAATAAATATAACATAATAAAATAGTATAAGTTTTAGCTATGCATAGTCCCACCAGAGTCGCTACTAGCGTAAAGACACCTATTACGTGAAATAATTTATCAAAATATCAATTTCACCGACCCACAAGCTTTTTCTGAAAATTTAGAGTTAAAAACAAATAGAAAATCTACGTAATTTAAAGTTATTTACCTTGTTTTTAGCCACGGGGAGCTATAAATACAAAGGACAATTATGTTAAATCGTTGCCACCTACTTTTAATCACAATATAACTAACCTACAGTGAAACATAAAAATTCAGTTTTACTTAACATTGCTATCCTATTATTACCTACCTTTCATGGGACGGTACAAACAAAGAAAATTTTGCTGATTCTGTATTACCTAATTTTAAATTGGAGTATGGCTTCCATATGATAAAAAAATCCTTTTTAAAATTTTAGTTATACAAAGCTATTGAGAAAAATAACTATAAAATCAAATGAGAAATATTTTATGAATATGTTTACACTTAACAATGCTGTATTCTTTTTCTGTGCAACCCAATCGCGCCCGTCGGCCTAATCGTTCGGAGTTTTCGTGGTTTTCTTCGAACCGTGGATTTCCATGCGTTAATACGGATTAGGTTCCCTTAGAAAGACCTCCACAGAAGGCACTCCCCCTAGGGCCTATATCCCTCGTGTAGATAATTGGCCGTCAACAATTAACCCAACCCTTTTTCTGTGCATTTGAGCGAAATTCGTTCATGAGAAGTGAGCGTAAAATGTATTCTAAAAATTAGTTAATAATGCAGTTATGCACATAGAGCTACATTAGTCACTTAAACATAAAAATAGTTCCAACCGCACATTGCAAAAAAAGTGTAATTCATTTGAAGTCTTATATTGTCCTGCAAAAAACTATAAATATTATATCCCCTATTTTCAAAGAAGAACATGCCACAAAAAGACTTAGACTAACATATATAGTTTTCGTAGGGTTTCAAATAATATGATACGCTAAAATGCAATTTGAGTTATTACCAACCATAGATGTAAGAGGAATTGGATGCTTTGGGAGGCCCTGTGCAATAGCTATAAATGATATATGCACCTTTTTTTAAAAGAAAAAACATCCTGTGGGTGACTACAGCAACACACTAGAATTACATTACCGTCAGCTTTCTACAAATCCTGCATTTAACCTATATTCGTTTCATTAAATCAGTCGTGTCAAAA
Source organism: Maratus speciosus (assembly GCA_963932465.1). Lineage (NCBI taxonomy): Eukaryota > Metazoa > Arthropoda > Arachnida > Araneae > Salticidae > Maratus > Maratus speciosus. The sequence continues at coordinate 284,198,307 of OZ010788.1, forward strand.
AATAGTTTCATGAAATCGTTTTATTAGGATTTTATATACATAGGGTAGATTTACTGATAAGTTTATTTTTATCCTTTAATGGCACAATGATAATTTAAGATTATTTAACTCTGGGGATGAAGAAGTTTTCATTGGAAGAAAAATTATGTACTAAAAGGTTTTATATCAAATATAAAACAAATGTAATTATTTTTTAGCAAGACGTGATACATTTTCAAAGTACTAAGATAATGAGATGATTTAAGTTTAATATTCTTTTAATGTGTGGCGTTGGGCCTTTATGGGGTAGATAAAAATATAATCATTTTATTAGATATTTTTTCTACTGTCTACTACAATAGGCTTAGAAATTGTTATTTTTTTTATAAAGGTGATTCTTTCATAAGTGGTTATAAGTTGAAGAGAGTCGAAGATAATCATACTGTGCGTTATTCTTTATCGTTGGCGAATAGATACTTCTTAAACCATTGATTTTACAGTTACGGTTACAGTTGCAAAAATGTTCCAAATGATTTTTCTCATCAGATCAAAAGCGATTTGCGTCAAAATAGTTATTCCTTAAACAGATTATGAAGTTTAAAGATTTATATGATCCTTGGGTCCTATAAGTCATGTTTAGAAACACTTCTCCATGTTTTAATATCTAAAACAGTTAAAATTCTATTTTTGCTTTCCAACAAAATTTTCCGAGTTACGCTGTGAATTTTTTGAATTTTGCAGTTTTTCGTTTTTAATCTTGTCTTCAAAAATAATTAGACTTAATATTTCAGAAGACTTCCATCCATAAAATTAAACAGGTTTTAAGACAAAATGCGTACAACATCTTCTCATAACTGGTCTTAAGTTGTTCTTTTAAAAAGTAAGTAGGTTCAACATCTGTTATTTGAATAGCTTTACAGTTTAGTAATTTTTATTGTAACGTAATAAGTTGAAGAGATGACAAGAATTGCAATTTTGTTCAAAACGTGTCATAGTTAAAACTAACTTTAAAATTTTACGTAAGACGATCATAACATAGATTTTTATAATAAAATGTAACATTTTTCATGAAAAAAAAATATATCGCACACACTTATCCGCGATGATCATGGCAACCTATATCATATTTCATTTCACTCTGAAAAACGAAATATACAAATTGAAGACTTCCTATTTTAAATTTCTGCAATAAAAGTGAGTTATATCTCAATATGACACGCATTTTTGTCTTTTTAAATTTTATTAAAAAATACATAAAATCCGTGCCATCTTTTCAATATTTGCTACAGGATCTAATAAATATTATTTCGGCTGAATAAAGAAATAAAAGTAGAAATACATCAAATGTGATATAAAAATAAAATAAATAAAATAAAACAGGAATCAGGTTTCGAAGACAAGTAGTTTGCACTTAAAGAAAGGAAAACTACAATTTTTCGTTAAAGTTTACAAATTTTCAAGAATTCAACCTCGATGAGGCACGGGTTAATGTTATTTAATTGAGCTGAAACTTTGCCAATCTCATTTTCTATCTAATTGGCAATTTTTACGGGGGGTCCCCCCCCCCCCAAGAAAATGCAAAAAAAAAAAAAAAAAAAAAAATCCCATGTTACTTGTGACCACCCTAATATATATATATATATATATATATATAAATATATAGGGTGGTTATAATTAAAGTTACCCTATTATTAGGTTGAGCAAAAAGTTCTGGGAAATTTTTAATCTAATAGTTACCAAAATTTGTATCATATATAGGAATACTATTGGTATATTTATAGCAGTTCAGGAAATTTGGCTCCAAAATGTCTATTGAACAGTATGATTTGCGTGTGTTGTCCCGGCATTATTAGAGAAAAGGCCTAACGATTCTGAATTCCTTCGATGAGATTAATGAGGTTGAAGGTGCTGGTAACGGCGACAAACTTAGCCAGAAAATCCGGAATCTGGCAGAACCGTGGCAGAAATTCGTGGACTATGATGGTGTCTAATTTAAAGAATAGTCCTTGTTGCTTTTGTTGTTAATTTGAGCATAACAACGCAACTTTTACAAATTTCATAGAACTTTTTGCTCAGCCTAGTAAAACTTACGTAGAGTTCGTTCTGGTAGACAGATATCGATGAAACTTGGGAAATACGTTATCTAAACCACGGGCAAAAGAAATCTGCAATAAAAAATAGTTGTTAAAATTTCGACCGATAGATGTCGGTTTTATCTACGAGAAATGACGTTATTCAAATTTGGAGCGGTTTAAAAAGCCAGTAATCGCTGAGAACAAAGAACGTGTCACATTGTTGAAGTTGTTCTATCAGAAAGGCAGTAATTCGTTATACAAGATGGTATACCACCTCACATAGCCCGAGCCCTGACGGCACTGCTTCGTGCCCACTTTGGAGATGATCGGATATTTTCGAGAAGTTTTCAGACAACCTGGCCTCCTCGTTCTCCGGACTTGAATCCGTGTGATTTCTGATTGTGAGAATTTCTAAAAGATCGTGTCTATGGAGGAAGCATACGGACTCTGCCTGATTTGAAAGCAAGCACAGTTTATTAAGTTGCTGCAACTGATCGAGTAACCCTTTCTCTACAGTTGATCACGCTATAACATGAGTTGAACATGTGCTTGACACAAATGAATGCACATTTAACATATGCTGTGAATAAATAAGTTTTGTATTTCCAGTTTGGGTTTTTTGGTTTTCATGCTCCCGCTTTTCACCTGGTGGTCGAAATTTGAATTACTATTTTTTTATTGCAGATTTCTTTTTCTCGCGGTCCATATAACGTATTTTTCAAATTTCATCAATATCTGCCCAACAGAACGGACACTACGTAGGTCCAAACAGGGTAACTTTAATTATAACCACTCTGTATATAACTATAGATCATATACAGCTTTCACAAAAAATCTGATATTTTTCCAATGAAGATTCATGAAATTGGATTTACAAATGTGTTCCGAGTTTTCAAATGTATTATAAGTTTTCCAAATGGTTTACTTAGATACCCTCTTTCACCTTATTAAATAGTGTTTTATTAAAATACGCTGGAAAGCTTTCATAATTAATGCTTGGCGCATGATTTTTTGTTCTTGTTAATTGTACGGTGTTAATATGGACAGCAATCACTGGCATTCTAAATATCACCTATAATAAATTTGTTCTTAGATTATTTTTACATTAGCAATTAGTATCATGTCCCCTTTTCATTCTTGATACAACTCAAAGCAAAATTATTAGTTGTCAACTGTAATTTGAAAAAGTTAATCTTAATATCTATACTCTCCATTATTTTGATCTTCTGTACTATAGGCCTTTTGTTATAATACAGGATATCTATAAATTATTTGGGCAAAAAGAATGATTTATTGAATGGAATTGACAGGAAAAAATATAAAGTACATATTGTTGTAAGATAGAAAAATTGCTCAAGTTTACCATTATCGCATACGTTCGATGTGACTTCCTTTCCTGACTCTGCAAATGCCCCACCTGTAAATAATTTCTTCCCACAGATTTGTCAGCATCTTTAAATCGATCAAATTAATTGCAGTGCAGATTCATGATTTTAGTTCAGGAATGGTTGCAGTAACTGGTAGCTTGTACACTTGATCCTTTAAAAAACACCATACACCGAAGTCAAGTGGTGAAGGATGTTGTGATCGTGGTGGCCTTTGAATAACATCTCCGCTCGCTAAGCGATAGAGTCAGTTATGACACCTAACGCCATCTATGAATAAACTTCGACAATATTACTACTGGTTTGACTTTCAACTAGTTAATTTCATTTAATATTTCGGAAGTTCTTAACTTACAAAATTGTCCAACTAATTTGTTGATACCTGTATAATACTCAATATCGCCTCTGGCTTAGTTCGACTTTGTCTCATGACGAAATATTCGGATTAGAGAAAATCCCTGCCGGCCCGGCCTACAGGCGGAGGTAGATTTCGAAGTTAAGTATACCAATTTCACAAACAAAAACCAAATCATGATTAGAGATAAACCCACTTTAACAATTTTATCTGGCCGCTTTTGACGAGTTTTTATTTCATTTTTATATAATAACTGGTTTTATCAGAATCATGTTAGGGCGGTATTAAAAAAAATACTTTTCCATGCTAGAAAATTTCGAGTTGTTGAGCATAACTCCAGATTCATTTTTAATAGGAAAAACATGAAACTTGTTGACGTGATTTTTGAAGAGATTTATAAGCGACCTGTGTTTTTAATTTTCGTTCAGTTAATTAAAACTTGATATATAAACAATTATTTTCTCAGTAGGGCAATATTTTCATTTCTAGTAGTTTCTGAGTAAGAAAATGTACCAATTGGAAGCCTTTGAGAGTAAAAATGAATTGTAAAATGAGTCAAAAAATAAGCAGTTTGGATTTGAATACACCCTTACTAAGATGATTTTTTTCTTCAACCGCTATGTATTTTTAATTTGTTTTTGCTGTAAGAATTGGTCCTATCCAAAACTTGTCTATATAGATGTTGTAGACAATATTAAAAAGATATATGATAAACTCATGGGGATTTTATATCTTTTGAATTGACGGAGTTATGGATTTTTTTCTTCTTCAAACGCCCTTTTTGTTTTCGTTTTTAATTTTTTTTTTTTTTTTTGCGGTACGAATTGGTCCTATCAAAAACTTGTGAATATATAAGTTCTAGATAATGTTAAGGAGATTCATGATAAAATTAATTGGATTTGATATCTTGAGAATTGACGAAGTTATGAATTTTTTTTCCCCAAAAACCCTATTTTTTGCGACCCTTGAGCCCATTTTTAACTTTATGAAAAATCTGCGATGCGTGAATTTTTGGCCCTATTTTTAGAAGTAATAAAAACTTTAAACTGATTCGATATGTACAAAAATTAAGAAGTTATGGGGGGGGTTTTCGGTTTTCACAAAAACCCTCCCTATTTCCATCCCCTTGGTCCAATTTTGCCCATTAACGAACTTGACCGAGATTTTATGCCCCTTGATTTTATGTATCAGTTTGGAAGAGATTGGTGCAGAATTGTGGAAGTTATCGTGTCCAAAAGAAAGTGATATATATAGATAGATACATAGATAGATAGATAGATAGATAAAGTTTTTTACCGAGGGTGGTTTTGGGCTCTAGGGGTTATGACCGGTGTAGATCTGCAAAAAGTTTTCAGAAATTCCAACATAGGAACGACACCAATAGGTAGTATTTCATACGAAATCTACCTAAAAAGATGAAAGAATGTGTATAATAACTCCAACTATACCATATTTTTCCATCCAAAAGTTTATTGTAGAAATGAATGGAACTTCGTTTGAAGGATTTTCTTTTTATATGCAGCTGAATAGTTTTGATATCTCCATATATTATTTTCCGGCAACTCTTTTCATCTTTTGAAATACATATCAAGAAATGTAAAGTTACTACCATATACATTCTGACTATTATAGCTTGTTTTATTGTCTTTTAAATATTTAAAAACTTTTCTTAAAATTGTTTATGTTGAAGAGAAGGTAAATAGAGAAAGAAAAATCATGCGCCCCGCATAGGTTAGCATACGTTTTCCAACACTACCGGGATATTCTTACGAAACTGTTATTTTCGTATATAGAAAAAATATATAAATAAACAATTCTGAAAAAACATAATGTTGTTATTTCATTTTTAACTTACATTGTCCAATGAAGGTGATGTATTTGAAATATTTTGTCCACCACATAATATAAGAAGATTTCATAGAGTTAGAAAAGATTTATCGCATCTAAAAACGCATTTCCTGCAATTGGTATTCATTGACGTTGTAGTATCCAAATCCTTTGTGCAACCATACACATGAATATGTCTCTTACACTCCTATAGCATCGTGTACTAAAATTAAGTTCAACTGAATCAAACACATCTCAATAGTGATATCAATTTCATATGTTAAAAAGAGTGCGCCAGGCTATTAAATCACAGTTCATACTGTCACAGAATATAACAAAAAAAATCGAACTCTTTATGCATATCTACAAATAAACGATAAGTGAAGGGCACGCCATTTTTTTTTTACTAAGAAATGTGTTTTGCAGCAAATTAGGAATGCATATCACTTTCGTAAAGTTTGAAGTTGTGTAACATCATTAAAGTGTACTTTAAATAATTATCGCCTATGGATGATGATGTATTGAAATTCTTTTAATTGCCGCTGTAAAGGAATTAGAAAGGCTACACACTACATTTTTAATCAGCAATATATGACACTTTTGTAGCGTGTTAAATACGATAACGTCATTAAAAAGTACATCAAACAATTATTACCGTAGATCGCAATGCATCCGAATTATACAGATTACACAATCCATTTTCAGTAATGAACATGTCATAGTTAACCTCAATAACGTAAATGAATTATGTGATAATCAAGCATATTTATAATAGGTTTAGAGGTCTCGACCAACCGAAGTAAAACGCTTTTCAGCTTTGCTGGAATATCATGAAAATGTACTTCATAATGTTTTTTATAAAGATGTACTGTCCTAAAACTTACTTCCTCGGATTATTTAAAATTCCAATTTGTTTTTCGTACTTAGAACGTTTTTCCTCCATAAAAAATTACAATATCGAATTAAAAACCAGGATTATAATTTTTCTTTGAACAACTTTTGATCATTATCAATATTATTAGAGGAAAAGTTGTAAATATGGGCATCCTCTTTTATTTTTGACTTAAAGTGACTCATTTTGAAAAAATCTAGATTGTTGACCTTCATTAACAACTATAACAAGTTTACTAAATGAGAGGAGGCAAAATAATGATTAATATCAATTACTTGAATTCAAAACTGAAGACTTGGAAAAAGCTATTAAAAAAGCACCGGAAAAAATGGTGCGCAAATATGGGCCCTCTCCAAAACAATCACAAAAAATAGTTTAAAATTCTTTAAAACGAGATAAAATAATACAAAATTGTAGAGAATTTGTTTATTACAGAAAAAAAAATATTTATAAAAATCGCAAACATAATTAGCTCATTCAGTCTCGGCACAATCTAAGTGTGCCCCTATTTGGCACATAACACATTGAATCCACACTTCTCCACGAGTGTCTTCAGAGAACTTTCCATTACCAAAGATGCCAATTGCATAGCTAGAGCCTGGTTTATCCCCATCATTGATATCCAGGTTGATATCATCATCACTGGCCACTAGGCGATGGTCACGGTAGTCTGATGAGTCTGCGAATGAATCGCGTATTGTTTCGCGAGTCGAATTTTCTTTCTTTGAAGGCGTTTGGCCTTCCCACCCTTGCCCCCTGGCCGGCCTCTTATCCCGGAAAAACTAAAGGACGTCTTCTTTAGAACACTTTTGTAAAGCGACTTGGACAACTGTTTGTTTTTTTGGTGTTTCAGTGATGAGACGGGACCTTTCTGCTTTACGCCCATGAGTAGTGGTTCTCTTAATGTGCATATACTACATAAATGCTGTATTCATGAAAAAAGGAATTGAAATAATGTATGTTGTTTAGGAAAATGGGCCCCCTTTTAAATGGGGCGCATACTTACACCAAGTAAGTGTGCCCATATTTACACCAACACGAGCTAAGAAAGATAGCCACTTTCATATGTAACCTTAAAGCGTGCGTGACTAAAAGTGTACTTCTAATAGTAGCTTAGGATCTCCGCATTTCGGATATCACTGTGAAATTATTTTAAACTAACCATTAAAACATGAAAATAAAAAGATTTCAAATACCTGTCAAAAGTTTGCCGTCCAGAACAAACACCAATTCGCACAATAACACACACTGTGTTCACACTACTTTAAAGAATGGTTTCCAACTGCTATCTACTCATAGCAACTCATGGCAATAAGTGGCAACATCTACAGTCTTGGCCGCCAGTTTTTAGCAACCCATAGTTCCTGGGGAGGGGTGCCCATATTTACACCTGTGCTCGTTTTTACAACTTTTACTCTAATATAATTATCATAATTCTAATCTCGAAATTGATGCTCCATTCAAAAGTCAAATATAGAATTCACAGTTTCCATATTTACACTTTTATATAACTCATATGAATGCTTTTCAAAATGATCTTTATTATTATTAGCCAAACTTTCATGTGACGTACAGTTATATGTTCCATCATTCTTATATTGATTAAAAAAACCTGATAATCTGACATTACACTATGTCTAGATATATATTTGGAGTTTAATAATAGATTAAAGTATACATAAATCCTTTTAAATATACCGCATTCTTTGTGCAAAAGTCTTTTTAAGGATAGACTTTATTTAAGGTAAAAGCATAGGGTGATACAGCCAATAGTAGATCAAATAAGGTAGGTGCTACGAGGTTTGTATTCTAATTCCTTCCTTTTAAGTTTTAGAAGTAAATTAACATGATTGCTACAACCCTTATTCCTTTGAGCTA